>OX246742.1:47704210-48304210 GCA_945910005.1 Isoperla grammatica | reverse complement strand
GCACTAGCCTAGAGGTATTAGATAGCCAGTATGACGTGCGAGGCACCCAGGTACGCGTGCACTAGCCTAGAGGTATTAGATAGCCAGTATGACGTGCCAGGCACCCAGGTACGCGTGCACTAGCCTAGAGGTATAAGATAGCCTGTATGACGTGCCAGTGCCCGAGGGAGGCTTTTTAACCCACCGAGGCGAGGCACCCAGGTACGCGTGCACTAGCCTAGAGGTATTAGATAGCCAGTATGACGTGCCAGGCACCCAGGTACGCGTGCACTAGCCTAGAGGTATTAGATAGCCAGTATGACGTGCCAGGCACCCAGGTACGCGTGCACTAGCCTAGAGGTATTAGATAGCGAGTATGACGTGCCAGGCACCCAGGTACGCGTGCACTAGCCTAGAGGTACAGACAGCCTATGACGTGCCAGGCACCCAGGTACGCGTGCACTAGCCTAGAGGTATTAGATAGCCAGTATGACGTGCCAGGCACCCAGGTACGCGTGCACTAGCCTAGAGGTATAAGATAGCCAGTATGACGTGCCAGGCACCCAGGTACGCGTGCACTAGCCTAGAGGTATTAGATAGCCAGTATGACGTGCCAGGCACCCAGGTACGCGTGCACTAGCCTAGAGGTATAAGATAGCCAGAATGACGTGCCAGGCACCCAGGTACGCGTGCACTAGCCTAGAGGTATTAGATAGCCAGTATGACGTGCCAGGCACCCAGGTACGCGTGCACTAGCCTAGAGGTATAAGATAGCCAGTATGACGTGCCAGGCACCCAGGTACGCGTGCACTAGCCTAGAGGTATTAGATAGCCAGTATGACGTGCCAGGCACCCAGGTACGCGTGCACTAGCCTAGAGGTATAAGATAGCCAGTATGACGTGCCAGGCACCCAGGTACGCGTGCACTAGCCTAGAGGTATAAGATAGCCTGTATGACGTGCCAGTGCCCGAGGGAGGCTTTTTAACCCACCGAGGCGAGGCACCCAGGTACGCGTGCACTAGCCTAGAGGTATAAGATAGCCAGTATGACGTGCCAGGCACCCAGGTACGCGTGCACTAGCCTAGAGGTATAAGATAGCCTGTATGACGTGCCAGTGCCCGAGGGAGGCTTTTTAACCCACCGAGGCGAGGCACCCAGGTACGCGTGCACTAGCCCAGAGGTATTAGATAGCCTGTATGACGTGCCAGGCACCCAGGTACGCGTGCACTAGCCCAGAGGTATTAGATAGCCAGTATGACGTGCCAGGCACCCAGGTACGCGTGCACTAGCCTAGAGGTATTAGATAGCCAGTATGACGTGCCAGGCACCCAGGTACGCGTGCACTAGCCTAGAGGTATTAGATAGCCAGTATGACGTGCGAGGCACCCAGGTACGCGTGCACTAGCCTAGAGGTATTAGATAGCCAGTACGACGTGCCAGGCACCCAGGTACGCGTGCACTAGCCTAGAGGTATTAGATAGCCAGTATGACGTGCCAGGCACCCAGGTACGCGTGCACTAGCCTAGAGGTATTAGATAGCCAGTATGACGTGCCAGGCAGTGCACCCAGGTACGCGTGCACTAGCCTAGGGGTATTAGATAGCCAGTATGACGTGCCAGGCACCCAGGTACGCGTGCACTAGCCTAGAGGTATTAGATAGCCAGTATGACGTGCCAGGCACCCAGGTACGCGTGCACTAGCCTAGAGGTATTAGATAGCCAGTAACACGTGCCAGGCACCCAGGTACGCGTGCACTAGCCTAGGGGTATTAGATAGCCAGTACGACGTGCCAGGCACCCAGGTACGCGTGCACTAGCCTAGAGGTATTAGATAGCCAGTATGACGTGCCAGGCACCCAGGTACGCGTGCACTAGCCTAGAGGTATTAGATAGCCAGTATGACGTGCCAGGCACCCAGGTACGCGTGCACTAGCCTAGAGGTACAGACAGCCTATGACGTGCCAGGCACCCAGGTACGCGTGCACTAGCCTAGAGGTATTAGATAGCCAGTATGACGTGCCAGGCACCCAGGTACGCGTGCACTAGCCTAGAGGTATTAGATAGCCAGTATGACGTGCCAGGCACCCAGGTACGCGTGCACTAGCCTAGAGGTATTAGATAGCCAGTATGACGTGCCAGGCACCCAGGTACGCGTGCACTAGCCTAGAGGTATAAGATAGCCAGTATGACGTGCCAGGCACCCAGGTACGCGTGCACTAGCCTAGAGGTATAAGATAGCCTGTATGACGTGCCAGTGCCCGAGGGAGGCTTTTTAACCCACCGAGGCGAGGCACCCAGGTACGCGTGCACTAGCCTAGAGGTATAAGATAGCCAGTATGACGTGCCAGGCACCCAGGTACGCGTGCACTAGCCTAGAGGTATAAGATAGCCTGTATGACGTGCCAGTGCCCGAGGGAGGCTTTTTAACCCACCGAGGCGAGGCACCCAGGTACGCGTGCACTAGCCTAGAGGTATTAGATAGCCAGTATGACGTGCCAGGCACCCAGGTACGCGTGCACTAGCCTAGGGGTATTAGATAGCCAGTATGACGTGCCAGGCACCCAGGTACGCGTGCACTAGCCTAGAGGTATTAGATAGCCAGTATGACGTGCCAGGCACCCAGGTACGCGTGCACTAGCCTAGAGGTATTAGATAGCCTGTACGACGTGCCAGGCACCCAGGTACGCGTGCACTAGCCCAGAGGTATTAGATAGCCTGTATGACGTGCCAGGCACCCAGGTACGCGTGCACTAGCCTAGAGGTATTAGATAGCCAGTATGACGTGCCAGGCACCCAGGTACGCGTGCACTAGCCTAGAGGTATTAGATAGCCTGTATGACGTGCCAGGCACCCAGGTACGCGTGCACTAGCCTAGAGGTATTAGATAGCCTGTATGACGTGCCAGGCACCCAGGTACGCGTGCACTAGCCTAGAGGTATTAGATAGCCTGTATGACGTGCCAGGCACCCAGGTACGCGTGCACTAGCCTAGAGGTATTAGATAGCCAGTATGACGTGCCAGGCACCCAGGTACGCGTGCACTAGCCTAGAGGTATTAGATAGCCTGTATGACGTGCCAGGCACCCAGGTACGCGTGCACTAGCCTAGAGGTATTAGATAGCCAGTATGACGTGCCAGGCACCCAGGTACGCGTGCACTAGCCTAGAGGTATTAGATAGCCAGTATGACGTGCCAGGCACCCAGGTACGCGTGCACTAGCCTAGAGGTATTAGATAGCCAGTATGACGTGCCAGGCACCCAGGTACGCGTGCACTAGCCTAGAGGTATTAGATAGCCAGTATGACGTGCCAGGCACCCAGGTACGCGTGCACTAGCCTAGAGGTATTAGATAGCCAGTATGACGTGCCAGGCACCCAGGTACGCGTGCACTAGCCTAGAGGTATTAGATAGCCAGTATGACGTGCCAGGCACCCAGGTACGCGTGCACTAGCCTAGAGGTATTAGATAGCCTGTATGACGTGCCAGGCACCCAGGTACGCGTGCACTAGCCCAGAGGTATTAGATAGCCAGTATGACGTGCCATGGCACCCAGGTACGCGTGCACTAGCCTAGAGGTATTAGATAGCCAGTATGACGTGCCAGGCACCCAGGTACGCGTGCACTAGCCTAGAGGTATTAGATAGCCAGTATGACGTGCCAGGCACCCAGGTACGCGTGCACTAGCCCAGAGGTATTAGATAGCCAGTATGACGTGCCAGGCACCCAGGTACGCGTGCACTAGCCTAGAGGTATTAGATAGCCAGTATGACGTGCCAGGCACCCAGGTACGCGTGCACTAGCCCAGAGGTATTAGATAGCCAGTATGACGTGCCATGGCACCCAGGTACGCGTGCACTAGCCTAGAGGTATTAGAAAGCCAGTATGACGTGCCAGGCACCCAGGTACGCGTGCACTAGCCTAGAGGTATAAGATAGCCAGTATGACGTGCCAGGCACCCAGGTACGCGTGCACTAGCCTAGAGGTATAAGATAGCCTGTATGACGTGCCAGTGCCCGAGGGAGGCTTTTTAACCCACCGAGGCGAGGCACCCAGGTACGCGTGCACTAGCCCAGAGGTATTAGATAGCCTGTATGACGTGCCAGGCACCCAGGTACGCGTGCACTAGCCCAGAGGTATTAGATAGCCAGTATGACGTGCCAGGCACCCAGGTACGCGTGCACTAGCCTAGAGGTATTAGATAGCCAGTATGACGTGCCAGGCACCCAGGTACGCGTGCACTAGCCTAGAGGTATTAGATAGCCAGTATGACGTGCGAGGCACCCAGGTACGCGTGCACTAGCCTAGAGGTATTAGATAGCCAGTACGACGTGCCAGGCACCCAGGTACGCGTGCACTAGCCTAGAGGTATTAGATAGCCAGTATGACGTGCCAGGCACCCAGGTACGCGTGCACTAGCCTAGAGGTATTAGATAGCCAGTATGACGTGCCAGGCAGTGCACCCAGGTACGCGTGCACTAGCCTAGGGGTATTAGATAGCCAGTATGACGTGCCAGGCACCCAGGTACGCGTGCACTAGCCTAGAGGTATTAGATAGCCAGTATGACGTGCCAGGCACCCAGGTACGCGTGCACTAGCCTAGAGGTATAAGATAGCCAGTACGACGTGCCAGGCACCCAGGTACGCGTGCACTAGCCTAGGGGTATTAGATAGCCAGTACGACGTGCCAGGCACCCAGGTACGCGTGCACTAGCCTAGAGGTATTAGATAGCCAGTATGACGTGCCAGGCACCCAGGTACGCGTGCACTAGCCTAGAGGTATTAGATAGCCAGTATGACGTGCCAGGCACCCAGGTACGCGTGCACTAGCCTAGGGGTATTAGATAGCCAGTATGACGTGCCAGGCAGTGCACCCAGGTACGCGTGCACTAGCCTAGGGGTATTAGATAGCCAGTATGACGTGCCAGGCACCCAGGTACGCGTGCACTAGCCTAGAGGTATTAGATAGCCAGTATGACGTGCCAGGCACCCAGGTACGCGTGCACTAGCCTAGGGGTATTAGATAGCCAGTACGACGTGCCAGGCACCCAGGTACGCGTGCACTAGCCTAGAGGTATTAGATAGCCAGTATGACGTGCCAGGCACCCAGGTACGCGTGCACTAGCCTAGAGGTATAAGATAGCCAGTATGACGTGCCAGGCACCCAGGTACGCGTGCACTAGCCTAGAGGTATAAGATAGCCAGTATGACGTGCCAGGCACCCAGGTACGCGTGCACTAGCCTAGAGGTATTAGATAGCCTGTATGACGTGCCAGTGCCCGAGGGAGGCTTTTTAACCCACCGAGGCGAGGCACCCAGGTACGCGTGCACTAGCCTAGGGGTATTAGATAGCCAGTATGACGTGCCAGGCACCCAGGTACGCGTGCAGTAGCCTAGGGGTATTAGATAGCCAGTATGACGTGCCAGGCACCCAGGTACGCGTGCACTAGCCTAGAGGTATTAGACAGCCTATGACGTGCCAGGCACCCAGGTACGCGTGCACTAGCCTAGAGGTATTAGATAGCCAGTATGACGTGCCAGGCACCCAGGTACGCGTGCACTAGCCTAGAGGTATTAGATAGCCAGTATGACGTGCCAGGCACCCAGGTACGCGTGCACTAGCCTAGAGGTATTAGATAGCCAGTATGACGTGCCAGGCACCCAGGTACGCGTGCACTAGCCTAGAGGTATTAGATAGCCAGTATGACGTGCCAGGCACCCAGGTACGCGTGCACTAGCCTAGAGGTATTAGATAGCCAGTATGACGTGCCAGGCACCCAGGTACGCGTGCACTAGCCTAGAGGTATTAGATAGCCAGTATGACGTGCCAGGCACCCAGGTACGCGTGCACTAGCCTAGAGGTATTAGATAGCCAGTATGACGTGCCAGGCACCCAGGTACGCGTGCACTAGCCTAGGGGTATTAGATAGCCAGTATGACGTGCCAGGCACCCAGGTACGCGTGCACTAGCCTAGAGGTATTAGACAGCCAGTATGACGTGCCAGGCACCCAGGTACGCGTGCACTAGCCTAGGGGTATTAGATAGCCAGTATGACGTGCCAGGCACCCAGGTACGCGTGCACTAGCCTAGAGGTATTAGATAGCCAGTATGACGTGCCAGGCACCCAGGTACGCGTGCACTAGCCTAGGGGTATTAGATAGCCTGTATGACGTGCCAGGCACCCAGGTACGCGTGCACTAGCCTAGGGGTATTAGATAGCTAGTATGACGTGCCAGGCACCCAGGTACGCGTGCACTAGCCTAGAGGTATTAGATAGCTAGTATGACGTGCCAGGCACCCAGGTACGCGTGCACTAGCCTAGAGGTATTAGATAGCCTGTATGACGTGCCAGGCACCCAGGTACGCGTGCACTAGCCTAGGGGTATTAGATAGCCAGTATGACGTGCCAGGCACCCAGGTACGCGTGCACTAGCCTAGGGGTATTAGATAGCCAGTATGACGTGCCAGGCACCCAGGTACGCGTGCACTAGCCTAGAGGTATAAGATAGCCAGTATGACGTGCCAGGCACCCAGGTACGCGTGCACTAGCCTAGGGGTATTAGATAGCCAGTATGACGTGCCAGGCAGTGCACCCAGGTACGCGTGCACTAGCCTAGAGGTATTAGATAGCCAGTATGACGTGCCAGGCACCCAGGTACGCGTGCACTAGCCTAGAGGTATTAGATAGCCAGTATGACGTGCCAGGCACCCAGGTACGCGTGCACTAGCCTAGAGGTATTAGATAGCCAGTATGACGTGCCAGGCACCCAGGTACGCGTGCACTAGCCTAGAGGTATTAGATAGCCTGTATGACGTGCCAGGCACCCAGGTACGCGTGCACTAGCCTAGAGGTATAAGATAGCCTGTACGACGTGCCAGGCACCCAGGTACGCGTGCACTAGCCTAGAGGTATAAGATAGCCTGTACGACGTGCCAGGCACCCAGGTACGCGTGCACTAGCCTAGAGGTATTAGATAGCCAGTATGACGTGCCAGGCACCCAGGTACGCGTGCACTAGCCTAGAGGTATTAGATAGCCTGTATGACGTGCCAGGCACCCAGGTACGCGTGCACTAGCCTAGAGGTATAAGATAGCCTGTACGACGTGCCAGGCACCCAGGTACGCGTGCACTAGCCTAGAGGTATAAGATAGCCAGTATGACGTGCCAGGCACCCAGGTACGCGTGCACTAGCCTAGAGGTATAAGATAGCCTGTATGACGTGCCAGTGCCCGAGGGAGGCTTTTTAACCCACCGAGGCGAGGCACCCAGGTACGCGTGCACTAGCCTAGAGGTATAAGATAGCCAGTATGACCTGCCAGGCACCCAGGTACGCGTGCACTAGCCTAGGGGTATTAGATAGCCAGTACGACGTGCCAGGCACCCAGGTACGCGTGCACTAGCCTAGAGGTATAAGATAGCCAGTATGACGTGCCAGGCACCCAGGTACGCGTGCACTAGCCTAGAGGTATAAGATAGCCTGTATGACGTGCCAGTGCCCGAGGGAGGCTTTTTAACCCACCGAGGCGAGGCACCCAGGTACGCGTGCACTAGCCTAGAGGTATTAGATAGCCAGTATGACGTGCCAGGCACCCAGGTACGCGTGCACTAGCCTAGAGGTATTAGATAGCCAGTATGACGTGCCAGGCACCCAGGTACGCGTGCACTAGCCTAGAGGTATTAGATAGCCAGTATGACGTGCCAGGCACCCAGGTACGCGTGCACTAGCCTAGAGGTATTAGATAGCCAGTATGACGTGCCAGGCACCCAGGTACGCGTGCACTAGCCTAGAGGTATTAGATAGCCAGTATGACGTGCCAGGCACCCAGGTACGCGTGCACTAGCCTAGAGGTATTAGATAGCCAGTATGACGTGCCAGGCACCCAGGTACGCGTGCACTAGCCTAGGGGTATTAGATAGCCAGTATGACGTGCCAGGCACCCAGGTACGCGTGCACTAGCCTAGGGGTATTAGATAGCCAGTATGACGTGCCAGGCACCCAGGTACGCGTGCACTAGCCTAGGGGTATTAGATAGCCAGTATGACGTGCCAGTGCCCGAGGGAGGCTTTTTAACCCACCGAGGCGAGGCACCCAGGTACGCGTGCACTAGCCTAGGGGTATTAGATAGCCAGTATGACGTGCCAGGCACCCAGGTACGCGTGCACTAGCCTAGAGGTATTAGATAGCCTGTATGACGTGCCAGTGCCCGAGGGAGGCTTTTTAACCCACCGAGGCGAGGCACCCAGGTACGCGTGCACTAGCCTAGAGGTATTAGATAGCCAGTATGACGTGCCAGTGCCCGAGGGAGGCTTTTTAACCCACCGAGGCGAGGCACCCAGGTACGCGTGCACTAGCCTAGAGGTATTAGATAGCCAGTATGACGTGCCAGTGCCCGAGGGAGGCTTTTTAACCCACCGAGGCGAGGCACCCAGGTACGCGTGCACTAGCCTAGAGGTATTAGATAGCCAGTATGACGTGCCAGGCACCCAGGTACGCGTGCACTAGCCTAGAGGTATTAGATAGCCAGTATGACGTGCCAGGCACCCAGGTACGCGTGCACTAGCCTAGGGGTATTAGATAGCCAGTATGACGTGCCAGTGCCCGAGGGAGGCTTTTTAACCCACCGAGGCGAGGCACCCAGGTACGCGTGCACTAGCCTAGAGGTATTAGATAGCCAGTATGACGTGCCAGGCACCCAGGTACGCGTGCACTAGCCTAGAGGTATAAGATAGCCTGTATGACGTGCCAGTGCCCGAGGGAGGCTTTTTAACCCACCGAGGCGAGGCACCCAGGTACGCGTGCACTAGCCTAGAGGTATTAGATAGCCAGTATGACGTGCCAGGCACCCAGGTACGCGTGCACTAGCCTAGAGGTATTAGATAGCCAGTATGACGTGCCAGGCACCCAGGTACGCGTGCACTAGCCTAGAGGTATTAGATAGCCAGTATGACGTGCCAGGCACCCAGGTACGCGTGCACTAGCCTAGAGGTATAAGATAGCCTGTATGACGTGCCAGTGCCCGAGGGAGGCTTTTTAACCCACCGAGGCGAGGCACCCAGGTACGCGTGCACTAGCCTAGAGGTATTAGATAGCCAGTATGACGTGCCAGGCACCCAGGTACGCGTGCACTAGCCTAGAGGTATTAGATAGCCAGTATGACGTGCCAGGCACCCAGGTACGCGTGCACTAGCCTAGAGGTATTAGATAGCCAGTATGACGTGCCAGGCACCCAGGTACGCGTGCACTAGCCTAGAGGTATTAGATAGCCTGTATGACGTGCGAGGCACCCAGGTACGCGTGCACTAGCCTAGAGGTATTAGATAGCCAGTATGACGTGCCAGTGCCCGAGGGAGGCTTTTTAACCCACCGAGGCGAGGCACCCAGGTACGCGTGCACTAGCCTAGAGGTATTAGATAGCCAGTATGACGTGCCAGGCACCCAGGTACGCGTGCACTAGCCTAGAGGTATTAGATAGCCTGTATGACGTGCCAGTGCCCGAGGGAGGCTTTTTAACCCACCGAGGCGAGGCACCCAGGTACGCGTGCACTAGCCTAGAGGTATTAGATAGCCAGTATGACGTGCCAGTGCCCGAGGGAGGCTTTTTAACCCACCGAGGCGAGGCACCCAGGTACGCGTGCACTAGCCTAGAGGTATTAGATAGCCTGTATGACGTGCCAGTGCCCGAGGGAGGCTTTTTAACCCACCGAGGCGAGGCACCCAGGTACGCGTGCACTAGCCTAGGGGTATTAGATAGCCAGTATGACGTGCCAGTGCCCGAGGGAGGCTTTTTAACCCACCGAGGCGAGGCACCCAGGTACGCGTGCACTAGCCTAGGGGTATTAGATAGCCTGTATGACGTGCCAGTGCCCGAGGGAGGCTTTTTAACCCACCGAGGCGAGGCACCCAGGTACGCGTGCACTAGCCTAGGGGTATTAGATAGCCAGTATGACGTGCCAGTGCCCGAGGGAGGCTTTTTAACCCACCGAGGCGAGGCACCCAGGTACGCGTGCACTAGCCTAGGGGTATTAGATAGCCAGTATGACGTGCCAGGCACCCAGGTACGCGTGCACTAGCCTAGGGGTATTAGATAGCCAGTACGACGTGCCAGGCACCCAGGTACGCGTGCACTAGCCTAGAGGTATTAGATAGCCAGTATGACGTGCCAGGCACCCAGGTACGCGTGCACTAGCCTAGAGGTATTAGATAGCCAGTATGACGTGCCAGGCACCCAGGTACGCGTGCACTAGCCTAGAGGTATTAGATAGCCAGTATGACGTGCCAGGCAGTGCACCCAGGTACGCGTGCACTAGCCTAGAGGTATTAGATAGCGAGTATGACGTGCCAGGCACCCAGGTACGCGTGCACTAGCCTAGAGGTATTAGATAGCGAGTATGACGTGCCAGGCAGTGCACCCAGGTACGCGTGCACTAGCCTAGGGGTATTAGATAGCCAGTATGACGTGCCAGGCACCCAGGTACGCGTGCACTAGCCTAGAGGTATTAGATAGCCAGTATGACGTGCCAGGCAGTGCACCCAGGTACGCGTGCACTAGCCTAGGGGTATTAGATAGCGAGTATGACGTGCCAGGCACCCAGGTACGCGTGCACTAGCCTAGAGGTATTAGATAGCGAGTATGACGTGCCAGGCACCCAGGTACGCGTGCACTAGCCTAGAGGTATAAGATAGCTAGTATGACGTGCCAGGCACCCAGGTACGCGTGCACTAGCCTAGAGGTATTAGATAGCCAGTATGACGTGCCATGGCACCCAGGTACGCGTGCACTAGCCTAGGGGTATTAGATAGCCAGTACGACGTGCCAGGCACCCAGGTACGCGTGCACTAGCCTAGGGGTATTAGATAGCCAGTACGACGTGCCAGGCACCCAGGTACGCGTGCACTAGCCTAGGGGTATTAGATAGCCAGTACGACGTGCCAGGCACCCAGGTACGCGTGCACTAGCCTAGAGGTATTAGATAGCCAGTATGACGTGCCAGGCACCCAGGTACGCGTGCACTAGCCTAGGGGTATTAGATAGCCAGTATGACGTGCCAGGCACCCAGGTACGCGTGCACTAGCCTAGAGGTATTAGATAGCCAGTACGACGTGCCAGGCACCCAGGTACGCGTGCACTAGCCTAGAGGTATTAGATAGCCAGTACGACGTGCCAGGCACCCAGGTACGCGTGCACTAGCCTAGAGGTATTAGATAGCCAGCATGACGTGCCAGGCACCCAGGTACGCGTGCACTAGCCTAGAGGTATTAGATAGCCAGTACGACGTGCCAGGCACCCAGGTACGCGTGCACTAGCCTAGAGGTATTAGATAGCCAGTATGACGTGCCAGGCACCCAGGTACGCGTGCACTAGCCTAGAGGTATTAGATAGCCAGTACGACGTGCCATGGCACCCAGGTACGCGTGCACTAGCCTAGAGGTATTAGATAGCCAGTATGACGTGCCAGGCACCCAGGTACGCGTGCACTAGCCTAGAGGTATTAGATAGCCAGTACGACGTGCCATGGCACCCAGGTACGCGTGCACTAGCCTAGAGGTATTAGATAGCCAGTATGACGTGCCAGGCACCCAGGTACGCGTGCACTAGCCTAGAGGTATTAGATAGCCAGTATGACGTGCCAGGCACCCAGGTACGCGTGCACTAGCCTAGAGGTATTAGATAGCCAGTATGACGTGCCATGGCACCCAGGTACGCGTGCACTAGCCTAGGGGTATTAGATAGCCAGTACGACGTGCCAGGCACCCAGGTACGCGTGCACTAGCCTAGAGGTATTAGATAGCCAGTATGACGTGCCAGGCACCCAGGTACGCGTGCACTAGCCTAGAGGTATTAGATAGCCAGTATGACGTGCCAGGCACCCAGGTACGCGTGCACTAGCCTAGGGGTATTAGATAGCCAGTATGACGTGCCAGGCACCCAGGTACGCGTGCACTAGCCTAGGGGTATTAAATAGCCAGTATGACGTGCCATGGCACCCAGGTACGCGTGCACTAGCCTAGAGGTATTAGATAGCCTGTATGACGTGCCAGGCACCCAGGTACGCGTGCACTAGCCTAGAGGTATTAGATAGCCTGTATGACGTGCCATGGCACCCAGGTACGCGTGCACTAGCCTAGGGGTATTAGATAGCCAGTACGACGTGCCAGGCACCCAGGTACGCGTGCACTAGCCTAGAGGTATTAGATAGCCAGTATGACGTGCCAGGCACCCAGGTACGCGTGCACTAGCCTAGAGGTATTAGATAGCCAGTATGACGTGCCAGGCACCCAGGTACGCGTGCACTAGCCTAGGGGTATTAGATAGCCAGTATGACGTGCCAGGCACCCAGGTACGCGTGCACTAGCCTAGGGGTATTAAATAGCCAGTATGACGTGCCATGGCACCCAGGTACGCGTGCACTAGCCTAGAGGTATTAGATAGCCTGTATGACGTGCCAGGCACCCAGGTACGCGTGCACTAGCCTAGAGGTATTAGATAGCCTGTATGACGTGCCAGGCACCCAGGTACGCGTGCACTAGCCTAGGGGTATTAGATAGCCAGTACGACGTGCCAGGCACCCAGGTACGCGTGCACTAGCCTAGGGGTATTAGATAGCCAGTATGACGTGCCAGGCACCCAGGTACGCGTGCACTAGCCTAGAGGTATTAGATAGCCAGTATGACGTGCCAGGCACCCAGGTACGCGTGCACTAGCCTAGAGGTATTAGATAGCCAGTATGACGTGCCAGGCACCCAGGTACGCGTGCACTAGCCTAGAGGTATTAGATAGCCAGTATGACGTGCCAGGCACCCAGGTACGCGTGCACTAGCCTAGAGGTATTAGATAGCCAGTATGACGTGCCAGGCACCCAGGTACGCGTGCACTAGCCTAGAGGTATTAGATAGCCAGTATGACGTGCCAGGCACCCAGGTACGCGTGCACTAGCCTAGAGGTATTAGATAGCCAGTATGACGTGCCAGGCACCCAGGTACGCGTGCACTAGCCTAGAGGTATTAGATAGCCAGTATGACGTGCCAGGCACCCAGGTACGCGTGCACTAGCCTAGAGGTATTAGATAGCCAGTATGACGTGCCAGGCACCCAGGTACGCGTGCACTAGCCTAGAGGTATTAGATAGCCAGTATGACGTGCCAGGCACCCAGGTACGCGTGCACTAGCCTAGGGGTATTAGATAGCCAGTATGACGTGCCAGGCACCCAGGTACGCGTGCACTAGCCTAGAGGTATTAGATAGCGAGTATGACGTGCCAGGCACCCAGGTACGCGTGCACTAGCCTAGAGGTATTAGATAGCCAGTACGACGTGCCAGGCACCCAGGTACGCGTGCACTAGCCTAGGGGTATTAGATAGCCAGTACGACGTGCCAGGCACCCAGGTACGCGTGCACTAGCCTAGAGGTATTAGATAGCCAGTACGACGTGCCAGGCACCCAGGTACGCGTGCACTAGCCTAGGGGTATTAGATAGCCAGTATGACGTGCCAGGCACCCAGGTACGCGTGCACTAGCCTAGAGGTATTAGATAGCCAGTATGACGTGCCAGGCACCCAGGTACGCGTGCACTAGCCTAGGGGTATTAGATAGCCAGTATGACGTGCCAGGCACCCAGGTACGCGTGCACTAGCCTAGAGGTATTAGATAGCCAGTATGACGTGCCAGGCACCCAGGTACGCGTGCACTAGCCTAGAGGTATTAGATAGCCAGTATGACGTGCCAGGCACCCAGGTACGCGTGCACTAGCCTAGGGGTATTAGATAGCCAGTATGACGTGCCAGGCACCCAGGTACGCGTGCACTAGCCTAGAGGTATTAGATAGCGAGTATGACGTGCCAGGCACCCAGGTACGCGTGCACTAGCCTAGAGGTATTAGATAGCCAGTACGACGTGCCAGGCACCCAGGTACGCGTGCACTAGCCTAGAGGTATTAGATAGCGAGTATGACGTGCCAGGCACCCAGGTACGCGTGCACTAGCCTAGAGGTATTAGATAGCCAGTATGACGTGCCATGGCACCCAGGTACGCGTGCACTAGCCTAGGGGTATTAGATAGCCAGTATGACGTGCCAGGCACCCAGGTACGCGTGCACTAGCCTAGGGGTATTAGATAGCCAGTACGACGTGCGAGGCACCCAGGTACGCGTGCACTAGCCTAGAGGTATTAGATAGCCAGTATGACGTGCCATGGCACCCAGGTACGCGTGCACTAGCCTAGGGGTATTAGATAGCCAGTACGACGTGCCAGGCACCCAGGTACGCGTGCACTAGCCTAGGGGTATTAGATAGCCAGTACGACGTGCCAGGCACCCAGGTACGCGTGCACTAGCCTAGGGGTATTAGATAGCCAGTACGACGTGCCAGGCACCCAGGTACGCGTGCACTAGCCTAGAGGTATTAGATAGCCAGTATGACGTGCCAGGCACCCAGGTACGCGTGCACTAGCCTAGGGGTATTAGATAGCCAGTATGACGTGCCAGGCACCCAGGTACGCGTGCACTAGCCTAGAGGTATTAGATAGCCAGTATGACGTGCCAGGCACCCAGGTACGCGTGCACTAGCCTAGGGGTATTAGATAGCCAGTATGACGTGCCAGGCACCCAGGTACGCGTGCACTAGCCTAGAGGTATTAGATAGCCAGTATGACGTGCCAGGCACCCAGGTACGCGTGCACTAGCCTAGGGGTATTAGATAGCCAGTATGACGTGCCAGGCACCCAGGTACGCGTGCACTAGCCTAGAGGTATTAGATAGCCAGTATGACGTGCCAGGCACCCAGGTACGCGTGCACTAGCCTAGAGGTATTAGATAGCCAGTATGACGTGCCAGGCACCCAGGTACGCGTGCACTAGCCTAGAGGTATTAGATAGCCAGTATGACGTGCCAGGCACCCAGGTACGCGTGCACTAGCCTAGAGGTATTAGATAGCCAGTACGACGTGCCAGGCACCCAGGTACGCGTGCACTAGCCTAGAGGTATTAGATAGCCAGTACGACGTGCCAGGCACCCAGGTACGCGTGCACTAGCCTAGAGGTATAAGATAGCCAGTATGACGTGCCAGGCACCCAGGTACGCGTGCACTAGCCTAGAGGTATTAGATAGCGAGTATGACGTGCCAGGCACCCAGGTACGCGTGCACTAGCCTAGAGGTATAAGATAGCCAGTATGACGTGCCAGGCACCCAGGTACGCGTGCACTAGCCTAGAGGTATTAGATAGCCAGTATGACGTGCCAGGCACCCAGGTACGCGTGCACTAGCCTAGAGGTATTAGATAGCCAGTATGACGTGCCAGGCACCCAGGTACGCGTGCACTAGCCTAGAGGTATTAGATAGCGAGTATGACGTGCCAGGCACCCAGGTACGCGTGCACTAGCCTAGAGGTACAGACAGCCTATGACGTGCCAGGCACCCAGGTACGCGTGCACTAGCCTAGAGGTATTAGATAGCCAGTATGACGTGCCATGGCACCCAGGTACGCGTGCACTAGCCTAGAGGTATTAGATAGCGAGTATGACGTGCCAGGCACCCAGGTACGCGTGCACTAGCCTAGAGGTATTAGATAGCCAGTATGACGTGCCAGGCACCCAGGTACGCGTGCACTAGCCTAGAGGTATTAGATAGCGAGTATGACGTGCCAGGCACCCAGGTACGCGTGCACTAGCCTAGAGGTACAGACAGCCTATGACGTGCCAGGCACCCAGGTACGCGTGCACTAGCCTAGAGGTATTAGATAGCCAGTATGACGTGCCAGGCACCCAGGTACGCGTGCACTAGCCTAGAGGTATTAGATAGCGAGTATGACGTGCCAGGCACCCAGGTACGCGTGCACTAGCCTAGAGGTATTAGATAGCCAGTATGACGTGCCAGGCACCCAGGTACGCGTGCACTAGCCTAGAGGTATTAGATAGCCAGTATGACGTGCCAGGCACCCAGGTACGCGTGCACTAGCCTAGAGGTATTAGATAGCGAGTATGACGTGCCAGGCACCCAGGTACGCGTGCACTAGCCTAGGGGTATTAGATAGCCAGTATGACGTGCCAGGCACCCAGGTACGCGTGCACTAGCCTAGAGGTATTAGATAGCCAGTATGACGTGCCAGGCACCCAGGTACGCGTGCACTAGCCTAGAGGTATAAGATAGCCAGTATGACGTGCCAGGCACCCAGGTACGCGTGCACTAGCCTAGAGGTATTAGATAGCCAGTATGACGTGCCAGGCACCCAGGTACGCGTGCACTAGCCTAGAGGTATTAGATAGCCAGTATGACGTGCCAGGCACCCAGGTACGCGTGCACTAGCCTAGAGGTATTAGATAGCCAGTATGACGTGCCAGGCACCCAGGTACGCGTGCACTAGCCTAGAGGTATTAGATAGCCAGTATGACGTGCCAGGCACCCAGGTACGCGTGCACTAGCCTAGAGGTATTAGATAGCCAGTATGACGTGCCAGGCACCCAGGTACGCGTGCACTAGCCTAGGGGTATTAGATAGCCAGTACGACGTGCCAGGCACCCAGGTACGCGTGCACTAGCCTAGAGGTATTAGATAGCCAGTACGACGTGCCAGGCACCCAGGTACGCGTGCACTAGCCTAGGGGTATTAGATAGCCAGTATGACGTGCCAGGCACCCAGGTACGCGTGCACTAGCCTAGAGGTATAAGATAGCCTGTATGACGTGCCAGGCACCCAGGTACGCGTGCACTAGCCTAGAGGTATTAGATAGCCAGTATGACGTGCCAGGCACCCAGGTACGCGTGCACTAGCCTAGAGGTATTAGATAGCCAGTATGACGTGCCAGGCACCCAGGTACGCGTGCACTAGCCTAGAGGTATTAGATAGCCAGTACGACGTGCCAGGCACCCAGGTACGCGTGCACTAGCCTAGGGGTATTAGATAGCCAGTATGACGTGCCAGGCACCCAGGTACGCGTGCACTAGCCTAGAGGTATTAGATAGCCAGTATGACGTGCCAGGCACCCAGGTACGCGTGCACTAGCCTAGAGGTATAAGATAGCCTGTATGACGTGCCAGGCACCCAGGTACGCGTGCACTAGCCTAGAGGTATTAGATAGCCAGTATGACGTGCCAGGCACCCAGGTACGCGTGCACTAGCCTAGAGGTATTAGATAGCCTGTACGACGTGCCAGGCACCCAGGTACGCGTGCACTAGCCGAGAGGTATTAGATAGCCAGTATGACGTGCCAGTGCCCGAGGGAGGCTTCTTAACCCACCGAGGCGAGGCACCCAGGTACGCGTGCACTAGCCTAGAGGTATTAGATAGCCAGTATGACGTGCCAGGCACCCAGGTACGCGTGCACTAGCCTAGAGGTATTAGATAGCCAGTATGACGTGCCAGGCACCCAGGTACGCGTGCACTAGCCTAGAGGTATTAGATAGCCAGTATGACGTGCCAGGCACCCAGGTACGCGTGCACTAGCCTAGAGGTATAAGATAGCCAGTATGACGTGCCAGGCACCCAGGTACGCGTGCACTAGCCTAGAGGTATAAGATAGCCAGTATGACGTGCCAGGCACCCAGGTACGCGTGCACTAGCCTAGGGGTATTAGATAGCCAGTATGACGTGCCAGGCACCCAGGTACGCGTGCACTAGCCTAGAGGTATTAGATAGCCAGTATGACGTGCCAGGCACCCAGGTACGCGTGCACTAGCCTAGAGGTATTAGATAGCGAGTATGACGTGCCAGGCACCCAGGTACGCGTGCACTAGCCTAGAGGTACAGACAGCCTATGACGTGCCAGGCACCCAGGTACGCGTGCACTAGCCTAGAGGTATTAGATAGCCAGTATGACGTGCCAGGCACCCAGGTACGCGTGCACTAGCCTAGAGGTATTAGATAGCGAGTATGACGTGCCAGGCACCCAGGTACGCGTGCACTAGCCTAGAGGTACAGACAGCCTATGACGTGCCAGGCACCCAGGTACGCGTGCACTAGCCTAGAGGTATTAGATAGCCAGTATGACGTGCCAGGCACCCAGGTACGCGTGCACTAGCCTAGAGGTATTAGACAGCCTATGACGTGCCAGGCACCCAGGTACGCGTGCACTAGCCTAGAGGTACAGACAGCCTATGACGTGCCAGGCACCCAGGTACGCGTGCACTAGCCTAGGGGTATTAGATAGCCAGTATGACGTGCCAGGCACCCAGGTACGCGTGCACTAGCCTAGAGGTATTAGATAGCCAGTATGACGTGCCAGGCACCCAGGTACGCGTGCACTAGCCTAGAGGTATTAGATAGCCAGTATGACGTGCCAGGCACCCAGGTACGCGTGCACTAGCCTAGAGGTACAGACAGCCTATGACGTGCCAGGCACCCAGGTACGCGTGCACTAGCCTAGAGGTATTAGATAGCCAGTATGACGTGCCAGGCACCCAGGTACGCGTGCACTAGCCTAGAGGTACAGACAGCCTATGACGTGCCAGGCACCCAGGTACGCGTGCACTAGCCTAGAGGTATTAGATAGCCAGTATGACGTGCCAGGCACCCAGGTACGCGTGCACTAGCCTAGAGGTATTAGACAGCCTATGACGTGCCAGGCACCCAGGTACGCGTGCACTAGCCTAGAGGTATTAGATAGCCAGTATGACGTGCCAGGCACCCAGGTACGCGTGCACTAGCCTAGGGGTATTAGATACTAGCCCCGGTCACACACAGTCCTCAGACCCTGTTAAATTCTACTCATTTATTATATTCTAGCCCCAATGTACGTACCCCACCCCCACCTTAGATCCTTATTTACCGCCCCTTTCATGCACGCTGTTGGAACGACAATAAACAGGCGTTCTTGGCGTTCTTTCCCACATTCGGGGTACCGCAGCCCCCCCCCCCCAACATTCCGGCATTGGGGGGGGGGGGGGGGAGCTCCGCACGCCCACGCTTGTGTTCTGTTGCAGGGAGAACGCGGGCAACATGAGGCCTAGGTCCCCGTCTACGGCCAAGGGTTCCCGCAACGCAACCCCCGAACAACCCCAACAGAACGAGGGGTGCCTACCGTGCAGCCCCGCGAGGTGGCGCCGACGAAACAGCTTCAATGATTCGTACCAACCCCCGCCCGCCAACACCCGATGAAGACGATGTCATGTATCTCGAAATATGTAGAAAATAATAAAGAGCAAAATGTGCAAAAATGTTTAAAATATATACAACATTACCGTTGGTTACACATGTAACAACTACATAAAGCAATCTTTTGCAAAATTTTAACAATCTGTATGCTGGATCGGTATCAATTTCCGGAATGATTGGGTATCAGTTTCAAGGCAAACCCGACGCAATCTTTGTACTTGCGATGGCCAGCAGCTCAAGACGCCGAATAGATAATAGCCGGTAAAGAAGTGTTCTGTGGAGGAGGGGGGGGGGGGGGGGGGGGGGTCTGCTCTGATCACGACAAGACGCCGCCTAGTGACCCCGACCCGAACTAGGCAAACTTGTCCGACCAAAGCGCTCGCAAGGCAGAGAGGACAAGATGGGAGGTTTTTGGAGTTCTTTGGGCGCAAAGAAAGACCCCGACTTTGACGTGCCCGACTCCGTGACGTCACTGACACCACGTGACCGCAAGCACGTGGCCGACACCTGGCGAGTAATGCAGGCGAACGTCAAGGAGAATGGGATAGCCATGTTTATCAAGTAAGTGTGCTAGAACATTCCTGCCCTGTTCATAGTTGCACTTAAGATTATCTAGTGCTGGGTGATCATAATGCCCCGTCTCTACTGAAGTATATCCAGAGTTGGTTAATTACCCATAATATTAAACTGTTGGTTGAAGTTAGACCAAAAAATAAAGTATTGTAAAAGCTCATAAAATTCAACTTGTAAAAGTTAGTTTTACGAAATTTTGAGAAATAAAGCGGATTAGTAAAGCAAAATCGACACATTAAATACTAACACGTAGGGAGTTAGGGTTGGGACTTTGGGGGGCGGGGGGGATTATTTGACGTATTCGGAAACGAGGCATCGGGCAAGAATGCATCTAGCAATTTTAATTACTCGGAAAACCGATGTCCGATGGATCGCAAGAGCATATCTTGATGTTGACAAAGTACAGCCTAAGGTAATTCGAAAGGTCGGTGTTCGATGCCGGCTACCTCCAATCCTGACTGAAGAGCTATGCCGTGCCGAGGTTTTCCCTCAGTCATAAGGCTTAGCCTTTATCACACACATTATTATACCATGAGGTGTTATGTTGCAGCTACTTCGAGGCATACCCCGAGGCGCAGACGAGGTTCCCGGCATTCAGGGGGGTCCCGAGGGAAGAGCTGCGCTCCAAGAAGATACTCCAGGCTCACACTAACAACGTCATGTACACCCTGACCTGCGTCATAGACAACCTGGACGACCCCGAGTGTTTGGGGGCGATGCTTAGAAAGCTGGGGCAGAACCACGGCCGACGTCAGATCTCCAGGCAGCATTTCCAGGTAGGGCTGGGTAGGGCTGGGGGAAGAAGGGTCTCGGGTAGACGGGTAATAGTGATAGGCGATGATAAGTAATAGAGTAGTAACCTTCCACTCTCCCGAAGTTTAAGAAAACTAACAGACAATGGTGAAGCCATATTTAATTGATACTGACATATAGTCACGGCAGGACACTGAAGAAGGATCGTTCCTTTCAGGACCTGAGGGGCATTATCCTAAACCTCAAGGATATTAACGAGTGGTCTTGTCTTTCAGGATCTGAGGGGGATTATCCTAAACCTCAAGGATATTAACGAGTGGTCTTGTCTTTCAGGATCTGAGGGGCATTATCCTAAACCTCAAGGATATTAACGAGTGGTCTTGTCTTTCAGGACCTGAGGGGCATTATCCTTAACCTCAAGGATATTAACGAGTGGTCTTGTCTTTCAGGACCTGAGGGGCATTATCGTGGACCTCCTAAAGGAGAAACTTGGCCCCGCCATGACGCCCGCCGTGGAGAAGTCCTGGGGGAAGACACTCGACCTCCTGTATGAAGGGATATTCGCCGGCTTGGACGACCACGAGAACTTATTATGTGTTGCCTTGAACTAACAATAATACGTTTATATTATGTATAACACACACAAATAGTAGGTGTGCGTACCAGTTTCATAGAATTCAACCTTTCACACGCCACGAACCTATGCATTCAAGAACTCCAAGACAGGATGTGGGGTGTCTCATTCTGTTATAGTTGTCTGTGGTTATAGTGTCTCATGCCGGGAGTTACCTACAATACTTGACCATTGGGAACGAATACCATTGCGAATACCACAAGACTGGAGAGAATGTGTGATACTGACGCCTTCCTAAACTTCATTCGCGTTTGGAATTATTACAGCGCATAACCGTAACGCGCGAGATTCGAATTCATTCCTCAGAAGTGTAGCTAAGTACTCTTTACCGCCATCAACATGTTGATACATGGCGTTATACAATAGACAAGAGCTTTTGTAATAACAACAAACACTTGAGATCGATTGATTGATTGACAGATTACACGTGCAGCAGCCTCGTTCTAATCGCATCTTGGAAGGTCAACAGGTGGTTTATATCTTTGAAATAAAACACATTTTGTACAACTATCTGCGTTGTTTATACTTTATACCACTGTTTGTGTGGTGGCCAAAACGACCACGATTCTTTTGTAAAATGGTGTTTGGTTACGATGATGATGATGATTCTTGTTGGTTTACGTCTCTATTATTCGATACTCTGCGCCATTGAGACACGTCTTGACCCTCAATATGGCCGCTGTGACGTCACGTGAGCACCAATCAAGAGGTTGGCGTCAAGCTTTGCTTACGAAGTAGCCGAGTCCAACAGTACCAACTTAAGTTTATACTTCTCTAGTTCCTACCATCTATTTCAAACAGGTTAATTAGAAATAATTTACAATATTGGGTTGGATACCTGGAAATTTCGACCACAGCGGGCGTGACTAATGGGAGTGATGTTGTAACAGCGTGCATGAATACTGATGAAGGTAGTAAGTACTGACAACGTCTTCTCTCGCGTGATTGGAGCTGAGTGACACGCGAAGGCCAAGGAGAAGCGAACGACTATGCAACAACGACCGGATATGACTCCCGAAATAGCAGCATCCGGTACGTGAGTGCGTCTCACTGACGACTGATGACGCGCATTTATTAAAATCAAATTATTCTAAGTGCAGCCAGCTTTTTCAGGCTAATGTGCGGGAGGAATATGATGTAGTAACAATGGGACTCCAACTGTCAACTAGGATGTCTTCCAAGAACAGATCCGACCTCCTTGGCAATTGGCAAAGAAGCAGAAACAAAATGCAATAAAGATACGTTTTGAGCTTCGACGTCATGAAATTGTTGTGTACATCCGGTTGCAATCAGTTCTGCGCCTTGTGCTAAATATAACAACACATTATTGTATTTCTGTCAGTCTTGTCTCCTTTTGTATCAACATTGCAGCAGTGATCGATAAGTACAAGTTGAACAGATATGACGAAGCAAGTTTCTCATTCACACATTACACATTTCCGACGTCTTTTTCCCACTTTTCAAAATGTTTTATTAGACATAATGAACCCCAGAGAAGGCGTCCGCGTGAGCCAAGGCCTGCGCGGTCCAACTTGGGAGCGCGAACGCAAACGGTGGCGTTATGAGTGTACTTAGTTTTAGTTTATTAGTCGTACGATCGCACATTGTTGGCGAAACGTGGTCGAACATTTAACTCTATAGTTAAATAAACACTCGTTACACATCGGTTATTCTAGTCCCCGAAATCGATTACTGTGAGTACAGTCTTTACACTCTAGGAGAAAGAGCACATGTACCACCCTATAGTCCTTACACTCTAGGAGAAAGAGCACATGTACCACCCCATAGTCCTTACACTCTAGGAGAAAGATCACATGTACCACCCCATAGTCCTTACACTCTAGGAGAAAGATCACATGTACCACCCCATAGTCCTTACACTCTAGGAGAAAGAGCACATGTACCACCCCATAGTCCTTACACTCTAGGAGAAAGATCACATGTACCACCCCATAGTCCTTACACTCTAGGAGAAAGAGCACATGTACCACCCCATAGTCCTTACACTCTAGGAGAAAGATCACATGTACCACTCCATAGTCCTTACACTCTAGGAGAAAGATCACATGTACCACCCCATAGTCCTTACACTCTAGGAGAAAGATCACATGTACCACCCCATAGTCCTTACACTCTAGGAGAAAGATCACATGTACCACCCCATAGTCCTTACACTCTAGGAGAAAGAGCACATGTACCACCCCATAGTCCTTACACTCTAGGAGAAAGATCACATGTACCACCCCATAGTCCTTACACTCTAGGAGAAAGAGCACATGTACCACCCCATAGTCCTTACACTCTAGGAGAAAGATCACATGTACCACCCCATAGTCCTTACACTCTAGGAGAAAGATCACATGTACCACCCCATAGTCCTTACACTCTAGGAGAAAGATCACATGTACCACCCCATAGTCCTTACACTCTAGGAGAAAGATCACATGTACCACCCCATAGTCCTTACACTCTAGGAGAAAGATCACATGTACCACCCCATAGTCCTTACACTCTAGGAGAAAGATCACATGTACCACCCCATAGTCCTTACACTCTAGGAGAAAGAGCACATGTACCAAGTTGCCACACAACTAGTCTCCTATTTAAAACATGTTCTTTAGGTATCATTTACGAACTTGGGTTGGTTACCTGAAAAGTCTTAATCCACCGGGAGTGACTCATAAGGCTTGTAAAGCGGAATACTGCCTTTATAAAATGAATAAGTGAAAGAACGTCAGCAATCTGAAGATATCCGTTAAAACATCGTGCATGAAAGATAAGGATCCGAGGTCGGTACGTTGTATAGTATAGTACTATTTATGACTGGGGCCCTACAAGCCTCAAGGCCTATGTGACATGAACGATGGGGGGCATTACCTTAATATTATATATATAAAACTAGTATACGTTGTTCCGTGTTCCTATGTTCTGATACATTCCCGTACACTTGTAAGTGTAAGGAAGTGTTTGGGATGGGAGTTGGTTCACCGATTGAAGTTCAGCCCGGGACGACGAGGTCGAGGGGGGGGGGGGGGGGGGTAAGACTAATGATGATGAAGACAGAACGAGGTAGTTAGTGAGAAGAAAGGCAATAATCATTTGTTTCAGAGGTATCGGTAGGGTAAAGTCGCAACACAGCGTCAGTCTCAAGAAGGGTCTTCCTTATCACACAATACATCTTACAGTAGGCACGAGTTGAACGAATGATTCAATTCAACAATATCTCTGATCATGACTACACAATCGTCGTCTCGTGCGACGGGCAGAGCTGCCCTGGCCCAGACGGGGGTTGTTTACACCCCTCCCCACATCGCTTCTAGAGAGCAGCAATTGGCATTCACTTATCCACAACAAGAAGCAACAAGATTAATCGATCTCTCCAATGCTCCTCCGAGTGAAACTAAACTTCGAAATGCTCAACTCTCCCCCCCCCCCCCAATCCTCTTTCCCTACTGCGACAAGATTCCCCAAGGGTCGGGGTGACATTACGACTTTTATTTGCCATGTCGTGTTTTCCTTTTCCCCAACTTGACTTCTCCGCTTCGCCTGTTTTCCGGCCTCGGCGCTCGGGAACTTCCGAGGAGAAAAATTACGACAACTTCAATATTAATCGGGACCAAACTCCGCTCCAAATAAAGCCAATTGAGAAGCTAAAGTTTGTAACCAAAACCTAACTGAATTAGTGAAGTAGTGTTGGGGGGGGGGGGGGGGGGGGCATCAAACATTCAAAGAGAGAGATTAGCGAGGAGTAGAGCGAGAGAGAGAGAGAGAGAGAGAGATATAGAGCCAAGACAGTAGCAAGGAAGGAAGGCGCACAGTCGAAGCGTGAACTCCGGCGAGGTCGCACTCGTAGCCACGTAAACCGCAGTGAGTATACAAAACACAACACGTGTTTTCTTGTCTTGTCTTCACTCTTTAAGGGGCTGTGACACTATGTCATGTCATGTCATGTCATGTCATGTCATGTCAACCACTGAAAATCAGTTTCGTTACTGAGGGGGTAGACTCTAAATGTGGATTTATTTATTTTATTTATTTATTCATAATTAAATTGACTACAATGAAATAAAAAAGAAACCATTCATTTTTTGTTTACACAGAACCAAGAATCTTTTTGAGTCATCTATGTTGACATTTCAATTCATTGTTTGTACATTATTTTAAATAGCACGCGTCTTGTGGTTGCGACGAAGCTCATCGCATTGCGGTGTAGAGTTATCTTCAATAAGTGTTCTGATATCAATTGATTTTGTTCATAAGATACCGACTATCTATCTCTTACATTAGTGACTAAAGTCAGCAAAGTGGATTTATGTGACGACTTGCTATTTTGAGTATAGGCACCAGTCCTGTCCCGAGGTAGATTTAGCCTGTCAGCAAGTAGATAAAAAATACATTCTTGGATCAAACGATGATATGGGGCACTTAAAGATATAAATTCACGTAACAATTGACTGTAGAGACAGAGAGAGCATAACACCTCTTAACCGGGGTCGAGTTCCAGGGGGGGCAAAGGTCATACAGCTCTATTGGACGTAGAAACATGATGCATTCATATTTACATCGAGGTTTCATTGGTTTTTATCGAAAACTCGATAATTGCAATAATTACAATGTTTCACAGGTCTACGCCAGTATTTCTGAGTCTCCCGACTACTTTCTCACGCGGCTCACGGACGGTGCTTGAGGAAGGAGTCCGAGACTCCGACATATCGTGTAGTAGTAGTAGTAGTAGTACTAGTAGTAGTAGTAGTATTATTCTTTAATCTTTATTTGCAACGGGGTTACTGCCCCACAAGTGCAATATAATACAATAAAATAAAATACATCAGTCAGTAAGCAGCCCCACGTAGAGAATTTTTTATCTGTGCTGCAGCGCTTAGAGCGTTCCTGCCACTAAGCTCTGCCTGCTAGAATACCTGAAAACCTCTCTACTATAGAAGCCAATGTAAGCGACGGACATGGGTCCGTGAGTGACAGTAAAGTTAGTTGTATTCAGCGTTTGTGGAATTCATAGTCGGCCCCTACACCTAGGGGCGCCCATTGTTACCAAGGTAACAATTGTTTCCATGTTATTTCCCATAAACCAAACAAATCCATAGCAACAATGGGTGCCCCTAGGTGTAGGGGCCGACTATGAATTCCAGCCTAAGTTGTACTTCGGAACAACAATACGTAGATCAATCTGAACTCGCGGTGGCCGACGACTGAGTAGACTGACCTGTGTTTACGGAACATTATTTCAGCGCCATCGTTTTCTCAGAACGTTTACCACAGGTGACAATGGTTTCCAGATAGATGGGGGTGGAAACTTCGGGGGTAGTAAATTTGTTTATATAATTCGAATGGGGCGCAGCGAGTTTGCACCTAAAGTGAGAGTATAACAATCTCAGTCACTGTTGTTGTCAATAGAGGCTGTTGACCCCAGACTTGACTCCTCAGACTGACCACGTGACATGGAGGCAGCGACTGTTTCATGTCGCCCCCTCTATCCTCTAGAGGCGGCGCCGTCGGTCAAGTAGTCTTATCACGTGACATGGAGGCAGCGATCACATAACACTTGACTGTTTCATGTCGCCCCTCTATCCTCTAGAGGCGGCGCCGTCGGTCAAGTAGTCTTATCACGTGACATGGAGGCAGCGATCACATAACACTTGACTGTTTCATGTCACCCCCTCTATCCTCTAGAGGCGGCGCCGTCGGTCAAGTAGTCTTATCACGTGACATGGAGGCAGCGATCACATAACACTTGACTGTTTCATGTCGCCCCCTCTATCCTCTAGAGGCGGCGCCGTCGGTCAAGTAGTCTTATCACGTGACATGGAGGCAGCGATCACATAACACTTGACTGTTTCATGTCGCCCCCTCTATCCTCTAGAGGCGGCGCCGTCGGTCAAGTAGTCTTATCACGTGACATGGAGGCAGCGATCACATAACACTTGACTGTTTCATGTCGCCCCCTCTATCCTCTAGAGGCGGCGCCGTCGGTCAAGTAGTCTTATCACGTGACATGGAGGCAGCGATCACATAACACTCGACTGTTTCATGTCGCCCCCTCTATCCTCTAGAGGCGGCGCCGTCGGTCAAGTAGTCTTATCACGTGACATGGAGGCAGCGATCACATAACACTTGACTGTTTCATGTCGCCCCCTCTATCCTCTAGAGGCGGCGCCGTCGGTCAAGTAGTCTTATCACGTGGCATGGAGGCAGCGATCACATAACACTTGACTGTTTCATGTCGCCCCCTCTATCCTCTAGAGGCGGCGCCGTCGGTCAAGTAGTCTTATCACGTGACATGGAGGCAGCGATCACATAACACTTGACTGTTTCATGTCGCCCCCTCTATCCTCTAGAGGCGGCGCCGTCGGTCAAGTAGTCTTACCACGTGACATGGAGGCAGCGCTCACATAACACTTGACTGTTTCATGTCGCCCCCTCTATCCTCTAGAGGCGGCGCCGTCGGTCAAGTAGTCTTATCACGTGACATGGAGGCAGCGATCACAGAACACTTGACTGTTTCATGTCGCCCCTCTATCCTCTAGAGGCGGCGCCGTCGGTCAAGTAGTCTTATCACGTGACATGGTCTAGTAACCATCGCGCGGCGCTCAACGCGCGCTCTGGGCGCGTAGAGGCGTCGCGGCGCCGTCGATCCTTCACATGGGCGTATTGTCATGTGCTCTGCTCGCGACACTAGCGTTGCATAGCGAGCGTTAAAGGAAGCTGTTTGTTGGGTAAATGTACGAACGCGTGTTGACTCCATAAACATCATCGTGTTTGTTTGGTTGGCGTTGCATGAATACGCAACGATGTCTCGTGAGTGCGTCGTAATACTGCGAGCCTTGGTCGCAGCACCCCTCGTGCCATTCCAATCCTTTGTCAGACTCTCAAGCCGACCTCAGATACATTAGGGCCACCCAAACCGGACAGATCCAGGGAGAGAAGCTACAAGAAAATCATCCACCTTTTGCATTTTCCTCCCTTTACGTTCTATTTGTCCCTTTCCTTCAAACACCTCCTGATGTCACATGAATATGATCATAGTTGTGGAGTACGTAGTTAAAAAACAAAATAAATTACAAAATGAGGGCTCAGCTCAGCGGTAACAGGAGACACTCTGCGCGGGATGTCGCGTGCTCGACTCCCGCCACCAGAAACTCGTACTGTGTCCTCAGTCATATGGTGGAGGAACCCTGTCTGTTTCCTCAGTCATATGGTGAACCCTGTCTGTTTCCTCAGTCATACAGTGAACGCTGAGTATATCCTTAGTTATATACGGTAATGGAACTCTGATCTTTTTCTCAGTCGTGCGGTGAACGATGCTGTTTCCTCAGTCAAACGTAAAAACTGATATGTTGCCTATATTGATTAGATAAAATAAAACTGCGATATCAGTGCACCGCAAGAACTGTTGCGTGATTGATAACACGTTGCACTTGCACTTATAACAGCGATAAGGGATATCACTCGTACCACGCGCCAC
The DNA here is from genome assembly GCA_945910005.1 of Isoperla grammatica. Lineage (NCBI taxonomy): Eukaryota > Metazoa > Arthropoda > Insecta > Plecoptera > Perlodidae > Isoperla > Isoperla grammatica. The sequence continues at coordinate 48,275,713 of OX246742.1, read as the reverse complement.
ATGTAAGCCGCTTATCAGGCACTAGGGCGTGGGTTCGATGCTGGTACAACTGATAAGAGGGCAGACTTTGACCTCTTCACTTCAAACAACGATACCTTCTCAAGATGACGAGACAACATTGAGTGTCGACAACTCGATGATGACGCGCCTCCCATATTCTTGCAACGAGGCTAATCGAGACGATGAGTGGGCGATATGAGACATCCATGCCCAAGCCAGGATTCGAACCTGGAACGCAGAGACCGCGGTTTACTAGACAACGCCTAACCGACCTCGGCCAACTGCGCCGGCGTCGACATCTCGAGTGGTTTAGTTTATATATTCACCTCATGAAGATGGTTTTTGGATTTTCCGTCCCTTATTTTTTATGTATCTCATGGAACTACAATTAATTGATGTTCAGAAGTGTTTCAGATGAATTTGCAAGAATATGAGATGTAAAGCCCAAATATCAATCAATCAATGAAAATAAATAAAAGTAATAATAGTTAATACCTGCGTTAGAGACCTTACGATGGCATACATATGACGTTGTTTACCGCTACATGCATAGTAGGGTTTCAGTTTCACAAGACAACAAAGCTAAGGAACTGCAGAACCTATGGGACAGACCTTGACCTGGCAGGTGACCTTATAGGCTGGAGGGAACAAGGGACGTGGGTTCGTGTCCATGGACCTGCCCAAGGTCCGTAAATCCCCTGGCGAGGGCTCGTCGGGGATCGACGGACCTTGGGACCTGCCTACTTTCGTCAAGTGAAGATAAATCAATCATTTACCATGGTTACCGGGTAGAATAGAACCACACATTTACTGCACGTTGTTACTGCATTGTATTGAAATGACAATGAAAACTAATAAGCGTTTGTAAGATTCGACTGTACATTGTCGGCTCGCAAGTCTTCATTCCGTATAATGAATTTAAATGGCACCACAAAACCTCTTCTGTCACAAGCACAAAGCGGAATCGAACTCGCGCCTGTTGCATGGTTTCAGGATTCTCCCCCTGCCTGCCCCCCCCCCCCCCCAACGTCATATGACCTAGTTGTCGAGTACATCGTTCAACACCAAAATAATCACTATCGAAATCAAATGCAGACCACTGTGACAAAAATACGCGAATAAAACTTCATTACATTTATGGTCACGGATAGTGTATTCACTAAAAAAAAAATAGTGTATTCACTAAAGTAAAATCGCAGTTGATTATCGTTTACGTATGTCGTTGGTTGGAGTAGGAATGACCGGTTCGGCTCTCAGTTGATTGATGAGCGCTCGTCCGCTGCTCTAATGGAACCGATTGGTCTTGTTAATATTCCGGGAAGCGTTTAGCAATCGACCCCTCTTGCCGATCAGGCAGGTCTCTGTCTCAATCGGTCGCTCGACCCGAACCACGCTGGGCTGCATGGGAGTATGGCCAGCATGTCCAACGATTGCAGTAAGTACCTTAATTGTTTGTTGGCCATGTTGTTGTATCATTAGTGACGTAAGCCCTCTCAATTGCACCGATAATGTCATATCATACACTCCATGCACGTAGCTATCTGTTGAGTAGAATGAGCCCAGTGTTGTTGCCGTCCTCTTGTTAGAGCATGTCTTGTGCGGGATTCAAACCCACGTCCCTTGGGACCACAATTGTTCCCGTCTTTCTTTCGCCCAAGTGCATGTATGGTCTAATCCAGCGGTACTCAAACTGCGGCCCTCCTTAACAATTTTGCGGCCCAGAGCTTTTGCGTTTTCATTAATATATGTTACTATTTTAACTGACTATTTGTTTGCTGTATATGGAAATAATATTGTATTCATGATGAATTATGATATATCGCCAACCAACTAAACTTTACTTGGTATTTGTTACCTGTAACGTAAAATAAACTAATGGGTAATGCTTCGAGTTTTACGCTTTGACTCGAAAAAGTACGAAATATCTATAATAGTCGAACCTCTTTTGCGCCTTCGGCGAAAAAGCCTCCGGCGGCTGGGGCTTTGCCCCAGATCCTTTGCTATTTCCACACCTCACTTTTCCTTGTTAACCCCCCCCCCCCCCCCCCCCCGAAATAATCCTAGTTACGCCATTGCATACTTGTATTAGTGCGGCCCAGCTTTACTTGGATTTTTGGAAAAGTGGCCCTCCAGGAAAAAAGTTTGGTCTAATCTAATGTAAACAAAGAGGGCAATTATTTGGTTGTTCTGCTTTTAAACGGATAGTCATGCCAAAAAATAAAAAGTAACATGTTGTCGTATGTTGCAACTAAGCATCGGTAATTACGGAACAACACAGCTTTGTGCAACGGATGACATCGGTAACCAAGTTATTTATCACAATAATTTTTATTTGTTTTACATGTCTATATCGAAAATCTCAATATTCTTAGTTTTGCGAGAAGGCTCAAACAGCTGATCGCACCTTTAACAAGACATTAAATATTAAAATTATTGAAGGATGTGGGGCTACATATTATCAAGAGCTAAAGCTATTCTCGAGAAATTGATTTGAAAAAGTGTTACGGTAAGATTGATTTATACATTTTGATATAATATGAAATTGTCTAATTTAATCCAAACAAAATCAAATTGGCATTAGTTTTTTGAGAGCATCCGTAAATAAACATCCCCGCATCATTCCACAATGTTGATATCGTTGGCATTTCAAAGTGAGCACGCTAATTACTTGCACACGTGCGCCGGCCCTAATGTTATCGATTGCCCGGCATGCAAACATGCAGCGGCTACAAGTGGCAGAGATTACCCCTGATTGCTGATTGAGACGATAATTGGGTTCGCCCATCGATCCAACGCACCGACAGACGCAAATAGCCCTCCCAATATGTGCGTGCGCGTGCGTGTGCGCGTGCGTGTTCACCACCCTCGCACACACTGTTCCTTTCACGTACTCTGATTGCACGAAAATCGACAGATTCCCGACTTTCTTTCTTCCGCTTAGTAGAGTGAACGAGCCTGTGGGCCACGCCCACTATTTCAGGTAACCACCCGAAGGTCGTCATTATCCCTAAAGGATCTGTCCCCATAGAGAGTAAGACAATAAAGTAGGTACGATTGGATTCGACTATATTTCGTAAGCACGAGAATATTAACGCAGCTGTGCTCACAGTCATTACTAACCGCGACAAAGCTGCAGAATGAGAAATGTAACATGAGACGGTCTTAGCACTGTTCCCGTTCCCCCCCCTTGTAGACAGAAGGATTATACACACACCTCGAGCCATGCTAAGGAAAAGGATTAGCGAATACAACTAATGACATAAGCACACCCACAGACTAAAGCCCCCGTACCTACATTGTGCACTACAAAGCAGAAAGTTCCCTTATGAATGTACGGGAGAACGCCAGGAAACTGTTGAGGTTCGTTGGCACAGTGTGCATGAAATGAAAGGGGCAGTGCGTAAAGATCTATGAGGTCGGCATTAGGCTAGTTACGTTTGTTGGCAATGAGTTCCTCCACTAGTTACGTTGGTTGGCAATGAGTTCCTCCACTAGTTACGTTGGTTGGCAATGAGTTCCTCCACTAGTTACGTTGGTTGGCAATGAGTTCCTCCACTAGTTACGTTGGTTGGCAATGAGTTCCTCCACTAGTTACGTTGGTTGGCAATGAGTTCCTCCACTAGTTACGTTGGTTGGCAATGAGTTCCTCCACTAGTTACGTTGGTTGGCAATGAGTTCCTCCACTCCTCGGAGTCATACAACCTGTGGAAGGGGCGCAGAGTGTTGCCTACGTATAACACAGCCAACCAAATGTCTGGGAAGTCGTACGTTGCAGCACTCGCCGGGTGCCACGGCCGGGACTCGAACCCGGTAGCCATAGCCGGCCAGTATTGTCAAGGAATGACGGGCAGCTTCTTGAATCTTCCCTTGAACCCTCGTTAACTTTTCATTGTCAGTTGTCGAGCGTCGAGATGGTATCACGCAATCATAGCCGGTGTACTACTCGTTCGGATAACATGCGTGCACGCCGGCAGGGCACTTGACCCTTACTTACAAGTATTTCGTTTACCGAGTCCTAACCTTACACATTTCTTTCTGAAAATAAAGTTAGAAATTTCTGAAATATTGCAGCGTCATCACATTTTCTTCTGAAATTATATTTGACTATACAAAAACTAGTTTCCGTCTGTTTTTTCGATCACATCAAGTTTGAACCCTGCCTGAACTCGGGGGGTGAAAAAGTGTGACCTGTGTTGCAGTCAAGACTCAGATGGGGGCGCTGTACAGCCTCCTATGGGGGTCGCCGGGGGACCCTAACCAAGACGTCCCGGACAAGACCACCGGCCTGACCCCGAGGGAGAGGGGGGAGGTCACGACCACGTGGGCCATGGTCAAGAAGGACATCAAGGGGAACGGGGAGGCGCTGCTCATACAGTGAGTAATATGTATGTTCTGTGATGGGGGCGCTGTACAGCCTCCTATGGGGGTCGCCGGGGGACCCTAACCAAGACGTCCCGGACAAGACCACCGGCCTGACCCCGAGGGAGAGGGGGGAGGTGACGACCACGTGGGCCTTGGTCAAGAAGGACATCAAGGGGAACGGGGAGGCGCTGCTCATACAGTGAGTAATATGTATGTTCTGTGATGGGGGCGCTGTACAGCCTCCTGTGGGGGTCGCCGGGGGACCCTAACCAAGACGTCCCGGACAAGACCACCGGCCTGACCCCGAGGGAGAGGGGGGAGGTGACGAGCACGTGGGCCATGGTCCAGAAGGACATCAAGGGGAACGGGGAGGCGCTGCTCATACAGTGAGTAATATGTATGTTCTGTATCGAGTGATGGAAATAAGTTGCTTGGATCGGGAATCGAACGCGGGTCCCGAAGCATTACACACAACACATAGAGGACGATGATTATAGACGTGCCAAGTCCACTTGACTCCTATTTAATGTGACTGAGTTGAGTTATTTCAGTCGATGGCATTGCAGAAGTCGACAGTGCATACATGATACATCATGTTTAGAAACATCACAGGATACGCTGTGAGCCCCCCCCCCCCCCTTTTAGGACAGGTGTATTGTTATAATCAGTGTCTGCTCTTTTTACACACGAGCTGTCCACGGAGACCCATATGGTTGGGGCGCAGGTCCTACGCGTATGTTAGCTAGGGCCGTGGCATGGTTTTGTTATTTGTCCATAATCATTTTTCACCCCGCATCGTCTCGAAAAGCATAATTTCACATACGCTCTAGTCTAGACTAAGCCCTAGTTTTCGATAGGCTAATAAATAAGTACGGTCGTATATTCCAGGTTCTTCACCAAGCACCCCGAGCACCAGGCGAGGTTCGCCGCGTTCAAGGACACCCCCCTGGAGAAGCTAAGGGGCAACAAGAAGCTGCAGGCTCACGCCAACTCTGTCATGTACGCCGTGACGTCAGTGGTTGACAACCTGGGTGACCCTGGGTGTCTCGTGGAGATGCTTGTCAAGCTGGGAGCCAACCACGCGCGGAACAAGGTGCCCGAACAAGGCTTCAAGGTGAGAACAAGGCAATCGAACACTAAGCTACTCCTTGTGTAGCATCAGCCACGCGCAGAACAAGGTGCCCGAACAAGGCTTCAAGGTGAGAACCAGGCAATCGAACACTAAGCTACTCCTCGTATAGCATCAGCCACAACCTGCCCAGGGACTGCCACCTTATCGTGGTGGGCAGGTTTGCGTGCTTTGTTGATCCCGAGAGCTATGCCGGCGGAAGCGTATGCTTCTGGTAGGGCCACCCTAGCCGGACTGGTCGAGGAGGAGAAGTCAGACGAAGTGCAGTCCACACCCCAATTCCCTTTCCTCCCCCTTCCCGTTTCCACCCCGCCCTCCTATTTGCTCCTTTCCTCCAAACAGCCCCCTATTTCATCTTCATATATCACCCACTCATTGTCTCGATTAGCCTCGTTGCAAAAATATGAGACGTTAAGCCCAAATAACAATAACAATAACAATAGCATCAGCCACGCGCGGAACAAGGTGCCCGAACAAGGCTTCAAGGTGAGAACCAGGCAATCGAACACACTCCTCGTATAGCATCAGCCACGCGCGGAACAAGGTGCCCGAACAAGGCTTCAAGGTAAGAACAAGGCAATCGAACACTAATTGCTACTCCTTGTGTAGCATCAGCCATGCGCGGAACAGGGTGCCCGAACAAGGCTCAAGGTGAATAGTTTCATTGGTTGGCCCCGTCGTGACGTCAGGCAGTGTTGCCGTGGTCGGGCTTGCGCCTCGGGCCGCGCCCGTTTCGCATTGTTTTGTCGTGTGTTTAGTCATGAATATCTCCAAAACGATTTCGGTTACATATACTTTTTAAAGCCCTGTTTTAATCATTGTTAAATAATCTGTAATGTGATACATAATTAAATAATGTTTAATTTCATGTTAGTCTACTGTGCCGTGTTTTGTGTCAACAGGAGTAGGTTTTCCAATCTCACAATAGGAAAGATAGGGGAATTGCGAAATCCTTTAGTCGAATTAACTCAAAAAGTAGGCCGGTGACCTTCATTTTTGTTTTTACATAACTCAAAACCACACTTACGATAGTGTATGTTGTAAATGTTAGCCAAATCTCATTATAAGTGAAGTTTTAATGGATCGATTTAAGCCTCAACAAAACGCAAGAGTCTTGCTGTCACACGAAGTAACAGGCAAACGGCAAACCCAGTATTTGAAGTTGGTTCCCTACACTTTCATTGGTTGGCCCCGCTGTGACGTCAGGCAGTGTTGCCGTGGTCGGGCTCGCGCCTCGGGCCGCGCCCGTTTCGCATTGTTATTTCGTGTGTTTAGTCACGAATATCTCCAAAACGATTTCGGTTACATACACTTTTTAAACCCCTGTTTTAATCAGTGTTTAATTATCTGTAATGTGATGCATAATTAAATAATGTTTAATTTCATGTTGGTCTACTGTGCCGTGTTTTGGGCCAACAGGTGTAGGTTTTTCCAATCTTACAATAGGAAAGATAGGGGAATTGCGAAATCTTTAAGTCGAATTAACTCAAAAAGTAGGCCGGTGACCCCCATTTTTGTTTTTACATAACTCAAAAGCACACTTACGATAGTGTATGTTGTAACTTTCAGTCAAATTTCAATATAAATGAGGTTTCAATGGATCGCTTTAAGGCTCAAGAAAACGCAAGAGTTTTGCTGACACTAAGTAACAGGCAAACGGCAAACCCAGCATTTGAAGTTGGTTCCCTACACTTTCAAGGTGATAACAGGGCAATAGAACACTTAGGTTACACCGCACTGGTGTGTGTTTCAGGATCTGAAGGTGGTGCTCATAGACCTCCTGAAGGCGAAGCTGGGTTCTAAACTGACCACCCAGGGCGCTGCTGCCTGGGACAAGACACTGGACGTAGCCTACTCGGTCATCTTCAAGGGCATGGCCGACTTCCAGGCGACACAAACCGTGACATGAGCAACAAGTGTTTATTGAAAGACTTTGACACGGCGATCCGCCCACGTAGCTGTAGCTGTCGGTACCATTTGTACTTTGATAACAACAACAACAACCGCAGAGCACGACCATATTGTTTCAACACACAACCGGATCATGCATTCATTTTAAGCTTTATGTCGTTGTAAAAACGCGCAATTGTACATAATACAAGCTTTAACATGCTGGCATACATGTATACTTTTATCTTAACGTTGAAATAAAATTTTATGACACAATTATAGAATATGAAACCTGTACAATTTCATAGCAACAATATACAACACCTACAGCTCTGCAAGTACGTATATTTCTATACCCACGAACTTTGGCAAGCGCCGAAGTGGGTGAAGCAGAATTCAGGTCCCAAAGAGGGGCGGCGGAATGGAATGGGAATAGAAACAGGGACTGAAAAGGGTAAAGTGTGAGAGATTATTATGATTAGAAATATAGTTACGGGCGCCCAGGAGGAGGGAGCAACACAAGCAGACAAGACGAGTGTAGCTCTTTTCTTTTCTTTTCTTTTCTCTTCCCTCCCCCTCCCCCCCCCCCCTCGCGACTGTCAGTCAGACTGTTGGCTCTATAAGACGCGCGTACTTTTCTGATGTCATATGACGTCGCCTCTTACGACAGGCAGAGCTACCACGGGCGTTTAGGTCACAAAAAGAACCGGCATTAATGAGAATGTCAAGGTTGGAATTCATAGTCGGCCCCTACACCTAGAGGCGCCCATTGTTACCAAGGTAACAAATGTTTGCATGTTAATTCCCATAAACAAAACAAATCCATATCAACAATGGGTTCCCCTAGGTGTAGGGGCCGACCATAGTCGCCCCGAAGAGACGAGTGACTCGTGGCCAATCAGAGAGCCCCAATTACAAATACTGATCGCTGAGTGGTCATGATCACTCGTCTGTGATGAACGCATCGCTAAGGTTGTTTCGGGACAACCATACAAAGATGACCCTCTTTGCGGACACCGGTCACCAACGTTGAGGAACTAATGGCGTCTAATTGACATCGGTGCCAGAGCTTTGTCATCCATTGCAAGAGGTCCACTCGCAAACCCCAAGAGACGGGATGAGAAGAACAATAATAATTGTTATTGGATACTTAGCGGTATATTGTCTGGATCTAAAGGCAGTTTATGTGCGACTAACAATGTAATGAATGGGCCCCTGTCATGCTCGGTCGGGTCCAGTCAATGGTATCGGTTTCTGTGTGTGAGTTTATCGTCGATTGTTTCTGGTGTGGTCGACGTAATCAGGTGAGCTAACGGGGCCCCGCTTGGAACAGATACTGTTGAAGCCCCGGGGATAACGTTCTCATCGGAGGGGATCAAATAGGCCCAGCAACAGGTAACACTGTCCATTATATGTCATTACTCTAAAGTATAGGTCTCCAGTCTACTGCAATCAATGCTACTGCTGACGAAATAGAGCCCAAAACTACTTCTCTAGTTCCTGCCACGTACTTGAGACAGGTCGTTTAGCGATAATTTACGGCCGTATACTGGATACCTGGAAATTCCAAACACAGACTGCCTTTACGAATGTGTGAAAGAACACCTGGAATCTGTTGAGTTTCGAGAAAAACCTGCAGCATGGTTACTGGATGTTAGTGTCCTTATTACAGGATGTTGGTTCACGTTGTCGTTGTGGTGACAGCCATGTTGGCAGCAGGCGAGGCTATCCCCAACCGACTGTTGTTTGCTATTAGCGATGCCGAGAAGACTTATTTATCGAGTGTACCTGCAGCATGGTTACTGGATGTTAGTTAGTGCCCTTATTACAGGATGTTGGTTCACGTTGTCGTTGTGGTGACAGCCATGTTGGCAGCAGGCGAGGCTATCCCCAACCAACTGTTGTTCGCTATCAGCGATGCCGAGAAGACTTATTTATCGAGTGTACCTGCAGCATGGTTACTGGATGTTAGTTAGTGCCCTTATTACAGGATGTTGGTTCAAGTTGTCGTTGTGGTGGCAGCCATGTTGGCAGCAGGCGAGGCTATCCCCAACCGACTGTTGTTCGCTATTAGCGATGCCGAGAAGACTTATTTATCGAGTGTATCTGCAGCATGGTTACTGGATGTTAGTTAGTGCCCTTATTACAGGATGTTGGTTCACGTTGTCGTTGTGGTGACAGCCATGTTGGCAGCAGGCGAGGCTATCCCCAACCGACTGTTGTTCGCTATTAGCGATGCCGAGAAGACTTATTTATCGAGTGTACCTGCAGCATGGTTACTGGATGTTAGTTAGTGCCCTTATTACAGGATGTTGGTTCACGTTGTCGTTGTGGTGACAGCCATGTTGGCAGCAGGCGAGGCTATCCCCAACCGACTGTTGTTCGCTATTAGCGATGCCGAGAAGACTTATTTATCGAGTGTACCTGCAGCATGGTTACTGGATGTTAGTTAGTGCCCTTATTACAGGATGTTGGTTCACGTTGTCGTTGTGGTGACAGCCATGTTGGCAGCAGGCGAGGCTATCCCCAACCAACTGTTGTTCGCTATCAGCGATGCCGAGAAGACTTATTTATCGAGTGTACCTGCAGCATGGTTACTGGATGTTAGTGCCCTTATTACAGGATGTTGGTTCACGTTGTCGTTGTGGTGACAGCCATGTTGGCAGCAGGCGAGGCTATCCCCAACCGACTGTTGTTTGCTATTAGCGATGCCGAGAAGACTTATTTATCGAGTGTACCTGCAGCATGGTTACTGGATGTTAGTTAGTGCCCTTATTACAGAATGTTGGTTCACGTTGTCGTTGTGGTGACAGCCATGTTGGCAGCAGGCGAGGCTATCCCCAACCGACTGTTGTTCGCTATTAGCGATGCCGAGAAGACTTATTTATCGAGTGTACCTGCAGCATGGTTACTGGATGTTAGTTAGTGCCCTTATTACAGGATGTTGGTTCACATTGTCGTTGTGGTGACAGCCATGTTGGCAGCAGGCGACACTATCCCCAACCGACTGTTGTTCGCTATTAGCGATGCCGAGGAGACTTATTTATCGAGTGTACCTGCAGCATGGTTACTGGATGTTAGTTAGTGCCCTTATTACAGAATGTTGGTTCACTTTGTCGTTGTGGTGACAGCCATGTTGGCAGCAGGCGAGGCTATCCCCAACCGACTGTTGTTCGCTATCAGCGATGCCGAGAAGACTTATTTATCGAGTGTACCTGCAGCATGGTTACTGGATGTTAGTTAGTGCCCTTATTACAGAATGTTGGTTCACGTTGTCGTTGTGGTGACAGCCATGTTGGCAGCAGGCGAGGCTATCCCCAACCGACTGTTGTTCGCTATTAGCGATGCCGAAAAGACTTATTTATCGAGTGTACCTGCAGCATGGTTACTGGATGTTAGTTAGTGCCCTTATTACAGGATGTTGGTTCACATTGTCGTTGTGGTGGCAGCCATGTTGGCAGCAGGCGAGGCTATCCCCAACCGACTGTTGTTTGCTATTAGCGATGCCGAGAAGACTTATTTATCGAGTGTACCTGCAGCATGGTTACTGGATGTTAGTTAGTGCCCTTATTACAGGATGTTGGTTCACGTTGTCGTTGTGGTGACAGCTATGTTGGCAGCAGGCGAGGCTATCCCCAACCGACTGTTGTTCGCTATTAGCGATGCCGAGAAGACTTATTTATCGAGTGTACCTGCAGCATGGTTACTGGATGTTAGTGTCCTTATTACAGGATGTTGGTTCACGTTGTCGTTGTGGTGGCAGCCATGTTGGCAGCAGGCGAGGCTATCCCCAACCGACTGTTGTTCGCTATTAGCGATGCCGAGAAGACTTATTTATCGAGTGTACCTGCAGCATGGTTACTGGATGTTAGTTAGTGCCCTTATTACAGGATGTTGGTTCACGTTGTCGTTGTGGTGGCAGCCATGTTGGCAGCAGGCGAGGCTATCCCCAACCGACTGTTGTTCGCTATTAGCGATGCCGAGAAGACTTATTTATCGAGTGTACCTGCAGCATGGTTACTGGATGTTAGTTAGTGCCCTTATTACAGGATGTTGGTTCACGTTGTCGTTGTGGTGACAGCTATGTTGGCAGCAGGCGAGGCTATCCCCAACCGACTGTTGTTTGCTATCAGCGATGCCGAGAAGACTTACGTTAAGGAGATATGGAAACTATACTTGAGGGATCTAAAGGCGCCAGACGACATACTCGGAGTGATCATCTCGTGAGTATTGTTCCATTCAATATCACAATTTGGAATGATGCACGGCTAAATCTGATCAAGAACTTAAGTTGTTCTGAAAAAAAAAGCGATTCAAGATACTTGACAATCTCATATTATATTTTTTGAAAATATCTGTACATTATGAATCATTCCAAAATGTGTACATAAAATATATATATAAATATTTTGAAAAGCCCCCACAGCAAACCGAGGGAATACAACAGAAAAAAAGCACATTAAACCACTTTAAACGAAATATGTAACACGTAATAAATCATTCTAATCAACTACAATAATTACAAATACACGTAGTGAACACGAAAACAAGTAAATTATAGCGATTGTAAGCTGTCGCTTCCTTCGCTGACAGACCGCAATGCTCAAACGAAGCATTAAACGTTGCAGGTTGTTCCAAGAGAAGCCCGAGATAGCAGGAATGATACACGAGAAGTTTCATATAGAGTTGAAGATCGAGAGGATAAGACAGTTGGCTCATGTGATCACAGACATGTTCACTAAATTCCTCAACGACATATTGCCTGACGATAACGCGGCTCTCCAGTACGTGACGCGGTACGCTGATCTGTTCCACGAGAGAGACATACCCATAGAGTCCATCTTACTGGTGAGTTGTCTCAGGATTGTCGGTGACCGGTATCTAACAAGCAACCTCGCAAATTAGAGTGTTGCGTGTTACCGATAAACACACTTGGACTAGTTCCTTTTAAAAAGCAACTTAAAATTTTTTTTTTTTTAAAGTTCAAGTTTCTTTTTAATACTGTACCATTTAAAAGATAAGTTTCTCATTAGTTAACATTACTTCTAAATGTTTTGTATGTTTAGTACCCATTGGGCATAATGGCAAGCAAGATTGCAGGACGAACACAGAACCCAGAGGCGGGGGAAATCTTCACCAAGTTTTCCTTTGGCATCGCTACAGTTGTAAGTATGAACCCTCTAAATAATTACACCATTCTTGTTATAAAGAGAACAAGTGCAATAGAAGTAATCTTCTTTTATCATTACATTGGAAACACTCGAGTTTGTTTCCATTAACATACTAACATAGCATAAAAAAAAAATTAGTTGCCAAGATAAGCTTGACATCAATTATATCATGCAGTATCTTCAATTAATTTGGTACGGCATTCAATTCTGGCGGGTGACTTTCCAACTTGTAAATATATTCGACATTGCCATTGCATATTATCGCGGCTAACTGACGTTGTTGCAGCAACTGTTATTGTAGCTAACCGACGTTATCACAGCTAAGTAACGTTATTGCAGCAACTGTGTTATTGAAGCTAACGGACGTATTTGCAGCTATGCGGCCCACCCTCGCCAACCGGCTTCAACGGAATAACCGATCGAGAGCAGGCCTTGATGGTCAACGCGTGGGCTCACTACTTGAATAATCCTACGTTGGTCGAACTTCTCGTTGCTACGTAAGTCGAGACTTTATCGTTCGGAACGTTTCAACTCAACACATAAATTATAATTGCACAATTTCCTTTTATTTTTAAATACATAATCTGCAGTGAAATGAGGGGCCTGAATGTCGATTTATTGGAGTAGAATGCTGCTTGTGGGTAATTCATAGTCACAAGCTTTTGGAAATTATGGAATGTTAAGGAAAAAATGTGTAGGAGGAAACTACTTGTGGGATATTTTAAAACAAGGCTTATGGAACTATTTATTGTTTGCAAAATTTGATTGTAAATAAAGGTGGGAATGTTACGCAAGGCAACGTTATGTAGGATTCTGATTAGAGACAGTCGCAAGAACATTTGGTTACTCACATGATGCAAATGCAATGTTCTGTTCCAGTCACATGAACGATTTGCTGCTCATTCAACTCTGCCCACGTTGTAATTGACAAATACCAGTACATATGCACCTACTGCTGAATACACACCGGTCATATTTGATGCGAATTACAACTGTAGCAATTCCCGTGTGGTACCTACTAGGAACAAGACGAGATTTACATTTTATTTTTACATCCAACCCAGTGCAGAGTTAGACATGGCAATAGATGAAGTTTTAATAGTTCGCATGCAATACTCGGTCAGATATCTGTGGGGTGCACCGCTATACTTACAGGTAGAACGAGGAGAATAAGATGAGGGCAGTGTCCTATCACCTTAAAACCTGGTGGATGCATTTCCAGACTGAATCAACACTGGTGACTACTGTCATGTCCTGCTTCCATTTCATTTCAGAACTTTCGCCAGCTTGCCGGATTTAGGAAGGTTATCGCCCGAGTTAAAGGGCATGCAATTTAACAAGGACCTGAACTTCAGAACCAGCAAGAACTTCCGCACATTTCTTAATGATAAAATTTTAAAATTCACGAATTTCTTGAGAAATTTGAACGACAAGAAGAGATCGCAAGTGTTTGTTACCTATCTTGCGGACGAAGTCAACAAAGAAAAAATATCTCTGGTTACAGTTTTCTTCGTAAGTACCGTCTAACCTACGTTTGTCTTACACACATTACGAGGCACACTAGAGCATTTTGAAGGATAGTTCTACATAGGGATGAACATTGATAAAATAAAAACTATCGATAATCGAAAAGATAACTGCATTATCGATCGATAATATCGAACGATGATAAATTTACAAAATTGAAGTAATCTTTTACAGTTTCAGTGATATGTCGCCTAATCGAGCACATAAGGATAAGGCAACATTACTTGGACACATCTGACGTGACACTGCTGAGAGTATAATCACATTTTACGAGGCCCGAGGCCTAGTATTTTGGCAGTATCTTTGAGTATTTCAATACTAGAAAGGTCCGAGAAGAACGAAATAATGCTTTACGAACCTGCTTTTTTAGAAATCAGACCATTCGATAATATTTGTATTATCGATTATCGAAATTTTATTGCATATCGAATATCGAACGATAATATCGATTATCGTGTGCATCCCTAGTTCTACATGGGTGAGCAGTGAGAGCACACATTTTGTTGATGGAGGGATACCTCAGTATAAAAATTGGAAACAGACTTTAATATTTTTAATCGTGCACAAGAGTCAAGAATGATGCTCAAAATGAAAAATCTTAGTTAACAGCACCCTGTGGTTTTACAGACTGAATGCTAAATCCATAATATTATAATCAGGATGGTTGGTATTTGTATTGAAATTATGTTATTCCTAATTATGGATTTAATAATCAAACAAACTAGCCTACCTACTGATTGGGCTATAATATTCGATACATATTTAATTACCATTCAGTCTATACTCTGTAGGGCTTACCAAACCACAAGGTGCCGTCAACTCAGATTTTCGATTTTGAGTAGCATTCTAGAGGTATAATGAAACATATGTAAATTCCTTCCAATTGTTTATACCAAGACATCTCTCCTACTGAAGTACGCCTGAATACAACACTGTAACAACAGATAACCGATTGTAACTGCTGTAACTGGCTTTTAGACGTTTTACATGTTAAAATCATAGGTCATGATTTTGCACCACCCACTTTTCACCCGAATGAATCGAGTAGGCCTGCCGGGCCACCGACGAGAAGGCCAATAACGAGCGATGTTATCCGTGTTCCAGGGTTCCATTATTTTGCTCATTAAGCAAATGAAAGAAAACCTACAACAAAACTTCGATGCGGAGACGGAACGAGCCTACCTGAAGTTGGGTTACAGCAGCTTTCCGCAAGTGATGCAAGTTCAGAGTTTCGGTCAAGTGTTTGCAAACGGAACAGTTACGAAATAGGCATCTGCGTGCGAGCCGAGAACAAGTGTCGGTCAAATTGAAATCCTTTACAAAGTGTGTCGACATTTTTTTCTTGTCAGTCAAACCTGTAAAACCACACAGAACTGTATAATACATGCATTATAAGAAATAAAACATAAAGAGTTTGCAGAAGCCTGCCTACCTACCCTTTCAACACACTTTAGAGTTTAGAATTACTACATGCATGTATAATGTTTCAATCAAGAAGTATGTCTGTCTGCTTTTTACTCATAAACAACATATTGTATGATGTAGTAATAATAATAATGTTTGCCTAGACCAATGTCTCCATCACCATAGAACAAATATTTGTCTACTGATACAAGAAAAACCAATTGCCCACCCAATCACCAATATGTGTTAACTCCACACATTACACAACATATATTACTATAGTACCTATGAACCAGAAGTGTAGACACATAGGTTACTCCAAACTTAAGTAATTTATGACATGGCAAAATGCAGCATATCTGTGTGAACCCACTCACGTTAACCCAAGGTCCACTAGATCGCTTGTAGCGCGCTAGGAGTAAATCCAGTAGACCTTGACGTTAACCACGAAACGTGTTCAAACATCCGTCCACCTGACCATTGGTGAATAGTTCCTTACACTCTTTCAAGTGTCACCTAGCTACATTGTTCTGGAACCCCTGATGTCACAATGTACGGTGGTACCAACCTTACAATCGCTTGCACAGCACGAGTTACTTTCGCCAGCGCACCGAGGAATGTTGTAGAAGATAGTTGGATGGATGACATTCCAATAATGTAATTATATTTTGGTTGTAAATGGTTTTTAAAACTCATTTGCAAGAACACCTCTTTTTTTATTATTGAGCTCCAGGGATTGGAAGATCATCGAGCACTATAAAAACTTAAAATAAATAAAATAGAAGACTTAAAAAGCATAAAAAAGACAAGATTTGGGCAGCGTGACTCCACAATGCCTCTAGAATTTAGATGTACAAATTCAGCACAAACAATACTGACAATTAAAAATAAAATGCCTCTTGCAGTTGTGGCATAAAGAATTAAAGGTTTAATATTTATACAGTACTAAAATCTTCTTTGTTGCCAAGTTTGTGTTTTGGGACATATCAATCGGTTTGTTCTACGAAATGATTTCCACATTTGAATCACATGTGAATTAAATATGTGGGAATAATGGATGCGACGGGGTAGTTCGACAGGCCTCCCCCAGGAATCCACCCTGGACCAGATCGAGTAGACATTGCAACGCTGTATTCACCCGTCACCACGGCTGTGGCCAGCCTCTTTGTTGCCAGACAGTTGAACTTTTCATTATTATTACCACTAGACTGTAAACATATTGCCCCAATGTGTGGCACATCAATTCCAATGAGAGGTATGCTGCTGTTACACGTGATTGGCACGGTGGTGGCGACCATAGACATAAACCTGCCAGAGATGGAATACGTTGCAGATCACCTGTCGCTTGAAGAGTGTCGTAGACTGGTGGCATCATTGCATGACCCTGGCTACGACATAACCACAAACCTCAACTTGGCAGGCACGTTGCACACTTTAGTCTCTTCAGACAATCACTAATCAGTAGCAAATTAGAAACCCCTCTTACAGTCTATAAGTCAGTAAGGCATATCCACAATTACAGTCACAATATGTTCATAATCAATAAATTGTGAAAAGGTTCAATCACATGGGTAGGCCTACTATGGGTACCAATTTGTAAGAAACTTCTGATCTAGCGTTGAGTTAAGGCCTTCCAGTGCAAAAACTATGTAACTAATGTAGGCTACACTTTCTGTCTTATTATCAAAGTACTTCAGTTTGTATTTTTCTTATTGTGTTGTTTTCCATGGTGGCATTTACTTCTTGCACCAAATGTTTAGGCCTAATACCACGGGCCAGTTTATGAAAGTATGGAACATAGGAAATAACAGAATAAAGATTCTTTTAAAGAACTAATGAAGTGGGGTAGGCCTACCAAGCGACAGAACACAATAATAACGCTGCTCGTCGCCCACCAGACAACGTCTTGATTACGTTACGTTGCTCCTCTACAGAACGCAAAGTGCCCGAGGACGTGCCATGTTTGAACATGCTCATACACTGGAATTCTGCGCTTGGCGAAGGAAAGGGTAAAACGCATTCCTTTCTATCGCACAGATTGCAACAGGTGGGACGCAAAGACCTATCAGACTGGCTGTCGAGGACAGTCTTCCACCAACTGGCAGAGGACTTGAACCGAACGTTTCTAAACGAGCCGCTGAAAGAACTGGCCGCACCGGACAACCTGTCCGAGATCTACAGAGGCAACAGGTAGGTTTCTACAGGTATAAGTGCGTAGGTTTAGGTGTACGACGTACACTAGCTTAGAGCAAAGATGAAATATGTGGACCACCTCCATCGGTTACAGAAATCCTGTTGGCATGGAGATAGAAAAGATGGACTCTCAGTCGGACTGGACCCCGCTTGACACCATCTGTTTCACTCTCATCCTGGTCCTGGCATCCGTCACTCTGTTCCTGCTGGTCAGGGTTACGTGGAGACACGCCTTCGTGTGCCATCGCTTCACTAAGCCGTCGGACTCTGATCAGGCGCGGGCCGCCAAGTCCTCGTAGGTTCACGGCAGCTTGCACGCATTAGGCCTACATAATGGAGTAAACTGCCACATGCCTGTGGCAGAATTGAACCATTATCAAACTTTCGGCATAGGATAAAAAAAAACATAGGAAGGAACTGGGTTTACTTCACAATCCAAGTTGCAAAAATATGAGACGTTATACCCAACTGTTGTCGACAAATAGGGTTGCCAACTCTCCCGTATTTCCCGGGAAATCCCGTTTTCCACTGTGATTTCCCGCTTCCCGTATCAACTCTACATGGGAATCAGTTTTCCCGTATTTTCACAATTTGTTTTAAAATTACACATTTCGTAAACTTCCGCCTACTATCAGTACACAGTGTCCAGCATTTGAGCATTTTGAACTTAAAATCTAATGTTGAGACAATTATTTCATTATATTTAATACATGATGTACATAAATGGCTAGACAATAGAAACAGATCAACCAGCTGAGTTACAAGTTGTTGGTATTTATTCTCTTTCGTGTCAAAAATTTTATAATTATTTAAAACGGGATATAAAGATTCTACGTGTTGCAAAATAGCTTGACCTTGAAAAAATGTAGAAGGTAAAACGGGATATAAAGATTCTACGTGTTGCAAAATAGCTTGACCTTGAAAAAATGTAGAAGGTAACCAGCTTAAACTATACATATTATTCAATTTACCCTCCCAAATTAAACATTACTTGAATGAGAAAATTACACCTGCAAGGTTAATATCAAATCCCTAAACCCATTTTCTGGGACCTAACGTCTATTATAAGAAAACATTTTTTTGCGCCTGCGGCGATTTGGCCTTCGGCAACTGGGACATCGCCGTCTTCTTTCCCTCTACATTTCACATCAATTTTAAAATTCCCGTATTTTCATATTCAATAGTTGGCAACCCTATCGACAAACACTAGCATTGCACACAGCCACTGTGCTGTCAATGTGTAGGGTCTATGCTTAGATTGGTTTACATGCATAAATTATCTTAGTTGAAGTATTTTTTAGTGTTATTTTAGTGCTATCCTAAATCAAGTATTTGACCCGAGTGTAAACTCGTTTTCTCCATGGGCTCTCATTTCAGTGCGTTAGATGCAATCGATTGTTACTTGCACCCAGGTTATGGAATAGGCCACGTAACTTTACAACCGGCTATAACACCCTAAAAGTGTTCTGGAATGGGGGCTCTACAGTGTGGTTGCCACGGAGAAGCGAGAGTTGCATTAGTCTACTGTATTACCAGGTCCATGTAATACTAACACAAAGCATAAACTCGTTTATAGGAAATACAAAGTCAAATACAAGAAAAAGAAGCACAAGAAGAGGAATACTAGTAAAGAAGAGACCAGACTACTGCTTGAGGATACGAGTGACGAAGCAACAATAGATCATTATACGGAAGTGGAGAGACCGAGCAAAGGAACAGAGTAGTTTTCATTATCTTACCATTGGAGTCAAATAACGAGCATCCATGTTTGAGATTTTAATAAATTTTATTTGTTATTGTACATTACAAAGATCACTTAATCTCCTTTACTTGCAGACCTGAAAAGAAAAGAAAACGAGTGTTAGTACCGGTAAATGTAAGTTGTGGAAACTTCACGAATATGCCCATTGGAATAGTTCAAGACTTGAAAAATACAGGGTTAGCTTAGCACAGAAACATATTACTTTATCCTGACACATTTGCAATGCATTTTGACTTCTCTGCCCACTTAAAAAGTGCCTTGAAGAGACTAAAATGTTATTTAATTATACCAAAAGGAATGATTTTGTTTTTATTGGAAATGTGAAAATTGCAAAAATTTTAGTTGACAAAGCTGGACCTTTACAAAGCACTGTAATTCTATGTGACATGACATGCACTAACTTTCCTTAGAGTTGCAAGGCTGCATTTGCAAGGCTGTGTAAGCCGAAACGTTCCGTCTAATTGTAAATTATTGTAAATATATTAGGGCTGCCCAACGATAAAAAAGATCATATCGATATCGCGGGAAGAATTATCGATATCGTGTCGCGATATCGAACTTATCAAGAAATGTATCGATATCGGTGATATTGAAACTTTTCTCGTGTGTTTTTAGGATTTCCAGATCAGCCAGAGGCCACTTATAATAAACAACATTACCGTAATACGTAAATAAATGTTTGAACTTTAAAATGTCTTATAATATATGTTCATTTGTGTGTATACTATTCAGAATTCAAAATATCCACAAACAACAGTGATATTGAGGTTGGCGTGACGTGACGTAATCGTTTTCTTTCTAAACAATTAGCTTATTAGGCGCAAGTTCGATATCGCGATATGTACGATATAATAATTCTATATTGATATCGAATTATTTTTCCATTATCGATATCGTATCGAATTATCGATATCGTTGGGCAGCCCTAAAATATATGTAATCTCCATCTCAACACGGCTGCCGATCCTCTTTAAGGTGAGCTGTTGGTTCCTATAATTCTTTCCCTCTCAATACTTTCCTTAGATTTAGGTAGGCCTATGAATTTTAATATCGATATTTGTTACACAGATCGTCAAGGGATGAGGGTAATTTTTATAAGGCAATCCACTATAAAGTTGGAAAACACTGGTGACACGAGACACGACAATGGTAGGCTACATCTACTCACCAGGAGGCAATGACTGTTTTAGTTTCTCAGCCTTCTCCTTGTCGGTGATGACGAGTGTGTACAGGAACCGAGAGCAGCGGACCTTGAATTTGACATTCTCTGCATTCTTCTTTATTTTGACAGCTGAAAGGGAAAAAGTCCATTAAAACAATATTCATGTACTTGGACTACCACAACCCTAGTAGGCCTAATGTACTAGTACATACAATAGATGCGCACATTCGTAGCATTTGCCAAACCAAAAAACTATAGTCCAAAGTGGTGTCTAAATTTCCCATACAAAGTTTCTCCTATAGCCCTATATCCCATTGTTGTCAAAGCTAGTCAAGTGGGCAGCAAACATTTCTGCCACCTATTAGGCCTACATTTTCTATTAAAATATAGGCCTTAACTACTCATATGAGCCTAATAGACCTATAAATTCTACACGACATATCACTTTCAAAGTTGCATTATTTTATTTTTTAACAGATACTTATTCTACAATGTAGGGAATCCAAGGATGTTGCCTTAGTTTCAATGTGAAAACATGTGCATGACCTTTGTAAACGGAGAAGTGGTCACTCACCAACAGTGACTTCTATTGCCAACAATGGATCGAAGCTCTTTCTCCTACGACCATCGACTATCAAGCATCATTGATTGAGTAGTTTAGCCTAGAGGGGGTGGAGAGAGGCCGCAATTGAGGAGTACCTGCACAAGCATAGGGGCCTAGCAAGACAATGCGGTTGAGGTATTACTCAGTTCCCAGCAATGCCTTACTGCATTATTTGTATTTAACCTAGGCCTAGCCTATTGGTTTGAACCAAATAACCTTTAAATATTTGGAAATAATTAGATATTAGAAAATGCTTCTTTTTGACAGTTCAAGCTTGCATGTTCATTTATTTAATTCAGCTTAGGGTGAGTAAAATGTCCATCACAGTTAATTATTGATCACGTTAGGTTAGAACCTTTCTTTCTTTCTTTTTATTAGCATTTCGAAGTACACTCATAAGCATGTCAATAGAACAGCGAGTATTGAAATTACGTTCACGTTATGCCCGGTTCATATAAAGTCGTATGGTTTAAGGCGTTGTCACAAGAATCTGATTTAACATAGGAAACTGTGTACGGTCATAACGTGGTTTAGTCGTAGTCAGTCACACGCTGTCACAAGAAAAGATGAAAAATTTCATCTTTTTAAGAACTTCTTACGACTAACGAATCAGACATCGAGACGTCACTAACGACAGACCAATGAGACGATACCTACATATATCAGTTGCGATTGCGAGACTATGTTGAACGAACTAACTTGCCCACAGTTGAGAGACTATTTCATTAACTTCCGGTTTCCGCCAAGTTTTGTCTTCCATTTGACAGCTAGGTTACAATGGAATACAATTTTCTCATTAATTCCGATGAGTACGCAGATAGTTGTACGGATGAGGTATTTATTCATATGATACAGCAATATTCAGTGTTGTCCATCCATTAATAAGCTAGGCCTATACAATAATAACTGGGACATAAACAGGAGACCTGTCACCTCAATCGTAAACAAACAAAATGCGCGGAGAAAACGGATGTCGTCATCGCAACTGGTTCAAAGAGCGTGAACGAAAAATGACGCATCTATACGCGAAGTGCTTTGGTAAATCTCCAGACTAGGCCTACGCTCTCCCATACGACTAGGACTAAACAATACTAGGCCCTAGGCCTACTTACCCCTTCACAACCCTACGACTTTATATGAACCGGGCATTACGTTACGTTCACATTGATTGGGGACATTTAGGATCTGTGGTTGCATTGTATAAAACCTAGGCCTACAATTTCATCGAATCATAGGCTTAGTACTCTGCCTAGGCCTAGGTTACCCTAGTGAACTCCTAGGCCTACTGGTCACAGGGCAGAATGAATCGACACAGCCCAGTCTGGCATTGTAACAGGATCCTAGCCTTAAGGCAAGCCTTGCAGCTGCTTAGAACACAAACAAGAAGCCTAGGCCTAGTGATCGAGGCAATAGGGCCTAGGCCTAGACTTGGCCAAGGATCATTACGAGTACAGGCACTAGGCCTAAGCCTATTACGAATGATGCGGCAGGGCCTGGCCTAGGCCATACCTTTACCATACCAGACAAATCCACAGAATGTAGTGCAGTATTAAGGCCTAGGCTAGGCTAGGCTAGGCTAGGCTAAGGCTAGGGCCTGGGCCTAGGTCTACTTACATTTGGCGTCCTTCCTCCTCGCCTTCAGAAGGAAATCTTTGATTTCTTTGATTTCACGTGGCTGTAACAACAAGAAGAAAATATATTGAAATAACAATACAGAATGTTAAAATATAGGCCTAGCTGTTAAAAGATCTTTCGAAGCTTACCATGGTGTGAAGTAGGCCTTTTGGATGACAGCAGTTTCTAAAACAGACAAAAAACGTGTATCGGTAAAAGATTTGATGAGTCGTAGTAAGAAATGTTACTCAATATTTTATCATCTTCAATGTGAGTAAAGAATTAAAGCGAATTACAATAGGATTAGGCCGATGATGACAGATTAAAATTAAAATGATAAAATCTTAAATACTCACCACACGCCGCTTTGGAAGTGGATGTCGTGTGAATAGGCACGGCACAGCACACGGAATCAGGTATACCAACATTGAAGATAAAATATACGAAGTTTCTGAAGTAATGAAATTATAGCAAAGCATCGTAGAAGAAAAAACCGAAGAAATGTTACAGAAATATTTACATTATATTCTAATAATCGAACAATTAATACGTTTTCTCGTATTAACTCAGCATAGAAATTAAAAATATGTGCCCGATTAAAAAGTATATAACTGGTCACGTTGGTATCCAGTAAAATTCTCCGTGGCGATACCAGCACATTCTATACAGCGACTCTGGTACTATTTGTAAAATGACGGTCGGTAAGGAAGGTGTCTAGCATAACACGAGCGGAATTTTTAAACTCTTATTTTCTGAAAAATATCATTATCACTTTTCCATGGGAACTGAATCCCTTGGTACGAAACGGATCTTTATTATTTCTTCTTTTCTGCCATGTCGGTTAATTTACACACATCTATTACTACAGATCCTGGATGTTGCATGTATTATAATCTTGTTATCCAAAACCTTCTTTCTTCCTTTTTAATTGTCAAACTTCCTATTTAGGGGAATCTTCAAACAATATTCACATTTACATGGCAGGATGAGGTTGGGACTCAATTCCCAGTTTGCGATTACATGTCATAGCATTGAAACCTTGTGCGCTCCCATACTACAACCCTCTATTTGAAATCGGGAACATACTAGTTACAGGGCCGGAGATTTAAATTACGGCCATGTTCAATTCTATTCTGTTCTGAGTCGTCGGGAAGTGTTTATAGGTATTAGGAGTGAACTGGATTGGATCGAAAATCAAATTGAATCTCAGATCGAATCCTCCATGTAAACGGGGCCATTCTCTGGATACATCTGAATCAATACAACCTGCAAGTATTTCAATGAGGAGAGCGCACTTCTCTACAGTGGGCATTGCTTGTGTTCTAGAGCTGTTGACCTTGTCCCCACCCCCCCCCTCCCTCCACACCACCGCGTCGTCTCGATTAGCCAAACGACGACATCGAGCACACATTAGCGTAATACTTGGACTAATTCCACTTTCCATTGGAAAATACTTCTGGTAATAATTCACGGTTTTTCAGTTGTTCAACAGCTGGGAATAATTAATTACTGTGGTACCACTGTGTAACGGTGTGAACACTTCCACTACCGGATCGCCACACTGCCGAGCCCGTGGCCCGTGTTTGTACTGCTGAAACGCGAGTCACGAGGACAGGGGTTCGTGTCCCGCCCTGTAACCGTCGTAACTCGTAACCGTTTGTTGCAATTAGTGGCAGACATTTCGTATCAACTTCTATCAAATCTAAATAGTAAATATACTAGAGATCAGTAAGCGTTACGCAGTTGAGACAGATAATTGGCACGGGCAGTTAAGAAAAGGCCGAGAAAAGGAGTCGAGAATGCATGAAAATGTAACGGTGCTTTTAGATAAATAAAAACATCACAATTTATTTTCGTTTCGTAGAACTAAGACGCATATCAGCTTGTTCCTCTGCGTACATCTTAGGATAGTAGGAAAGAGAATAGCCAGTGACGGGAATCGAACCTGCTCTCGTCTCCCTTGTTGTACTGACGTATTGAGGCAGACAATGAGTGTGACCGCCATACAACGTTGTAGACAGGTCGAGAGATGCAACAGGTTCAAACTGGATGAAGTTGGCGCACTTTGACACTTTATATACCATCTCCATAATATAATTACCAACCTCGACAGTATAAAAAGTCCAGTGAAATCACCAACCGAAAAATTCAGGTAAAGAAAATTCCCCAATCAACTTTATTCAAATGATCATCTTGTCTCAGTTTGTATTGACTTGTTTTTCCCAAGCTTTTGTTTGATTACGTCATGACTCCGCGGGTCATCTCATCTCTATACACTTTCTGCATCAACATTTCAGTGACAAATTTGTGCATCGCAAACAAACAAAAAAACTGAACTAAAACGAAACTATTCAACACCAAACAAAAGAAGATCAACACCTGCCAATAAAACAATCGCAGCTGACCGATACAATGATTGGAGAGACACTATACCGTTTTATGCCCAGTGAGGACTGTCCTCTAAATATGTAATGGTTTATAAACACTTTGTCATTGTTCTTCTAGACGCAAATCTCCTGGCTACGCCACTGACCCTACGTGTTTGTTACCGCTCTACACCCCTCACGCACTTCCCCCACCCGGGGACCCGGCTTCAGCGCCCGGCCAGACTTTCTCCCGCAGGTCAGTGCTCACTGTTGTGCCCGCGCTCGCCATGTCCTCACCGGCCTCTCTCTACTCCTGGGTCCCGCCCGGCGTCTATACCGGGGCCCACGCTCACCTCCCTGAGCTGCACGACTTTGGGCAGCGCAGCTTCGAGCGCAGTCTACAGGACCTCACGTCCAGGCAGTACGTCACTACCTCCACTAGCTGGGGGGGAGGGCAGACGTACCAACACCCGCAGACGTACCAGAGACAGTCCCCAGGTGAGTCGGACGTACCACCCAGTGTCTTCAGTCAAGGCGACGTATTGTTTATGTTTAGATAAAAATGTGCAAAATTGAAGTAAATTGAACTTGAATCGAGTGGGTTTTATGCCATAGACTTGTCCGGAAACACTGGTATGTCCAAGTAAGAAGGACTGTGTATGTACAAACAATGCTCTTCAAAATCGAAAGTGACAAACAGTTAAATCCAACCTCCAAATCCAATGTCTTGAAAGTAAACTTTTAAAGGTAGGTAGGGTATTTTATAACCAACTAACTACAAAATACTTTTCAAAATTGAACTATAAAAACTCGATTTGTTTGAAAATTAAGGATATATTTAAATTGTAAATTTTGGTGAAATGGTGTCCAAAAAATGATAATAAATTAAATACTTGAATATTTATTGCAAAAATCAATTGTAAAGAAAGTAGAATGCGTACACACAGTTTGCACTTGGAACTGCAATCAGTGTTCACTCGAATGCCAAGAGAATCTCTCGGTTCAATACGATACTATACTATACTATACGTTACTATTTTTGTTTACAAATAGATTAAGTATTAATAACAAGAGAGACGCATACATCGCACGCTTTCACAGCTATTACCTAAAAAAAGAAACGATGCATTTTACCTAAAAACTAATCTCACATTTCTTTCGAATTGATATGGGTTTTCCCGCCGTAACGCGTGATTTTAGTTATACGACATAAGTTATATGACATTAAGTATATGACAACTATCACAAGGTCATAATATAGAGCAGGTTACATGGCAGGCAGGTTATTGTTAGCTTGTTCTTCGAATGTACGAACTTTTCCCATATGCATCATGTCGTACTTTCTGGGCGCGAATACGACTGTTGTTCATATCTCTATTTTATCAACGGTAGATGAAGTCTTCTGTAACATAGATCGCTGAGCCTTGAAGATCAAGACTCTTTTCAAGTTCTACAATCCGTTGTGATAAAATGCATTGATTGAAGCGAAAGCTTGTGGTCTTAGGGGAAGAAAGTGTTGCCTGCTTTCTGAAAGAATTCAAACTATCACGGTTACCTTTCGTAGCTGCTATTTAACGATAAAATGCGCAATCTAAAAGTGCAACTTTGTATCAATCAAAAGTATTAATTCTAAACAAAAAATGGAATTAATTAAGGGCATCCTTTTTTACTTCTTAAGTAACAAAACCCCTTCACAATTTTTTTAGAATGGCATCTTGGATTCCTTCGGTCGAGTATTGACCCTAGATCGTGAAGTAACGCGAGCACTAAAGCAGCAGTACAAGTACACATACATGATACAGATCGCGATGCGCTTTGCTGCCGTGCAATGCCGTGCAATGCCGTGCAATGCAGCGCAGAGGATCGCGTAACTCCGTCCAGACTATCTCGGGAGGGTCCGATGTGGGTCACTGTGAACTCTAATAAAAGTGAATGTTAATTAGGAACATTCGAGACGAGATAAGATCCGTGTTTTGAGTTGCGCCATATCGAGTTGAGGTGATGGATGTGTAGGGAGGGACTATCGGCTTTACCCACAACTGAGAATTATAACTTTCAGTGGAAATTCACCCCTCTTCAGGTGGCTAACTTGGTATTGTGGTATTTGAAATATTTAGAAAGGATTGTCCGAGGGTTGTTTGTATTGAGGATAACTGTGGGCACTGTGGGCAAACCTTCTGTCAGGATTCCAGGTAGCTGTTATCGAACCGGCGACCTGCCGAATGCCATGCAACAGTTGGGCGGGCGGACTGAACATAACGCAACCTGCGATGGCGATCTCGCAGTGTTGTAATTTAGTTGATAACAATCCTAATATATGCGCGCACGCGAAATTATGATCGTACCGAGTGTTTGCGGGTTCGCGCCGCAATGCGTGAGGCAAGGACACTGTGCTATAGTAAACATTACACTACAATTTTACACTACCTACTCTACTCTTCATGAGACCAACCGCCAAACCGACTTTACACTATTCTACACTCACTTCTGATAAGTGGCGTAGCTTTGCCTTTACGGGCCCGGGTGCAAACTGGACACGACGGCCCCCCCCCCCCCCATTTTTGGTTTATACGCACAAACACATACACAAGATAACTACCGCTTAACCACTCATTTTATCTCGCGGGAATGGGCCGCATGGTTTGCACGGTCCTAAAGATATAATGAATCGTTTATCTTGAGACATTAATTTATTAAAGTTGGCCAATTGTCGGTAGAGTAGCTAGTATTGGTCTGCTCAGGGATATCAGCAGGTTTCTGTACCAGAATCATCATTGTGTAACTCTTCAACTAAAAGTTGCTGTTGCTCTTGTTGCTCTTTAAATTGGTAGCCTCAATATTTTTGCAACAATAGAAAATTGTCATCAGGGTAAAACCATGCATCGATTAATGGGACAAACATGGAGTTGGAGAGAGGGCCCGGGCCCGGGCCCGAGTGCACCTGCACCCTCTGCCACCCGATAGCTACGCCACTGCTTCTGATAGTTGTGTGAAGGTCTTGCCTCTTGAACAAAGCCCTCCCTATATCAAACTCAGTTCATTGCTCTAACCAGAAATGTAGATCAACAGGTTACGTTGTAATAGGAATGCGCTTACATTTTCATAACATTCTTGAAAATGCATACAGCAATAAAATGTTTTGTCGTGGCGTGTTAGGAAATAATTTGGTTGTAAGAAACATTTATTGTTTCGGCTAAGTCGCATTCCATATAGTTCACTTTTACAAAAACACAACTTTGTCTTCATATTGGGTAGTATTTTAGTAACAGTTTATTCATGCCCGTACAGGTTGTCGTGTTAGAAATAGTTGCTATAGTTGATTCAATCCTAGGTTTCTGAGGAAAACCTTGGACGAAACCTTCAGTCAGGATTACTTGTACAGGTATCGAACCAATGACCAATCGAATTAGAGCTTAGTGTGCCACCACCTTTAGGAGAATATGTCTCTTATACTCTTGTTTGTCGTAAAGTGAGTCCACGATAGCAACACCGAAGATAAAGAGTAAAGACGCACACTTACTCGTCATAGATATAATACTATACAAGAAGACAATTGATGAAGGTTCGAACGTGTGAAATATTTCAGGGAGTTGCGAATCTCTCCAGAGGTGGCCAAGTTACTGTTGCAAGTAACTGACGAAATCCGAAGTTAGCTATTTGTTAGTTTTAGAATGTTTGAAAGTAAATGAGATATCTTGCTGTTACTTCATTTAAACAGCTTGAATGGTTTAAAGTGTGTACATCATGGACAATGGAAGCCTCAGCGTTCTTGCGTGATCCTCTACGGGCTATCCAATCAGTGGCCTCTCATTCTTTCTGTTGACGTCATGAGTGTGTTGATTTGTCAGCAGACCTGAGGCTATCGACAATGCATCCATTGGAAATACATTTGTAGTCTGTAACTTGTATCGAAGATACCAGAGGTTAAAGTATATATTGTATTTTACAAAATACTTTGACAGCGAAATACGTTTCACTATTGTTTGCCAGTATTGACAACAATCAACGAAAAAATTCATTGTCTGACGCATTGTTGCAAATCAAGCATAGACTTGAAACGCTTGCTTTTTGACAAAACCAAATTTTTATTTTTATCCTTTTCATGTCACCGGATACCATTGTTTATTCAAATGCATTTTATTTTGAGTATTTTTCAAAATACAAATTTATTTTATAATACCTGTCTTGCCAAGTATATGTATCCGAACCAATATAGATTATGTGAGCCAGAATCTTTTGTCCGCCACTGTACCGACAGTTCAAAGTACTTAGCGCTAAGAAAGTTTTGCCGGAAAAAGAGTGTTTTAAAATGGTGGGCGGTTTTTCTGTGTATCTGCGTACGCTGTACATGCACGAGAAAGGAACGATCAAGAATGTTAATCGAATAATATAATGCGCGAACTTTCCTCTCACAAACCGTACAGGTTCTTGATGAAGAAGCAAGCGGATGGCGAAACATACAACAGAAGACCGTGAAGCATCTTTGTTAGCTCAGAGCAACAATTACAATATATGATACAATACAAGAGTGATTTCAGGATATCGCATACACGTACAACACTGTAATACTTTCAGAATAATTTTATCTTTTTCCAACTTTCAATTCAAGAGCCAATTCCCGCAACGTTCTTCCTGTCTACCTGCCGTGCAACCATCTATCTTTGAGTGAACGTCCGCCAGTAAAATAAACACAATTGTGGTAGTCTGTTTCAAAAGGAAGTGAGACGTTATATCAAAAGTTATTA
Organism: Isoperla grammatica; assembly: GCA_945910005.1. Lineage (NCBI taxonomy): Eukaryota > Metazoa > Arthropoda > Insecta > Plecoptera > Perlodidae > Isoperla > Isoperla grammatica. The sequence continues at coordinate 48,245,784 of OX246742.1, read as the reverse complement.
AAATCACAAACCTGTTAGTATAAAATAATGTTACGAGAAATACAACCTTCAAAACGCAAAACAAAAACTAGTCACATTTCCGCGATGTCAGCTTAATTAATATTTATTTATTTATTTAATGTCTATCCTATTCAGTTATGAAAACTGATTTACAAAGGAAATTTAAATAAACCTAAGCTATGCAAACAATTAATTAATAATAATAATAAATAATTAACCCTAAATAACGTCGACACCCAAGTGATAAAATGTAAACGGTATCAAGTTTTGTCCAATCCGCTTACACAACATACATTTACAAACAACATTTCCGCATAACACAACAGAAACAAGTGTGACTGTCCTTCATGGACCAAGGGAATCTGGTTGACTCGACCAAACACTGAATATGGTATTTTTGGAGCTCAACCCGAACCATGGGCGTCGCCAGACATACTTCCTGTAGGGGGGGGGGGGGGGGGGGGGGAGGGGGGCAAGTTAGCCCCACAGGGGCCTTGATGGCATTTTTAATACTTTTTTACTGATTTATCTACGTTAAAACAGATTATGAATGCAATGAATTAAAACACAATCATGTTAGTCGGTTAAATTTTCAATTTCTCCAAACCTATAGTGGACTAAACGTTCTTCCCCTCAACCTACTACGCGCCTAATATAGTATAATATACTATATATAGCATAGCATATATAAAGCCTAATATATAGCATAGTAGTCAATCTCGGCCTGGCACTACCCTTGTTCCCTCCCAGTTGGTCTTCTGATTCAAGTTGTACCATATTACACAACAGGGTTATTGTCTGCACCAACGTGTGTGAGTGAAATAACATGCAAGCCGCGCCTGATAAAAATAAAGAGTCCCAAACTGAGATTAAAAGAGTTTTTCACACTTTCATGTTTTGCTCTGGTTTAAGCGAAAGCTTTGTTTGGTTTTTGTCTGTAATAGTTGGCATTGATGGGCTACGTTTACGTTTGCGCACCTGTAGATCAGCCGATGTTGCAAGTCATTCCGGAGAAGAAAGTCGAGTGGAAATGCAACTGAACGCATCACTGTGTGGTGTTATTTTTAGTGTTATTGGGTCCCGCTAGGGTTGTCGCGTCGTCTCCTGACCCTCATATCCTGATAAACACCTCATCCACTGTCTCAAACAACACTGTTGAGTGCAGGAAGCATTCTTAGGTGAGATACAGTCAGTTAGTGTTAATGTGTGCATTAGAAAGTTGAACACAACACTGATATAATATATTGCGATTTGCGATAGAATAAACGCAGTGAATACAATGTATTAAATGAAGTTATCAGATCTCCCACAAACACAAGTTGATGATAGTGGTATCTGGAAACTTTGATCGTATCTAGCAAAGAATTACATTACTCGAAAGATGGGGTTAGAAATGCGTTATAGAGATACGAACAAAACACGTTTTCAAAAATAAGATCTCTCATAAAGCTCTCACACAATCTATTGCATAATACTTCTTACGTTTGATATTTGTACATTTTGACTCTCATTCGTTCAGATGTACTCAAGCCGGCCTCTTTTACCTCGGTATTCCTCTTGGCTTCCTACCTGTAACGGCTCACATTACTGACCACATCCATGTGCCCCCCCCCCCCCCCCCCCCCCCCGCCCCCCAACGTAGCTATAGTCTCACGCTAGGAAAGTAGCCGGGCTCTAAAGTACCAAGTCAATAGTCCCTACGGTCTGCAGACCTATAAGTGATGATTCACATGGAAACCTCAAATACAGTGTGAGAGCCTGCGGTGTGCACTCGACTCGGAGAACGCAGAGGTTGCCGGTTCAATGCCGGTACGCACACGCACAACACCTCCATGCTTCAGTTCACTGTTCCGCCGCTTGGCGCATCTGCTCTACTGACAACACAGAGAAATTATCTCTATTATCGATCATTGATGGGATTAGAGCTCAAGTAATTCACTCAAATAATTTAACTCTCATTTTCGTTTCGAGCTAAATCAACTGAAACTGATGTTGGTATTGGAACGAGCTGAGAGTGTACAACATCCTGCAATGAGAACAACGAGCCGAGAGTGTACAACATCCTGCAATGAGAACAACGAGCCGAGAGTGTACAACATCCTGCAATGAGAACAACGAGCCGAGAGTGTACAACATCCTGCAATGAGAACAACGAGCCGAGAGTGTACAACATCCTGCAATGAGAACAACGAGCCGAGAGTGTACAACATCCTGCAATGAGAACAACGAGCCGAGAGTGTACAACATCCTGCAATGAGAACAACGAGCCGAGAGTGTACAACATCCTGCAATGAGAACAACGAGCCGAGAGTGTACAACATCCTGCAATGAGAACAACGAGCCGAGAGTGTACAACATCCTGCAACATCCTGCAATGAGAACAACGAGCCGAGAGTGTACAACATCCTGCAATGAGAACAACGAGCCGAGAGTGTACAACATCCTGCAATGAGAACAACGAGCCGAGAGTGTACAACATCCTGCAATGAGAACAACGAGCCGAGAGTGTACAACATCCTGCAATGAGAACAACGAGCCGAGAGTGTACAACATCCTGCAATGAGAACAACGAGCCGAGAGTGTACAACATCCTGCAATGAGAACAACGAGCCGAGAGTGTACAACATCCTGCAATGAGAACAACGAGCCGAGAGTGTACAACATCCTGCAATGAGAACAACGAGCCGAGAGTGTACAACATCCTGCAATGAGAACAACGAGCCGAGAGTGTACAACATCCTGCAATGAGAACAACGAGCCGAGAGTGTACAACATCCTGCAACATCCTGCAATGAGAACAACGAGCCGAGAGTGTACAACATCCTGCAATGAGAACAACGAGCCGAGAGTGTACAACATCCTGCAATGAGAACAACGAGCCGAGAGTGTACAACATCCTGCAATGAGAACAACGAGCCGAGAGTGTACAACATCCTGCAACATCCTGCAATGAGAACAACGAGCCGAGAGTGTACAACATCCTGCAATGAGAACAACGAGTAATTTTGTCCTAACGCTAGTAAGCTTCCGCGAACAGTTCTCTAAACGCATAAATAATTATAATAATTTTCGTGGGAAACCTGCCCAGGGTCAATTGATGCCTCTCTTCATTTTTAAATAGTTTGGAAGAATTGCCCGAGGGCTGTTCGTATCACTCAGTCCCAGCATTCATCTTGTGACTGAGGAAAACCTCGGAACCGGCTCTTCAGCTAGTATTGCCGTCAGCGGGTATCGAACCGGCGACCTCCTCGTGGGCTAGCATTGAGCTATCACAAGACACACACATGTTCACAACGCCTAGTTGCGCCTTGCAGTTGTAGTTTTGCGAATAATACGATCCTTGAACGAGTTTCCGTTTTCTCCGCGGCCGCTCGCACTTTCTAACTTTGTTTCAATCATCAATCGTAGACACTCGAGCGATTGTTGATATTTTTACTCGTTTTAAATGCGAGTATTTAGAAATTCAAGACTTCTGTTTCCACCTTGTTTGTGCAACAATCAATCATGTCACTTCGCTACGGTGTCTGCTTCCATTCAACGCAGAAGCTGGTTCATGTGTTGGTAACGCATTGTTACAATGTTTTTACAGGTTGACTGTTGTTCTGTTGTTTAGTCTTACTAAATAAAGAATACTAAACAAAGAGTCCCTCTTATCTTGTTCAATCTTTTACTGGTTTACAATGCCACGCATAATATAATAATATAATAAGTCAACGGTGACTTTGGAGCCGTCCTAGCAACGAAGCACTCAATAAATTCAAAGTTGTTCTGAATCGGCCTTGTTGATTCTGGCATTTGTCCGCAGGTGTTTGCACTGTCCAATCACTGATTCATATGTTTCGTATTTGAAATATCGATCTTTGATTGGTTATCGCTCACTCGTCGATGGTGTTGAAGCCTACAGGGTTGGTTTAGTCACTTTAAATTAAAGTCCCCCACTGCAAATCAGTTTAGTTACTGAGTGGGTAGACTCTACATATGAATTTATTTATTTTATTTAATCACTTTATCGGGCAAGGTTATACGTGTAAAAAACTCTACATTTTCGTCTTCTATTGCCAGCTCGAACGTAAACTTATATTTTAGTCACCAGTAGCCGTTGTGACGTCACGTGAGTAGACTATTACTCAGGCTATGTACGGATATCATTTCGAAGATACCCATCGTAAGCTTTTCCCAGCAGTAATATGTTATAAGTAACAATCACAGGTTCAGTCTTGTGTCTCCGTAGGCGAACTAGAAGCTGGGTTCGATTACCGGTCAGGGCTGTCTCATTCCTCAACAATCAGCCGCTATAAATGTGTATTTTGGAGCCATTAGAAGCAGGTTCGAAAAGGTTTATAAAAACAATACAATGGGGGAATGGGGGCAGGGGAATGGGGGCTCTCTGCTGTGTAACACTGCCGTGTAACACTGCTTGCAGTTGCACCCATGCACAAGTGCACAACTCACAAACAAGAGCGGTGGATTAACTCACTCGTGACTCGACCCATCAGTGATTCTACCGTAGCCAATCAAACAACTCAATCTTCTAAATGACGTCAGCATTTTATAGCATGCCGTAATCAACAGAAGAACAAATCCCACTATTGTGTTAACTTCTAGGAAATATGATGTAATTGTAAAAGGTATTTTACGATTCCGATTCTTGTGTTAATGTCTCTGTGATTGCGATCGTGCTATTCGAGACTATAGAATGTCATGTTTGTTTGTCCGGCCTGGGAGTATATGTAACTATTAGTCCGGCCTGGGACTCTGTATCTATTAGTGCGGCCGGGCCTCGAACCGAGACGGCAACTGAACGATCCACAGCTGTGACTGATGTCACAAGTGTTCAGGATAAAAACACCTGTTGCTCCGTCTCACTGAAGGGCACTTCTTAACCGGGGCTATCACACCACTAACACACATATTGATTAGAACTAGGCCTACTTGTTGTCTTCCGCTATAGATTGACCAACACCACATCTCCCTTGGCCAAAACGGGCGAGTCAATGTCGACTGGAATGCAGGTGATAGCGCATAAACGCGTGCTCCTCGCACTCGGCGGGTGAACGGTGGCGGCAAAACATGGCTTCACTTACATTGCATTATTTCCGAAACTATTCAAGCTAGAGCAATATTTTAAGCGGCACAAGAAAGATGACAGTTATACCATGACGACAATAGTTTTATATATGTGACAGGTTTCTTGTAAACCATACAAATTGCGATCGTAAAAAACGTAGAAATCTTCGAAAAGGTTTCCACTAACATTGCTCTGCTTCAATGGCATTATTTTATTAACAATTAATGTTTGACAAATATAGTGCACATCATCGTGTAGAGGAAGGTTAGACAAAAGTATTTATGTGGTTCAATGTTTGATGCGCGTATTGGTTATCTTGAAACCATGAGTTGAATATTGGCTGAATGTAGTTTTGCCGTAGCCTGCTGGCTACGGCCGGCCGTATAGCCATGCCGTAAGCGCGCGGGAGAGATGTGTTCCCGACCGCTGCCGATAGCAACTGACACCTGCTAGCTGCACTTCACTACCGGCCGCCCCTAAAAAACCGAATAGACTAGACCCGGATGCGCGCGCAAGCTTTCGCGCGCGGAGATGTGCTCGTGGTAAATCTATAATTATATTTATTCTTCAATAATGCATCAATGCCGCAACTTTTGTTTTCGTTAGTCTCTGTACCTATGCTTAGTTATACCACACTTCATTTTTATGTATGCCGCCCAATGAAAAATGCGCAACGGCTACATTTTTGTTACAATGAAGTTATAAATAAACAACTCCGTGCTCTGGAATACCGCGACCTATTACTATTACCATCCTCCTCGCGATAAGCCTCAATGTATAACTGTGTCTACACGACAGCCCCCTATAGCGGAGGTTCAGATCAACCTTGGTTCGCCGAGTGTCTATCGCTAATTGCCGGCCCTCTTTGCGAGCCGAGCTTCGGCCCTTCTTGTTACTCCCGAGTCTCCCTCCATCGTCTCGATTCGCCTCGTTGCTCGTTAGATAAAATTAAAGAATGCAACTAAAAGTGAGCAGAAGTAAAAGTGCGTCTTTGACCTCTAACCTTGCAGACAACTAAAGTGATGGTTTACCACTAATGCACTACTTTCTTAATATTTAATTACCCAAGCTAATTAAATTAGACACAATTACTTTGGCTCGAGCGCGTTCAACTTTACATACAATAGTTATTAATTTATTTTTATGTATATTCGCAACAATACAGAAAGCGCGGCGAGGGCGCGAGCACGGGTCGCGTGTTTGCGCCACGCATGTAGGGATGTCCATGTGACGCAAGACTATCCAACGGGAACACGGAGACTCCCACAGGAGTATTGAAGCCTCTCTCCAGCCCAGCAGGCTCTGGTTGGAGATTCGCATTCACTTATGACTGAGCAAAACCCTCAATCAGGATTACCGCAAGCGGTACTCGAAACCGCGATCTGCCGAATTGAAAATCAAGCCTTACAACTTTAATCGATATTGCTTTTATATTATTTCAAGAGTAACATCTTAAATCTACACTACTATCATAGCACAGATAACTAATTAACTAGTTAATTAGTTATCTGTGACCATAGTGTCCCAGCTTACAACGCGCCTGTTACGCTGAGACCTCCCGTGCGATAGACCAAGACAACACTAGGATCAGTGGGCTAGGATAGGCAACCCACCAGGCTATGACGGAACGTGGGTTGCCTACGCTAGTTACTGCAGGCGAGTCCCTAGGCCTGCGGCGCAGACCCTGCACGCCTAAATATCAACAAATAGTAAGGAGTAGTTGAGGAAACTCCCGTGCGGAGCGCTGAGAAGGTGTATCGGGGGTTGCCTACGCTACGCGCTACTAGTAAGGGGTAGTAGGGTTGATGAAAGTCCCGTGCGGAGCGCTGAGAATGTGTATCGGGGGCTGCCTACGCTACGCGCTACGAGTAAGGGGTAGTAGGGTTGATGAAAGTCCCTTGCGGAGCGCTGAGAATGTGTATCGGGGGTTGCCTACGCTACACGCTACGAGTAAGGGGTAGTAGGGTTGATGAAAGTCCCGTGCGGAGCGCTGAGAAGGTGTATCGGGGGCTGCCTACGCTACGCGCTACGAGTAAGGGGGAGTAGGGTTGATGAAAGTCCCGTGCGGAGCGCTGAGAATGTGTATCGGGGGCTGCCTACGCTACGCGCTGCGAGTAAGGGGTAGTAGGGTTGATGAAAGTCCCGTGCGGAGCGCTGAGAAGGTGTATCGGGGGCTGCCTACGCTACGCGCTACTAGTAAGGGGTAGTAGGGTTGATGAAAGTCCCTTGCGGAGCGCTGAGAAGGTGTATCGGGGGCTGCCTACGCTACGCGCTACTAGTAAGGGGTAGTAGGGTTGATGAAAGTCCCGTGCGGAGCGCTGAGAATGTGTATCGGGGGCTGCCTACGCTACGCGCTACTAGTAAGGGGTAGTAGGGTTGATGAAAGTCCCGTGCGGAGCGCTGAGAATGTGTATCGGGGGCTGCCTACGCTACGCGCTACGAGTAAGGGGTAGTAGGGTTGAGGAAACTCCCGTGCGGAGCGCTGAGAAGGTGTATCGGGGGCTGCCTACGCTACGCGCTACGAGTAAGGGGTAGTAGGGTTGAGGAAACTCCCGTGCGGAGCGCTGAGAAGGTGTATCGGGGGCTGCCTACGCTACACGCTACGAGTAAGGGGTAGTAGGGTTGATGAAAGTCCCGTGCGGAGCGCTGAGAAGGTGTATCGGGGGCTGCCTACGCTACGCGCTACGAGTAAGGGGTAGTAGGGTTGATGAAAGTCCCGTGCGGAGCGCTGAGAAGGTGTATTGGGGGTTGCCTACGCTACACGCTACGAGTAAGGGGTAGTAGGGTTGAGGAAACTCCCGTGCGGAGCGCTGAGAAGGTGTATCGGGGGCTGCCTACGCTACGCGCTACGAGTAAGGGGTAGTAGGGTTGATGAAAGTCCCGTGCGGAGCGCTGAGAAGGTGTATCGGGGGCTGCCTACGCTACACGCTACGAGTAAGGGGTAGTAGGGTTGATGAAAGTCCCGTGCGGAGCGCTGAGAAGGTGTATTGGGGGTTGCCTACGCTACACGCTACGAGTAAGGGGTAGTAGGGTTGATGAAAGTCCCGTGCGGAGCGCTGAGAAGGTGTATTGGGGGTTGCCTACGCTACACGCTACGAGTAAGGGGTAGTAGGGTTGATGAAAGTCCCTTGCGGAGCGCCGAGAATGTGTATCGGGGGCTGCCTACGCTACGCGTAAGGGGTAGTAGGGTTGATGAAAGTCCCGTGCGGAGCGCTGAGAATGTGTATCGGGGGTTGCCTACGCTACGCGTAAGGGGTAGTAGGGTTGATGAAAGTCCCGTGCGGAGCGCTGAGAATGTGTATCGGGGGTTGCCTACGCTACGCGTAAGGGGTAGTAGGGTTGATGAAAGTCCCGTGCGGAGCGCTGAGAATGTGTATCGGGGGTTGCCTACGCTACGCGTAAGGGGTAGTAGGGTTGATGAAAGTCCCGTGCGGAGCGCTGAGAAGGTGTATCGGGGGCTGCCTACGCTACGCGCTACGAGTAAGGGGTAGTAGGGTTGATGAAAGTCCCGTGCGGAGCGCTGAGAATGTGTATCGGGGGTTGCCTACGCTACGCGCTACGAGTAAGGGGTAGTAGGGTTGAGGAAACTCCCGTGCGGAGCGCTGAGCAGGTGTATCGGGGCTGCCTACGCTAAGCGCTACGAGTAAGGGGTAGTAGGGTTGATGAAACTCCCGTGCGGAGCGCTGAGAATGTGTATCGGGGGCTGCCTACGCTACACGTTACGAGTAAGGGGTAGTAGGGTTGATGAAAGTCCCGTGCGGAGCGCCGAGAAGGTGTATCGGGTCGGTACACAATTAAGGGTCTTCAAGCTGCCTTGCTCGAGTGAAAGGGGACAACAGGCTTGTTCCGACACTCACGTAACAATGCGTCAAAACAAGTAATAAAATACTTTCTCGCTTATTCAGCACCCGTCGTCCTAATGCAGCCATGCAGGTATTACGCACGTCACAACAGATTTACAATAATTAAATAACCGGACTTGTTCGATCAAACTTACTGTTTTGTTTGAATAATTTAATGTGCTTTGAATTGGAAAGGTAACAATTCGCTGATCTAAGTTCAGCCTTTCATTTCCTCGCTCGTTGTAGTTGTAGGGTACAGCCCGGAGGCGACCACTTACAGGGTATTACTTGAACGGTAGTCCCAGTGCAGTGGTCGTGGCAAGGAGCCTCTTCGATATGGTGAGCAACGTGGTCTAAAGCTGCGTACACACGGCGAATTTTGGCCTTACGACGATCTCAAGGCGGTCGTACGACCGTCGTGAGGCCAAAATCCGCCGCGTGTACGCAGCTAAAAATACTGACTAGGCAGAGATTGGAACGGATCGTCGTACGATCGCCTCAAGACTGTACACACGAGAGATTTCCATCCAATTTTCATCCGATCAGTCCATCCGTCCGACCACCTTGAGATCGTCGTGAGGCCAAAATCCGCCGTGTGTACGCAGCTTTAGGGTGCCACTGCAAATCACTTTAGTTACTGAGTGGGTAGACTCTAAATGTGAATTAATTAAATTTAAATTTAAGGATGTCCGCTGTGACTGGTATTGAACCGCAACGGATGTGATGTATGTATTATCAGTGGTGCAAGGAAGGCAATGTTTTTGGAATGTCATGGCCGCACATGATAATCTAGAGCACAATCAAGCGTTTTTACACAAACGTACGAAAGTCTGTGACCATATTTTACCTTCACTCGCCTCTTGCCTGCGTAGTTCCATGTGGTTCATAGTCATTGCGAGTAACTAGTCCAACTGTCCGACACCGAGTTCTTTGGACACGTGACTCGGCCGGGCTCTTTCAACACAGGACTCGGCCGAGCTCTTTGGACACGTGTTGTTACTCGAATGAGCTCTTTGGACCGGCATAATACTATTTCGTATTACACGAAAAAAACAAGAATCATTGTACGTGTTTACTATATTAAAATTAATCACTGTTAACATTTTCTCTAAGCCTATCTGTATGTATCTAAAAAAACTAATAATATACCTTTTATTATTATAAGGTTGATGTATCACGTTTTCATGTCCAAACAGCTCAAACAAATGCATCATTTCTTTACTTAACGACCATCATATATATATTTAGTTATGCAACCGAGTTAGATCAGAGGACAATAAAGACAACAACAAGGAAATGGTGGTTAATATTAGCGTATGTTCCACTGGTCATCGTTTCATCATGTACACCATGGCACGATATCAACAATCAACAGGTCTCTCTCTACAGTAGTCTGCGCGTTGCAAGGGATGCTCCTAACAAGTTGCTAAGCTGGTGTCGTGTCGTAATATCCCGCAACCGAAACTGGTTCAATTAAACTCGTTCGAACAAGTCACGAGGCGAACGGAAACTGAAACCAAAAGCAATCAAGGGCCTTGAGACGTAATGGCCAATAAATACTTGTTTGATAATTAGAGGTGTTTATTTATAAATGGTGTTACGATTGTAATATTGTTTGTGGATATTATGGTGGTATTACGGAGGTGGACTAAACCTTCAGCCAGGATTTATGAGATCGAACCTGCAACCTTCCAAGCCTGAGTCTGTGGCCTGCCTGGCGTCGAACCGAGGACATCAGTTGCAACGAGGAACGCAATGAATGCACTTCACTTGCAGTTTCTAAGGAAGGTCGTGGATGGAAAGGGAGAGTGTAGGAAATATCAACCAAGGATTCCCGTCAATATACCGGATAAACAGACGGTCTCATCGCATACATGCACAGGAAGATAAAACCTTTCGAACCCACGCCCTCCGACTGGGACATCTCAGCGTTTCCTAACAACTCACCGGTTTGGTTAAAGTAGAAACTCTTTCAAGCATGGCAGCTAGTTTTTGCGTAGATCATTATTATGTCTTGCCAGACAAAAAAATAATTTTGTGATTTATATTGTTCTCAATAGTTTATTAACATTTTTTTGTGCAAATATGAAGATATTTCCGCAATATTTATGTAAAAATGTGCTCATCATCCGTAACTTTCCATTTTTCTACCCAAAATTTTAGAAAATTCCTATTACGGTTTCATTGTATAAAATATCTAACATTAATTGGGGTTGGTGTAAAACGAATCGGAATATTCCACCCCAACTACCCTACCCAGAGACCCTGTGGTCTGCCAAGCTATGCGAGGACATCTGAGCCAGTGACGTAACGACATGTTGCATCTCGCAGACTTGGCACGTTGAGCATAGAGCAACCAAACACGTCTTTGTTATCATGGAGCAACCATTTCCCCCTCCCCCCTCCCCCCTCCATCGCAATCAAACAGACACGAAATAATGTTTTTCTCGAGTTAGAACTGTGTTCTCGAGGGCTAAAGAGAGTCGAGACGACAGAATTTGAATTATTGTACTATTGTCTGAGATTACTCAGCGAAAGTAATATTCCCGTTCGCGGGCTCGATTCCCGCCACCGGCAATCCCAACTGACGGTTGTCCCGATCTTCGAATGCTGCCCCAATGGTTCGTGACGCTGTGGAGGATACCACAAGGACTTTCCGGTAACTGTTTCCGGCTGATTGGTCATCGTCACGGCTATAACACGGTGCGTGCTGATTGGCTACTGTCATGTGTGCTGATTGGGGGCAGGCGTCCTTAACCTCAAACATCTTGTTGCTGCAATGCCTTGACTCACTGACTGTACAGGCTTGTAGTGGTCAGTACAGAGCTAACAGCGACGCAGACACCACACGACGCCCAAAGCACTTGGGACGCAGATAGCACGTACGACGCCTAAAGCACTTGGGACGCAGATAGCACGTACGACGCCCAAAGCACTTGCGACGCAGATAGCTCACGCCAAGGCAAAGCACTCGGAACCGCAACATGTTTGCAGGTAACAAAACAGGTCTCTCTCATCTCATTGGCCTAATTATGGTCGCGGGAGGCCTCGCTGTATATTTATAGAACGAGTTATATTAGTACAAAATCAGGTTCTTTGGAAAAAATAAGTCACCTGAATTAAGTTTCAAGGTTGTTTAATTTGCGTTGTGTTTCTGGTACCGTCAGGGTTTTACTGATTAGCTACAATATTATTAATAGCAAGTAAATTTAATTTAAATTGACGGGCGAGGCTGTTATATATACACACCGCACATCTATTGAGAACCACATTCAAGTATTGCTCTTGTACACGTTTGTTTATCTCGAAGGCTACACGTGGGCTACACGTGGGCTACACGTGGGCTATTGTGGGCTACCCCAAACGTGTCTTACGAGTTCTCGAGGTAAACCGTGTACAAACTTTACTGACCCCCCCCCCCCCCCCGGCTCTATCATATAATGTGTGACTGACACTTGTTGGTCCGTAAGTGACGTCACGGACATTGTCAGGTACTGCGGTTCCATCACCCCGGACACTTGTCATTGTAGTATAGAGCATTACGGCATTCCCTCAAAATATGGACAAAATAATAAACCAGACACCGTAACAATAATGGACGGACACCAGTTAACATGGCGACGTCGGCGACACTGCTTTTAGCTGCGTGGTATCGAACCTAGACCGCTACTCGTGCATTGAAGTTTCCTCTGGGACTTCTTTATCGACTCAGATTGTTGGTTTATTTGCATCACAGCCATCTAGAATCCCTTATTTCCATGCCGCGCCACCGCGCAGCTGTTGTCGGCCGATACCGTCCTACCCGGGGCCAGGGCGGCAGAAACCGTCCTATAGTACCCGGGGCCAGGGCGGCAGAAACCGTCCTATAGTACCCGGGGCCAGCGCGGCAGATACCGTCCTATAGTACCCGGGGCCAGGGCGGCAGATACCGTCCTATAGTACCCGGGGCCAGGGCGGCAGATACCGTCCTATAGTACCCGGGGCCAGGGCGGCAGATACCGTCCTATAGTACCCGGGGCCAGGGCGGCAGATACCGTCCTATAGTACCCGGGGCCAGGGCGGCAGATACCGTCCTATAGTACCCGGGGCCAGGGCGGCAGATACCGTCCTATAGTACCCGGGGCCAGGGCGGCAGAAACCGTCCTATAGTACCCGGGGCCAGGGCGGCAGATACCGTCCTATAGTACCCGGGGCCAGGGCGGCAGATACCGTCCTATAGTACCCGGGGCCAGGGCGGCAGATAGCGTCCCAGTACCCGGGGCCAGGGCGGCAGATACCGTCCTATAGTACCCGGGGCCAGGGCGGCAGATAGCGTCCTATAGTACCCGGGGCCAGGGCGGCAGATACCGTCCTATAGTACCCGGGGCCAGGGCGGCAGATACCGTCCTATAGTACCCGGGGCCAGGGCGGCAGATACCGTCCTATAGTACCCGGGGCCAGGGCGGCAGATACCGTTCTATAGTACCCGGGGCCAGGGTGGCAGATACCGTCCTATAGTACCCGGGGCCAGGGTGGCAGATACCGTCCTATAGTACCCCGGGCCAGGGCGGCAGATACCGTCCTATAGTACCCGGGGCCAGGGCGGCAGATACCGTCCTATAGTACCCGGGGCCAGGGCGGCAGATACCGTCCTATAGTACCCGGGGCCAGGGCGGCAGATAGCGTCCTATAGTACCCGGGGCCAGGGCGGCAGATACCGTCCTATAGTACCCGGGGCCAGGGCGGCAGATAGCGTCCCAGTACCCGGTGCCAGGGCGGCAGATAGCGTCCTATAGTACCCGGGGCCAGGGCGGCAGATACCGTCCTATAGTACCCGGGGCCAGGGCGGCAGATAGCGTCCTATAGTACCCGGGGCCAGGGCGGCAGATACCGTCCTATAGTACCCGGGGCCAGGGTGGCAGATAGCGTCCTATAGTACCCGGGGCCAGGGCGGCAGAAACCGTCCTATAGTACCCGGGGCCAGGGCGGCAGAACCGTCCTATAGTACCCGGGGCCAGGGCGGCAGATACCGTCCTATAGTACCCGGGGCCAGGGCGGCAGATACCGTCCTATAGTACCCGGGGCCAGGGCGGCAGATACCGTCCTATAGTACCCGGGGCCAGGGCGGCAGATAGCGTCCCAGTACCCGGGGCCAGGGCGGCAGATACCGTCCTATAGTACCCGGGGCCAGAGCGGCAGATACCGTCGTATAGTACCCGGGGCCAGGGCGGCAGATACCGTCCCAGTACCCGGGGCCAGGGCGGCAGATAGCGTCCTATAGTACCCGGGGCCAGGGCGGCAGATAGCGTCCCAGTACCCGGGGCCAGGGCGGCAGATACCGTCCTATAGTACCCGGGGCCAGAGCGGCAGATACCGTCGTATAGTACCCGGGGCCAGGGCGGCAGATACCGTCCCAGTACCCGGGGCCAGGGCGGCAGATAGCGTCCTATAGTACCCGGGGCCAGGGCGGCAGATAGCGTCCCAGTACCCGGGGCCAGGGCGGCAGATACCATCCTATAGTACCCGGGGCCAGAGCGGCAGATACCGTCGTATAGTACCCGGGGCCAGGGCGGCAGATAGCGTCCTATAGTACCCGGGGCCAGGGCGGCAGATACCGTCCTATAGTACCCGGGGCCAGGGCGGCAGATACCGTCCCATAGTACCCGGGGCCAGGGCGGCAGATACCGTCCTATAGTACCCGGGGCCAGGGCGGCAGATACCGTCCTATAGTACCCGGGGCCAGGGCGGCAGATACCGTCCTATAGTACCCGGGGCCAGGGCGGCAGATAGCGTCCTATAGTACCCGGGGCCAGGGCGGCAGATAGCGTCCCAGTACCCGGGGCCAGGGCGGCAGATACCGTCCCATAGTACCCGGGGCCAGGGCGGCAGATACCGTCCTATAGTACCCGGGGCCAGGGCGGCAGATAGCGTCCTATAGTACCCGGGGCCAGGGCGGCAGATACCATCCTATAGTACCCGGGGCCAGGGCGGCAGATACCATCCTATAGTACCCGGGGCCAGGGCGGCAGATAGCGTCCTATAGTACCCGGGGCCAGGGCGGCAGATACCGTCCCAGTACCCGGGGCCAGGGCGGGGTGCTTCACTTCTGTTTCAGGGTCGCCGCGATCGAGTCTGTTGTAAACAGGTTCATCATTTAGCGCAGGACATTCCGCAATCATAAGGACGCCTGTTGCTCCAGACATGTGACATGCACGTGACTGTGCAATCAGAAGGCTGCATGTTGCTCCAGACATGTGACATGCACGCGACGAGTAGTGTCTAGACCAATCAGAAGGCTGTGGCATCGAACCCGCGTTTCTTGGTGCCGTGGCTCGGACCTCACCGCTCATCCTCGATAACTCTCTCTCTCACTCTCGCAAGAGTTCAAGATCGATCCATCGCGAGACGAGATCGCGCGATACTCGAATTAGATCACCGGCGTTTAGTAATATTGTGTTGTGTAATTATGGCCCGACAACCCCGCCCAACAACAAGTAGTAGCCTACGAGCCACAGGTGTTGTCAACACTCTGCCCAACAACAAGTAGTAGCCTACGAGCCACAGGTGTTGTCAACACTCTGCCCAACAACAAGTAGTAGCCTACGAGCCACAGGTGTTGTCAACACTCTGCCCAACAACAAGTAGTAGCCTACGAGCCACAGGTGTTGTCAACACTCTGCCCAACAACAAGTAGTAGCCTACGAGCCACAGGTGT
Source organism: Isoperla grammatica (assembly GCA_945910005.1). NCBI lineage: Eukaryota > Metazoa > Arthropoda > Insecta > Plecoptera > Perlodidae > Isoperla > Isoperla grammatica. The sequence continues at coordinate 48,230,180 of OX246742.1, read as the reverse complement.
TGCCAACACTCTGCCCAACAACAAGTAGTAGCCTACGAGCCACAGGTGTTGTCAACACTCTGCCCAACAACAAGTAGTAGCCTACGAGCCACAGGTGTTGCCAACACTCTGCCCAACAACAAGTAGTAGCCTACGAGCCACAGGTGTTGCCAACACTCTGCCCAACAACAAGTAGTAGCCTACGAGCCACAGGTGTTGTCAACACTCTGCCCAACAACAAGTAGTAGCCTACGAGCCACAGGTGTTGTCAACACTCTGCCCAACAACAAGTAGTAGCCTACGAGCCACAGGTGTTGTCAACACTCTGCCCAACAACAAGTAGTAGCCTACGAGCCACAGGTGTTGCCAACACTCTGCCCAACAACAAGTAGTAGCCTACGAGCCACAGGTGTCTCCCTGTTGTCAACACTACCTAGCAGATGCTGGCGGCACCATCACTCGTCACAGACGAGGCTGCTAACGTTCACGAGGGAACTAACGGTGTGAAATCAGTTACCAATAATATATAAATACCTTTTTTTATCCCGACGTGCGCTCCATAAATACTTTCAGAAAACTCGTGTTGAAGATTTGAGCGGCGAACCTGTGTATTGCTCAACTTATTGACCCGTGAAACTAGACCGGTCAGTCCTGTCATATGAAGCGACGCCCATCCCAGACTGACCGGTGTGTTTTGAAACTTGGCGGGCGTGGTCGATTATGATGTCATTCATGTGTCGTACGACAAGCAGAGGTACTGGCAACGACCAACGCGACACGGCTGGCGGAACCACTTAGTAGACGCCGCTACTATAGTCGGCTTGTCACATGGACGCGTGAGCCAATCGTACTCATGTGTTAATTAGTTGAGTGTGATTAACTACGAATAGAATACATCGAGTTCTGATTATGGGAGAAATACGTTGTTCTGGTGTTTTTGTTGACGCACAACGAAGGCCAGCAAACTGTTGTAGCCATCCACAATGAGGACATAGCTCATGATTGCCGATTGGTACTATACAGTATTTATATACACAAGTATTTAGTGTTTAAGAAAGGTTATGGATAACATAGAATAGATTGTTTTAAATCAAAATATAAAGATCCAACGACTATAAATAACGAATGGACTACTCTCATTGGTTCATATTGAATGTAGCCGCAATGTCGCTTCGCTGTTATTCCCGCGCTGTTTTGCCGACGGCTACATTCTACGGTGCATCGAACTGAAAGTGCATTCCGCGCAACTCAGTCGATAGCGTTAATCGAACGTTTACTTTTACCTCGATTATCGACTCGTTTCGATCGACTTTGACCACAGAACTCGACAATTGGGTCGTCGAAGTCTTGGCAGATTTTTTCGACGGTATTTTCCGTCAGTGAACGAAGATTTTGACACTGACGAAGCCTTGATTTGTGACAGCTGAAAACATTTAGCTAGTTTATTCTGCTCGTGACTGTTGGTTATCACTAATGAGAGCTGGCGCGTACCTGAATGTCATGTGATAGTAATTGCAAGCAACAACTGCATGGAAACAAAGACCCTCGGGTCCTAAGCAACTGGGCCTTGGTGCGCAGGTGGCTGAGCTGAGCCGAACATTCTTCGGAGACTTTCGTGTAATAGGGAACACGCGTATGAAAATTGTAATCGATTTTCAAATACCTTGTCTCTCATTTAATAATTTTGTGTCTTTGAATTTTGAAAAACGGATCAGTCTATGCCTCAAAATAATTGGTTTAGTAACGTTAAATAAAAGGGCGCGAAAAACGAGCCGCCGCCATGTAGAGTGGATTTGACGTCATGGTTTTGTACTGTCTACGCTCACCGCCTCAGCGATTGTCTGTTACGCCACGTCTACAGAATCATTGCGTCACAGCCACCTGTACGCGTTTCAGATCCCCGAGTTTGAACTTCAATAAATGCGACCACATTAAACCTATTTAAAAATTTCTTTTTTACTTGGGACTTGCATTAATATACTTTTTGTATCTGATACTATTAAACTAAGTGTTTGGTTTAACAAAAAAAATCGTACGCGTGTTGCCTATCCCGCTCGATGTACGCGCAGACATTGTGTTTTTGGTTTAATATTACCAATCTATTATTATTACTATCTGCACCATTTGTGAAAATTGGCCGGTGCCCAATTTCTACGCCGCCATCTTTGGCCCCTTTTGACTTTGTTTTTATTGTAGCTTATCTATGTGCGGGCTCGATTCCCATACATTGATTACGTCTCTATTATTGCAGTCATGCCAATAAATGAAGGCGAAGTAAACACAGCACGGCAGCCAACAGTCGAGACAAACAATCCGGCGCACTGTCATGCCAACCTCACGACAGGGATGGATTTATATCCCTTCTCTTGATTATCCCGGTCAAATTGATGCCGCAATACCTACTTGGCATTACCTACTTCACTGTTATAGCGAGAATAGTAATGAGTTTAAAAGAAAAAGTAAAAGTGGATCGCAGCTCAGTTTGTTGTTAATAAAGACTTCTGATTACAATTCAATAAAATCGATGTAAAGATTGATTCCGCCTCTTGGTTTCAAGACAATAAAGATAGACAATCATTGTTGTTGTAGCTCCCGTGACGTACTTCCTGCCATGGGTGCTGGCGACCAGCCTGGTGACGTCAGCAGTGCCAGACATGAACGCTGACATGAAGAGACTAAAGGGAGTCTACCAGTGGAACCAGCTGGACTTTGAGTTCCCCAGTCAGGAGCGAAGAGCGGCGGCCATGGCTTCCAAGGCTTACATACCCGAGAACAATCTGCCGCTGGGAGTAGAGGTGGGTTCATTACCTCATTACCTTATGGCCACAATCTCAGATTTGTTAGACTCATACGTATTGTAAAAGTTGAGTCTTTTTTGCTACTGAAGATTCTCCTCCCACTTGGCCCTGCTGGACTCCCTTATGACGACTCCCGCGATATAGATGGACCTGATTTGGAAGACGTCATATGACCTTAGCTGTCGAGTACGTCGTTAAACACCACCAATAATAATATCTATAGTTTGCTTGATAACCAAGTAATAAAATAGTAACAAATAAGTGTTATAGATATTTAGAGTTGTCGTGCCACACAGATAATGTGTACAGCAGAGTTACAAACGCTTTCGGTTGCAACATATTATATATTCTACGGTGATCGTAACGTGAAGCGATCGTATCTCCATGATGTAACTCTCAAGCTGTGTGGATCATTCGATGATGTTACAAAGTCTTGAAGATGAAAGATAGAAGAGAGTGAATGTAGGGCAACATTACTGTCGACTTCCGTGGTCTGCACTAAAACGGAGCCCCGCGAAGGTAGTTTAATTGCATTTTAGCGGATTTATCTGTAAACAATTACTCCATTAGTTTAGTATGTTAGTAGTTTATTTTATTTTGTACACAAAATATTATGTACATTTATTTTTATTTTTATTATTATTATTATTATTATTATTATTATTATTATTATTATTATTATTATTATTATTATTATTATTATTATTATTATTATTATTATTATTATTATTATTATTATTATTATTATTATTATTATTATTTATTTTATATTGTTATTATTTATTTTATTTGTTTATTTACATTTTTCTAAAGTCGTGTATTTCTCAAACTTGTTATGCATTCATCACTTATTCCTCATTTCACGGCAAATTAAGGGTTCATTTCAGTGATTGTATCTGTTGCAATTATCCTCATATTTTAGGTGTAAGTTTGGCCTTTCGTTTCAGATATATCACTTTGTAATCGTTTTCTAAAATGAAAGAGCATATAGCGTAGATGGCAGTATGTTATGATTTCACACAACGCTCTAGAGAATAATAACCATCCCTGTTGCTGTTGAGTAGTATAACCACTCCCCATACTATCGACAAGGGTATAACCATATATGTATTATAGGTTCAAAATACTTGGTTAATGACTTCGGTAGTTGTAAGTAAACTCAATCTGCTGTGCTGCAATACCATCGTTAATAGAAAGTAGATGCAGTATGATTGGCCACCAAACTTTTCCCGAGGTAACATGTAAGCCAGATTGGCTGCCTAACAGTGCGATACTAATACAGACGTTATTATTCTATCGGATTGGCTCAGTGATACCGCACACACGAGGCTCTAATCTGAAGGACGCCCGTTCGATTCCCGCTACCGGTATTTCGTAAGCTCGAAAGTGAATGCTCCGATAAATAAGTCTTATCCGAATTCGTTTAGTCGCCTGACGAGAAACAAGTTAACCCTGGAAGAGTTTCTACGACTAAGTAATCTGATTCGTGATTGTTTTGTTGATACGGATATCGTAAGCATCAATCACGCTTTCATCTCCTCGACACGTTTGTACGCACGACACGACGGGAGTATAACGCACTTGTTGACGGTCTGTTTGCAGGTGTGGGAGTATAACGCACTTGTTGACGGTCTGTTTGCAGGTGTGGGAGTATAACGCACTTGTTGACGGTCTGTTTGTTTGCAGGTGTGGGAGTATAACGCACTTGTTGACGGTCTGTTTGCAGGTGTGGGAGTATAACGCACTTGTTGACGGTCTGTTTGCAGGTGTGGGAGTATAACGCACTGGTTGACGGTCTGTTTGCAGGTGTGGGAGTATAACGCACTGGTTGACGGTCTGTTTGCAGGTGTGGGAGTATAACGCACTTGTTGACGGTCTGTTTGCAGGTGTGGGAGTATAACGCACTTGTTGACGGTCTGTTTGCAGGTGTGGGAGTATAACGCACTTGTTGACGGTCTGTTTGCAGGTGTGGGAGTATAACGCACTTGTTGACGGTCTCTTTGCAGGTGTGGGAGTATAACGCACTTATTGACGATCTGTTTGCAGGTGTGGGAGTATAACGCACTTGGCTGACGGTCTGTTTGCAGGTGTGGGAGTATAACGCACTTGTTGACGGTCTGTTTACAGGTGTGGGAGTATAACGCACTTGTTGACGGTCTGTTAGCAGGTGTGGGAGTATAACGCACTGGTTGACGGTCTGTTTGTTTGCAGGTGTGGGAGAACCGCATCTTCGTGACTCTGCCGCGCTGGAAGCCCGGGGTGCCCGCCACCCTGGTGACCGTACCACGTGACCCGCGCCCAGGAGACTCGTCCCCGCTGCTCAAGCCCTACCCGAACTGGGCGTGGCACGACGCGACCAACTGTGACGGCCTCACGTCTGTATTCCGGCTGGCGGTGGATCCGTGTGGTCGGCTGTGGGTCCTGGACTCCGGCATCGTAGACGCGGTCAGCGCTAACCCCAACCAGGTCTGCCCCGTCAAGATCGTCGTGTTCGACCTCAACACAGACAAACTGCTCTGGCGCTACGTCATACCCAAGGATCAGATCAAGGAGGGTTCGCTCTTCACCAACATCGCCGTGGACGTGCGCGAGGGTAAGTGCGACGAGGCGTTCGCCTACGTCGCCGACGTGTGGCGCTTCGCCATCGTCGCCTACAGCTGGAAGGAGGATCGCTCGTGGAGGATGACGCACAACTTCTTCTTCCCTGACCCGATCGCCGCAGAGTTTCACCTGCACGGCGTCGACTTCCGGTGGACAGACGGTATCTTCGGGCTGGCGCTCGGGCCGTACGACCATCGAACCAAGGACCGCGCGCTCTTCTTCCACCCCATGGCGAGCTACCGCGAGTTCTCCGTGCCCACGTCTGTGCTGAGGAACGAGACGGCGGCCGAGGCGCGGCCCGAAGCCTTCAAGGTCATGGGGGAGCCGCGCGGGGAGAGCAGCTATCAATCCTCTGCTTCCGGCATGGACCGCACCGGCGTCATGTTCTACAACCTAGTGACGCAGGACGCCGTCGGCTGCTGGAACAGCAACCAGCCAATGGGCTATCTCAGAGACCTGCAGGGCGTCGTGGACAGGAGCAACATCACGCTAAACTTCCCCAACGACCTCAAGGTTGACCTTGAGAAGCGGCAGAGTGTGTGGGTGCTGAGCAACAAGTTGCAGGACTTCCTGTACCGCGAGCTGAAACCGAGCGAGGTCAACTTCAGGATCATGCGAGCGTACACCGACGACGCCGTCAGAGGGACAGTCTGCGATCACAACTATCGATATGTGCCATCCAACAACTTCGAACTGCGCTCTGGCACCCGATGCCCTAACTAGGAACTATGAACAATTGCTCACCGTGTATTGGAAATGTCGCTGAAAGTCATGATATTCATTAGGAATTCGTTATCTAAATTGACATTCAGAACAGGTTACGATTTGTTTTTTACATAAGAATATAGTATTTATTGAAAATTATAAGTTAAGAAATGAATGTTTTCTAAGCAGGTGGTCTACTTACCTTCTTTGTTTCTTGTGAGCACAAAAGTGCCTCTGTTTTTCTTCTTGACCACTGGATGGCTCTTCACAACTGGTGAACTAAACTCCAAAATAGAATCCCGCTCTAAATAGTAGTCAAATGAATTGAATAGATCAGATCATTATTAGTTTCCCTCCGCCAGCAGAGACGGAGCTAGAATAAGGAAATCATTCTAATATCTTCAATAAACTGTTCATAGTTGGACATTTGAACACGTTTTAAATTTGTTATTAGCAGAGTCGATAGAGAAGTCTGAAACTTTATCCACTCTGTTATTAGCAACCGTATTTTTCAGATAATGATAGCTTGCCAAAGTGGCTGGTTGGTGACAACATATTCGTGACTTTAGTAATCCTAAACCCATGTAAGAGGAATACATTGAACGTTCAAGTAACAAAAAACACCATTTCTATTGTTTTGTACATTTTATTTTTATACTATTTTTGCCTCTGTGTTTAACTGTCAATGATTAAATATTTGTACGAAAAGCAAGTAGTCTACCATTTCTCCCCTAGCCAACCACAATGTGAATACGAATTTATATTTTCACAACCATTATACAAGGTAAACATATTAATTGAGATAACCACACAAAAATTTTAATATTGGTCTTCGTCACTCTAGTCTCTAATCTTTCTTGGAAGGAGCTCCCTTCTCATTAGCAAGGAACTCGTGCAGCGAGCCCGAGCTGTCTCGCCGGATGGGCACCTGCGCAGTCTGCGGTATCGCCGGGTCAAAGTCTGCGTCAGTGACCAACAACTGTAGTACCGAGGCGGGCCTCTTCGTCTTGTGTCTCCGAGCCGCCTCTATCAACTTCCGGTCGTTCAACGCCAGCGCCCTCTGCACTTCTTCACCCCCCACCCTCGACGCAGGCCGGCGAGTCGCCGTCACGCCCACGACGACGTCATCGTCATCATCGGTACTATCGGTGATGTCGATGGCGAGTCTAACCTTCTGGGTAGATTTATCTTCTTGTTTCTTGGAACCTTTAACGAGCGTCGGTTTCTTTGCTTCTGGCTGAACCTCCGTCGTGACGGGCGGCTTGGACAAGGTTGCGATCAGCGTCGTCGTGTTCCCAGGGACCGCCATTCTCTTGATGGTCCTCATTGAGGGGCGGATATCTATCATGGCCCACTTTCTGGCCGAGGTTTCTTGCTTGGGTGTCGGTGGACGCGGAACTTTCTTGGTACTCTCAATCTCTCTGGCGAGCCCCAGAGAAAAGTCCGACTCTCCGAGACTCATCGAGTAGACGGACTGGACCTCATTGGCTTGCACCTCCCTCGAGGTGCCGGGTACGGCGTGATCGACGACCACCCTCCTGCCCGCAGGCTGACCTTGAACGTGCTCGTCCGTCTCAGGAGAGTCATATTGCGAACCGTAATTGGAGGCACCAATGGAAGAAGATACATCAAGGTTCGTTGCCATTATGAAGAGGTCAGGATCACTGCGTATGATCACTCTCCTCTTACTTGGTGACGAGTCCGGCAGTGTTTGTACTGTTGTCCCTGCGCCCTTCTCTTCCTGCGAGTCTCCACCAACTATTGCTTTAGTTATTGTATTCCACGCCTTCTGCACCATGGACAAGCTATCAGACGACGAGATTGGCAACTCGTTCAATGAGGTCACGTTCTGCAAAACACTGACAGCGTCTTCCGATTCAGATTCACTTTTCGAAACGGAATCTTTGCCGGTCACGAACGGGGATTTCGATTCCGAAACGGCTATCACGTAAACTAAAGGATTCCTGGCCGAAGTCTTACCCTTGTCTCTCGTCGGCGCCGATGTTGCTTCCTGAGCTGACGTCGCCTCTCGCGCACCGGCTGGCGCTACCCCTGGACTGGACAGACCGGATGTCGGGTTATTCCTTCCGGTACCCGCAGATCTCGGCGACGCGTCCGCCGCCGAGGACGTCAAAGTGTCCGTCGAGTTATCGTCAAAGTCGGTGCACAGCGACACGACCACCACCCGCGACCCTGGCGGGGACTGAACGAACGAGCCGTCGCAGTGGTCGTAGACCGACGTGACGTCACTGTTCTGTCTGACGCGACCGTCCTCGTCGGCGAGGTACTTGCGGCTGATGTTGTTGACCTGCGTGGTCGCGTGTTTGTAGCCGAACCGCGGCGGCATCGTGATGTTGAGGTTCTTGAGAAGGCTGTGGACGGGCATCTCTGGCTCGGCTTTCTTCGCCCCCCGCTCGGCCATCTCCGGCTGCAGCGTGAGGGGCGAGAACTTGCGTATCATGCGTGGTATTGGCGTCTTGACGTGCAGCTCAGGGTTGGTCTTGCTGCTGGCTGTGGAGTCGTACGAGAGGGAACTACTCTCCAGCGACTTCCTCGAGTACGCGTCCAGGAACCTCTTACTCAGGGTGTTTGTCTGCGTTGCTTTATCATCTCTTTCTTTGTAATTGAATCGCCTTTTCCTTGCTTCTATAATATCGTTCTGGAAGCATAATAAGAACTGAACAACTGAACAAGTGATTTGTAACAAAAATGCTCAACTCTCAACTAAAAAGAATTGTCATCATGTCTCTTTCCTTCCTCCGCTACACTTCCAGAACTTCCACCGTTGGAACCAGTTGGCCTGGAGCCAACTACTCCTCTCTAAAGCTACCCTAAACTTTGCTAGTGACTATGAAGCGTTTATGATCCTCATTGAGTTAAATTTTAAGTGCTACAATAATTAAACCTTCAAGAAGGTCTATTTACAAAAGCAATAGTGACGAGCTACCACTTACCCTCAACCATTGTTAACTGCAGCAACGTCCTTGGTTTCAACATAAGCACCCATTAGGGGCTCTTTCCCCTTAATGATGCATGCCCACTAACCCTGCGAATCCTCCGATATATGCCTCTTAAAGTTGTCATCAAGTAAAACAAGGTATGTCATCTGCTAGAAAATCTAGTGCTTTTCCTTGTGTACTTTTCTTTGTTCTAATAAATATTTCCATTTTTCAAAAACGTAATTATTTAATTGGAAAGGTGTGTTGCAACCACACACAAATAATTACATTTAAAAAAAAAACGGAAATGTTTATTGAACATTCATCAAAAAGAGGATACACGACACAGTTAAGTCGGGTGATACGCCGGCAAGGTGGTCACACAACCTCAACCCCTCACCTTGTTCAACTGCAGAAACTTCCTCGCCCTGATCGAGAGGGGAATCTTGCCCCCCTCCCCCTCCCCCTCCAACTCCCGCCTCGTCGACAGATCGTCCAGCATGTCCCAGTCGTATCCCATCCGGTCCAGGATGCTGTCCAGACTCCGCGTCGGCTTCGTCCGGACCATCTTTCGGTTCATGACCAGATCTTCGTCGAGCGAGACGGTCACGTGGATGAGGCTGCCCGTTTCGAGGTCCTCCAACATTCGTCGCCGCCAGACTACCTGCGCGCGGATTGGCTACTTAATTTGTACACTCATCCACATTAGTATTAACACATAACTGCCAAACAGACGTTGTGTACAATATGTAAGCAAGTTAAATAAACTCAAGTGTTTGTACTTTGCTTCTGAACTCAAGAACGCAAAATTCATCATTTTTAGCGAAGTGCAATCGTTGATGTCCATCACAACGGAGACAAGCGACCACTGAGCTAACGTGTAGTCTAGACCCGAGGACGCATCATTCAAGTGTGATATTACCTCTGTGCACAGGGACTTGCACATGCGGCGTCGGATCGCAACCTCCAGTCTCTTATTGGTCGAGGTTTCGTCCCTGCTAAACATCCTGGGCGGGTTTGCCAGGTCGCAGTACAGGAACAGAGTGCTCATCCAGAGATACACCGAGAGAGCTGGAAGAAATGCTTATCTGTAACTCGGACAATCGATATCCCCAACTTATGACTAATCTCAAAATATGGCCACATTTTTAGTTTTTACTTAGTGTTATAATTCTCCATCGAACGCGATTTTTGTGGGACTTCCTAAACCCGAAGAGCAAATACAATCAAAACTGTCAGCGAATATCAAACGCACGACCACATTCAAATTCATAACACTACGCATTTACACATAAACTCTTGATTTAATAGAAGGCGTAGGTATGCTTAATTAATTTGAAAACTACCTCTTAATATTCATTAGTCCCTCCATCAGCAGGAATAAACAGAACCGCAAGAAACTCTACCTTGTTCGAGAAAATTGCGTTCGTATATCCGTGACACTACTTCAAAGGCTACGCATAACACATAACATTATAGCCCACTAATCCGTGATTGCGTTCTGGCATTAATTAAGATTTACCGATTAAATTATGGAATCCTCACTTTACTTTAGTCTCATCCTGCAAAACAGTTTCAGTGTTACATCATGATCCATGTTACTGTTGTAGTTATTGTCCAACATTGTCACGAAACCACCATTGGCACCAACTATTGGCTGACGAGATCCAGCATGATGGTCAGATAGATCAATTGTGGGCATATGAAATAATAATATCTATTTGCTACATCCTACTTTCCTAAATACCAGATAGATAAAACCCCCAACGTCTAGCAGACCATCACGACAATCACCCAGTACAGAGGGAAGTAAGTTGTATGACGACCTACTGAGCATGACTCCCTTGATAAGGAGGAACTCCATGCAGTACACGTTAAACGGCGAACCGTAGCGCATGAACATGAAACAGCCGGTCAACAGCACGACCAGCTCCAACACGATGTTCTTGACCGCACCAATCACCAGCCAGGGAAGCAGCATCCACGGCTGTTCCTCCTGCAACACGTCACGCCTAGCGTTAAGATGACGTCATCGAGGTACCGTCGTGTCGAGCGAGGATGACTGACGACTCACCAGAAAGATCGGCCACGTGGTGAACAGGAACGAGATGCAGTAACAGTGAACGGTGACGCAGCGGACGATGATGACGTTGATCAGAACTGACAAAGAAAACTCATGTCAGGCGATTCCGTCTCACTTGTTGGGCTACAGCCCGGTTACTAATGATGTTTTCCAATGGGTGCACTGGACTGCACTGAGTGCGCACCGCTACCCACAATCGTATTCCAATGGACTTTTCGGTGCGCACTCAGTGCAATATTTCGTATTCCATGGAGGACTGCACTCATCGAGTGCCGCACTGAGTCGCACTCAGTTCAGAGGCAAGTGCAATCAAGTCAGTGCAAAGATGGCGACATTAGACGCTGGAGATATGTACTTGTTGATGGAATTACTTGTCCTCTGACAGCAGCGATGACGAAATAATATTGTTCCAAATGTTGCAACCTAAGGAAGTTAAACCAAAAATTCAGGGCTACATTCTGAGGTCTAGGGCTATTGGATAGGCCTACACAAAGCTAGGGCCCTATTGCCATCTAATTGCAATGCGTCGTTTTCTATTTGTAGGTTATGTTGGCTAAATGCTGGTATCTAGGCATATTATATAACTGTGCAAATAACCAGCAATATTCACATTGCACAACACACCGTCATTAGTTATTTTTTCGACATTATCGGACCCCATAATAGTATTTATAATAACCACACAGTTACGCTTCTTCATTTGGCGCGTTTGAGTAAGAGGCCATCTTTGCACTCAGTTTATTTTCGTGTTCCAATGAGCGCTGCACTAGTTGCTCCACTCGTCAAGTGCATTACGTCACTGTGACGTTTCAGTGCGCACTGGTCTCGTTTCTAGTGCAGTCCATTGGAAAACACCATAAGCACTGCCCTAGCCCAGTTGCACCTGCACCGTCTATCGGTGTGGTCACAGTCAGGCACTCTTGCACTCCCTTGTACCACAGGTTGAGTTGTGTATAGCTAGTTTTGTTTGTCGATGCTGTAGAATTAGTCGTATTTCATTATTTAATGGTAGATGTGCTAGTATTAGTAATTAGTAATAGTATAATAATAGATTACTAAATGCATATAAATGAGGGCGACATGTACGTGAATGGTTAGGATGATGTACTCTCTAGGTGTACCGAAATGCTTTACTTGCTTAGTCTGAGTAAGTATTGGCGCGATAAGAGTGATGTACTCTCTAAGTATACCGAAATGCTTTACTTGCTTAGTCTGAGTAAGTATTGCAGCCAGCCCGAGAATAACTCTGGCGGGAGTTCCAGATTCCAGACTTCCTTCATGTCTGGGCGGATGGTGCTCAGAGGGGTCTCGGCCGCAGCCACACACTGCAACAACAACAACAACCACAACAACACACTTGTTACGTTTCACACAACACATTACTGGTAGATCCTTAACATACGAAAAACATTAAAAAAGTCTCTCAGGATTATTTTGAATTGCCTTTTGGAGTCGGTCTCTTCAGCCATCTGTCACTCAACGCTAGAACTTGCTTGCCTGGTATTGCAGTACTATCTATCGGCGACTACGAGAACTCGCTCGCCTGATGGGTAGGCAACTCTTCTAACGGTCAAACGTTGCACACGACCTTAGCTCGGTTTGCAGGCGAGACGTCGAATCCACAACAAATATCTTACTATTCTATTTGCTCACTGCACACCGAGCTGTTAGCACAATTGTGTTGGACCCTGCACATCTAGGAGTCGCCTACCATTGATCATGCACCCACCCTGTCGCAACTATTCTCATGCCGACCTCAGAAACTTATCTACCTAAAGTTTCAGCCCTCCGGTTCATCGAAAATCCCCAGATTCCTGGCGTTGTTTCATACATTCGTACAGGCTGAGTGCACAAGCCTTTTAATCACGCCCGCTGTGTTTAGGGATTTCAGAATTCCAATACACGGTCGTATGATTAGGTACTATACTGCGTGTTTGCTGTAGACTAGAGAAATATAACTGTTAGTCTGTTGTACTCGGCTATGACGTCACCATCAGACTAGTTACGTCGAGGTGACCTTACCATGCCGACGACTCCTGTGACGAAGATCTCCGAGTTGGATGACCACACTGTAAGACCGAAGCGAGCCATGATGTCAGCAGCCGACGTCAGCGAGGGCTGCTGTGCTGACTTCTCACACTGACACTGACGGACGCAAAGAGAACAACAAAAACAAGAAAACGTCGCTACACCGCCTTCCTTTCTAACGAGGAACCTCGTCCACCGCCAGCTAGACTCGGACGGAGTTTGATCCACCGCCACCTGTCAACGGAGAAGTTGTCAACCAAGACGAGGTCGTGGGTTCGATGCGGGTGATGGTGGTGAGAGACTTCCTCGGCCGTATTACGTCACCCTCACAACATCAGGGTACAACGTAAGAGTACATGAATGAGTGCAAGCCACTCTAGTTGGGGCCGCGCCAGATATTGGTTGCATCAGAGGACGCGCGTTGCAAGCTCCACATTGCATTAGTGTTGCTGGGGACAGAAATAGGCTGAGTACGTCAGGTACTAAAACGCATTGGAACAGCAACATAATGTGTTGATAATACGGGATACTAGAGCATTTAAAAAAAAGTAAATCCAAAGACAAACGATGATATAAAAATAATACTAGTACGAACAATAACAACCAAAAGCTGAAAGAACAAAAATATAAAAATAACTAGTTTACGTGCAGAATGTTTGTATTTAAACATAAATATGATTTATATTAGACTTTTAGTACCTAAAAATATATCCAAATGTGCGCAAATCAACAATAACAACGACAATACTTTCTCCATACAACGCGCCAAACGCGTTTTTCCGATCTTACCATACATTGCGAGTATTAATTAGTAATCTCTGTATAGACCTGGTAATTGCTGGTAAGGCACACCTGGACCATACTTACCATACATTGCGAGTACTAATTAGTAATCTCCGTATAGACCTGGTAATTGCTGGTAAGGCACACCTTGACCTTACTTACCATACATCTTACCATACATTGCGAGTATTAATTAGTAATCTCCGTATAGACCTGGTAATTGCTGGTAAGGCACACCTTGACCTTACTTACCATACATCTTACCATACATTGCGAGTATTAATTAGTAATCTCCGTATAGACCTGGTAATTGCTGGTAAGGCACACCTGGACCATACTTACCATACATCTTACCATACATTGCGAGTATTAATTAGTAATCTCTGTATAGACCTGGTAATTGCTGGTAAGGCACACCTGGACCATACTTACCATACATTGCGAGTACTAATTAGTAATCTCTGTATAGACCTGGTAATTGCTGGTAAGGCACACCTTGACCTTACTTACCATACATCTTACCATACATTGCGAGCATTAATTAGTAATCTCTGTATAGACCTGGTAATTGCTGGTAAGGCACACCTTGACCTTACTTACCATACATCTTACCATACATTGCGAGCATTAATTAGTAATCTCTGTATAGACCTGGTAATTGCTGGTAAGGCACACCTTGACCTTACTTACCATACATCTTACCATACATTGCGAGCATTAATTAGTAATCTCTGTATAGACCTGGTAATTGCTGGTAAGGCACACCTTGACCTTACTTACCATACATCTTACCATACATTGCGAGCATTAATTAGTAATCTCTGTATAGACCTGGTAATTGCTGGTAAGGCACACCTTGACCTTACTTACCATACATCTTACCATACATTGCGAGCATTAATTAGTAATCTCTGTATAGACCTGGTAATTGCTGGTAAGGCACACCTTGACCTTACTTACCATACATCTTACCATACATTGCGAGCATTAATTAGTAATCTCTGTATAGACCTGGTAATTGCTGGTAAGGCACACCTTGACCTTACTTACCATACATCTTACCATACATTGCGAGCATTAATTAGTAATCTCTGTATAGACCTGGTAATTGCTGGTAAGGCACACCTTGACCTTACTTACCATACATCTTACCATACATTGCGAGCATTAATTAGTAATCTCTGTATAGACCTGGTAATTGCTGGTAAGGCACACCTTGACCTTACTTACCATACATCTTACCATACATTGCGAGTATAATTAGTAATCTCTGTATAGACCTGGTAATTGCTGGTAAGGCACACCTTGACCTTACTGGCCTTGAGATCCTGTTTGCAAATAATCTCGCTCAGCGTTTCTCTCTCTGCTGGCCGAGTGAACGGGTTGGTTTGGTTGCGCAGTCAGTGACAGAGCAGAGTCGGCCGCGGTTGTATCGCATATAACACAGCGTCCTCACCAGGTAACACAGACACTGTATAGCTTCACATACTACTAACACTGTAACACGGTTGTATCGCATATAACACAGCGTCCTCACCAGGTAACACTGACACTGTATAGCTTCACACGGACTAACACTGTAACACGATACTGCTTCAACACTCAACAGGTATAACCTTACGAGCGTAACACATAACAGGTAACACTGACACTGTATAGCTTCACACGGACAACTAATACTACTAACACTGTAACACGATACTGCTTCAACACTCAACAGGTATAACCTTACAAGCGTAACACATAACAGGTAACACTGACACTGTATAGCTTCACACGGACAACTAATACTACTAACACTGTAACACGATACTGCTTCAACACTCAACAGGTATAACCTTACGAGCGTAACACATAACAGGTAACACTGACACTGTATAGCTTCACACGGACAACTAATACTACTAACACTGTAACACGATACTGCTTCAACACTCAACAGGTATAACCTTACAAGCGTAACACATAACAGGTAACACTGACACTGTATAGCTTCACACGGACTAACACTGTAACACGATACTGCTTCAACACTCAACAGGTATAACCTTACGAGCGTAACACATTAACACCTAACAGGTAACACTGACACTGTATAGCTTCACACGGACTAACACTGTAACACGATACTGCTTCAACACTCAACAGGTATAACCTTCCGAGCGTAACACATTAACACCTAACAGGTAACACTGACACTGTATAGCTTCATACTGCTAACACTGTAACACGATACTGCTTCAACACTCAACAGGTATAACCTTACGAGCGTAACACGCATATAACACAGCGTCCTCACCAGGTAACACTGACACTGTATAGCTTCATACTGCTAACACTGTAACACGATACTGCTTCAACACTCAACAGGTATAACCTTACGAGCGTAACACATTAACACCTAACAGGTAACACTGACACTGTATAGCTTCATACTGCTAACACTGTAACACGATACTGCTTCAACACTCAACAGGTATAACCTTACGAGCGTAACACATTAACACCTAACAGGTAACACTGACACTGTATAGCTTCATACTGCTAACACTGTAACACGATACTGCTTCAACACTCAACAGGTATAACCTTACGAGCGTAACACATTAACACCTAACAGGTAACACTGACACTGTATAGCTTCACACGGACTAACACTGTAACACGATACTGCTTCAACACTCAACAGGTATAACCTTACGAGTGTAACACATTAACACCTAGCAGGTAACACTGACACTGTATAGCTTCACACGGACTAACACTGTAACACGATACTGCTTCAACACTCAACAGGTATAACCTTACGAGTGTAACACATTAACACCTAACAGGTAACACTGACACTGTATAGCTTCACACGGACTAACACTGTAACACGATACTGCTTCAACACTCAACAGGTATAACCTTACGAGTGTAACACATTAACACCTAACAGGTAACACTTGAAAGCGACTAACCTTACGTGCGTACTACTTGGTAACACTAGTAAATAAAACTGGAAAAAAATTAACACAATAATGCAAACAGGTAAAACATTGTATCAACATGTTATGTTATTATGTCGTGTGCAACTACAAATATTGATGGGATCTCTCAATTCTTTTCTCTCTCTCTCTCGTTGAACATTGGTACCAACATGATGTAGGCCCTATTGTTTAGACTTTCCATATTTACTGAAGTCCGCAGTTATGTTTGTAATGATGCGTCGTGAATGTGATTAGTGTGAATTAATGAGAAACCAAAAGTGTGTAGGTAAATAGTAAATACCGAAAAGCTGTCCATCGTGTCAAGTACAATAATGTAAACACGGCGCACGTTTACAGTTGACACACGTACCCTCGCACCAACATGACCATTGACCTCCCTCTCATTGGATAACAACATAGGAGTAGGCTACTTGCCAAGCTGAGGCCACAACCACGTGCGTTTCAAACAGATAATAATTATTTCAGTTAGGTCACATGTGTGAAGTCGGCGCTTTTCAAAGGGAAACTACCGAGCGAAGATTGAATCAGAGGAGAGAACGCTGGATGCGCTAAAACACCCGTGTTGCCATCCTCGGCATAACTTACTAGACCGAGATAAGGAAGATGATAATCAGTCGTTCTTTGCATAGTCTTATGTGGATGTGTTCTGATTTCTGAACAAATATACGTTCTGCTTCTCCGTCTCTTGATGCAGACAAACCTAGATGACAGATCACAGGCCTCGAACCCGGGCCCTTAGTCCCATACAGCTACGATATGGCCGACAAGGGCTGAGTGCGCTACTAGTGGTCGACAAGGAATGAGCGCCAATGAGTGTTACAGACAGGCCTCGAACCCGGGCCCTCAGTTCCATACAGCTACGATATGGGCTGCGTGTGGTCGACAAGGGCTGAGCTACATAGAAACGAGGGCGACAAGGAATGGGCGCCAATTCGAGTGGTACAGAAATAACTTAACCCACTAAACCGAGGATTTATGTAGGCTGTTGTTTATTTCACGGTTAGCGCCACCGGGAAACGAACCCAGCCCACCATTACTCTTACCGTGGGAAGTTACTTCCTCTATTTGTTCCAACTGAGATCTAGAGTGCGTCCATCACTGATGCCTGACGGACATCATTCAAAGCTTTGTGAAGCATTATCGGTGATGTATTACGTACCCCTTCACTCTACAACATAAGTAAATCATGGTCGGACCGTCGAATACAACATTAGTACAGACAGACAGGCGAAATGTTTTAGTAAATCGACGTATTCGACCGCTAGGTCACGTGACGCCGGCGTCATTGTCACCTCGTACGATAGGCAGAGCCACCCTAGAATTATTCTATCCCGGAGCGAAACAAGACTCCAAGGGCCCTAATTTATTCGCCTCTTACGACAGGCATAGCCACTCTGGACCAATTTTACTCCAGGATTGATTCTGGGGATCATTCTGGAGATCATGCAATGAAGGTAATGTTATTGATAATCAAGCTGGCAGTGAACTGGACGATGACGATATGACTCGAGCAGGCTGTGAGCGTTCTGAAACTGCTCGTGATAATCCAGCAGGCGGTGGCGATATGACTTTGCGGGCTGTGAGGTTTCTTTGAGACAGACGGAATCCCGCAGTGTTTGTTTATCTTTTGGGAATTCGACGTAAAAATAGTCGGCCTAATAACGCTCGACCCACTTCTCTCTGCACAGAGAACACTCGCGGTCTGCCGCTGTATAGGCCACTGAGGGGTCGAACCCGCGACCGTACGAGTCAAAGTCTCGTGTGCTACCATCGAGCCAACACTAGACTGTACCACCAATGAAACCACCAATACGTTTAGTTGTTATGTTAAAGATTACTATACAACTTTGTTTTAAAAAATATTTAAATTTTGGTTACATGTTTTTCCAACGGGAACAATGCACGATTCTTCCAGGAAACAGAAAACGCGTGGTCGTGTGAAGGGAAGACAACCGTTGCATTCCTCCAGTGACGTCACCAATAGTCGATGTCATAACACACTGCGGTCGTGACCAAATTGAGCCGATGACGCGTCGAGAGGGGTGGGGGGGGGGGGGGGGGGGGGGGGGAGTGGGCGCGGACACTATTCTTGTTATGGTCCAGTGTTGGTTGGCGCAAGGCCAGATGCTGTAAGTGTGAGTGAAGGTATCTTCGCGGTGTGGCTGAGAGGACCGACGAAGTGCGTACTGCCGACATGTGGCTGAGGGTACCGACGAAGTGCGTACTGCCGACACAGCGCTGTCCAAGTCCGTCTCTGATTGGTCCGATAAGTAAACGATGGACTCCAAGTGACACCAACCTCCCTGGCTTCGAACCCGGCACCTCGAGAGCGCGATGTACGGAGCAGGGCGATACAATTGTGCGCTGAGAGGTGAAGCCAATTGACACCAACCTCCCTGGCTTCGAACCCGGCACCTCGAGAGCGCGATGTACGGAGCAGGGCGATACAGTTGTGCGCCGAGAGGTGAAGCCAATTGACTCCCTGGCTTCGAACCCGGCACCTCGAGAGCGCGATGTACGGAACAGGGCGATACAGTTGTGCGCTGAGAGGTGAAGCCAATTGACTCCCTGGCTTCGAACCCGGCACCTCTAGGAGAGCGCGATGTACGGAGCAGGGCGATACAGTTGTGCGCCGAGAGGTGAAGCCAATTGACACCCTGGCTTCGAACCCGGCACCTCGAGAGCGCGATGTACGGAACAGGGCGATACAGTTGTGCGCCGAGAGGTGAAGCCAAGTGACTCCCTGGCTTCGAACCCGGCACCTCGAGAGCGCGATGTACGGAGCAGGGCGATACAGTTGTGCGCTGAGAGGTGAAGCCAATTGACTCCCTGGCTTCGAACCCGGCACCTCGAGGAGAGCGCGATGTACGGAACAGGGCTATACAGTTGTGCGCTGAGAGGTGAAGCCAAGTGACTCCCTGGCTTCGAACCCGGCACCTCGAGAGCGCGATGTACGGAGCAGGGTGATACAGTTGTGCGCTGAGAGGTGAAGCCAATTGACTCCCTGGCTTCGAACCCGGCACCTCGAGAGCGCGATGTACGGAACAGGGCGATAGTTGTGCGCTGAGAGGTGAAGCCAATTGACTCCAACCTCTCACGTAGGAACATTGATTGACCTTGACCAACATGCGCGGGTAGCTCAACTAGTGAGGCCTCAGGGGACGACACTCGCTGCTACGGACCATGCCTTATGCGGGACTCGAACCCACGTCCCAACCGCATGAGCCACCGTGGACGGCGTCACCAACATTTCGGATCCCCGTCGGTTCTATCGTCAGTCACGATGTTCACACAAGCGAAGGACAACAAGTATTTCTTTCTAGATCATTGTCAAGCATTTGGCTGCGCCGTCTTGGATGCGCCTGGGTTTTATGCCCGGCACGTGCGTCTCTGATACTGAGGTCGCGAGCTCGATTCCCGCCACAAGGTTTAACCTGAACCATAGTCCTTGGATATTCTCCCCTATAGACTGACCCATACTTCACACACTTTGCTTCACTTTAACTGTCCACTGCTTTCATACCATAATCTTTCCGAATCATTCCAATCGCACCAGTCCAAGAATCTTCTACCTCAGGGAATTATGAAAACCTACGAACGCCTCAGGGTAAGGGATTGACAGCCCCCCCCCCCTATCTTTGTGCCACGAATCCTTTGTCCAAGGTCTCACACTTTCCTTGTGGCCTCGTATGGGCACTGGGCAGCCGAGTCAATAAAGACAGATAGAATGAAGGATTTTAATTGCGGGTTGCTGACTCAGATGAGGGTTTGGCCACCTCGGCACTGCACACGAGAGGCCGTCGGTTCGATCTACATATCCGACTCTGGGTATTTATTCCCAACCATCCCGCTAGAGAGGGCTGCGCAAGAAGCCTTTCGCTGTCCTCATTGTCAGGCAGAATCGCAATCACATACCGACGTGCCAACGTATCGGTATCGGTATCGGTATCGGTATCACATGGCGCTGTTCACAACTAAATCGTAATGTCGTGATGGTAAATGTACGATTCCCATCCGATAACGATTACGTGCCGATTAGGGTTTTAACTTGTATTGTCGAGTTACACCGAGGCCCCAACTCGTTCGTAAAGTCAGCGACTCCGTCTTATTTCGGGCCTGCGTCTTTGATCCGCTTTTGTTCGAGCTCCAAGTCTCCCATCTATCTTAATCAATTGATCAACAAGAAAACGCAACGAAAATATCTCTAAGCGCTCCAGACCCGAGCTAAATCCAGACAACACAAACTCAACAAGTTATCTCAAGATGGTGGCGGCGATATTTTAAAATTGCCGCTAATTTACCAAACTTTTATCTCAGCAAAGTGATTTACTTTAGTTTATCTATACGTTGAGATAAATTGTTCAGCAGCTTTCTGCTATCGTAATGTACACTCACAGACATAAGTAAATTAAAGGTTGAACAAAACGCTTCTTCACTCTAATCACTCTTCTGCGCTCACCGTTTTCTTTTGGTTGGCTCAATGTATTTGTAATCTACAATATAGGCAACATCCCAGACGCTCATGAGAACCTAAAATATGAGTAAAGAAGTGTTGCTAGAGGAAATCGTGTTCTCACTTCTCACCTATTCATAACAATTTATCGGGTTTTGAAGTCTGGGTCGCAACCCAAACTTGGGACACAGAATTCAATTTCGTAAATCGTACAATGATGGACATAAGAATTGTTTAAATTTTTTTTAAGGCGTTGCTAATTCTATTTGAATTTTTGAAAACCGTCTTTAAAAGCGCAGAACGTTACTTTTTCTTTCATCGAAGGTATGTTGATATTTCGTGTTGATGTTTCGTGATATTTCTAGTGCGCCCCGCTATCGTGCGCGACAGAAGACGCGTGCACGGCAGGCGAGGCGAGGCCCGCGCATGGGCGGCGTGACGTCACGCACAGACGGGCTCGGCCCCGCGGGCGGAATTCTGTTTCCATAATTAACACGTGTGACGTCATCCACCGCTTTACAGGAAACGAACAAAAGAGTGAGACTGGGATTGTAGCTTTTATTTTCATCCCACGACCTTGTTGCATGCGGGAGCTTTCGGTCCAAATCGATACAGAAAAATCGCCAATTTTCCGCATTTGATGCGCTTTTCAAAAATATATTCATAATAGTTATTTGCGACTGAAAGTTAAAACATGGTAAACATTGTCTCTAAGCGATGCGCCTGGTTGACAGCAGACACAGCAGCAGAGAGGCTTATCGAGAGGGTTAACTGTAATGGCACCGTTGATAGAACAAACCATAGTCGTAATTGAGAAGCTCTAGGTTACTCGAACCTACGTCCCCAGGTTCCAGACGGATTGGCCGAGTACATTGTAGAGTGCAGCAGTGGTACAGCTGAG
This sequence comes from Isoperla grammatica, assembly GCA_945910005.1. Classification (NCBI taxonomy): domain Eukaryota; kingdom Metazoa; phylum Arthropoda; class Insecta; order Plecoptera; family Perlodidae; genus Isoperla; species Isoperla grammatica. The sequence continues at coordinate 48,207,917 of OX246742.1, read as the reverse complement.
AGGGGTATTGTCGATGGTGGGTATCGAACTGGAGCCATCTAGGACCCTCCAACACTATGTCTGACTCAGTTCAGGAGAGTAGTCCTGAGTACTTGTGCAGTGCACGAGTTGTGTTGAATTATGGTGGCTTCATTATTATATCAGTAACTAGCTTATCTCTTTGAGTACAAAAATGAAATAATATATAACACACTGTTGGTAATACTTGGTAGAGAGGAGAGACCCATCGTACACGACTCGGCCCGTAGAATCAGGGATAGCCCTGAAGGTCTGACACTGGGTCGAGTCACGACTGCAACTGGTTGGAATGGATGGGCTGGGCAGACCTCAGGGATAGCCCTAAAGGTCTGACATGGGTCGAGTCACGACTGCAACTGGTTGGAATGGATGGGCTGGGCAGACCTCAGGGATAGCCCTGAAGGTCTGACACTGGGTCGAGTCACGACTGCAACTGGTTGGAATGGATGGGCTGGGCAGACCTCAGGGATAGCCCTAAAGGTCTGACATGGGTCGAGTCACGACTGCAACTGGTTGGAATGGATGGGCTGGGCAGACCTCAGGGATAGCCCTGAAGGTCTGACACTGGGTCGAGTCACGACTGCAACAGGTTGGAATGGATGGGCTGGGCAGACCTCAGGGATAGCCCTAAAGGTCTGACACTGGGTCGAGTCACGACTGCAACTGGTTGGAATGGATGGGCTGGGTAGACCTCAGGGATAGCCCTAAAGGTCTGACATTGAATCGAGTCACGACTGCAACTGGTTGGAATGGATGGGCTGGGCAGACCTCAGGGATAGCCCTGAAGGTCTGACACTGGGTCGAGTCACGACTGCAACAGGTTGGAATGGATGGGCTGGATAGACCTCAGGGATAGCCCTAAAGGTCTGACACTGGGTCGAGTCACGACTGCAACTGGTCTGGTTGGAATGGATGGGCTGGGCAGACCTCTTAGTCTCTTCTTGTTCTTGCAGTTTCACCTCGCGAACATGTTTCTGCTTTCAAAGCTTCTCATTCAATTCACACGACATGGAATCTTATGTTTTATTTTATTTAAGACTAGAATTGAATTAAGTATAGGGAGTTAACCCAACTAAAACAGTTTAGCATTCCAGAAGTCGGAACTGAAAAATTGTTAGACCCGAAAAAAAAGCGGTGCGAAAGGTATTATTAGAACATGAAGAAAAAAATTTAACATTTATTTTTATTGCATCGTTGATTCACAATGAAGGTGTTCGTATAACTATTTGGATAATATGAAATGAACACATTCGGTTAAGATCATGTGAGTACATTTTAATATTATTATGTTTCCGTACGTGTGTGAGGGTTTTACTTGCGCGGCTGACGAAGAATTGTAAAAAACGGTACCCATGATAGGCCTAACAAAGTACATTTTGCTTACAAAATCAAAAGATAAGAGTTGAGAGGAAATCATGTTTACTTTTAGCAAGTTATAAACAATGAGAATAGTCTTTACGTAAGCAACTAATTGTCTTTTACTCTTCCAGAATAGTTGACGAAGATGGCGATCCTCCAAACATGTTGTTGTTGCTGCACGCTGAAGCAGGGGACGATATTCAGCGGTGTCCTGGGCGTGGTGAGTACAGTGCATGTTTAAACATGTTGTGAGCCAGCAACAAAATGACGTAGTAATTCCGTGAAATGTCTAAATGAACAACCAGGAATATAATTTAATAACCAATCCCGACTGGTAATTGAATCTAGGTCAGTTCAGAGTAAGGTTACATTTTAATATCTTGTTTTGACATTAAATATTTCAACCCCATGCGAGTTTGTCTGACATTAGTTATTCCTTGCGATATATTTGCTTCGAATATAGAGAAGTATTGGTATTCACGGAGTGAATCTAAAAAACTTTTTTTCAACGAAATGTAACCAAAATCACTTTTATATGTTACCTGTTACTGTATCTTTCCAATTATGTAAGGCGCATGCTTCAAATAGTACGTATTTATGTTTAAAATCAATTTAGTTATGTTGAATTGGCTCGAGCCTATGCCTATGCACGCCATTCACCATTAGCAACATGCACACAGCCTACTGGATGCTACAATCAGCTGTTCTACGTTGATTCAGTAGCCAACGTAGGAAATGAAACCGAATATCGCCCGCAAACTTGAAGAAGGGGTAATTTATTTTTTGGGTATAAATTTATTTTAAAATAATAACCCTTTTTTCAAATTACCCTTTCTTCAAATTTGAAGAAGGGGTAAATTATCGAAAATACTGCGATTATTATACAGTAACTTATGTTTAAGTTGGTGCATCTGCTGATAACAAAGAACCAAAGCACTTATTTTGCTGCAGAGATGTTTCTCTTCATCCTAGTGTTGAACAATGGCGTATGGCGTGCATTGGCCTAGGCATAGGCTCTAGCTAATTCAACAGAATTAAATTGATTTAAAACATAAATATGTACTTTTTGAAGCATGCGCCTTACATAATTGGAAAGATACAGTAACAGGTAACATATAAAAGTGATTTTTGTTACATTTCGTTGAAAAAAAGTTTTTTAGATTCACTCCGTGAATACGGAAGTATTAAATACGAAAAAGCATTTTATGGTTTTTGTAAGGTTCGCAGGCATGCACCAAGTTCGCCACTTTGGAGTCGGGGGGGGGGGGGGGGGGGGGGTAAGAACCCATGTTCAGTAGAGCTTCCTTACGTCATCTTGACTTCCGGGCTTTTCTTCATTAGTTTGTAGCACAAAATCAGCGAGCTTTTACATTCCATCTCTTTTAGTTTAGCACCAAATGCAAGGTAGCCAAACTTCAGATTCTTTCTTTCTTTCAGCTCATCGGCGTCGTCACATTCATCCTGGTCCTATGTTTCCCCGACTTCAAGGTCCAAACCATCGTCATCGACAGCTTACCACAGATAGTCGGTAAGTGAACACGCTCTTCTACCGGGTCCTCTGTCAAACATCGTCCCTGAATAACCAGTGATGTGTTTCTTGTTCCAGTGAGGATAATCCTGTGCATCAACCTCCTGATGACTGTCCTCATTTCTGTTCTCCTGATCATCGGCGCTCTAAAGGTAACGCAAAGATAACGTGCGCGCGCTCGACTATCCTTGCAAAGAGTTCCTTGCACTAAACAAAGCACTTGTGTTGCAGAGAAACCAGTTCATGATGCTGCCGTGGGTGGTGCTGGCCATCATGTTGGCGGTGGGAATCCTCGTCTCAGTCATCTACACGGCGGTGGTAATGTTCACGCACAACAATGCGCTTCAGGGCTCTCTGTGGCTCGTCTTCGGCTTCATATCCATTGGTGAGTCGAACTCAAGCCGGCCGGCTTGGCCTCAAAGCGACCTGGCAAGGTGTTGAAAGCGCTTTATCTCAGACCGGCATGGAGAAGCGGGCTAGCATAGACCAGAATACCTTGATATACGGCTAGCTCGCTTCCCTGCAACTCGATCATTACGTATCGAAGCCGAATAATAAAAAATGGCGGTAGCAAATGGAAGTCAGTTGGTGTTATTATAAAGTTGCAGCAGGCTGTGAGTCCAGTTTCATGATAGCCCATTTCAAATCAATGTGATATACGAATGAGGACTAACTTAGCTCGCTTTATCGCTGAGGTACATTGAGAGTTGAACCAAGGACCTATAGGCACCGACATCATGGCCACTGAGGGCGCTAGTGAAAACGAATGAAGCGCTCAAAGTGGCAATGTCGCGCAACAACCTGATGGAGCAGCGTCGTTCTTCTTACGTCGATAATGGCAAATTGTGAAAATTGTTTAATTAAATACGGATTTTAAAATTTTTTTGGGCAGATTATGAATCCCATCAGTAAATCTTAAAAAGGCAAGCCGCCATTTTAATCAGGACACGTTTTAGACGTACAAACTACAAACTACACACAAAACACAAACAAAACAAGACAATAACAAACAAAACGAAAACACAAAACAACACAACACAACAACACAGCAAAATAAATACACATCAACAAGAAAAAAACCAACCAATACAAAACTAAAAGCAAGATAAATCACAATAATATCCAGTACCATTTTGAACCGCGGAATGAAATCTTCATCAGTTAGTTGCTAAATTTGGCCACAAAGCGCTGTATATGTACTTTAACACACGGTGTATATTTTATTTTTTTTATTTTATTGTAATTAATGCCAGTGTAGGGCACAATGCCCTCTTTAGCCTGATGAGTGATGATTGATGAATGATAATGAGGAAGGGAGGAGGGGAAGCCTGGTACCGGCACGTAGCCTACTCCTGTCGAAAAGTACCAAGGGGACCATCGGCTTTACGTCCCATCCGAAAGGACGGTGTAACTTTGACCAGTCATATAGGTTCCTCCACTAACCGGTGCCTATTGCATGTTGCAGCTATCTACGTCTACCTGTGGTTCGTCGTGTTCAGCTACTTCCAGACCCTCCGTGAGGATGCGGGTCGGGGCTCCTATGGCAAGGCGCCCTACCGGCGGTAGACAGAAGGCCACATATCGCTGTATGTACTAACACACGGTGCCTGTTGCAGCGATCTACGTCTACTTGTGGTTCGTCGTGTTCAGCTACTTCCAGACCCTCCGTGAGGATGCGGGTCGGGGCTCCTACGGCAAGGCGCCCTACCGGCGGTAGACAGAACCAACCTTCCAACATGGCGCCCGGTAACACTCTGACCACGGCCACCTAGATGCTACACCATTGCTACACCATGTGGCCGTGTTTTGTAAGGTCTCGGACAGTATGTTCTACGGTAGATTCGAATGGAACTATCACAACGAAACGGAGAGTGACCCACGTACAAAGCCAACGAAAGTCACTGGAGGTCTTGTACGTAGGGGATGCATAGAAGACAAAGCATGGCGCGGTCCACATATTGTGTAAGCTTCGTAGACGCAGATAAAGGCTTCTGGCAGCTTACGTACACAATGTAACTGCGCGAATAATCTTTGCTGTTAAAGCGCCCGAAATCCACAATCAAATCAAATCCATACAAATGCAACTGAAATGTATTAAAACAAATGTATTACTGAATTTAAACATAACTTTGATTTATGTATTTAGCTTACATTTTAGCCATACTGTACAGTAACTGGTTAATTAATAACGTTATAATTTCGCCCCCGAGAAGTACGCATTATAATTATTATCTATTTTCTTCAACTTGTTAGATTTCGGACTAAATCGCCTGCGTCTAATCGTTATGTTTGTTCTTTATCCGCGTGCCTTGTCTGCACGCACAGAAATACTCGGTCGTCGCGCTGACCCGGCTGCACAGCCATCACATAACACGTATTGGGCTTCAACTTGAAAGAAACACTGTTGATAAACCAACTTGAGGATAAGAGGCGTAACCTGTTGTATTCAACAACGTGGTACAGAGTGCAACACAATTATGTACATCCTAGCTTGTAACATATCTGCCAAAATACAAACATTTAATGATAATTATTTTATTGATGTTATGTCCATCCAGTATTGTATGATTAAAAATAAAGTGTGACATTTATTAATTAAACGTAAATTGTATTTCTTGTGCCTAGAGAGTTTACCAAAGCAGTTCCATTCATGTCCACTATTTGCTGCACAATGCTCAGTTATTGTCCAGCATTGCTCGCAGGTTGACAGCGAGGGCGGCAGCTGCTACCCCGTTCATATGGGAGCTGCATCCACTGCCTTCTATAGTCACGTCGGACCTGGAACACATATCCACTGCCTTCTAGTCACGTCGGACATGCAACACGCACGCACTGCCCACTCACACACTCTCTGATCTAAGCGTTGAAGAGCGCAGAGCTCGAATCAACATCAAAGAACCAATTAGATTCGACGGCGCCGAACGCAGCTTCATTCTGATTGGTTCGTTGATGTTGCGTTCAACGAGCTGCACCCTTCGACGTCACCATAGCAGGGTTAATACCTGGCCACGCGGGTCCGAGGAAGTTGAGGCGGGTGACCTCCGAAACACCCCTCGGGCCGCTGCCAGCTGAGCAGGGCTGCCAACCACGTGGGGGTGAGGAACTCCTTGTAGCCCTCTAGGCCGCACAGCGCCACTGCAACAAGGTGCGAGGTTAAGCCCGGTTTACACACCGTAATAAGGTTTAAGGTCTAAGGTTTAACAAAGTTGAATCAAGCCAGTAGCATCATGGCGTTCACATAACTTCCTAAGATTTAAGGGCTAGGACGAAAGTTGAAACTATTCCAACTTGTTAGCTCTTATCCCAAAAATTCTTAGCCCAGCCAATGAGAGACGAGCTTTTATAAATCCGGCCAATGGTAGCGATCCTAGCAAATCAGTTTGGAAAATACTTTCCTTAGAACAAAATATTAAATGTTAAACCTTAAATCTTATTCCGGTGTGTAAACCCACCATTAGGGGATGAAACACCCCTCGGGTCGCTGCCAGCTGAGCAGGGCTGCCAACCACGCGGGGGTGAGGAACTCCGTGTAGCCCTCTAGGCCGCACAGCGCCACTGCAACAAGGTGCGAGGTTAGGGGATGAAACACCCCTCGGGCCGCTGCCAGCTGAGCAGGGCTGCCAACCACGCGGGGGTGAGGAACTCCGTGTAGCCCTCTAGGCCGCACAGCGCCACTGCAACAAGGTGCGAGGTTAGGGGATGAAACACCCCTCGGGCCGCTGCCAGCTGAGCAGGGCTGCCAACCACGCGGGGGTGAGGAACTCCGTGTAGCCCTCTAGGCCGCACAGCGCCACTGCAACAAGGTGCGAGGTTAGGGGATGAAACACCCCTCGGGCCGCTGCCAGCTGAGCAGGGCTGCCAACCACGCGGGGGTGAGGAACTCCCTGTAGCCCTCTAGGCCGCACAGCGCCACTGCAACAAGGTGCGAGGTTAGGGGATGAAACACCCCTCGGGCCGCTGCCAGCTGAGCAGGGCTGCCAACCACGCGGGGGTGAGGTGCGCCACTGCAACAAGGTGCGAGGATAGGGGATGAAACACCCCTCGGGCCGCTGCCAGCTGAGCAGGGCTGCCAACCACGCGGGGGTGAGGAACTCCCTGTAGCCCTCTAGGCCGCACAGCGCCACTGCAACAAGGTGCGAGGTTAGGGGATGAAACACCCCTCGGGCCGCTGCCAGCTGAGCAGGGCTGCCAACCACGCGGGGGTGAGGTGCGCCACTGCAATAAGGTGCGAGGTTAGGGGGTGTCAGATGTCCACCCCCTACCGGGCATGGTTGTTGTTGTTGTTCCTACAGACAGATGGTGGAGGCGCCGGGTTAGGTGGCGCTACCTAGCGGACCACGCACGAACCATAGATCCGTAAGACTAGACACCCAGACACTAGACACTCTTGTGTTAACGATTGACACTCTCCCTTGTCAACGAATACTCGGCCATATTGGCATCATGAGCGCTAACGTGTCAGGCAGTATTCGCGTGACGTCACAACATATTGAGTGACTTACCCTGTTCAGTGAAAAGGTCGCGCAGATAAACAGGGAACCCTTCATCAGCGATGCTTTGGGCTTCCCTCAAGATGAGAGCACAGAGGTCCCTAGTCCCGCCTTGTTTGGACGAACCCAGACAGCCGAGCTATCAGTCAAACAGAACGTATTAGGCTTCCACTCTCAACTTGAACCTTGGCCTCATTACAATGTATTGTAGTATTATCATGCGCGGCATGCATTACCGTATGCTTCCCTTCAAACAATCAATCAATCAATCAATCAATCAATCAATCAATCAATCAATCAATCAATCAATCAATCAATTGATCAATCAATCAATTGATCAATCAATCAATAAGTCCATCAATTAGTACAATATTTTAGTGAACATGATGAAATGTTCTCTCATTGATGGGCTTACTTGTCTGGCTGTCTGCAGGTAGAGAAGCCTGTGAGTGAGGGGGTAGCCCGTTGGGGTTGCCCCACTCACTTCCCACCCCCAACATTTGAGAGTGGCGTTGCATCGAGGCGACTCCAGAAGCTCAGCCAAACACCTGCAAACAAGGGCGTATATATGGACGTCACATATCAGCGACCACGGCCGCTACGCCCTTGTGAGGTGGACGTACCCGTCGCTCTGCGCTTCGTTGGGGGTGCCGGAGTCTACGGGGGTGCCCAATCCTCGACTACGACCACTGGCCGCGTTGAGGGCGCCTGTACTGAAGGGGGGGTCGACAGCCCACAGCCCGGGCCGCAGCAGACGGTCCGCCACTGGAACACATTGCCACGTGTGCATGGTTACCAGATAACCAGTGCGCGTTCCACTGGATTCATGTAATCACTAGATCACTCCTGTGTTTACACGAATATGTTCTCTGCGAGTCCCTCAGCTCAAACCAATCTACAAGGAACGTATTCGCAATGTTAAAATAATCCATGTTTGTACATCTCGTTACGCGAATCTTTTATCGCAGTGGTGCAACCGATTGATTTACTAGTAATTATAATTATGAAGCACTGTTTTCCGCTCACAATCCATCAGGTTTGTAACGCTAGAAGCTACCTAATCGTTTTAAAACGTTGAATACTTGCTTCATAGACATTTTTTTTTTTTTTTTTTACTTTCAAGGCTCGAATATTATTTTACCTCTTCCAAACCGTGAGGTGGGTTTCTGGCTGGTAACGTCTAGGGGGTGCATGTTATATATGGCCTCACATTTCCCCTCCAGTTGGTCCACCTCCCCCCACAGTGACGTCACAGCCAGGTGTTGCCCCAACACGTCCAGCTGGCCTGCAAGTAGGGGGTGCATGTTATATATGGCCTCACATTTCCCCTCCAGTTGGTCCACCTCCCTCCACAGTGACGTCACAGCCAGGTGTTGCCCCAACACGTCCAGCTGGCCTGCAAGTAGGGGGTGCATGTTATATATGGCCTCACATTTCCCCTCCAGTTGGTTCACCTCCCTCCACAGTGACGTCACAGCCAGGTGTTGCCCCAACACGTCCAGCTGGCCTGCAAGTAGGGGGTGCATGTTATATATGGCCTCACATTTCCCCTCCAGTTGGTTCACCTCCCTCCACAGTGACGTCACAGCCAGGTGTTGCCCCACACGTCCAGCTGGCCTGCAAGTAGGGGGTGCATGTTATATATGGCCTCACATTTCCCCTCCAGTTGATCCACCTCCCTCCACAGTGACGTCACAGCCAGGTGTTGCCCCAACACGTCCAGCTGGCCTGCAAGTAGGGGGTGCATGTTATATATGGCCTCACATTTCCCCTCCAGTTGGTCCACCTCCCTCCACAGTGACGTCACAGCCACGTGTTGCCCCAACACGTCCAGCTGGCCAGCAAGTAGGGGGTGCATGTTATATATGGCCTCACATTTCCCCTCCAGTTGGTCCACCTCCCTCCACAGTGACGTCACAGCCAGGTGTTGCCCCAACACGTCCAGCTGGCCTGCAAGTAGGGGGTGCATGTTATATATGGCCTCACATTTCCCCTCCAGTTGGTCCACCTCCCTCCACAGTGACGTCACAGCCAGGTGTTGCCCCAACACGTCCAGCTGGCCTGAAAGTAGGGGGTGCATGTTATATATGGCCTCACATTTCCCCTCCAGTTGGTCCACCTCCCTCCACAGTGACGTCACAGCCAGGTGTTGCCCCAACACGTCCAGCTGGCCTGCAAGTAGGGGGTGCATGTTATATATGGCCTCACATTTCCCCTCCAGTTGGTCCACCTCCCTCCACAGTGACGTCACAGCCAGGTGTTGCCCCAACACGTCCAGCTGGCCTGAAAGTAGGGGGTGCATGTTATATATGGCCTCACATTTCCCCTCCAGTTGGTCCACCTCCCTCCACAGTGACGTCACAGCCAGGTGTTGCCCCAACACGTCCAGCTGGCCTGCAAGTAGGGGGTGCATGTTATATATGGCCTCACATTTCCCCTCCAGTTGGTCCACCTCCCCCCACAGTGACGTCACAGCCACGTGTTGCCCCAACACGTCCAGCTGGCCTGCAAGTAGGGGGTGCATGTTATATATGGCCTCACATTTCCCCTCCAGTTGGTCCACCTCCCTCCACAGTGACGTCACAGCCACGTGTTGTCCCAACACGTCCAGCTGGCCTGCAAGTAGGGGGTGCATGTTATATATGGCCTCACATTTCCCCTCCAGTTGGTCCACCTCCCTCCACAGTGACGTCACAGCCACGTGTTGCCCCAACACGTCCAGCTGGCCTGCAAGTAGGGGGTGCATGTTATATATGGCCTCACATTTCCCCTCCAGTTGGTCCACCTCCCTCCACAGTGACGTCACAGCCAGGTGTTGCCCCAACACGTCCAGCTGGCCTGCAAGTAGGGGGTGCATGTTATATATGGCCTCACATTTCCCCTCCAGTTGGTCCACCTCCCTCCACAGTGACGTCACAGCCACGTGTTGCCCCAACACGTCCAGCTGGCCTGCAAGTAGGGGGTGCATGTTATATATGGCCTCACATTTCCCCTCCAGTTGGTCCACCTCCCCCCACAGTGACGTCACAGCCAGGTGTTGCCCCAACACGTCCAGCTGGCCTGCAAGTAGGGGGTGCATGTTATATATGGCCTCACATTTCCCCTCCAGTTGGTCCACCTCCCTCCACAGTGACGTCACAGCCAGGTGTTGCCCCAACACGTCCAGCTGGCCTGCAAGTAGGGGGTGCATGTTATATATGGCCTCACATTTCCCCTCCAGTTGGTCCACCTCCCTCCACAGTGACGTCACAGCCAGGTGTTGCCCCACACGTCCAGCTGGCCTGCAAGTAGGGGGTGCATGTTATATATGGCCTCACATTTCCCCTCCAGTTGGTCCACCTCCCTCCACAGTGACGTCACAGCCAGGTGTTGCCCCACACGTCCAGCTGGCCTGCAAGTAGGGGGTGCATGTTATATATGGCCTCACATTTCCCCTCCAGTTGGTCCACCTCCCTCCACAGTGACGTCACAGCCACGTGTTGTCCCAACACGTCCAGCTGGCCTGCAAGTAGGGGGTGCATGTTATATATGGCCTCACATTTCCCCTCCAGTTGGTCCACCTCCCTCCACAGTGACGTCACAGCCACGTGTTGCCCCAACACGTCCAGCTGGCCTGCAAGTAGGGGGTGCATGTTATATATGGCCTCACATTTCCCCTCCAGTTGGTCCACCTCCCTCCACAGTGACGTCACAGCCACGTGTTGCCCCAACACGTCCAGCTGGCCTGCAAGTAGGGGGTGCATGTTATATTATATGGCCTCACATTTCCCCTCCAGTTGGTCCACCTCCCTCCACAGTGACGTCACAGCCAGGTGTTGCCCCAACACGTCCAGCTGGCCTGCAAGTAGGGGGTGCATGTTATATATGGCCTCACATTTCCCCTCCAGTTGGTCCACCTCCCTCCACAGTGACGTCACAGCCACGTGTTGCCCCAACACGTCCAGCTGGCCTGCAAGTAGGGGGTGCATGTTATATATGGCCTCACATTTCCCCTCCAGTTGGTCCACCTCCCCCCACAGTGACGTCACAGCCAGGTGTTGCCCCAACACGTCCAGCTGGCCTGCAAGTAGGGGGTGCATGTTATATATGGCCTCACATTTCCCCTCCAGTTGGTCCACCTCCCTCCACAGTGACGTCACAGCCAGGTGTTGCCCCAACACGTCCAGCTGGCCTGCAAGTAGGGGGTGCATGTTATATATGGCCTCACATTTCCCCTCCAGTTGGTCCACCTCCCTCCACAGTGACGTCACAGCCAGGTGTTGCCCCACACGTCCAGCTGGCCTGCAAGTAGGGGGTGCATGTTATATATGGCCTCACATTTCCCCTCCAGTTGGTCCACCTCCCTCCACAGTGACGTCACAGCCAGGTGTTGCCCCACACGTCCAGCTGGCCTGCAAGTAGGGGGTGCATGTTATATATGGCCTCACATTTCCCCTCCAGTTGGTCCACCTCCCCCCACAGTGACGTCACAGCCAGGTGTTGCCCCAACACGTCCAGCTGGCCTGCAAGTAGGGGGTGCATGTTATATATGGCCTCACATTTCCCCTCCAGTTGGTCCACCTCCCTCCACAGTGACGTCACAGCCACGTGTTGCCCCAACACGTCCAGCTGGCCTGCAAGTAGGGGGTGCATGTTATATATGGCCTCACATTTCCCCTCCAGTTGGTCCACCTCCCTCCACAGTGACGTCACAGCCACGTGTTGTCCCAACACGTCCAGCTGGCCTGCAAGTAGGGGGTGCATGTTATATATGGCCTCACATTTCCCCTCCAGTTGGTCCACCTCCCTCCACAGTGACGTCACAGCCAGGTGTTGCCCCAACACGTCCAGCTGGCCTGCAAGTAGGGGGTGCATGTTATATACGGCCTCACATTTCCTCTCCAGTTGGTCCACCTCCCTCCACAGTGACGTCACAGCCAGGTGTTGCCCCAACACGTCCAGCTGGCCTGCAAGTAGGGGGTGCATGTTATATATGGCCTCACATTTCCCCTCCAGTTGGTCCACCTCCCTCCACAGTGACGTCACAGCCAGGTGTTGCCCCAACACGTCCAGCTGGCCTGCAAGTAGGGGGTGCATGTTATATATGGCCTCACATTTCCCCTCCAGTTGGTCCACCTCCCTCCACAGTGACGTCACAGCCAGGTGTTGCCCCAACACGTCCAGCTGGCCTGCAAGTAGGGGGTGCATGTTATATATGGCCTCACATTTCCCCTCCAGTTGGTCCACCTTCCTCCACAGTGACGTCACAGCCAGGTGTTGCCCCAACACGTCCAGCTGGCCTGCAAGTAGGGGGTGCATGTTATATATGGCCTCACATTTCCCCTCCAGTTGGTCCACCTCCCTCCACAGTGACGTCACAGCCAGGTGTTGCCCCAACACGTCCAGCTGGCCTGCAAGTAGGGGGTGCATGTTATATATGGCCTCACATTTCCCCTCCAGTTGGTCCACCTCCCTCCACAGTGACGTCACAGCCAGGTGTTGCCCCACACGTCCAGCTGGCCTGCAAGTAGGGGGTGCATGTTATATATGGCCTCACATTTCCCCTCCAGTTGGTCCACCTCCCTCCACAGTGACGTCACAGCCAGGTGTTGCCCCACACGTCCAGCTGGCCTGCAAGTAGGGGGTGCATGTTATATATGGCCTCACATTTCCCCTCCAGTTGGTCCACCTCCCCCCACAGTGACGTCACAGCCAGGTGTTGCCCCAACACGTCCAGCTGGCCTGCAAGTAGGGGGTGCATGTTATATATGGCCTCACATTTCCCCTCCAGTTGGTCCACCTCCCTCCACAGTGACGTCACAGCCACGTGTTGCCCCAACACGTCCAGCTGGCCTGCAAGTAGGGGGTGCATGTTATATATGGCCTCACATTTCCCCTCCAGTTGGTCCACCTCCCTCCACAGTGACGTCACAGCCACGTGTTGTCCCAACACGTCCAGCTGGCCTGCAAGTAGGGGGTGCATGTTATATATGGCCTCACATTTCCCCTCCAGTTGGTCCACCTCCCTCCACAGTGACGTCACAGCCAGGTGTTGCCCCAACACGTCCAGCTGGCCTGCAAGTAGGGGGTGCATGTTATATACGGCCTCACATTTCCTCTCCAGTTGGTCCACCTCCCTCCACAGTGACGTCACAGCCAGGTGTTGCCCCAACACGTCCAGCTGGCCTGCAAGTAGGGGGTGCATGTTATATATGGCCTCACATTTCCCCTCCAGTTGGTCCACCTCCCCCCACAGTGACGTCACAGCCAGGTGTTGCCCCAACACGTCCAGCTGGCCTGCAAGTAGGGGGTGCATGTTATATATGGCCTCACATTTCCCCTCCAGTTGGTCCACCTTCCTCCACAGTGACGTCACAGCCACGTGTTGTCCCAACACGTCCAGCTGGCCTGCAAGTAGGGGGTGCATGTTATATACGGCCTCACATTTCCCCTCCAGTTGGTTCACCTCCCTCCACAGTGACGTCACAGCCAGGTGTTGCCCCAACACGTCCAGCTGGCCTGCAAGTAGGGGGTGCATGTTATATATGGCCTCACATTTCCCCTCCAGTTGGTCCACCTCCCTCCACAGTGACGTCACAGCCAGGTGTTGCCCCAACACGTCCAGCTGGCCTGCAAGTAGGGGGTGCATGTTATATATGGCCTCACATTTCCCCTCCAGTTGGTCCACCTCCCTCCACAGTGACGTCACAGCCAGGTGTTGCCCCAACACGTCCAGCTGGCCTGCAAGTAGGGGGTGCATGTTATATATGGCCTCACATTTCCCCTCCAGTTGGTCCACCTCCCTCCACAGTGACGTCACAGCCAGGTGTTGCCCCAACACGTCCAGCTGGCCTGCAAGTAGGGGGTGCATGTTATATATGGCCTCACATTTCCCCTCCAGTTGGTCCACCTCCCTCCACAGTGACGTCACAGCCAGGTGTTGCCCCAACACGTCCAGCTGGCCTGCAAGTAGGGGGTGCATGTTATATATGGCCTCACATTTCCCCTCCAGTTGGTCCACCTCCCTCCACAGTGACGTCACAGCCAGGTGTTGTCCCAACACGTCCAGCTGGCCTGCAAGTAGGGGGTGCATGTTATATATGGCCTCACATTTCCCCTCCAGTTGGTCCACCTTCCTCCACAGTGACGTCACAGCCAGGTGTTGCCCCAACACGTCCAGCTGGCCTGCAAGTAGGGGGTGCATGTTATATATGGCCTCACATTTCCCCTCCAGTTGGTCCACCTCCCTCCACAGTGACGTCACAGCCACGTGTTGCCCCAACACGTCCAGCTGGCCTTCAAGTAGGGGTGCATGTTATATATGGCCTCACATTTCCCCTCCAGTTGGTCCACCTCCCTCCACAGTGACGTCACAGCCAGGTGTTGCCCCAACACGTCCAGCTGGCCTGCAAGTAGGGGGTGCATGTTATATATGGCCTCACATTTCCCCTCCAGTTGGTCCACCTTCCTCCACAGTGACGTCACAGCCAGGTGTTGCCCCAACACGTCCAGCTGGCCTGCAAGTAGGGGGTGCATGTTATATATGGCCTCACATTTCCCCTCCAGTTGGTCCACCTCCCTCCACAGTGACGTCACAGCCACGTGTTGCCCCAACACGTCCAGCTGGCCTGCAAGTAGGGGGTGCATGTTATATATGGCCTCACATTTCCCCTCCAGTTGGTCCACCTTCCTCCACAGTGACGTCACAGCCAGGTGTTGCCCCAACACGTCCAGCTGGCCTGCAAGTAGGGGGTGCATGTTATATATGGCCTCACATTTCCCCTCCAGTTGGTCCACCTCCCTCCACAGTGACGTCACAGCCACGTGTTGCCCCAACACGTCCAGCTGGCCTGCAAGTAGGGGGTGCATGTTATATATGGCCTCACATTTCCCCTCCAGTTGGTCCACCTCCCTCCACAGTGACGTCACAGCCAGGTGTTGCCCCAACACGTCCAGCTGGCCTGCAAGTAGGGGGTGCATGTTATATATGGCCTCACATTTCCCCTCCAGTTGGTCCACCTCCCTCCACAGTGACGTCACAGCCAGGTGTTGCCCCAACACGTCCAGCTGGCCTGCAAGTAGGGGGTGCATGTTATATATGGCCTCACATTTCCCCTCCAGTTGGTCCACCTCCCTCCACAGTGACGTCACAGCCAGGTGTTGCCCCAACACGTCCAGCTGGCCTGCAAGTAGGGGGTGCATGTTATATATGGCCTCACATTTCCCCTCCAGTTGGTCCACCTCCCTCCACAGTGACGTCACAGCCAGGTGTTGCCCCAACACGTCCAGCTGGCCTGCAAGTAGGGGGTGCATGTTATATATGGCCTCACATTTCCCCTCCAGTTGGTCCACCTCCCTCCACAGTGACGTCACAGCCAGGTGTTGCCCCAACACGTCCAGCTGGCCTGAAAGTAGGGGGTGCATGTTATATATGGCCTCACATTTCCCCTCCAGTTGGTCCACCTCCCTCCACAGTGACGTCACAGCCAGGTGTTGCCCCAACACGTCCAGCTGGCCTGAAAGTAGGGGGTGCATGTTATATATGGCCTCACATTTCCCCTCCAGTTGGTCCACCTCCCTCCACAGTGACGTCACAGCCAGGTGTTGCCCCAACACGTCCAGCCGGCCTGAAAGTAGGGGGTGCATGTTATATATGGCCTCACATTTCCCCTCCAGTTGGTCCACCTCCCTCCACAGTGACGTCACAGCCAGGTGTTGCCCCAACACGTCCAGCTGGCCTGCAAGTAGGGGGTGCATGTTATATATGGCCTCACATTTCCCCTCCAGTTGGTCCACCTCCCTCCACAGTGACGTCACAGCCACGTGTTGCCCCAACACGTCCAGCTGGCCTGCAAGTAGGGGGTGCATGTTATATATGGCCTCACATTTCCCCTCCAGTTGGTCCACCTCCCTCCACAGTGACGTCACAGCCACGTGTTGTCCCAACACGTCCAGCTGGCCTGCAAGTAGGGGGTGCATGTTATATATGGCCTCACATTTCCCCTCCAGTTGGTCCACCTCCCTCCACAGTGACGTCACAGCCAGGTGTTGCCCCAATACGTCCAGCTGGCCTGCAAGTAGGGGGTGCCTGTTATATATGGCCTCACATTTCCCCTCCAGTTGGTCCACCTCCCCCCACAGTGACGTCACAGCCAGGTGTTGCCCCAACACGTCCAGCTGGCCTGCAAGTAGGGGGGGCATGTTATATATGGCCTCACATTTCCCCTCCAGTTGGTCCACCTCCCTCCACAGTGACGTCACAGCCACGTGTTGCCCCAATACGTCCAGCTGGCCTGCAAGTAGGGGGTGCCTGTTATATATGGCCTCACATTTCCCCTCCAGTTGGTCCACCTCCCTCCACAGTGACGTCACAGCCACGTGTTGCCCCAACACGTCCAGCTGGCCTGCAAGTAGGGGGTGCATGTTATATATGGCCTCACATTTCCCCTCCAGTTGGTCCACCTCCCTCCACAGTGACGTCACAGCCAGGTGTTGCCCCAACACGTCCAGCTGGCCTGCAAGTAGGGGGTGCATGTTATATATGGCCTCACATTTCCCCTCCAGTTGGTCCACCTCCCTCCACAGTGACGTCACAGCCAGGTGTTGCCCCAACACGTCCAGCTGGCCTGCAAGTAGGGGGTGCATGTTATATATGGCCTCACATTTCCCCTCCAGTTGGTCCACCTCCCCCCACAGTGACGTCACAGCCACGTGTTGCCCCAACACGTCCAGCTGGCCTGCAAGTAGGGGGTGCATGTTATATATGGCCTCACATTTCCCCTCCAGTTGGTCCACCTCCCCCCACAGTGACGTCACAGCCACGTGTTGCCCCAACACGTCCAGCTGGCCTGCAAGTAGGGGGTGCATGTTATATATGGCCTCACATTTCCCCTCCAGTTGGTCCACCTCCCCCCACAGTGACGTCACAGCCACGTGTTGCCCCAACACGTCCAGCTGGCCTGCAAGTAGGGGGGGCATGTTATATATGGCCTCACATTTCCCCTCCAGTTGGTCCACCTCCCTCCACAGTGACGTCACAGCCAGGTGTTGCCCCAACACGTCCAGCTGGCCTGCAAGTAGGGGGTGCATGTTATATATGGCCTCACATTTCCCCTCCAGTTGGTCCACCTCCCTCCACAGTGACGTCACAGCCACGTGTTGCCCCAATACGTCCAGCTGGCCTGCAAGTAGGGGGTGCATGTTATATATGGCCTCACATTTCCCCTCCAGTTGGTCCACCTCCCCCCACAGTGACGTCACAGCCACGTGTTGCCCCAACACGTCCAGCTGGCCTGCAAGTAGGGGGTGCATGTTATATATGGCCTCACATTTCCCCTCCAGTTGGTCCACCTCCCTCCACAGTGACGTCACAGCCAGGTGTTGCCCCAACACGTCCAGCTGGCCTGCAAGTAGGGGGTGCATGTTATATATGGCCTCACATTTCCCCTCCAGTTGGTCCACCTCCCTCCACAGTGACGTCACAGCCAGGTGTTGCCCCAACACGTCCAGCTGGCCTGCAAGTAGGGGGTGCATGTTATATATGGCCTCACATTTCCCCTCCAGTTGGTCCACCTCCCCCCACAGTGACGTCACAGCCACGTGTTGCCCCAACACGTCCAGCTGGCCTGCAAGTAGGGGGTGCATGTTATATATGGCCTCACATTTCCCCTCCAGTTGGTCCACCTCCCTCCACAGTGACGTCACAGCCAGGTGTTGCCCTAACACGTCCAGCTGGCCTGCAAGTAGGGGGTGCATGTTATATATGGCCTCACATTTCCCCTCCAGTTGGTCCACCTCCCTCCACAGTGACGTCACAGCCACGTGTTGCCCCAACACGTCCAGCTGGCCTGCAAGTAGGGGGTGCATGTTATATATGGCCTCACATTTCCCCTCCAGTTGGTCCACCTCCCTCCACAGTGACGTCACAGCCAGGTGTTGCCCCAACACGTCCAGCTGGCCTGCAAGTAGGGGGTGCATGTTATATATGGCCTCACATTTCCCCTCCAGTTGGTCCACCTCCCTCCACAGTGACGTCACAGCCAGGTGTTGCCCCAACACGTCCAGCTGGCCTGCAAGTAGGGGGTGCATGTTATATATGGCTTCACATTTCCCCTCCAGTTGGTCCACCTCCCTCCACAGTGACGTCACAGCCAGGTGTTGCCCCAACACGTCCAGCTGGCCTGCAAGTAGGGGGTGCATGTTATATACGGCCTCACATTTCCCCTCCAGTTGGTCCACCTCCCTCCACAGTGACGTCACAGCCAGGTGTTGCCCCAACACGTCCAGCTGGCCTGCAAGTAGGGGGGGCATGTTATATATGGCCTCACATTTCCCCTCCAGTTGGTCCACCTCCCTCCACAGTGACGTCACAGCCACGTGTTGCCCCAACACGTCCAGCTGGCCTGCAAGTAGGGGGTGCATGTTATATATGGCCTCACATTTCCCCTCCAGTTGGTCCACCTCCCTCCACAGTGACGTCACAGCCAGGTGTTGCCCCAACACGTCCAGCTGGCCTGCAAGTAGGGGGTGCATGTTATATATGGCCTCACATTTCCCCTCCAGTTGGTCCACCTCCCTCCACAGTGACGTCACAGCCACGTGTTGCCCCAACACGTCCAGCTGGCCTGCAAGTAGGGGGTGCATGTTATATATGGCCTCACATTTCCCCTCCAGTTGGTCCACCTCCCTCCACAGTGACGTCACAGCCAGGTGTTGCCCCAACACGTCCAGCTGGCCTGCAAGTAGGGGGTGCCTGTTATATATGGCCTCACATTTCCCCTCCAGTTGGTCCACCTCCCTCCACAGTGACGTCACAGCCACGTGTTGCCCCAATACGTCCAGCTGGCCTGCAAGTAGGGGGTGCATGTTATATACGGCCTCACATTTCCCCTCCAGTTGGTCCACCTCCCCCCACAGTGACGTCACAGCCACGTGTTGCCCCAACACGTCCAGCTGGCCTGCAAGTAGGGGGTGCATGTTATATACGGCCTCACATTTCCCCTCCAGTTGGTCCACCTCCCTCCACAGTGACGTCACAGCCACGTGTTGCCCCAACACGTCCAGCTGGCCTGCAAGTAGGGGGTGCCTGTTATATATGGCCTCACATTTCCCCTCCAGTTGGTCCACCTCCCTCCACAGTGACGTCACAGCCACGTGTTGCCCCAACACGTCCAGCTGGCCTGCAAGTAGGGGGTGCCTGTTATATACGGCCTCACATTTCCCCTCCAGTTGGTCCACCTCCCCCCACAGTGACGTAACAGACACGTGTCCTGGCCAGCACTACACCGAACAGCACTACACCGAACTGTCTGTATGTGTAGTGTAGGTGTAGCTACACTCACCCTTAGCCAGCACTACACCGAACAGCACTACACCGAACAGCACTACACCGAACTGTCTGTATGTGTAGTGTAGGTGTAGCTACACTCACCCCTGGCCAGCACTACACCGAACAGAGTGTCTGTCTGTGTGTGTAGTGTAGGTGTAGCTACACTCACCCTTAGCCAGCACTACACCGAACACAGTGTCCACTTTGACGTGGTCAGGGTTGGCGATTAGAAGGTCGAGCAACGACTCCAGTGCGTCCAATACCCGACGGACCTCGGCGTGACGCGGTACTAGAGCGGCGTCCACCAATAGGAGGGCTGCTAGTGCTACCAGTACGTAGCGTGGTGCCATGGTAGACTGACTGACGAGACCTCTACGCTACTCCTTACACTTGAGGGGCGCAAGGCCAGCGCGCAGACTCACGCACCCCTGCCAGGCATTACGTCATCAACCAGCCAACCAGAAGGAAGAGACAGAGAGTAATAAGACAAGCGAGCATGAGAGCCCTCATTGAGAACACCGGGCACGAGCAATGAGGCTCTGATGTTCTACAGATACACTCAACAGGTGTGATATTGTGTGACGTCAAGAGATATCGCAACCGCTCCGAGACCGCAGCACCAGAGCCGGGTATCGAACCAGGCACCAGCGAATGAGGGCGTGGAGATTACCTGTGGTGTCTATTCCTAATGAAAACAGATCCCAAATCCACTCCCGTGAAGCCTCGCGTGATTGAAGCTTTGTCTCGCGGCGCCCCATTCATCTGCATCAGTCGGACGCCCTCGGGCGCCGTCGGCCCTCTTCGCAATGACGCCACACTTTAATTAAATGTTGGGTTGTGTTCTTATTACACTTTAATAATCCGCGGATTGGTTGGATCCATTCTTACATCTTGTCATGCGTCTTATCCTGTTCTACGTATATTTCAATCTTCGTTCTCCGCGTTATCAGGACCCAGGGTATAGCCCTGCCTGTCGTACGATGAGACTAGAGGGCAGATATTTTGTTTGACATGGTTTAAAAACGCCAACCCCTAATTATGTGACCACCGCCCAGCATAACAAGTATGACTGAATATAAATAATAATAATAATATTTTATGAAATGAATAAATATGTTATGATTGTTGCGTTGTCACAGTGGTAATGGGTGCTTACATAGCGATGGAGGGGGCAGGAGGGGGGAGGCGGGAGGGGGCGTCCCAATTACACGACGCAACACACAATAAAAATCATCCAATCATCGGCAATCAAACCCCTATAGAAACAGGTTAACCAAAATATCATCTCACATGAGATAAATTGTTATCTAGGTAATTCAATATCATACCATTTATTATTTTATGCTTCGTTTATACGACGGGTCCTTTACTCCTTTAGTCCTTTACTCCTTTACGACAACACGACGGTCATATCGCGCTATATAAACCGGGTACGGGGCGCTATATATACGGTTTATACGGGTCGCATTTGTTTCATCGACACACACCAACAAAGCATGGTTCAGTTTTTATAACTGAATGGGATAGACATTAAATAAATAAATAAATAAATAAATAAATAAATAAATAAATAAATAAATAAATAAATAAATAAATAAATAAATAAATAAATAAATAAATAAGTTAATTTTCTCAAATTTTTTTACATTTTATAAAAAAAATTAAATTCTTTTTAAAAATTCGAGATTAAACAAAATTTTTGAAACTTTAAAAAATATACAATTTTTTTAAATTTTTTAGATTTAAGGTAGATTCCAGGAGATACCTGGCTGAAAATGGCCAAGGCAAGTAGGCTTTTTCTGTGGCTAGTACCTATGTCGAGGTCTCCAAATTAGGTTACATAGCAATTCCAATACTCGACTATGTATTGGATAGGTTTCGGATGTTAGGTTTCAATACTAAATGGCGTCTTTTGTGTACTACTGTAGGTACGAAGTATTTGATTTGTAGAAGTTAAACAGTAGTTACCAATAGTACAAATGTCCAGAATACGGATTATGATATAAATGATTGAAAAGCGGAGCCAGTTGGAGTAGCTCCAAACATTGAAAGCATGATGATGACGACAGGATATACTATAGAAAGACGTATCCTACTGTTGGTTCCCTAACTTTATGGGACTAGGATTACAGACTAAAATAATATCGCATTGCGAAAGGAGTCGCCACTGATCAGACAGAATTCTCTGACAATTGTCGAGGAAGGACTACATAAATTATCAATCAATTCAACTTTTGAGACAACACAACTCTTAATTGAGTTAAACCAAAGACTGTAACAGAAACCCAGTCAAAAGTTATTTATTGACTCATCCAGATCCAACCAACTCAGATTAGAGCCTCACCGCTAGGATCACCAATCACCATCAACATTGTCACCAATTAACACGGGCAGTTTCCTCTCACAACTGAGCACTAGGATCCACTTCTATAATGCCCTTTGGTTCAATCTTCTGTAAATAAAAAAACTGAATATATATATATATATACTTCCTGAATGATTGATCTATTTTCATTTAATACATTATCTCTGTTTACAAAGGTGATTAGGTATAACCCTAATTCTGCTAGACTGTACATCTAACAGTAATACTTAAATACTATAGCAAGGACAATTAAGCACTATAATATATTTGGGCATACTAAGCATACCCAAGCTTCCAATGTAAATGTACAGTGAGTTATAGAAAAACTGCAGACCAATTAATGTTCATATCTTCATCTCTCAGTGAGCAACTTTAACAGTTAAGACTGAAGACATCACACCACTAAATTCCACGTTAACGGAAAATGCTTTGAAAATAAATACGAACGTTATTAATTTCATATGGGGCATCCCTATCAAGTCAGATGAACAAAAAGGTTCATTTTAAACTAGAGTATCTCAAATTTATAATACACATATCAAAATTGGATGTAGGCCTATATGATAGCGTAGAAGATAGAAAGTAATAAAACCTAGCTCTATTGAGAATCAAAGGCAGGTCTCTCGCATGCCATGTGTTTACTCTGACCATTGAGCTGTTGGTGTCACTGCAAAGACCTGAGTTCGATTCCCAGCAGAGCTCGTCATTACTTTCTGTCCAATCACTATCTAATAACGTAACAGTTGCCTACCAGAAGAAACAGCGTCCTACGTCATGTATCACGTGACTCAAAGACCGGAAGGATAGAGTAATAAATATATACTGTATTTTAATAAACGTGTGTCAAATTTACAAGAATCGGAGGGGGTCAGACACAAAGTTCACACGAATTCATTATTACGAAGGTCTTCGTCTTCCTCGTCCTCTGCATCCGAGTAGATGTCACTGGTTGCTCCGCTGTCCTCGCCGCTGTCCTCGCTTCCGCTGTCCTCGCTGGAACTGTCCCCGTCCCCATGGTAGTGGATCTGCCGCATCTCTACGTCAATGTTGATCTCGAGCTGCATGCGGATGTCGAACGCCATGAAGCCCACCATGATCAGTATCGGAAGGCGGAATCGAGACGCCCACGCGAAGTTGATGAGAAAGAGGAGACCTTTGCGGAACGACCCGCCGAGCCCGAGGGCTGAAGACAGGGGGGTCAGAGAAACCACGTCGCCGTGTAGGCCCATGCTGTCTTTGATACGCTACCCGGTAATACGTACTACCAACCTGAAGACAAGAACCGGTTTAGCAACTAGTCCTAGTTTTTCTTTCTATGCACCCCAACTCTAGAAAAGAGCGCTTGCAAATTCTAAACTCATTTAATTGAAATTAATTCAGAGATGCTCAGCACATAAGATTTGAATACAGGATAGACCTATAATGTACATTTTTAATTCAAACTGGGATGCGGTCCCTTTCCAAGTAACTTGTCATAAGTGAATGCGTTGCATGCGATATGTACATGCAGCATGAACTACAAATGGAGTCTCACATACACTTGTCGAAGGATACCCACGGTACCCACCCCTTGATAAAAATCCGGGTAATTATCCGAGCCTTCGAATACTTATTTGGCTGCCTGTATGTCTCAAATTTAATTCTTACTACCATACCGTACCATGATCAGCAGCGGCAGCAGGGGCTTTATAATAAGTAATACCGTTTTGTGAGTCATGTCTGCATAAGTTATTAACTATAATCAAACTTCATTATTTTGTGCTTGAAAATTTTGAACAAAAATTTAATTTAAGTATTTTTCAATTTTATCCTCGCCCTCCCGCCAATTACCTACAAACTAGGGTCCCCACGGATAGCCGAATACTCGACCCCAAAACCGAAGGGTACCCGAGGAACATTTCCACAAAATTTCACAGGCTTAAGTCTCACACTATGCACGTAAATCCATCAATCTATCTATGATAGGGATGCCGTTTGATAATGGATATTTGTCAATACGATTTTTTCCAAAATGATCGATAACAAACAGCTCGCCCAAGATTTCAAACTTACATCTCATTATGAAATTGTATAAACTCTCCATGTGAGGCACTTAAACCCAATTTGTTTCTTATTTACGGTCTCGTGCACTTGCGTAGCCTACACACCCTCCCCATACTCACACTATTTGAGCGTTATAGGTGCCGAATTATGGAATATTATTAGTTCGTGAATACAACGGACATAAAATGTGAATTATTTTAGTGAGAGTAAAATATTTAATACTTATTAACTTAGGACACAAGATGCATGCACCACACTCGGGACAGGCCTGACTAGTGATTGCATCATTCACTACGTATACCACAGCGTTGAATTCGTGTTGACTCAACACGGGTTGACTTGAGAACGATTTGAACATCTTGATATACACCGAGAATTCAACTCGATTCGCGTTCGAGTCGATCCGCCTTCCTAAGCAGATTGACTTCAGTATTGCGGTTTGAAATTCCTTGATATACATCCCAATACAGATCAACACAGCCTTCCACTGCTCTGCTTTTGAACGGCGGCTTTGGGAGATGGCGGTGAAAATGGCGGTGTATACAATAGGCCTACTTCCATTTTTTTCCGCATTAAATACACAAACACATTACGCATGGCAAATAACGAAGAAACAGAAAGCCTAATGACTGTGTTGCTAGGCCTAGCCTACAAATACGAACACTATTGACACTCTGAGAAACGCCATACGGGAACGCACTGACAGCAGCTAACAGCCCTAACAACTTTACTTTCAATCCACGCCCACCAAATAAATTCAAGTGTACAACAACAACAACAATTCAGATTGAAACGAAGTTGGGTTGAGGAGAGTGCTTCGAATGTCCGTGGTATACACTCGCATTTCAATACGTGTTCAACCAAACCGTATTCACTCAAAACGAAATGAAGGCTGTGATATACGTGGTGATTGACTGGTCCTAGGTTGTACGTCAAATTGCTTAAAGATGACGATGACAAGCTTTGCTAGGCTACTCTATCGCACAGATCTCAAGCCAACCTGCAACAGTGCTAGGCTAAGGACCTTGGCCTGGCCTAGGCCTAGATTAGGCATAGGTCCGCTTAGCGACAGGTAAATAGGCCTCACAATCCCAATTTAAAGTGTTGCATTGTATAAATATGCTCCTACGTTACTAAATACACAGGTAAACCGTAGTGTACGCCCACCCTTTCAAACGAAGCCAACATAACCTAACTATAAACTGTTGCATCACAGTTTTGAATATCTTAGGGCAAGCCAATTAAAAAATTATCGACCTACAAGATACCAGGATCATACTTACTTTAGTTGATAATTGTTCGTACCCAAAACATTGTTAAAGTATTTTAGACATGACAGTATATATTTGAATACAATGTTGTTCGATTTTGACGTTTTACTGACATTATTTCACGGCCTACATGATCGACATGCCCACCCACCAGAGCCTGCTAGATTGTTCAGCACCACAACTTCACCGCGAAATTTGATTATATTTGTCGGGAATCCGTAACTATGTTGTTGACACTTCTCTTATCACTTAACTTGTCTAAAAAACGACGATACGATAAACTTTGTTGTCCACACGAGGGGTTTCACACGTTTCACGTTAGTCACTAAAAGAAACACAAACGTAAATGATACGAGGCTTTGTAGCTCACACGACATATTTCACGCTAGTCACTAAAAATGTTCCGAAACATAAACGACACGAGGCAATTTGTTTTTCACAAGAAGGATTTCACCCGTTTAACTCGTCACTAAAAAGTTCACAAACATAAACGGTACGAGGCAAATTATAGTTCACACAAACGATTTTACAGTCACTACGATGGTCACAAATATGAACGATACGAGGAACTTTGTTGTTCGCACGAGAGATTTAACACTAGTCACTAAAATGTCATAAATATAAACGATACGAGACACTTTGTTGTTCCCACGAGAGATTTAACACTAGTCACTAAAATGTCATAAATATAAACGATACGAGGCACTTTGTTGTTCGGACGAGAGATTTAACACTAGTCACTAAAATGTCATAAATATAAACGATACGAGACACTTTGTTGTTCCCACGAGAGATTTAACACTAGTCACTAAAATGGTCATAAATATAAACGATACGAGACACTTTGTTGTTCGCACGAGAGATTTAACACAAGTCACTAAAATGTCATAAATATAAACGATACAAGGCACTTTGTTGTGCACGAGAGATTTAACACCAGTCACTAAAATGTCATAAATATAAACGATACGAGGCACTTTGTTGTTCGCACGAGAGATTTAACACTAGTCACTAAAATGTCATAAATATAAACGATACGAGGCACTTTGTTGTTCGCACGAGAGATTTAACACTAGTCACTAAAATGTCATAAATGTAAACGATACGAGGCACTTTGTTGTTCGCACGAGAGATTTAACACTAGTCACTAAAATGTCATAAATAAAAATGATACAAGGCACTTTGTTGTTATCACAAGAGATTTAACACTAGTCACTAAAATGTCATAAATATAAACGATACGAGGCACTTTGTTGTTCGCACGAGAGATTTAACACTAGTCACTAAAATGTCATAAATATAAACGATACAAGGCACTTTGTTGTGCACGAGAGATTAAACACTAGTCACTAAAATGTCATAAATATAAACGATACGAGGCACTTTGTTGTGCACACGAGAGATTTAACACTAGTCACTAAACTGTCATAAATATAAACGATACGAGACACTTTGTAGTTCGCACGAGAGATTTAACACTAGTCACTAAAATGTCATAAATAAAAACGATACGAGACACTTTGTTGATCGCACGAAAGTTTTTACACTAGTCACTAAAATGTCATAAATATAAACGATACGAGGAACTTTGTTGTTCGCACGAGAGATTTAACACTAGTCACTAAAATGGTCAAAAATATAAACGATACGAGAAACTTTGTTGTTCGCACGAGAGATTTAACACTAGTCACTAAAATGGTCAAAAATATAAACGATACGAGAAACTTTGTTGTTCGCACGAGAGATTTAACACTAGTCACTAAAATGGTCAAAAATATAAACGATACGAGACACTTTGTTGTTATCACAAGAGATTTAACACAAGTCACTAAAATGTCATAAATATAAACGAAACGAGGCACTTAGTTGTTAACTTGTTATCACGACAGATTTAACACTAGTCACTAAAATGTCACAAATATAAACGATACGAGGCACTTTGTTGTTATCACGAGAGATTTAACACTAGTCACTAAAATGTCATAAATATAAACGATACGAGGCACTTTGTTGTTATCACGAGAGATTACACACTAGTCACTAAAATAATCATAAATTAAATATAAACGATACGAGACACTTTGTTGTTCACACGAGAGATTACACACTAGTCACTAAAATAATGATAAATATAAACGATACGAGACACTTTGTTGTTATCACGAGAGATTTAACACAAGTCACTAAAATGTCATAAATATAAACGATACGAGGCACTTTGTTGTTATCACGAGAGATTAAACACTAGTCACTAAAATAATGATAAATATAAACGATACGAGACACTTTGTTGTTCACACGATAGATTACACACTAGTCACTAAAATAATGATAAATATAAACGATACGAGACACTTTGTTGTTATCACGAGAGATTTAACACTAGTCACTAAAATAATCATAAATATAAACGATACGAGACACTTTGTTGTTATCACGAGAGATTTAACACTAGTCACTAAAATAATGATAAATATAAACGATACGAGACACTTTGTTGTTATCACGAGAGATTTAACACTAGTCACTAAAATAATGATAAATATAAACGATACGAGACACTTTGTTGTTATCACGAGAGATTTAACACTAGTCACTAAAATAATCATAAATATAAACGATACGAGACACTTTGTTGTTATCACGAGAGATTTAACACAGGTCACTAAAATAATGATAAATATAAACGATACGAGACACTTTGTTGTTATCACGAGAGATTTAACACTAGTCACTAAAATAATCATAAATATAAACGATACGAGACACTTTGTTGTTATCACGAGAGATTTAACACTAGTCACTTAAATGTCATAATATAAACGATACGAGACACTTTGTTGTTCGCACGAGAGATTTAACACAAGTCACTAAAATTTCATAAATATAAACGATACGAGACACTTTGTTGTTCGCACGAGAGATTTAACACTAGTCACTAAAATGTCATAAATATAAACGATACGAGGCACTTTGTTGTTATCACAAGAGATTTAACACTAGTCACTAAAATGTCATAAATATAAACGATACGATGGCACTTTGTTGTTATCACGAGAGATTTCACACTAGTCACTAAAATGTCATAAATATAAA
Source organism: Isoperla grammatica (assembly GCA_945910005.1). Taxonomy (NCBI): domain Eukaryota; kingdom Metazoa; phylum Arthropoda; class Insecta; order Plecoptera; family Perlodidae; genus Isoperla; species Isoperla grammatica. The sequence continues at coordinate 48,179,440 of OX246742.1, read as the reverse complement.
CGATACGAGGCACTTTGTTGTTATCACGAGAGATTTAACACTAGTCACTAAAATGTCATAAATATAAACGATACGAGGCACTTTGTTGTTATCACGACAGATTTAACACTAGTCACTAAAATGGTAATAAATATAAACGATACGAGACACTTTGTTGTTAGCACGAGAGATTTAACACTAGTCACTAAAATGTCATAAATATAAACGATACGAGGCACTTTGTTGTTATCACGAGAGATTTCACACTAGTCACTTAAATGTCATAAATATAAACGATACGATGGCACTTTGTTGTTATCACGAGAGATTTCACACTAGTCACTAAAATGTCATAAATATAAACGATACGAGGCACTTTGTTGTTATCACGAGAGATTTAACACTAGTCACTAAAATGTCATAAATATAAACGATACGAGACACTTTGTTGTTATCACGAGAGATTTAACACTAGTCACTAAAATAATCATAAATATAAACAATACGAGACACTTTGTTGTTATCACGAGAGATTTAACACTAGTCACTAAAATGTCATAATATAAACGATACGAGACACTTTGTTGTTCGCACGAGAGATTTAACACAAGTCACTAAAATGTCATAATATAAACGATACGAGACACTTTGTTGTTTTCACGAGAGATTTAACACAAGTCACTAAAATTTCATAAATATAAACGATACGAGACACTTTGTTGTTCACACGATAGATTACACACTAGTCACTAAAATAATGATAAATATAAACGATACGAGACACTTTGTTGTTATCACGAGAGATTTAACACTAGTCACTAAAATAATCATAAATATAAACAATACGAGACACTTTGTTGTTATCACGAGAGATTTAACACTAGTCACTAAAATGTCATAATATAAACGATACGAGACACTTTGTTGTTCGCACGAGAGATTTAACACAAGTCACTAAAATGTCATAATATAAACGATACGAGACACTTTGTTGTTTTCACGAGAGATTTAACACAAGTCACTAAAATGTCATAAATATAAACGATACGAGGAACTTTGTTGTTCGCACGAGAGATTTAACACTAGTCACTAAAATGTCATAAATATAAACGATACGAGACACTTTGTTGTTCACACGAGAGATTTAACACTAGTCACTAAACTGTCATAAATATAAACGATACGACACTTTGTTGTTCACACGAGAGATTTAACACTAGTCACTAATCTGTCATAAATATAAACGATACGAGACACTTTGTTGTTCACACGAGAGATTTAACACTAGTCACTAAACTGTCATAAATATAAACGATACGAGACACTTTGTTGTTCACAAGAGAGATTTAACACTAGTCACTAAAATGTCATAAATATAAACGATACGAGACACTTTGTTGTTATCACGAGAGATTAAACACTAGTCACTAAAATGTCATAAATATAAACGATACGAGACACTTTGTTGTTCACACGAGAGATTTAACACTAGTCACTAAACTGTCATAAATATAAACGATACGAGACACTTTGTTGTTATCACGAGAGATTTAACACTAGTCACTAAAATGTCATAAATATAAACGATACGAGACACTTTGTTGTTATCACGAGAGATTTAACACTAGTCACTAAAATGTCATAAATATAAACGATACGAGACACTTTGTTGTTATCACGAGAGATTTAACACTAGTCACTAAAATGTCATAAATATAAACGATACGAGGCACTTTGTTGTTATCACGAGAGATTTAACACTAGTCACTAAAATGTCATAAATATAAACGATACGAGACACTTTGTTGTTCACACGAGAGATTTAACACTAGTCACTAAACTGTCATAAATATAAACGATACGAGACACTTTGTTGTTATCACGAGAGATTTAACACTAGTCACTAAACTGTCATAAATATAAACGATACGAGACACTTTGTTGTTATCACGAGAGATTTAACACTAGTCACTAAACTGTCATAAATATAAACGATACAAGACACTTTGTTGTTCACACGAGAGATTTAACACTAGTCACTAAACTGTCATAAATATAAACGATACGAGACACTTTGTTGTTAGCACGAGAGATTTAACACTAGTCACTAAACTGTCATAAATATAAACGATACGAGACAGTTAGTTGTTCGCACGAGAGATTTAACACTAGTCACTTAAATGTCATACATATAAACGATACGAGACACTTTGTTGTTCGCATGAGAGATTTTACAGTGTGTGACTGGTCACTAAAATGTCATATATATAAACGATACGAGACAATTTGTTGTTCGCACGAGAGATTTAACACTAGTCACTAAAATGTCATAAATATAAACGATACGAATCACTTTGTTGTTCGCACAAGGACTTTCAGTCGTTCCACATGGAAGCCAGTACCTGCGAACAATACAGCAGACCATGTAAGGTTACTGTAGAGTGTAGACTAACGTTGACAACTTATACAATGGTACCAGTAATGGCACTGGGAGGCACCGAAGGTCCGTTAATCCCCTGGTGCGGATTTGTCGGTTAAACCACGTGGCTGGGGTCACTCCCGTAGGATCGTACCGTGATACGGGAAGTTCTGGAAGCTAATACCTGAAAATACAGCAGACCATGTTAAGTTAATGTTGACACACGTGTGACTTACTTATACAATGGTACCAGCAGTGGCCCTAGGAGATACCATGCACAACAATGGGTACACGCTCTAGACCGCTAGCAGACCCTACCTACACCTACAGGGCGAGAGTTTTGGCAAGAGCATTGTACCCAGCTAAAGCTCGAAACAAACTGCCGGTACATTGTATAAGGCAGTCACACTGAAGTTCTTAAACCAATGAGTTGTGTTTCCACTGTTTCTTATCTGCTATCAGTGGCGTAGATTCTCGACGTTCTCGCAGACGTTCTAGAAGTCGAACCGTCTCTCATTCGATCCCAGCCAGACACCGAAGCACATTCACCATTAATTGTGACTTTAATGTTCTCGAGGCACTTTGTTTATCACAAGAGAGAGTTCACACGTTTCACATTAGTCACTTAAATGTTCACAAATATAAACCGATAAGAAAGGCACTTTGTACTTCACACGAGGGTTTTAGACGTTTTTACATTAGTCACTTGAATGTTCAAAACGTTAACTATTTGAGGTACTTTGTAATTCACACGAGATATTTAACACTAGTCACTTAAATGTTCACGATTATAAACGATACGAAACACTTTGTAGTTCGCACGACGACTTTCAGTCGTTCCACGATGGAAGCCAGTACCTGCGAACAATGCAGCAGACCATGTTAGTTTACTGTCGATACACGTTATCGTTTACTACTTATACAATGGTACCAGCAGTGGCACTGGGAGGCACCCAGGTCCGTAAATCCCATGGTGCGGATTCGTCGGGTGAATCAAGTGGCTGGGGACACTCAGGTAGCTTCGCACAATGAGATATGAAGTTCTGGAAGGTATTACCTGAAAAATTACGGTAGAGCAATGTCTGCTGGACGATGACGATATGACTCAAGCGGGGTGTGAGCGTTCTGAAAGGAAATGTTTGTAATTATGAAGCACGCCGTACAGTAGACGATGAGACTCTAGCGGGGTGTGAGGGTTCTGAAAAGGAATGTTTGTAATTATGAAGCACGCCGTGCAGTAGACGATGAGACTCTAGCGGGGTGTGAGGGTTCTGGAAGGGAATGTTTGTAATTATGAAGCACGCCGTGCAGTAGACGATGACGATATGACTCTAGCGGGGTGTGAGCGTTCTGGAAGGGAATGTTTGTAATTATGAAGCACGCCGTGCAGTAGACGATGAGACTCTAGCGGGGTGTGAGGGTTCTGAAAGGGAATGTTTGTAATTATGAAGCACGCCGTACAGAAGACGATGAGACTCTAGCGGGGTGTGAGCGTTCTGAAAGGAAATGTTTGTAATTATGAAGCACGCCGTACAGAAGACGATGAGACTCTAGCGGGGTGTGAGCGTTCTGAAAGGAAATGTTTGTAATTATGAAGCACGCCGTACAGAAAACGATGAGACTCTAGCGGGGTGTGAGCGTTCTGAAAGGAAACGTTTGTAATTATGCAGCACGCCGTGCAGTAGACGATGAGACTCTAGCGGGGTGTGAGCGCTCTGAAAGGGAATGTTTGTAATTATGAAGCACGCCGTACAGTAGACGATGAGACTCTAGCGGGGTGTGAGCGTGCTGAAAGGGAATGTTTGTAATTATGAAGCACGCCGTGCAGTAGACGATGACGATATGACTCTAGCGGGGTGTGAGCGTTCTGAAAGGGAATGTTTGTAATTATGAAGCACGCCGTGCAGTAGACGATGAGACTCTAGCGGGGTGTGAGGGTTCTGTAAGGGAATGTTTGTAATTATGAAGCACGCCGTGCAGTAGACGATGACGATATGACTCTAGCGGGGTGTGAGCGCTCTGAAAGGGAATGTTTGTAATTATGCAGCACGCCGTACAGTAGACGATATGACTCTAGCGGGGTGTGAGCGTGCTGAAAGGGAATGTTTGTAATTATGAAGCACGCCGTACAGTAGACGATGAGACTCTAGCGGGGTGTGAGCGTGCTGAAAGGGAATGTTTGTAATTATGAAGCACGCCGTGCAGTAGACGATGACGATATGACTCTAGCGGGGTGTGAGCGTTCTGAAAGGGAATGTTTGTAATTATGAAGCACGCCGTGCAGTAGACGATGAGACTCTAGCGGGGTGTGAGGGTTCTGTAAGGGAATGTTTGTAATTATGAAGCACGCCGTGCAGTAGACGATGACGATATGACTCTAGCGGGGTGTGAGCGTTCTGTAAGGGAATGTTTGTAATTATGAAGCACGCCGTGCAGTAGACGATGACGATATGACTCTAGCGGGGTGTGAGGGTTCTGAAAGGGAATGTTTGTAATTATGAAGCACACCGTGCAGTAGACGATGACGATATGACTCTAGCGGGGTGTGAGGGTTCTGTAAGGGAATGTTTGTAATTATGAAGCACACCGTGCAGTAGACGATGACGATATGACTCTAGCGGGGTGTGAGGGTTCTGAAAGGGAATGTTTGTAATTATGAAGCACACCGTGCAGTAGACGATGACGATATGACTCTAGCGGGGTGTGAGGGTTCTGAAAGGAAATGTTTGTAATTATGAAGCACGCCGTACAGTAGACGATGACGATATGACTCTAGCGGGGTGTGAGCGTTCTGAAAGGGAATGTTTGTAATTATGAAGCACACCGTGCAGTAGACGATGACGATATGACTCTAGCGGGGTGTGAGGGTTCTGAAAGGGAATGTTTGTAATTATGAAGCACGCCGTGCAGTAGACGATGACGGTATGACTCAAGCGGGGTGTGAGTGTTCTGAAAGGGAATGTTTGTAATTATGAAGCACGCCGTACAGTAGACGATGACGATATGACTCTAGCGGGGTGTGAGCGTTCTGAAAGGGAATGTTTGTAATTATGAAGCACGCCGTGCAGTAGACGATGACGATATGACTCTAGCGGGGTGTGAGTGTTCTGAAAGGGAATGTTTGTAATTATGAAGCACGCCGTGCAGTAGACGATGAGACTCTAGCGGGGTGTGAGGGTTCTGAAAGGAAATGTTTGTAATTATGAAGCACGCCGTGCAGTAGACGATGACGATATGACTCTAGCGGGGTGTGAGCGTTCTGAAAGGGAATGTTTGTAATTATGAAGCACGCCGTGCAGTAGACGATGACGATATGACTCTAGCGGGGTGTGAGGGTTCTGAAAGGGAATGTTTGTAATTATGAAGCACGCCGTGCAGTAGACGATGAGACTCTAGCAGGGTGTGAGGGTTCTGAAAGGGAATGTTTGTAATTATGAAGCACGCCGTGCAGTAGACGATGACGATATGACTCTAGCGGGGTGTGAGCGTTCTGAAAGGGAATGTTGTACTTGTGCAGCACGCCGTACAGTAGACGATGAGACTCTAGCGGGGTGTGAGCGTTCTGAAAGGAAATGTTTGTAACTATGAAGCACGCCGTGCAGTAGACGATGAGACTCTAGCGGGGTGTGAGGGTTCTGAAAGGAAATGTTTGTAATTATGAAGCACGCCGTGCAGTAGACGATGACGATATGACTCTAGCGGGGTGTGAGCGTTCTGAAAGGGAATGTTTGTAATTATGCAGCACGCCGTACAGTAGACGATGAGACTCTAGCGGGGTGTGAGGGTTCTGAAAGGAAATGTTTGTAATTATGAAGCACGCCGTGCAGTAGACGATGAGACTCTAGCGGGGTGTGAGCGTTCTGAAAGGGAATGTTTGTAATTATGAAGCACGCCGTGCAGTAGACGATGACGATATGACTCTAGCGGGGTGTGAGGGTTCTGAAAGGGAATGTTTGTAATTATGAAGCATGCCGTGCAGTAGACGATGAGACTCTAGCGGGGTGTGAGCGTTCTGAAAGGAAATGTTTGTAATTATGAAGCACGCCGTGCAGTAGACGATGACGATATGACTCTAGCGGGGTGTGAGGGTTCTGAAAGGGAATGTTTGTAATTATGAAGCACGCCGTGCAGTAGACGATGACGGTATGACTCTAGCGGGGTGTGAGGGTTCTGAAAGGGAATGTTTGTAATTATGAAGCACGCCGTGCAGTAGACGATGACGATATGACTCTAGCGGGGTGTGAGGGTTCTGAAAGGGAATGTTTGTAATTATGAAGCACGCCGTGCAGTAGACGATAAGACTCTAGCGGGGTGTGAGCGTTCTGAAAGGAAATGTTTGTAATTATGAAGCACGCCGTGCAGTAGACAATGACGATATGACTCTAGCGGGGTGTGAGCGTTCTGAAAGGGAATGTTTGTAATTATGCAGCACGCCGTACAGTAGACGATGAGACTCTAGCGGGGTGTGAGGGTTCTGAAAGGAAATGTTTGTAATTATGAAGCACGCCGTGCAGTAGACGATGAGACTCTAGCGGGGTGTGAGCGTTCTGAAAGGGAATGTTTGTAATTATGAAGCACGCCGTGCAGTAGACGATGACGATATGACTCTAGCGGGGTGTGAGGGTTCTGAAAGGGAATGTTTGTAATTATGAAGCACGCCGTGCAGTAGACGATGAGACTCTAGCGGGGTGTGAGCGTTCTGAAAGGAAATGTTTGTAATTATGAAGCACGCCGTGCAGTAGACGATGACGATATGACTCTAGCGGGGTGTGAGGGTTCTGAAAGGGAATGTTTGTAATTATGAAGCACGCCGTGCAGTAGACGATGACGATATGACTCTAGCGGGGTGTGAGCGTTCTGAAAGGGAATGTTTGTAATTATGAAGCACGCCGTGCAGTAGACGATGAGACTCTAGCGGGGTGTGAGCGTTCTGAAAGGGAATGTTTGTAATTATGAAGCACGCCGTGCAGTAGACGATGACGATATGACTCTAGCGGGGTGTGAGGGTTCTGAAAGGAAATGTTTGTAATTATGAAGCACGCCGTGCAGTAGACGATGACGATATGACTCTAGCGGGGTGTGAGGGTTCTGAAAGGGAATGTTTGTAATTATGAAGCACGCCGTGCAGTAGACGATGAGACTCTAGCGGGGTGTGAGCGTTCTGAAAGGAAATGTTTGTAATTATGAAGCACGCCGTGCAGTAGACGATGACGATATGACTCTAGCGGGGTGTGAGGGTTCTGAAAGGGAATGTTTGTAATTATGAAGCACGCCGTGCAGTAGACGATGAGACTCTAGCGGGGTGTGAGCGTTCTGAAAGGAAATGTTTGTAATTATGAAGCACGCCGTGCAGTAGACGATGACGATATGACTCTAGCAGGGTGTGAGCGTTCTGAAAGGGAATGTTTGTAATTATGAAGCACGCCGTGCAGTAGACGATGAGACTTTAGCGGGGTGTGAGCGTTCTGAAAGGAAATGTTTGTAATTATGAAGCACGCCGTACAGTAGACGATGACGATATGACTCTAGCGGGGTGTGAGGGTTCTGAAAGGAAATGTTTGTAATTATGCTGCACGCCGTACAGTAGACGATGACGATATGACTCTAGCGGGGTGTGAGCGTTCTGAAAGGAAATGTTTGTAATTATGCTGCACGCCGTACAGTAGACGATGAGACTCTAGCGGGGTGTGAGCGTTCTGTAAGGAAATGTTTGTAATTATGAAGCACGCCGTGCAGTAGACGATGACGATATGACTCTAGCGGGGTGTGAGCGTTCTGTAAGGAAATGTTTGTAATTATGCAGCACGCCGTGCAGTAGACGATGAGACTCTAGCGGGTTGTGAGCGTTCTGAAAGGAAATGTTTGTAATTATGAAGCACGCCGTACAGTTGACGATATGACTCTACCGGGGTGTGAGCGTTCTGAAAGGGAATGTTTGTAATTATGAAGCACGCCGTGCAGTAGACGATGACGATATGACTCTAGCGGGGTGTGAGCGTTCTGAAAGGAAATGTTTGTAATTATGAAGCACGCCGTGCAGTAGACGATGAGACTCTAGCGGGGTGTGAGGGTTCTGAAAGGAAATGTTTGTAATTATGAAGCACGCCGTGCAGTAGACGATGACGATATGACTCTAGCGGGGTGTGAGCGTTCTGAAAGGAAATGTTTGTAATTATGCAGCACGCCGTACAGTAGACGATATGACTCTACCGGGGTGTGAGCGTTCTGGAAGGAAATGTTTGTAATTATGCAGCACGCCGTGCAGTAGACGATGAGACTCTAGCAGGGTGTGAGGGTTCTGAAAGGGAATGTTTGTAATTATGAAGCACGCCGTGCAGTAGACGATGAGACTCTAGCGGGGTGTGAGCGTTCTGTAAGGAAATGTTTGTAATTATGAAGCACGCCGTACAGTAGACGATGAGACTCTAGCGGGGTGTGAGGGTTCTGAAAGGGAATGTTTGTAATTATGAAGCCCGCCGTGCAGTAGACGATATGACTCTAGCAGGGTGTGAGGGTTCTGAAAGGGAATGTTTGTAATTATGCAGCACGCCGTGCAGTAGACGATGACGATATGACTCTAGCAGGGTGTGAGCGTTCTGAAAGGGAATGTTTGTAATTATGCAGCACGCCGTGCAGTAGACGATGACGATATGACTCTAGCAGGGTGTGAGCGTTCTGAAAGGGAATGTTTGTAATTATGAAGCACGCCGTGCAGTAGACGATGACGATATGACTCTAGCGGGGTGTGAGGGTTCTGAAAGGGAATGTTTGTAATTATGAAGCACGCCGTACAGTAGACGATATGACTCTAGCAGGGTGTGAGGGTTCTGAAAGGGAATGTTTGTAATTATGAAGCACGCCGTGCAGTAGACGATGACGATATGACTCTAGCGGGGTGTGAGCGTTCTGTAAGGAAATGTTTGTTATTATGAAGCACGCCGTGCAGTAGACGATGAGACTCTAGCGGGGTGTGAGCGTTCTGAAAGGGAATGTTTGTAATTATGAAGCACGCCGTGCAGTAGACGATGAGACTCTAGCGGGGTGTGAGCGTTCTGTAAGGAAATGTTTGTAATTATGAAGCACGCCGTGCAGTAGACGATGACGATATGACTCTAGCGGGGTGTGAGCGTTCTGTAAGGAAATGTTTGTTATTATGAAGCACGCCGTGCAGTAGACGATGAGACTCTAGCGGGGTGTGAGCGTTCTGAAAGGGAATGTTTGTAATTATGAAGCACGCCGTGCAGTAGACGATGACGATATGACTCTAACGGGGTGTGAGGGTTCTGTAAGGAAATGTTTGTTATTATGAAGCACGCCGTGCAGTAGACGATGAGACTCTAGCGGGGTGTGAGCGTTCTGAAAGGGAATGTTTGTAATTATGAAGCACGCCGTGCAGTAGACGATGAGACTCTAGCAGGGTGTCAGCGTTCTGAAAGGGAATGTTTGTATTATGAAGCACGCCGTGCAGTAGACGATGAGACTCTAGCAGGGTGTCAGCGTTCTGAAAGGGAATGTTTGTATTATGAAGCACGCCGTGCAGTAGACGATGAGACTCTAGCAGGGTGTGAGTGTTCTGAAAGGGAATGTTTGTAATTATGAAGCACGCCGTGCAGTAGACGATGACGATATGACTCTAGCGGGGTGTGAGCGTTCTGTAAGGAAATGTTTGTTGTTATGAAGCACGCCGTGCAGTAGACGATGAGACTCTAGCGGGGTGTGAGCGTTCTGAAAGGGAATGTTTGTAATTATGAAGCACGCCGTGCAGTAGACGATGACGATATGACTCTAGCGGGGTGTGAGCGTTCTGTAAGGAAATGTTTGTTATTATGAAGCACGCCGTGCAGTAGACGATGAGACTCTAGCGGGGTGTGAGCGTTCTGTAAGGAAATGTTTGTTATTATGAAGCACGCCGTGCAGTAGACGATGACGATATGACTCTAGCGGGGTGTGAGGGTTCTAAAGGGAATGTTTGTTATTATGAAGCACGCCGTGCAGTAGACGATGACGATATGACTCTAGCGGGGTGTGAGGGTTCTAAAGGGAATGTTTGTTATTATGAAGCACGCCGTGCAGTAGACGATGAGACTCTAGCGGGGTGTGAGCGTTCTGTAAGGGAATGTTTGTAATTATGAAGCACGCCGTGCAGTAGACGATGACGATATGACTCTAGCGGGGTGTGAGGGTTCTAAAGGGAATGTTTGTTATTATGAAGCACGCCGTGCAGTAGACGATGAGACTCTAGCGGGGTGTGAGCGTTCTGAAAGGGAATGTTTGTAATTATGAAGCACGCCGTGCAGTAGACGATGAGACTCTAGCAGGGTGTGAGGGTTCTGAAAGGGAATGTTTGTAATTATGAAGCACGCCGTGCAGTAGACGATGAGACTCTAGCGGGGTGTGAGCGTTCTGAAAGGGAATGTTTGTAATTATGAAGCACGCCGTGCAGTAGACGATGACGATATGACTCTAGCGGGGTGTGAGCGTTCTGAAAGGGAATGTTGGTAATTATGAAGCACGCCGTGCAGTAGACGATATGACTCTAGCGGGGTGTGAGCGTTCTGAAAGGGAATGTTGGTAATTATGAAGCACGCCGTGCAGTAGACGATATGACTCTAGCGGGGTGTGAGCGTTCTGAAAGGGAATGTTTGTAATTATGAAGCACGCCGTACAGTAGACGATGAGACTCTAGCAGGGTGTGAGCGTTCTTAAAGGGAATGTTTGTAATTATGAAGCACGCCGTGCAGTAGACGATATGACTCTAGCGGGGTGTGAGGGTTCTGAAAGGGAATGTTTGTAATTATGAAGCACGCCGTGCAGTAGACGATGAGACTCTAGCGGGGTGTGAGCGTTCTGAAAGGGAATGTTGGTAATTATGAAGCACGCCGTGCAGTAGACGATATGACTTTAGCGGGGTGTGAGCGTTCTGAAAGGGAATGTTGGTAATTATGAAGCACGCCGTGCAGTAGACGATGACGATATGACTCTAGCGGGGTGTGAGGGTTCTGAAAGGGAATGTTTGTAATTATGAAGCACGCCGTGCAGTAGACGATGAGACTCTAGCAGGGTGTGAGCGTTCTTAAAGGGAATGTTTGTAATTATGAAGCACGCCGTACATTAGACGATGAGACTCTAGCGGGGTGTGAGCGTTCTGATAGGGAATGTTTGTAATTATGAAGCACGCCGTGCAGTGGACGATTACGATATGACTCTAGCGGGGTGTGAGCGTTCTGAAAGGGAATGTTTGTAATTATGAAGCACGCCGTGCAGTAGACGATGAGACTCTAGCGGGGTGTGAGCGTTCTGAAAGGGAATGTTTGTAATTATGAAGCACGCCGTGCAGTAGACGATATGACTCTAGCGGGGTGTGAGCGTTCTGAAAGGGAATGTTTGTAATTATGAAGCACGCCGTGCAGTAGACGATATGACTCTAGCGGGGTGTGAGCGTTCTGATAGGGAATGTTTGTAATTATGAAGCACGCCGTGCAGTAGACGATGACGGTATGACTCTAGCGGGGTGTGAGCGTTCTGAAAGGGAATGTTTGTAATTATGAAGCACGCCGTGCAGTAGACGATATGACTCTAGCGGGGTGTGAGGGTTCTGAAAGGGAATGTTTGTAATTATGAAGCACGCCGTGCAGTAGACGATATGACTCTAGCGGGGTGTGAGCGTTCTGATAGGGAATGTTTGTAATTATGAAGCACGCCGTGCAGTAGACGATATGACTCTAGCGGGGTGTGAGCGTTCTGATAGGGAATGTTTGTAATTATGAAGCACGCCGTGCAGTGGACGATTACGATATGACTCTAGCGGGGTGTGAGCGTTCTGAAAGGGAATGTTTGTAATTATGAAGCACGCCGTGCAGTAGACGATATGACTCTAGCGGGGTGTGAGCGTTCTGAAAGGGAATGTTTGTAATTATGAAGCACGCCGTGCAGTAGACGATATGACTCTAGCGGGGTGTGAGCGTTCTGATAGGGAATGTTTGTAATTATGAAGCACGCCGTGCAGTGGACGATTACGATATGACTCTAGCGGGGTGTGAGCGTTCTGAAAGGGAATGTTTGTAATTATGAAGCACGCCGTGCAGTAGACGATGAGACTCTAGCGGGGTGTGAGGGTTCTGAAAGGGAATGTTTGTAATTATGCAGCACGCCGTACAGTAGACGATGACAATATGACTCTAGCGGGGTGTGTGGGTTCTGAAAGGGAATGTTTGTAATTATGCAGCACGCCGTACAGTAGACGATGACAATATGACTCTAGCGGGGTGTGAGGGTTCTGAAAGGGAATGTTTGTAATTATGAAGCACGCCGTACAGTAGACGATGAGACTCTAGCGGGGTGTGAGCGTTCTGAAAGGGAATGTTTGTAATTATGCAGCACGCCGTACAGTAGACGATGACAATATGACTCTAGCGGGGTGTGAGGGTTCTGAAAGGGAATGTTTGTAATTATGCAGCACGCCGTACAGTAGACGATGACAATATGACTCTAGCGGGGTGTGAGGGTTCTGAAAGGGAATGTTTGTAATTATGAAGCACGCCGTACAGTAGACGATGAGACTCTAGCGGGGTGTGAGCGTTCTGAAAGGGAATGTTTGTAATTATGAAGCACGCCGTACAGTAGACGATGAGACTCTAGCGGGGTGTGAGTGTTCTGAAAGGGAATGTTTGTAATTATGAAGCACGCCGTACAGTAGACGATGAGACTCTAGCGGGGTGTGAGCGTTCTGAAAGGGAATGTTTGTAATTATGAAGCACGCCGTACAGTAGACGATGAGACTCTAGCGGGGTGTGAGCGTTCTGAAAGGGAATGTTTGTAATTATGAAGCACGCCGTGCAGTAGACGATGAGACTCTAGCGGGGTGTGAGGGTTCTGAAAGGGAATGTTTGTAATTATGAAGCACGCCGTACAGTAGACGATGACGATATGACTCTAGCAGGCTGTGAGGGTTCTGAAAGGGAATGTTTGTAATTATGAAGCACGCCGTGCAGTAGACGATGAGACTCTGGCGGGGTGTGAGGGTTCTGAAAGGGAATGTTTGTAATTATGAAGCACGCCGTGCAGTAGACGATGACGATATGACTCTAGCAGAGTGTGAGCGTTCTGAAAGGGAATGTTTGTAATTATGAAGCACGCCGTACAGTAGACGATGAGACTCTGGCGGGGTGTGAGGGTTCTGAAAGGGAATGTTTGTAATTATGAAGCACGCCGTACAGTAGACGATGAGACTCTGGCGGGGTGTGAGGGTTCTGAAAGGGAATGTTTGTATTTATGAAGCACGCCGTGCAGTAGACGATGAGACTCTGGCGGGGTGTGAGGGTTCTGAAAGGGAATGTTTGTAATTATGAAGCACGCCGTACAGTAGACGATGAGACTCTGGCGGGGTGTGAGGGTTCTGAAAGGGAATGTTTGTAATTATGAAGCACGCCGTGCAGTAGACGATGAGACTCTAGCGGGGTGTGAGGGTTCTGAAAGGGAATGTTTGTAATTATGAAGCACGCCGTACAGTAGACGATGAGACTCTGGCGGGGTGTGAGGGTTCTGAAAGGGAATGTTTGTAATTATGAAGCACGCCGTACAGTAGACGATGAGACTCTGGCGGGGTGTGAGGGTTCTGAAAGGGAATGTTTGTAATTATGAAGCACGCCGTACAGTAGACGATGAGACTCTAGCGGGGTGTGAGCGTTCTGAAAGGGAATGTTTGTAATTATGAAGCACGCCGTACAGTAGACGATGACGATATGACTCTAGCGGGGTGTGAGCGTTCTGAAAGGAAATGTTTGTAATTATGAAGCACGCCGTGCAGTAGACGATGAGACTCTAGCGGGGTGTGAGGGTTCTGAAAGGGAATGTTTGTAATTATGAAGCACGCCGTGCAGTAGACGATATGACTCTAGCGGGGTGTGAGGGTTCTGAAAGGGAATGTTTGTAATTATGAAGCACGCCGTACAGTAGACGATGAGACTCTAGCGGGGTTTGAGGGTTCTGAAAGGGAATGTTTGTAATTATGAAGCACGCCGTGCAGTAGACGATGAGACTCTAGCGGGGTGTGAGCGTTCTGAAAGGGAATGTTTGTAATTATGAAGCACGCCGTGCAGTAGACGATGAGACTCTAGCAGGGTGTGAGGGTTCTGAAAGGGAATGTTTGTAATTATGAAGCACGCCGTGCAGTAGACGATGAGACTCTAGCGGGGTGTGAGCGTTCTGAAAGGGAATGTTTGTAATTATGAAGCACGCCGTGCAGTAGACGATGAGACTCTAGCGGGGTTTGAGGGTTCTGAAAGGGAATGTTTGTAATTATGAAGCACGCCGTGCAGTAGACGATGAGACTCTAGCGGGGTGTGAGCGTTCTGAAAGGGAATGTTTGTAATTATGAAGCACGCCGTGCAGTAGACGATGAGACTCTAGCGGGGTGTGAGCGTTCTGAAAGGGAATGTTTGTAATTATGAAGCACGCCGTGCAGTAGACGATGACGATATGACTCTAGCGGGGTGTGAGCGTTCTGAAAGGAAATGTTTGTAATTATGAAGCACGCCGTGCAGTAGACGATGAGACTCTAGCAGGGTGTGAGGGTTCTGAAAGGAAATGTTTGTAATTATGAAGCACGCCGTACAGTAGACGATATGACTCTAGCGGGGTGTGAGCGTTCTGAAAGGGAATGTTTGTAATTATGAAGCACGCCGTGCAGTAGACGATGACGATATGACTCTAGCGGGGTGTGAGCGTTCTGAAAGGAAATGTTTGTAATTATGAAGCACGCCGTGCAGTAGACGATGAGACTCTAGCAGGGTGTGAGGGTTCTGAAAGGAAATGTTTGTAATTATGAAGCACGCCGTACAGTAGACGATGACGATATGACTCTAGCGGGGTGTGAGCGTTCTGAAAGGAAATGTTTGTAATTATGAAGCACGCCGTGCAGTAGACGATGAGACTCTAGCAGGGTGTGAGGGTTCTGAAAGGAAATAATTGTAATTATGAAGCACGCCGTACAGTAGACGATGAGACTCTAGCGGGGTGTGAGCGTTCTGAAAGGGAATGTTTGTAATTATGAAGCACGCCGTGCAGTAGACGATGACGGTATGACTCTAGCGGGGTGTGAGCGTTCTGAAAGGGAATGTTTGTAATTATGAAGCACGCCGTACAGTAGACGATGAGACTCTAGCAGGGTGTGAGGGTCTGTAAGGGAATGTTTGTAATTATGAAGCACGCCGTACAGTAGACGATGACGATATGACTCTAGCAGGCTGTGAGCGTTCTGAAAGGAAATGTTTGTAATTATGAAGCACGCCGTACAGTAGACGATGACGATATGACTCTAGCGGGGTGTGAGCGTTCTGAAAGGGAATTTTTGTAATTATGAAGCACGCCGTGCAGTAGACGATGACGATATGACTCTAGCGGGGTGTGAGGGTTCTAAAAGGGAATGTTTGTAATTATGCAGCACGCCGTGCAGTAGACGATGAGACTCTAGCGGGGTGTGAGGGTTCTGAAAGGAAATGTTTGTAATTATGAAGCACGCCGTGCAGTAGACGATGACGATATGACTCTAGCGGGGTGTGAGCGTTCTGAAAGGAAATGTTTGTAATTATGAAGCACGCCGTGCAGTAGACGATGAGACTCTAGCAGGGTGTGAGGGTTCTGAAAGGAAATGTTTGTAATTATGAAGCACGCCGTACAGTAGACGATGACGATATGACTCTAGCGGGGTGTGAGCGTTCTGAAAGGAAATGTTTGTAATTATGAAGCACGCCGTACAGTAGACGATGACGATATGACTGTAGCGGGATGTGAGGGTTCTGAAAGGAAATGTTTGTAATTATGAAGCACGCCGTGCAGTAGACGATGACGATATGACTCTAGCGGGGTGTGAGGGTTCTGAAAGGAAATGTTTGTAATTATGAAGCACGCCGTACAGTAGACGATGACGATATGACTCTAGCGGGGTGTGAGCGTTCTGAAAGGAAATGTTTGTAATTATGAAGCACGCCGTGCAGTAGACGATGAGACTCTAGCGGGGTGTGAGGGTTCTGAAAGGGAATGTTTGTAATTATGAAGCACGCCGTGCAGTAGACGATATGACTCTAGCGGGGTGTGAGGGTTCTGAAAGGGAATGTTTGTAATTATGAAGCACGCCGTGCAGTAGACGATGACGATATGACTCTAGCGGGGTGTGAGGGTTCTGAAAGGAAATGTTTGTAATTATGAAGCACGCCGTGCAGTAGACGATGAGACTCTAGCGGGGTGTGAGGGTTCTGAAAGGGAATGTTTGTAATTATGAAGCACGCCGTGCAGTAGACGATATGACTCTAGCGGGGTGTGAGGGTTCTGAAAGGGAATGTTTGTAATTATGAAGCACGCCGTGCAGTAGACGATGACGATATGACTCTAGCGGGGTGTGAGGGTTCTGAAAGGAAATGTTTGTAATTATGAAGCACGCCGTGCAGTAGACGATGAGACTCTAGCGGGGTGTGAGGGTTCTGAAAGGGAATGTTTGTAATTATGAAGCACGCCGTGCAGTAGACGATATGACTCTAGCGGGGTGTGAGGGTTCTGAAAGGGAATGTTTGTAATTATGAAGCACGCCGTGCAATAGACGATGACGATATGACTCTAGCGGGGTGTGAGCGTTCTGAAAGGAAATGTTTGTAATTATGAAGCACGCCGTACAGTAGACGATGACGATATGACTCTAGCGGGGTGTGAGCGTTCTGAAAGGAAATGTTTGTAATTATGAAGCACGCCGTGCAGTAGACGATGAGACTCTAGCGGGGTGTGAGGGTTCTGAAAGGGAATGTTTGTAATTATGAAGCACGCCGTGCAGTAGACGATATGACTCTAGCGGGGTGTGAGGGTTCTGAAAGGGAATGTTTGTAATTATGAAGCACGCCGTGCAGTAGACGATGAGACTCTAGCAGGGTGTGAGGGTTCTGAAAGGAAATGTTTGTAATTATGAAGCACGCCGTACAGTAGACGATATGACTCTAGCGGGGTGTGAGCGTTCTGAAAGGGAATGTTTGTAATTATGAAGCACGCCGTGCAGTAGACGATGACGATATGACTCTAGCGGGGTGTGAGGGTTCTGAAAGGGAATGTTTGTAATTATGAAGCACGCCGTGCAGTGTACGATGAGACTCTAGCGGGGTGTGAGGGTTCTGAAAGGAAATGTTTGTAATTATGAAGCACGCCGTGCAGTAGACGATGACGATATGACTCTAGCGGGGTGTGAGGGTTCTGAAAGGGAATGTTTGTAATTATGAAGCACGCCGTGCAGTAGACGATGACGATATGACTCTAGCGGGGTGTGAGGGTTCTGAAAGGGAATGTTTGTAATTATGAAGCACGCCGTGCAGTGTACGATATGACTCTAGCGGGGTGTGAGGGTTCTGAAAGGGAATGTTTGTAATTATGAAGCACGCCGTACAGTAGACGATGAGACTCTAGCAGGGTGTGAGGGTCTGTAAGGGAATGTTTGTAATTATGAAGCACGCCGTGCAGTAGACGATGAGACTCTAGCGGGGTGTGAGGGTTCTGAAAGGAAATGTTTGTAATTATGAAGCACGCCGTGCAGTAGACGATGAGACTCTAGCAGGGTGTGAGGGTCTGTAAGGGAATGTTTGTAATTATGAAGCACGCCGTGCAGTAGACGATGAGACTCTAGCGGGGTGTGAGGGTTCTGAAAGGGAATGTTTGTAATTATGAAGCACGCCGTACAGTAGACGATGAGACTCTAGCAGGGTGTGAGGGTCTGTAAGGGAATGTTTGTAATTATGAAGCACGCCGTGCAGTAGACGATGAGACTCTAGCAGGGTGTGAGGGTCTGTAAGGGAATGTTTGTAATT
Source organism: Isoperla grammatica (assembly GCA_945910005.1). Classification (NCBI taxonomy): domain Eukaryota; kingdom Metazoa; phylum Arthropoda; class Insecta; order Plecoptera; family Perlodidae; genus Isoperla; species Isoperla grammatica. The sequence goes on along the minus strand of OX246742.1, from coordinate 48,161,203 downwards.
ATGAAGCACGCCGTGCAGTAGACGATGAGACTCTAGCGGGGTGTGAGGGTTCTGAAAGGGAATGTTTGTAATTATGAAGCACGCCGTGCAGTAGACGATGAGACTCTAGCGGGGTGTGAGCGTTCTGAAAGGGAATGTATGTAATTATGAAGCACGCCGTGCAGTAGACGATGACGATATAAGTCTAGCAGGGTGTGAGCGTTCTGAAAGGGAATGTATGTAATTATGAAGCACGCCGTACAGTAGACGATGACGATATGACTCTAGCAGGCTGTGAGCGTTCTGAAAGGAAATGTTTGTAATTATGAAGCACGCCGTACAGTAGACGATGACGATATGACTCTAGCGGGGTGTGAGCGTTCTGAAAGGAAATGTTTGTAATTATGAAGCACGCCGTACAGTAGACGATGACGATATGACTCTAGCGGGGTGTGAGCGTTCTGAAAGGGAATTTTTGTAATTATGAAGCACGCCGTGCAGTAGACGATGACGATATGACTCTAGCGGGGTGTGAGGGTTCTAAAAGGGAATGTTTGTAATTATGCAGCACGCCGTGCAGTAGACGATGAGACTCTAGCGGGGTGTGAGGGTTCTGAAAGGAAATGTTTGTAATTATGAAGCACGCCGTGCAGTAGACGATGACGATATGACTCTAGCGGGGTGTGAGCGTTCTGAAAGGAAATGTTTGTAATTATGAAGCACGCCGTGCAGTAGACGATGACGATATGACTAGCAGGCTGTGAGCGTTCTGAAAGGAAATGTTTGTAATTATGAAGCACGCCGTGCAGTAGACGATGAGACTCTAGCGGGGTGTGAGGGTTCTGAAAGGAAATGTTTGTAATTATGAAGCACGCCGTGCAGTAGACGATGACGATATGACTCTAGCGGGGTGTGAGCGTTCTGAAAGGAAATGTTTGTAATTATGAAGCACGCCGTGCAGTAGACGATGACGATATGACTCTAGCAGGCTGTGAGGGTTCTGAAAGAGAATGTTTGTAATTATGAAGCACGCCGTGCAGTAGACGATGACGGTATGACTCTAGCGGGGTGTGAGCGTTCTGAAAGGGAATGTTTGTAATTATGAAGCACGCCGTGCAGTAGACGATGAGACTCTACGGGGTGTGAGGGTTCTGAAAGGAAATGTTTGTAATTATGAAGCACGCCGTGCAGTAGACGATGAGACTCTACGGGGTGTGAGGGTTCTGAAAGGAAATGTTTGTAATTATGAAGCATGCCGTGCAGTAGACGATGAGACTCTAGCGGGGTGTGAGCGTTCTGAAAGGGAATGTTTGTAATTATGAAGCACGCCGTGCAGTAGACGATGACGATATGACTCTAGCGGGGTGTGAGGGTTCTGAAAGGAAATGTTTGTAATTATGAAGCACGCCGTACAGTAGACGATGACGATATGACTCTAGCGGGGTGTGAGCGTTCTGAAAGGAAATGTTTGTAATTATGAAGCACGCCGTGCAGTAGACGATGAGACTCTAGCGGGGTGTGAGCGTTCTGAAAGGAAATGTTTGTAATTATGAAGCACGCCGTGCAGTAGACGATGAGACTCTACGGGGTGTGAGGGTTCTGAAAGGGAATGTTTGTAATTATGAAGCACGCCGTGCAGTAGACGATGAGACTCTAGCGGGGTGTGAGCGTTCTGAAAGGGAATGTTTGTAATTATGAAGCACGCCGTGCAGTAGACGATGAGACTCTACGGGGTGTGAGGGTTCTGAAAGGGAATGTTTGTAATTATGAAGCACGCCGTGCAGTAGACGATGAGACTCTACGGGGTGTGAGGGTTCTGAAAGGAAATGTTTGTAATTATGAAGCACGCCGTGCAGTAGACGATGAGACTCTAGCGGGGTGTGAGCGTTCTGAAAGGGAATGTTTGTAATTATGAAGCACGCCGTACAGTAGACGATGAGACTCTAGCGGGGTGTGAGGGTTCTGAAAGGGAATGTTTGTAATTATGAAGCACGCCGTGCAGTAGACGATGACGATATGACTCTAGCGGGGTGTGAGGGTTCTGAAAGGAAATGTTTGTAATTATGAAGCACGCCGTACAGTAGACGATGACGATATGACTCTAGCGGGGTGTGAGCGTTCTGAAAGGAAATGTTTGTAATTATGAAGCACGCCGTGCAGTAGACGATGAGACTCTAGCGGGGTGTGAGCGTTCTGAAAGGAAATGTTTGTAATTATGAAGCACGCCGTGCAGTAGACGATGAGACTCTAGCGGGGTGTGAGCGTTCTGAAAGGGAATGTTTGTAATTATGAAGCACGCCGTGCAGTAGACGATGAGACTCTAGCGGGGTGTGAGCGTTCTGAAAGGAAATGTTTGTAATTATGAAGCACGCCGTGCAGTAGACGATGAGACTCTAGCGGGGTGTGAGCGTTCTGAAAGGAAATGTTTGTAATTATGAAGCACGCCGTGCAGTAGACGATGAGACTCTAGCGGGGTGTGAGCGTTCTGAAAGGGAATGTTTGTAATTATGAAGCACGCCGTGCAGTAGACGATGAGACTCTAGCGAGGTGTGAGCGTTCTGAAAGGAAATGTTTGTAATTATGAAGCACGCCGTGCAGTAGACGATGAGACTCTAGCAGAGTGTGAGCGTTCTGAAAGGAAATGTTTGTTATTATGAAGCACGCCGTGCAGTAGACGATGAGACTCTAGCGGGGTGTGAGCGTTCTGAAAGGGAATGTTTGTAATTATGAAGCACGCCGTGCAGTAGACGATGAGACTCTAGCGGGGTGTGAGCGTTCTGAAAGGGAATGTTTGTAATTATGAAGCACGCCGTGCAGTAGACGATGAGACTCTAGCGGGGTGTGAGCGTTCTGAAAGGGAATGTTTGTAATTATGAAGCACGCCGTACAGTAGACGATAACGATATGACTCTAGCGGGGTGTGAGGGTTCTGAAAGGGAATGTTTGTAATTATGAAGCACGCCGTGCAGTAGACGATGAGACTCTAGCGGGGTGTGAGCGCTCTGAAAGGGAATGTTTGTAATTATGAAGCACGCCGTACAGTAGACGATGAGACTCTACGGGGTGTGTGGGTTCTGAAAGGGAATGTTTGTTATTATGAAGCACGCCGTGCAGTAGACGATGAGGCTCTAGCGGGGGGTGAGCGTTCTGAAAGGAAATGTTTGTAATTATGAAGCACGCCGTGCAGTAGACGATGAGACTCTAGCGGGGTGTGAGCGTTCTGAAAGGATATGTGTGTATTATGAAGCACGCCGTGCAGTAGACGATGAGATTCTAGCGGGGTGTGAGGGTTCTGAAAGGAAATGTTTGTATTATGAAGCACGCCGTGCAGTAGTCGATGAGACTCTAGCAGGGTGTCAGCGTTCTGAAAGGAAATGTGTGTATTATGAAGCACGCCGTACAGTAGACGATGAGATTCTAGCAGGGTGTGAGGGTTCTGAAAGGAAATGTTTGTATTATGAAGCACGCCGTGCAGTAGACGGTGAGACTCTAGCAGGGTGTCAGCGTTCTGAAAGGAAATGTTTGTATTATGAAGCACGCCGTGCAGTAGACGATGAGACTCTAGCAGGGTGTCAGCGTTCTGAAAGGAAATGTTTGTATTATGAAGCACGCCGTACAGTAGACGATGAGACTCTAGCAGGGTGTCAGCGTTCTGAAAGGAAATGTTTGTATTATGAAGCACGCCGTGCAGTAGACGATGAGACTCTACGGGGTGTGAGGGTTCTGAAAGGGAATGTTTGTAATTATGAAGCACGCCGTACAGTAGACGATGAGACTCTAGCAGGGTGTCAGCGTTCTGAAAGGAAATGTTTGTATTATGAAGCACGCCGTGCAGTAGACGATGAGACTCTACGGGGTGTGAGGGTTCTGAAAGGGAATGTTTGTAATTATGAAGCACGCCGTACAGTAGACGATGAGACTCTAGCGGGGTGTGAGGGTTCTGAAAGGGAATGTTTGTAATTATGAAGCACGCCGTACAGTAGACGATGAGACTCTAGCGGGGTGTGAGCGTTCTGAAAGGAAATGTTTGTAATTATGAAGCACGCCGTGCAGTAGACGATGAGACTCTAGCGGGGTGTGAGCGTTCTGATTGAAAATGTTTGTAATTATAAAGCACGCCGTGCAGTAGACGATGAGACTCTAGCAGGGTGTGAGCGTTCTGAAAGGGAATGTTTGTATTATGAAGCACGCCGTACAGTAGACGATGAGACTCTAGCGGGGTGTGAGCGTTCTAAAAGGAAATGTTTGTAATTATGAAGCACGCCGTGCAGTAGACGATGAGACTCTAGCGGGGTGTGAGCGTTCTAAAAGGAAATGTTCGTAATTATGAAGCACGCCGTGCAGTAGACGATGACGATATGACTCTAGCGGGGTGTGAGCGTTCTGAAAGGGAATGTTTGTAATTATGAAGCACGCCGTGCAGTAGACGATGACGATATGACTCTAGCGGGGTGTGAGCGTTCTGAAAGGGAATGTTTGTAATAATGCAGCACGCCGTGCAGTAGACGATATGACTCTAGCGGGGTGTGAGCGTTCTGAAAGGGAATGTTTGTAATTATGAAGCACGCCGTGCAGTAGACGATATGACTCTAGCGGGGTGTGAGGGTTCTGAAAGGGAATGTTTGTAATTATGAAGCACGCCGTGCAGTAGACGATGAGACTCTAGCGGGGTGTGAGGGTTCTGAAAGGGAATGTTTGTAATTATGAAGCACGCCATGCAGTAGACGATATGACTCTAGCGGGGTGTGAGGGTTCTGAAAGGGAATGTTTGTAATTATGAAGCACGCCGTGCAGTAGACGATGAGACTCTAGCGGGGTGTGAGGGTTCTGACAGGAAATGTTTGTAATTATGAAGCACGCCGTGCAGTAGACGATATGACTCTAGCGGGGTGTGAGCGTTCTGACAGGAAATGTTTGTAATTATGAAGCACGCCGTGCAGTAGACGATGAGACTCTAGCGGGGTGTGAGCGTTCTGACAGGAAATGTTTGTAATTATGAAGCACGCCGTGCAGTAGACGATGAGACTCTAGCGGGGTGTGAGCGTTCTGATTGGAAATGTTTGTAATTATGAAGCACGCCGTGCAGTAGACGATGAGACTCTAGCGAGGTGTGAGGGTTCTGAAAGGAAATATTTGTAATTATGAAGCACGCCGTGCAGTAGACGATGAGACTCTAGCGGGGTGTGAGGGTTCTGAAAGGAAATGTTTGTAATTATGAAGCACGCCGTGCAGTAGACGATGAGACTCTAGCGGGGTGTGAGCGTTCTGAAAGGGAATGTTTGTAATTATGAAGCACGCCGTGCAGTAGACGATATGACTCTAGCGGGGTGTGAGCGTTCTGAAAGGGAATGTTTGTAATTATGAAGCACGCCGTGCAGTAGACAATGACGATATGACTCTAGCGGGGTGTGAGGGTTCTGAAAGGCAATGTTTGTAATTATGAAGCACGCCGTGCAGTAGACGATGAGACTCTAGCGGGGTGTGAGGGTTCTGAAAGGGAATGTTTGTAATTATGAAGCACGCCGTGCAGTAGACGATGACGATATGACTCTAGCGGGGTGTGAGCGTTCTGAAAGGAAATGTTTGTAATTATGAAGCACGCCGTGCAGTAGACGATATGACTCTAGCGGGGTGTGAGCGTTCTGACAGGAAATGTTTGTAATTATGAAGCACGCCGTGCAGTAGACGATGAGACTCTAGCGGGGTGTGAGCGTTCTGACAGGAAATGTTTGTAATTATGAAGCACGCCGTGCAGTAGACGATGAGACTCTAGCGGGGTGTGAGCGTTCTGATTGGAAATGTTTGTAATTATGAAGCACGCCGTGCAGTAGACGATGAGACTCTAGCGGGGTGTGAGCGTTCTGAAAGGAAATGTTTGTAATTATGAAGCACGCCGTGCAGTAGACGATGACGATATACCTCTAGCGGGGTGTGAGGGTTCTGAAAGGAAATGTTTGTAATTATGAAGCACGCCGTGCAGTAGACGATGAGACTCTAGCGGGGTGTGAGCGTTCTGATTGGAAATGTTTGTAATTATAAAGCACGCCGTGCAGTAGACGATGAGACTCTAGCGGGGTGTGAGCGTTCTGAAAGGGAATGTTTGTAATTATGAAGCACGCCGTGCAGTAGACGATGAGACTCTAGCGGGGTGTGAGGGTTCTGAAAGGGAATGTTTGTAATTATGAAGCACGCCGTGCAGTAGACGATATGACTCTAGCGGGGTGTGAGGGTTCTGAAAGGGAATGTTTGTAATTATGAAGCACGCCGTGCAGTAGACGATGAGACTCTAGCAGGGTGTGAGGGTTCTGAAAGGAAATGTTTGTAATTATGAAGCACGCCGTACAGTAGACGATATGACTCTAGCGGGGTGTGAGCGTTCTGAAAGGGAATGTTTGTAATTATGAAGCACGCCGTGCAGTAGACGATGACGATATGACTCTAGCGGGGTGTGAGGGTTCTGAAAGGGAATGTTTGTAATTATGAAGCACGCCGTGCAGTGTACGATGAGACTCTAGCGGGGTGTGAGGGTTCTGAAAGGAAATGTTTGTAATTATGAAGCACGCCGTGCAGTAGACGATGACGATATGACTCTAGCGGGGTGTGAGGGTTCTGAAAGGGAATGTTTGTAATTATGAAGCACGCCGTGCAGTAGACGATGACGATATGACTCTAGCGGGGTGTGAGGGTTCTGAAAGGGAATGTTTGTAATTATGAAGCACGCCGTGCAGTGTACGATATGACTCTAGCGGGGTGTGAGGGTTCTGAAAGGGAATGTTTGTAATTATGAAGCACGCCGTACAGTAGACGATGAGACTCTAGCAGGGTGTGAGGGTCTGTAAGGGAATGTTTGTAATTATGAAGCACGCCGTGCAGTAGACGATGAGACTCTAGCGGGGTGTGAGGGTTCTGAAAGGAAATGTTTGTAATTATGAAGCACGCCGTGCAGTAGACGATGAGACTCTAGCAGGGTGTGAGGGTCTGTAAGGGAATGTTTGTAATTATGAAGCACGCCGTGCAGTAGACGATGAGACTCTAGCGGGGTGTGAGGGTTCTGAAAGGGAATGTTTGTAATTATGAAGCACGCCGTACAGTAGACGATGAGACTCTAGCAGGGTGTGAGGGTCTGTAAGGGAATGTTTGTAATTATGAAGCACGCCGTGCAGTAGACGATGAGACTCTAGCAGGGTGTGAGGGTCTGTAAGGGAATGTTTGTAATTATGAAGCACGCCGTGCAGTAGACGATGAGACTCTAGCGGGGTGTGAGGGTTCTGAAAGGGAATGTTTGTAATTATGAAGCACGCCGTGCAGTAGACGATGAGACTCTAGCGGGGTGTGAGCGTTCTGAAAGGGAATGTATGTAATTATGAAGCACGCCGTGCAGTAGACGATGACGATATAAGTCTAGCAGGGTGTGAGCGTTCTGAAAGGGAATGTATGTAATTATGAAGCACGCCGTACAGTAGACGATGACGATATGACTCTAGCAGGCTGTGAGCGTTCTGAAAGGAAATGTTTGTAATTATGAAGCACGCCGTACAGTAGACGATGACGATATGACTCTAGCGGGGTGTGAGCGTTCTGAAAGGAAATGTTTGTAATTATGAAGCACGCCGTACAGTAGACGATGACGATATGACTCTAGCGGGGTGTGAGCGTTCTGAAAGGGAATTTTTGTAATTATGAAGCACGCCGTGCAGTAGACGATGACGATATGACTCTAGCGGGGTGTGAGGGTTCTAAAAGGGAATGTTTGTAATTATGCAGCACGCCGTGCAGTAGACGATGAGACTCTAGCGGGGTGTGAGGGTTCTGAAAGGAAATGTTTGTAATTATGAAGCACGCCGTGCAGTAGACGATGACGATATGACTCTAGCGGGGTGTGAGCGTTCTGAAAGGAAATGTTTGTAATTATGAAGCACGCCGTGCAGTAGACGATGACGATATGACTAGCAGGCTGTGAGCGTTCTGAAAGGAAATGTTTGTAATTATGAAGCACGCCGTGCAGTAGACGATGAGACTCTAGCGGGGTGTGAGGGTTCTGAAAGGAAATGTTTGTAATTATGAAGCACGCCGTGCAGTAGACGATGACGATATGACTCTAGCGGGGTGTGAGCGTTCTGAAAGGAAATGTTTGTAATTATGAAGCACGCCGTGCAGTAGACGATGACGATATGACTCTAGCAGGCTGTGAGGGTTCTGAAAGAGAATGTTTGTAATTATGAAGCACGCCGTGCAGTAGACGATGACGGTATGACTCTAGCGGGGTGTGAGCGTTCTGAAAGGGAATGTTTGTAATTATGAAGCACGCCGTGCAGTAGACGATGAGACTCTACGGGGTGTGAGGGTTCTGAAAGGAAATGTTTGTAATTATGAAGCACGCCGTGCAGTAGACGATGAGACTCTACGGGGTGTGAGGGTTCTGAAAGGAAATGTTTGTAATTATGAAGCATGCCGTGCAGTAGACGATGAGACTCTAGCGGGGTGTGAGCGTTCTGAAAGGGAATGTTTGTAATTATGAAGCACGCCGTGCAGTAGACGATGACGATATGACTCTAGCGGGGTGTGAGGGTTCTGAAAGGAAATGTTTGTAATTATGAAGCACGCCGTACAGTAGACGATGACGATATGACTCTAGCGGGGTGTGAGCGTTCTGAAAGGAAATGTTTGTAATTATGAAGCACGCCGTGCAGTAGACGATGAGACTCTAGCGGGGTGTGAGCGTTCTGAAAGGAAATGTTTGTAATTATGAAGCACGCCGTGCAGTAGACGATGAGACTCTACGGGGTGTGAGGGTTCTGAAAGGGAATGTTTGTAATTATGAAGCACGCCGTGCAGTAGACGATGAGACTCTAGCGGGGTGTGAGCGTTCTGAAAGGGAATGTTTGTAATTATGAAGCACGCCGTGCAGTAGACGATGAGACTCTACGGGGTGTGAGGGTTCTGAAAGGGAATGTTTGTAATTATGAAGCACGCCGTGCAGTAGACGATGAGACTCTACGGGGTGTGAGGGTTCTGAAAGGAAATGTTTGTAATTATGAAGCACGCCGTGCAGTAGACGATGAGACTCTAGCGGGGTGTGAGCGTTCTGAAAGGGAATGTTTGTAATTATGAAGCACGCCGTACAGTAGACGATGAGACTCTAGCGGGGTGTGAGGGTTCTGAAAGGGAATGTTTGTAATTATGAAGCACGCCGTGCAGTAGACGATGACGATATGACTCTAGCGGGGTGTGAGGGTTCTGAAAGGAAATGTTTGTAATTATGAAGCACGCCGTACAGTAGACGATGACGATATGACTCTAGCGGGGTGTGAGCGTTCTGAAAGGAAATGTTTGTAATTATGAAGCACGCCGTGCAGTAGACGATGAGACTCTAGCGGGGTGTGAGCGTTCTGAAAGGAAATGTTTGTAATTATGAAGCACGCCGTGCAGTAGACGATGAGACTCTAGCGGGGTGTGAGCGTTCTGAAAGGGAATGTTTGTAATTATGAAGCACGCCGTGCAGTAGACGATGAGACTCTAGCGGGGTGTGAGCGTTCTGAAAGGAAATGTTTGTAATTATGAAGCACGCCGTGCAGTAGACGATGAGACTCTAGCGGGGTGTGAGCGTTCTGAAAGGAAATGTTTGTAATTATGAAGCACGCCGTGCAGTAGACGATGAGACTCTAGCGGGGTGTGAGCGTTCTGAAAGGGAATGTTTGTAATTATGAAGCACGCCGTGCAGTAGACGATGAGACTCTAGCGAGGTGTGAGCGTTCTGAAAGGAAATGTTTGTAATTATGAAGCACGCCGTGCAGTAGACGATGAGACTCTAGCAGAGTGTGAGCGTTCTGAAAGGAAATGTTTGTTATTATGAAGCACGCCGTGCAGTAGACGATGAGACTCTAGCGGGGTGTGAGCGTTCTGAAAGGGAATGTTTGTAATTATGAAGCACGCCGTGCAGTAGACGATGAGACTCTAGCGGGGTGTGAGCGTTCTGAAAGGGAATGTTTGTAATTATGAAGCACGCCGTGCAGTAGACGATGAGACTCTAGCGGGGTGTGAGCGTTCTGAAAGGGAATGTTTGTAATTATGAAGCACGCCGTACAGTAGACGATAACGATATGACTCTAGCGGGGTGTGAGGGTTCTGAAAGGGAATGTTTGTAATTATGAAGCACGCCGTGCAGTAGACGATGAGACTCTAGCGGGGTGTGAGCGCTCTGAAAGGGAATGTTTGTAATTATGAAGCACGCCGTACAGTAGACGATGAGACTCTACGGGGTGTGTGGGTTCTGAAAGGGAATGTTTGTTATTATGAAGCACGCCGTGCAGTAGACGATGAGGCTCTAGCGGGGGGTGAGCGTTCTGAAAGGAAATGTTTGTAATTATGAAGCACGCCGTGCAGTAGACGATGAGACTCTAGCGGGGTGTGAGCGTTCTGAAAGGATATGTGTGTATTATGAAGCACGCCGTGCAGTAGACGATGAGATTCTAGCGGGGTGTGAGGGTTCTGAAAGGAAATGTTTGTATTATGAAGCACGCCGTGCAGTAGTCGATGAGACTCTAGCAGGGTGTCAGCGTTCTGAAAGGAAATGTGTGTATTATGAAGCACGCCGTACAGTAGACGATGAGATTCTAGCAGGGTGTGAGGGTTCTGAAAGGAAATGTTTGTATTATGAAGCACGCCGTGCAGTAGACGGTGAGACTCTAGCAGGGTGTCAGCGTTCTGAAAGGAAATGTTTGTATTATGAAGCACGCCGTGCAGTAGACGATGAGACTCTAGCAGGGTGTCAGCGTTCTGAAAGGAAATGTTTGTATTATGAAGCACGCCGTACAGTAGACGATGAGACTCTAGCAGGGTGTCAGCGTTCTGAAAGGAAATGTTTGTATTATGAAGCACGCCGTGCAGTAGACGATGAGACTCTACGGGGTGTGAGGGTTCTGAAAGGGAATGTTTGTAATTATGAAGCACGCCGTACAGTAGACGATGAGACTCTAGCAGGGTGTCAGCGTTCTGAAAGGAAATGTTTGTATTATGAAGCACGCCGTGCAGTAGACGATGAGACTCTACGGGGTGTGAGGGTTCTGAAAGGGAATGTTTGTAATTATGAAGCACGCCGTACAGTAGACGATGAGACTCTAGCGGGGTGTGAGGGTTCTGAAAGGGAATGTTTGTAATTATGAAGCACGCCGTACAGTAGACGATGAGACTCTAGCGGGGTGTGAGCGTTCTGAAAGGAAATGTTTGTAATTATGAAGCACGCCGTGCAGTAGACGATGAGACTCTAGCGGGGTGTGAGCGTTCTGATTGAAAATGTTTGTAATTATAAAGCACGCCGTGCAGTAGACGATGAGACTCTAGCAGGGTGTGAGCGTTCTGAAAGGGAATGTTTGTATTATGAAGCACGCCGTACAGTAGACGATGAGACTCTAGCGGGGTGTGAGCGTTCTAAAAGGAAATGTTTGTAATTATGAAGCACGCCGTGCAGTAGACGATGAGACTCTAGCGGGGTGTGAGCGTTCTAAAAGGAAATGTTCGTAATTATGAAGCACGCCGTGCAGTAGACGATGACGATATGACTCTAGCGGGGTGTGAGCGTTCTGAAAGGGAATGTTTGTAATTATGAAGCACGCCGTGCAGTAGACGATGACGATATGACTCTAGCGGGGTGTGAGCGTTCTGAAAGGGAATGTTTGTAATAATGCAGCACGCCGTGCAGTAGACGATATGACTCTAGCGGGGTGTGAGCGTTCTGAAAGGGAATGTTTGTAATTATGAAGCACGCCGTGCAGTAGACGATATGACTCTAGCGGGGTGTGAGGGTTCTGAAAGGGAATGTTTGTAATTATGAAGCACGCCGTGCAGTAGACGATGAGACTCTAGCGGGGTGTGAGGGTTCTGAAAGGGAATGTTTGTAATTATGAAGCACGCCATGCAGTAGACGATATGACTCTAGCGGGGTGTGAGGGTTCTGAAAGGGAATGTTTGTAATTATGAAGCACGCCGTGCAGTAGACGATGAGACTCTAGCGGGGTGTGAGGGTTCTGACAGGAAATGTTTGTAATTATGAAGCACGCCGTGCAGTAGACGATATGACTCTAGCGGGGTGTGAGCGTTCTGACAGGAAATGTTTGTAATTATGAAGCACGCCGTGCAGTAGACGATGAGACTCTAGCGGGGTGTGAGCGTTCTGACAGGAAATGTTTGTAATTATGAAGCACGCCGTGCAGTAGACGATGAGACTCTAGCGGGGTGTGAGCGTTCTGATTGGAAATGTTTGTAATTATGAAGCACGCCGTGCAGTAGACGATGAGACTCTAGCGAGGTGTGAGGGTTCTGAAAGGAAATATTTGTAATTATGAAGCACGCCGTGCAGTAGACGATGAGACTCTAGCGGGGTGTGAGGGTTCTGAAAGGAAATGTTTGTAATTATGAAGCACGCCGTGCAGTAGACGATGAGACTCTAGCGGGGTGTGAGCGTTCTGAAAGGGAATGTTTGTAATTATGAAGCACGCCGTGCAGTAGACGATATGACTCTAGCGGGGTGTGAGCGTTCTGAAAGGGAATGTTTGTAATTATGAAGCACGCCGTGCAGTAGACAATGACGATATGACTCTAGCGGGGTGTGAGGGTTCTGAAAGGCAATGTTTGTAATTATGAAGCACGCCGTGCAGTAGACGATGAGACTCTAGCGGGGTGTGAGGGTTCTGAAAGGGAATGTTTGTAATTATGAAGCACGCCGTGCAGTAGACGATGACGATATGACTCTAGCGGGGTGTGAGCGTTCTGAAAGGAAATGTTTGTAATTATGAAGCACGCCGTGCAGTAGACGATATGACTCTAGCGGGGTGTGAGCGTTCTGACAGGAAATGTTTGTAATTATGAAGCACGCCGTGCAGTAGACGATGAGACTCTAGCGGGGTGTGAGCGTTCTGACAGGAAATGTTTGTAATTATGAAGCACGCCGTGCAGTAGACGATGAGACTCTAGCGGGGTGTGAGCGTTCTGATTGGAAATGTTTGTAATTATGAAGCACGCCGTGCAGTAGACGATGAGACTCTAGCGGGGTGTGAGCGTTCTGAAAGGAAATGTTTGTAATTATGAAGCACGCCGTGCAGTAGACGATGACGATATGACTCTAGCGGGGTGTGAGGGTTCTGAAAGGAAATGTTTGTAATTATGAAGCACGCCGTGCAGTAGACGATGAGACTCTAGCGGGGTGTGAGCGTTCTGATTGGAAATGTTTGTAATTATAAAGCACGCCGTGCAGTAGACGATGAGACTCTAGCGGGGTGTGAGCGTTCTGAAAGGGAATGTTTGTAATTATGAAGCACGCCGTACAGTAGACGATGAGACTCTAGCGGGGTGTGAGGGTTCTGAAAGGAAATGTTTGTAATTATGAAGCACGCCGTGCAGTAGACGATGAGACTCTAGCGGGGTGTGAGGGTTCTAAAAGGGAATGTTTGTAATTATGAAGCACGCCGTACAGTAGACGATGAGACTCTAGCGGGGTGTGAGGGTTCTGAAAGGAAATGTTTGTAATTATGAAGCACGCCGTGCAGTAGACGATGACGATATGACTCTAGCGGGGTGTGAGGGTTCTGAAAGGGAATGTTTGTAATTATGAAGCACGCCGTGCAGTAGACGATGAGACTCTAGCGGGGTGTGAGGGTTCTGAAAGGAAATGTTTGTAATTATGAAGCACGCCGTACAGTAGACGATGACGATATGACTCTAGCGGGGTGTGAGGGTTCTGAAAGGGAATATTTGTAATTATGAAGCACGCCGTGCAGTAGACGATGAGACTCTAGCGGGGTGTGAGGGTTCTGAAAGGAAATGTTTGTAATTATGAAGCACGCCATGCATTAGACGATGAGACTCTAGCAGGGTGTGAGGGTTCTGAAAGGAAATGTTTGTAATTATGAAGCACGCCGTACAGTAGACGATGACGATATGACTCTAGCGGGGTGTGAGCGTTCTGAAAGGGAATGTTTGTAATTATGAAGCACGCCGTGCAGTAGACGATGAGACTCTAGCGAGGTGTGAGCGTTCTGAAAGGGAATGTTTGTAATTATGAAGCACGCCGTGCAGTAGACGATGAGACTCTAGCGGGGTGTGAGGGTTCTGAAAGGGAATGTTTGTAATTATGAAGCACGCCGTACAGTAGACGATGAGACTCTAGCGGGGTGTGAGCGTTCTGAAAGGAAATGTTTGTAATTATGAAGCACGCCGTACAGTAGACGATGACGATATGACTCTAGCAGGGTGTGAGCGTTCTGAAAGGAAATGTTTGTAATTATGAAGCACGCCGTGCAGTAGACGATGACGATGAGACTCTAGCGGGGTGTGAGGGTTCTGAAAGGGAATGTTTGTAATTATGAAGCACGCCGTGCAGTAGACGATGAGACTCTAGCGGGGTGTGAGTGTTCTCAAAGGGAATGTTTGTAATTATGAAGCACGCCGTGCAGTAGACGATGACGATATGACTCTAGCGGGGTGTGAGGGTTCTGAAAGGAAATGTTTGTAATTATGAAGCACGCCGTGCAGTAGACGATGACGATATGACTCTAGCGGGGTGTGAGGGTTCTGAAAGGAAATGTTTGTAATTATGAAGCACGCCGTGCAGTAGACGATGAGACTCTACGGGGTGTGAGCGTCTGTAAGAAAATGTTTGTAATTATGAAGCACGCCGTGCAGTAGACGATGAGACTCTACGGGGTGTGAGCGTCTGTAAGAAAATGTTTGTAATTATGAAGCACGCCGTACAGTAGACGATGAGACTCTACGGGGTGTGAGCGTCTGTAAGAAAATGTTTGTAATTATGAAGCACGCCGTGCAGTAGACGATGAGACTCTACGGGGTGTGAGCGTCTGTAAGAAAATGTTTGTAATTATGAAGCACGCCGTACAGTAGACGATGAGACTCTACGGGGTGTGAGCGTCTGTAAGAAAATGTTTGTAATTATGAAGCACGCCGTGCAGTAGACGATGACGATGAGACTCTAGCGGGGTGTGAGGGTTCTGAAAGGGAATGTTTGTAATTATGAAGCACGCCGTGCAGTAGACGATGAGACTCTAGCGGGGTGTGAAAGTTCTGAAAGGGAATGTTTGTAATTATGAAGCACGCCGTGCAGTAGACGATGAGACTCTAGCGGGGTGTGAGGGTTCTGAAAGGAAATGTTTGTAATTATGAAGCACGCCGTGCAGTAGACGATGAGACTCTACGGGGTGTGAGCGTCTGTAAGAAAATGTTTGTAATTATGAAGCACGCCGTGCAGTAGACGATGAGACTCTACGGGGTGTGAGCGTCTGTAAGAAAATGTTTGTAATTATGAAGCACGCCGTGCAGTAGACGATGACGATGAGACTCTAGCGGGGTGTGAGGGTTCTGAAAGGAAATGTTTGTAATTATGAAGCACGCCGTGCAGTAGACGATGACGATATGACTCTAGCGGGGTGTGAGGGTTCTGAAAGGAAATGTTTGTAATTATGAAGCACGCCGTGCAGTAGACGATGAGACTCTACGGGGTGTGAGCGTCTGTAAGAAAATGTTTGTAATTATGAAGCACGCCGTGCAGTAGACGATGAGACTCTACGGGGTGTGAGCGTCTGTAAGAAAATGTTTGTAATTATGAAGCACGCCGTACAGTAGACGATGAGACTCTAGCGGGGTATGAGGGTTCTAAAGGGAATGTTTGTAATTATGAAGCACGCCGTACAGTAGACGATGAGACTCTAGCGGGGTGTGAGCGTTCTGAAAGGGAATGTTTGTAATTATGAAGCACGCCGTGCAGTAGACGATGACGATATGACTCTAGCGGGGTGTGAGGGTTCTGAAAGAAAATGTTTGTAATTATGAAGCACGCGGTGCAGTAGACGATGAGACTCTATCGGGGTGGGAGCGTTCTGAAAGGGAATGTTTGTAATTATGAAGCACGCCGTGCAGTAGACGATGACGATATGACTCTAGCGGGGTGTGAGGGTTCTGAAAGGGAATGTTTGTAATTATGAAGCACGCGGTGCAGTAGACGATGAGACTCTATCGGGGTGTGAGGGTGGTGAAAGGAAATGTTTGTAATTATGAAGCACGCGGTGCAGTAGACGATGAGACTCTATCGGGGTGTGAGCGTTCTGAAAGGGAATGTTTGTAATTATGAAGCACGCCGTGCAGTAGACGATGACGATATGACTCTAGCGGGGTGTGAGGGTTCTGAAAGGGAATGTTTGTAATTATGAAGCACGCCGTGCAGTAGACGATGACGATATGACTCTAGCGGGGTGTGAGCGTTCTGAAAGGGAATGTTTGTAATTATGAAGCACGCCGTGCAGTGGACGATGAGACTCTAGCGGGGTGTGAGCGTTCTGAAAGGGAATGTTTGTAATTATGAAGCACGCCGTGCAGTAGACGATGAGACTCTAGCGGGGTGTGAGTGTTCTGTAAGGGAATGTTTGTAATTATGAAGCACGCCGTGCAGTAGACGATGACGATATGACTCTAGCGGGGTGTGAGGGTTCTGAAAGGGAATGTTTGTAATTATGAAGCACGCCGTGCAGTAGACGATGACGATATGACTCTAGCGGGGTGTGAGGGTTCTGAAAGGGAATGTTTGTAATTATGAAGCACACCGTGCAGTAGACGATGACGATATGACTCTAGCGGGGTGTGAGGGTTCTGAAAAGGAATGTTTGTAATTATGAAGCACGCCGTGCAGTAGACGATGACGATATGACTCTAGCGGGGTGTGAGCGTCTGTAAGGTAATGTTTGTTATAATGCAGCACGCCGTGCAGTAGACGATGACGATATGACTCTAGCAGGGTGTGAGCGTTCTGTAAGGGAATGTTTTGTAATTATGAAGCACGCCGTGCAGTAGACGATGACGATATGACTCTAGCGGGGTGTGAGCGTTCTGAAAGGGAATGTTTGTAATTATGAAGCACGCCGTACAGTAGACGATGACGATATGACTCTAGCGGGGTGTGAGGGTTCTGAAAGGGAATGTTTGTAATTATGAAGCACGCCGTGCAGTAGACGATGAGACTCTAGCGGGGTGTGAGCGTTCTGAAAGGGAATGGTTGTAATTATGAAGCACGCCGTGCAGTAGACGATGACGATATGACTCTAGCGGGGTGTGAGGGTTCTGAAAGGGAATGTTTGTAATTATGAAGCACGCCGTACAGTAGACGATGACGATATGACTCTAGCGGGGTGTGAGGGTTCTGAAAGGGAATGTTTGTAATTATGAAGCACGCCGTGCAGTAGACGATGAGACTCTAGCGGGGTGTGAGCGTTCTGAAAGGGAATGTTTGTAATTATGAAGCACGCCGTGCAGTAGACGATGAGACTCTAGCGGGGTGTGAGCGTTCTGAAAGGGAATGTTTGTAATTATGAAGCACGCCGTGCAGTAGACGATGAGACTCTAGCGGGGTGTGAGCGTTCTGAAAGGGAATGTTTGTAATTATGAAGCACGCCGTGCAGTAGACGATGAGACTCTAGCGGGGTGTGAGCGTTCTGAAAGGGAATGGTTGTAATTATGAAGCACGCCGTGCAGTAGACGATGACGATATGACTCTAGCGGGGTGTGAGCGTTCTGAAAGGGAATGTTTGTAATTATGAAGCACGCCGTGCAGTAGACGATGACGATATGACTCTAGCGGGGTGTGAGCGTTCTGAAAGGGAATGTTTGTAATTATGAAGCACGCCGTGCAGTAGACGATGACGGTATGACTCTAGCGGGGTGTGAGGGTTCTGAAAGGGATTGTTTGTAATTATGAAGCACGCCGTGCAGTAGACGATGACGATATGACTCTAGCGGGGTGTGAGCGTTCTGAAAGGGAATGTTTGTAATTATGAAGCACGCCGTGCAGTAGACGATGACGATATGACTCTAGCGGGGTGTGAGGGTTCTGAAAGGGAATGTTTGTAATTATGAAGCACGCCGTGCAGTAGACGATATGACTCTAGCGGGGTGTGAGCGTTCTGAAAGGGATTGTTTGTAATTATGAAGCACGCCGTACAGTAGACGATGACGATATGACTCTAGCGGGGTGTGAGGGTTCTGAAAGGGATTGTTTGTAATTATGAAGCACGCCGTACAGTAGACGATGACGATATGACTCTAGCGGGGTGTGAGGGTTCTGAAAGGACATGTTTGTAATTATGAAGCACGCCGTGCAGTAGACGATATGACTCTAGCGGGGTGTGAGGGTTCTGAAAGGGAATGTTTGTAATTATGAAGCACGCCGTGCAGTAGACGATGAGACTCTAGCGGGGTGTGAGCGTTCTGAAAGGGAATGTTTGTAATTATGAAGCACGCCGTGCAGTAGACGATGAGACTCTAGCGGGGTGTGAGCGTTCTGAAAGGGAATGTTTGTAATTATGAAGCACGCCGTGCAGTAGACGATGAGACTCTAGCGGGGTGTGAGCGTTCTGAAAGGGAATGTTTGTAATTATGAAGCACGCCGTGCAGTAGACGATGAGACTCTAGCGGGGTGTGAGCGTTCTGAAAGGGAATGTTTGTAATTATGAAGCACGCCGTGCAGTAGACGATGAGACTCTAGCGGGGTGTGAGCGTTCTGAAAGGGAATGTTTGTAATTATGAAGCACGCCGTGCAGTAGACGATGACGGTATGACTCTAGCGGGGTGTGAGGGTTCTGAAAGGGAATGTTTGTAATTATGAAGCACGCCGTGCAGTAGACGATGACGATATGACTCTAGCGGGGTGTGAGGGTTCTGAAAGGGAATGTTTGTAATTATGAAGCACGCCGTGCAGTAGACGATGACGGTATGACTCTAGCGGGGTGTGAGGGTTCTGAAAGGGAATGTTTGTAATTATGAAGCACGCCGTGCAGTAGACGATGACGATATGACTCTAGCGGGGTGTGAGGGTTCTGAAAGGGAATGTTTGTAACTATGAAGCACGCCGTGCAGTAGACGATGAGACTCTAGCGGGGTGTGAGCGTTCTGAAAGGGAATGGTTGTAATTATGAAGCACGCCGTGCAGTAGACGATGACGATATGACTCTAGCGGGGTGTGAGCGTTCTGAAAGGGAATGTTTGTAATTATGAAGCACGCCGTGCAGTAGACGATGAGACTCTAGCGGGGTGTGAGCGTTCTGAAAGGGAATGTTTGTAATTATGAAGCACGCCGTGCAGTAGACGATGACGGTATGACTCTAGCGGGGTGTGAGGGTTCTGAAAGGGAATGTTTGTAATTATGAAGCACGCCGTGCAGTAGACGATGACGGTATGACTCTAGCAGGGTGTGAGGGTTCTGAAAGGGAATGTTTGTAATTATGAAGCACGCCGTGCAGTAGACGATGACGATGAGACTCTAGCGGGGTGTGAGGGTTCTGAAAGGGAATGTTTGTAATTATGAAGCACGCCGTGCAGTAGACGATGACGATATGACTCTAGCGGGGTGTGAGGGTTCTGAAATGAATGTTTGTAATTATGAAGCACGCCGTGCAGTAGACGATGACGATGAGACTCTAGCGGGGTGTGAGGGTTCTGAAAGGGAATGTTTGTAATTATGAAGCACGCCGTGCAGTAGACGATGACGATATGACTCTAGCGGGGTGTGAGGGTTCTGAAAGGGAATGTTTGTAATTATGAAGCACGCCGTGCAGTAGTCGATGAGACTCTAGCAGGGTGTCAGCGTTCTGAAAGGAAATGTGTGTATTATGAAGCACGCCGTACAGTAGACGATGAGATTCTAGCAGGGTGTGAGGGTTCTGAAAGGAAATGTTTGTATTATGAAGCACGCCGTGCAGTAGACGGTGAGACTCTAGCAGGGTGTCAGCGTTCTGAAAGGAAATGTTTGTATTATGAAGCACGCCGTGCAGTAGACGATGAGACTCTAGCAGGGTGTCAGCGTTCTGAAAGGAAATGTTTGTATTATGAAGCACGCCGTACAGTAGACGATGAGACTCTAGCAGGGTGTCAGCGTTCTGAAAGGAAATGTTTGTATTATGAAGCACGCCGTGCAGTAGACGATGAGACTCTACGGGGTGTGAGGGTTCTGAAAGGGAATGTTTGTAATTATGAAGCACGCCGTACAGTAGACGATGAGACTCTAGCAGGGTGTCAGCGTTCTGAAAGGAAATGTTTGTATTATGAAGCACGCCGTGCAGTAGACGATGAGACTCTACGGGGTGTGAGGGTTCTGAAAGGGAATGTTTGTAATTATGAAGCACGCCGTACAGTAGACGATGAGACTCTAGCGGGGTGTGAGGGTTCTGAAAGGGAATGTTTGTAATTATGAAGCACGCCGTACAGTAGACGATGAGACTCTAGCGGGGTGTGAGCGTTCTGAAAGGAAATGTTTGTAATTATGAAGCACGCCGTGCAGTAGACGATGAGACTCTAGCGGGGTGTGAGCGTTCTGATTGAAAATGTTTGTAATTATAAAGCACGCCGTGCAGTAGACGATGAGACTCTAGCAGGGTGTGAGCGTTCTGAAAGGGAATGTTTGTATTATGAAGCACGCCGTACAGTAGACGATGAGACTCTAGCGGGGTGTGAGCGTTCTAAAAGGAAATGTTTGTAATTATGAAGCACGCCGTGCAGTAGACGATGAGACTCTAGCGGGGTGTGAGCGTTCTAAAAGGAAATGTTCGTAATTATGAAGCACGCCGTGCAGTAGACGATGACGATATGACTCTAGCGGGGTGTGAGCGTTCTGAAAGGGAATGTTTGTAATTATGAAGCACGCCGTGCAGTAGACGATGACGATATGACTCTAGCGGGGTGTGAGCGTTCTGAAAGGGAATGTTTGTAATAATGCAGCACGCCGTGCAGTAGACGATATGACTCTAGCGGGGTGTGAGCGTTCTGAAAGGGAATGTTTGTAATTATGAAGCACGCCGTGCAGTAGACGATATGACTCTAGCGGGGTGTGAGGGTTCTGAAAGGGAATGTTTGTAATTATGAAGCACGCCGTGCAGTAGACGATGAGACTCTAGCGGGGTGTGAGGGTTCTGAAAGGGAATGTTTGTAATTATGAAGCACGCCATGCTGTAGACGATATGACTCTAGCGGGGTGTGAGGGTTCTGAAAGGGAATGTTTGTAATTATGAAGCACGCCGTGCAGTAGACGATGAGACTCTAGCGGGGTGTGAGGGTTCTGACAGGAAATGTTTGTAATTATGAAGCACGCCGTGCAGTAGACGATATGACTCTAGCGGGGTGTGAGCGTTCTGACAGGAAATGTTTGTAATTATGAAGCACGCCGTGCAGTAGACGATGAGACTCTAGCGGGGTGTGAGCGTTCTGACAGGAAATGTTTGTAATTATGAAGCACGCCGTGCAGTAGACGATGAGACTCTAGCGGGGTGTGAGCGTTCTGATTGGAAATGTTTGTAATTATGAAGCACGCCGTGCAGTAGACGATGAGACTCTAGCGAGGTGTGAGGGTTCTGAAAGGAAATATTTGTAATTATGAAGCACGCCGTGCAGTAGACGATGAGACTCTAGCGGGGTGTGAGGGTTCTGAAAGGAAATGTTTGTAATTATGAAGCACGCCGTGCAGTAGACGATGAGACTCTAGCGGGGTGTGAGCGTTCTGAAAGGGAATGTTTGTAATTATGAAGCACGCCGTGCAGTAGACGATATGACTCTAGCGGGGTGTGAGCGTTCTGAAAGGGAATGTTTGTAATTATGAAGCACGCCGTGCAGTAGACAATGACGATATGACTCTAGCGGGGTGTGAGGGTTCTGAAAGGCAATGTTTGTAATTATGAAGCACGCCGTGCAGTAGACGATGAGACTCTAGCGGGGTGTGAGGGTTCTGAAAGGGAATGTTTGTAATTATGAAGCACGCCGTGCAGTAGACGATGACGATATGACTCTAGCGGGGTGTGAGCGTTCTGAAAGGAAATGTTTGTAATTATGAAGCACGCCGTGCAGTAGACGATATGACTCTAGCGGGGTGTGAGCGTTCTGACAGGAAATGTTTGTAATTATGAAGCACGCCGTGCAGTAGACGATGAGACTCTAGCGGGGTGTGAGCGTTCTGACAGGAAATGTTTGTAATTATGAAGCACGCCGTGCAGTAGACGATGAGACTCTAGCGGGGTGTGAGCGTTCTGATTGGAAATGTTTGTAATTATGAAGCACGCCGTGCAGTAGACGATGAGACTCTAGCGGGGTGTGAGCGTTCTGAAAGGAAATGTTTGTAATTATGAAGCACGCCGTGCAGTAGACGATGACGATATGACTCTAGCGGGGTGTGAGGGTTCTGAAAGGAAATGTTTGTAATTATGAAGCACGCCGTGCAGTAGACGATGAGACTCTAGCGGGGTGTGAGCGTTCTGATTGGAAATGTTTGTAATTATAAAGCACGCCGTGCAGTAGACGATGAGACTCTAGCGGGGTGTGAGCGTTCTGAAAGGGAATGTTTGTAATTATGAAGCACGCCGTACAGTAGACGATGAGACTCTAGCGGGGTGTGAGGGTTCTGAAAGGAAATGTTTGTAATTATGAAGCACGCCGTGCAGTAGACGATGAGACTCTAGCGGGGTGTGAGGGTTCTAAAAGGGAATGTTTGTAATTATGAAGCACGCCGTACAGTAGACGATGAGACTCTAGCGGGGTGTGAGGGTTCTGAAAGGAAATGTTTGTAATTATGAAGCACGCCGTGCAGTAGACGATGACGATATGACTCTAGCGGGGTGTGAGGGTTCTGAAAGGGAATGTTTGTAATTATGAAGCACGCCGTGCAGTAGACGATGAGACTCTAGCGGGGTGTGAGGGTTCTGAAAGGAAATGTTTGTAATTATGAAGCACGCCGTACAGTAGACGATGACGATATGACTCTAGCGGGGTGTGAGGGTTCTGAAAGGGAATATTTGTAATTATGAAGCACGCCGTGCAGTAGACGATGAGACTCTAGCGGGGTGTGAGGGTTCTGAAAGGAAATGTTTGTAATTATGAAGCACGCCATGCATTAGACGATGAGACTCTAGCAGGGTGTGAGGGTTCTGAAAGGAAATGTTTGTAATTATGAAGCACGCCGTACAGTAGACGATGACGATATGACTCTAGCGGGGTGTGAGCGTTCTGAAAGGGAATGTTTGTAATTATGAAGCACGCCGTGCAGTAGACGATGAGACTCTAGCGAGGTGTGAGCGTTCTGAAAGGGAATGTTTGTAATTATGAAGCACGCCGTGCAGTAGACGATGAGACTCTAGCGGGGTGTGAGGGTTCTGAAAGGGAATGTTTGTAATTATGAAGCACGCCGTACAGTAGACGATGAGACTCTAGCGGGGTGTGAGCGTTCTGAAAGGAAATGTTTGTAATTATGAAGCACGCCGTACAGTAGACGATGACGATATGACTCTAGCAGGGTGTGAGCGTTCTGAAAGGAAATGTTTGTAATTATGAAGCACGCCGTGCAGTAGACGATGACGATGAGACTCTAGCGGGGTGTGAGGGTTCTGAAAGGGAATGTTTGTAATTATGAAGCACGCCGTGCAGTAGACGATGAGACTCTAGCGGGGTGTGAGTGTTCTCAAAGGGAATGTTTGTAATTATGAAGCACGCCGTGCAGTAGACGATGACGATATGACTCTAGCGGGGTGTGAGGGTTCTGAAAGGAAATGTTTGTAATTATGAAGCACGCCGTGCAGTAGACGATGACGATATGACTCTAGCGGGGTGTGAGGGTTCTGAAAGGAAATGTTTGTAATTATGAAGCACGCCGTGCAGTAGACGATGAGACTCTACGGGGTGTGAGCGTCTGTAAGAAAATGTTTGTAATTATGAAGCACGCCGTGCAGTAGACGATGAGACTCTACGGGGTGTGAGCGTCTGTAAGAAAATGTTTGTAATTATGAAGCACGCCGTACAGTAGACGATGAGACTCTACGGGGTGTGAGCGTCTGTAAGAAAATGTTTGTAATTATGAAGCACGCCGTGCAGTAGACGATGAGACTCTACGGGGTGTGAGCGTCTGTAAGAAAATGTTTGTAATTATGAAGCACGCCGTACAGTAGACGATGAGACTCTACGGGGTGTGAGCGTCTGTAAGAAAATGTTTGTAATTATGAAGCACGCCGTGCAGTAGACGATGACGATGAGACTCTAGCGGGGTGTGAGGGTTCTGAAAGGGAATGTTTGTAATTATGAAGCACGCCGTGCAGTAGACGATGAGACTCTAGCGGGGTGTGAAAGTTCTGAAAGGGAATGTTTGTAATTATGAAGCACGCCGTGCAGTAGACGATGAGACTCTAGCGGGGTGTGAGGGTTCTGAAAGGAAATGTTTGTAATTATGAAGCACGCCGTGCAGTAGACGATGAGACTCTACGGGGTGTGAGCGTCTGTAAGAAAATGTTTGTAATTATGAAGCACGCCGTGCAGTAGACGATGAGACTCTACGGGGTGTGAGCGTCTGTAAGAAAATGTTTGTAATTATGAAGCACGCCGTGCAGTAGACGATGACGATGAGACTCTAGCGGGGTGTGAGGGTTCTGAAAGGAAATGTTTGTAATTATGAAGCACGCCGTGCAGTAGACGATGACGATATGACTCTAGCGGGGTGTGAGGGTTCTGAAAGGAAATGTTTGTAATTATGAAGCACGCCGTGCAGTAGACGATGAGACTCTACGGGGTGTGAGCGTCTGTAAGAAAATGTTTGTAATTATGAAGCACGCCGTGCAGTAGACGATGAGACTCTACGGGGTGTGAGCGTCTGTAAGAAAATGTTTGTAATTATGAAGCACGCCGTACAGTAGACGATGAGACTCTAGCGGGGTATGAGGGTTCTAAAGGGAATGTTTGTAATTATGAAGCACGCCGTACAGTAGACGATGAGACTCTAGCGGGGTGTGAGCGTTCTGAAAGGGAATGTTTGTAATTATGAAGCACGCCGTGCAGTAGACGATGACGATATGACTCTAGCGGGGTGTGAGGGTTCTGAAAGAAAATGTTTGTAATTATGAAGCACGCGGTGCAGTAGACGATGAGACTCTATCGGGGTGGGAGCGTTCTGAAAGGGAATGTTTGTAATTATGAAGCACGCCGTGCAGTAGACGATGACGATATGACTCTAGCGGGGTGTGAGGGTTCTGAAAGGGAATGTTTGTAATTATGAAGCACGCGGTGCAGTAGACGATGAGACTCTATCGGGGTGTGAGGGTGGTGAAAGGAAATGTTTGTAATTATGAAGCACGCGGTGCAGTAGACGATGAGACTCTATCGGGGTGTGAGCGTTCTGAAAGGGAATGTTTGTAATTATGAAGCACGCCGTGCAGTAGACGATGACGATATGACTCTAGCGGGGTGTGAGGGTTCTGAAAGGGAATGTTTGTAATTATGAAGCACGCCGTGCAGTAGACGATGACGATATGACTCTAGCGGGGTGTGAGCGTTCTGAAAGGGAATGTTTGTAATTATGAAGCACGCCGTGCAGTGGACGATGAGACTCTAGCGGGGTGTGAGCGTTCTGAAAGGGAATGTTTGTAATTATGAAGCACGCCGTGCAGTAGACGATGAGACTCTAGCGGGGTGTGAGTGTTCTGTAAGGGAATGTTTGTAATTATGAAGCACGCCGTGCAGTAGACGATGACGATATGACTCTAGCGGGGTGTGAGGGTTCTGAAAGGGAATGTTTGTAATTATGAAGCACGCCGTGCAGTAGACGATGACGATATGACTCTAGCGGGGTGTGAGGGTTCTGAAAGGGAATGTTTGTAATTATGAAGCACACCGTGCAGTAGACGATGACGATATGACTCTAGCGGGGTGTGAGGGTTCTGAAAAGGAATGTTTGTAATTATGAAGCACGCCGTGCAGTAGACGATGACGATATGACTCTAGCGGGGTGTGAGCGTCTGTAAGGTAATGTTTGTTATAATGCAGCACGCCGTGCAGTAGACGATGACGATATGACTCTAGCAGGGTGTGAGCGTTCTGTAAGGGAATGTTTTGTAATTATGAAGCACGCCGTGCAGTAGACGATGACGATATGACTCTAGCGGGGTGTGAGCGTTCTGAAAGGGAATGTTTGTAATTATGAAGCACGCCGTACAGTAGACGATGACGATATGACTCTAGCGGGGTGTGAGGGTTCTGAAAGGGAATGTTTGTAATTATGAAGCACGCCGTGCAGTAGACGATGAGACTCTAGCGGGGTGTGAGCGTTCTGAAAGGGAATGGTTGTAATTATGAAGCACGCCGTGCAGTAGACGATGACGATATGACTCTAGCGGGGTGTGAGGGTTCTGAAAGGGAATGTTTGTAATTATGAAGCACGCCGTACAGTAGACGATGACGATATGACTCTAGCGGGGTGTGAGGGTTCTGAAAGGGAATGTTTGTAATTATGAAGCACGCCGTGCAGTAGACGATGAGACTCTAGCGGGGTGTGAGCGTTCTGAAAGGGAATGTTTGTAATTATGAAGCACGCCGTGCAGTAGACGATGAGACTCTAGCGGGGTGTGAGCGTTCTGAAAGGGAATGTTTGTAATTATGAAGCACGCCGTGCAGTAGACGATGAGACTCTAGCGGGGTGTGAGCGTTCTGAAAGGGAATGTTTGTAATTATGAAGCACGCCGTGCAGTAGACGATGAGACTCTAGCGGGGTGTGAGCGTTCTGAAAGGGAATGGTTGTAATTATGAAGCACGCCGTGCAGTAGACGATGACGATATGACTCTAGCGGGGTGTGAGCGTTCTGAAAGGGAATGTTTGTAATTATGAAGCACGCCGTGCAGTAGACGATGACGATATGACTCTAGCGGGGTGTGAGCGTTCTGAAAGGGAATGTTTGTAATTATGAAGCACGCCGTGCAGTAGACGATGACGGTATGACTCTAGCGGGGTGTGAGGGTTCTGAAAGGGATTGTTTGTAATTATGAAGCACGCCGTGCAGTAGACGATGACGATATGACTCTAGCGGGGTGTGAGCGTTCTGAAAGGGAATGTTTGTAATTATGAAGCACGCCGTGCAGTAGACGATGACGATATGACTCTAGCGGGGTGTGAGGGTTCTGAAAGGGAATGTTTGTAATTATGAAGCACGCCGTGCAGTAGACGATATGACTCTAGCGGGGTGTGAGCGTTCTGAAAGGGATTGTTTGTAATTATGAAGCACGCCGTACAGTAGACGATGACGATATGACTCTAGCGGGGTGTGAGGGTTCTGAAAGGGATTGTTTGTAATTATGAAGCACGCCGTACAGTAGACGATGACGATATGACTCTAGCGGGGTGTGAGGGTTCTGAAAGGACATGTTTGTAATTATGAAGCACGCCGTGCAGTAGACGATATGACTCTAGCGGGGTGTGAGGGTTCTGAAAGGGAATGTTTGTAATTATGAAGCACGCCGTGCAGTAGACGATGAGACTCTAGCGGGGTGTGAGCGTTCTGAAAGGGAATGTTTGTAATTATGAAGCACGCCGTGCAGTAGACGATGAGACTCTAGCGGGGTGTGAGCGTTCTGAAAGGGAATGTTTGTAATTATGAAGCACGCCGTGCAGTAGACGATGAGACTCTAGCGGGGTGTGAGCGTTCTGAAAGGGAATGTTTGTAATTATGAAGCACGCCGTGCAGTAGACGATGAGACTCTAGCGGGGTGTGAGCGTTCTGAAAGGGAATGTTTGTAATTATGAAGCACGCCGTGCAGTAGACGATGAGACTCTAGCGGGGTGTGAGCGTTCTGAAAGGGAATGTTTGTAATTATGAAGCACGCCGTGCAGTAGACGATGACGGTATGACTCTAGCGGGGTGTGAGGGTTCTGAAAGGGAATGTTTGTAATTATGAAGCACGCCGTGCAGTAGACGATGACGATATGACTCTAGCGGGGTGTGAGGGTTCTGAAAGGGAATGTTTGTAATTATGAAGCACGCCGTGCAGTAGACGATGACGGTATGACTCTAGCGGGGTGTGAGGGTTCTGAAAGGGAATGTTTGTAATTATGAAGCACGCCGTGCAGTAGACGATGACGATATGACTCTAGCGGGGTGTGAGGGTTCTGAAAGGGAATGTTTGTAACTATGAAGCACGCCGTGCAGTAGACGATGAGACTCTAGCGGGGTGTGAGCGTTCTGAAAGGGAATGGTTGTAATTATGAAGCACGCCGTGCAGTAGACGATGACGATATGACTCTAGCGGGGTGTGAGCGTTCTGAAAGGGAATGTTTGTAATTATGAAGCACGCCGTGCAGTAGACGATGAGACTCTAGCGGGGTGTGAGCGTTCTGAAAGGGAATGTTTGTAATTATGAAGCACGCCGTGCAGTAGACGATGACGGTATGACTCTAGCGGGGTGTGAGGGTTCTGAAAGGGAATGTTTGTAATTATGAAGCACGCCGTGCAGTAGACGATGACGGTATGACTCTAGCAGGGTGTGAGGGTTCTGAAAGGGAATGTTTGTAATTATGAAGCACGCCGTGCAGTAGACGATGACGATGAGACTCTAGCGGGGTGTGAGGGTTCTGAAAGGGAATGTTTGTAATTATGAAGCACGCCGTGCAGTAGACGATGACGATATGACTCTAGCGGGGTGTGAGGGTTCTGAAATGAATGTTTGTAATTATGAAGCACGCCGTGCAGTAGACGATGACGATGAGACTCTAGCGGGGTGTGAGGGTTCTGAAAGGGAATGTTTGTAATTATGAAGCACGCCGTGCAGTAGACGATGACGATATGACTCTAGCGGGGTGTGAGGGTTCTGAAAGGGAATGTTTGTAATTATGAAGCACGCCGTGCAGTAGACGATGACGATATGACTCTAGCAGGGTGTGAGGGTTCTGAAAGGGAATGTTTGTAATTATGAAGCACGCCGTGCAGTAGACGATGACGGTATGACTCTAGCGGGGTGTGAGGGTTCTGAAAGGGAATGTTTGTAATTATGAAGCACGCCGTGCAGTAGACGATGACGGTATGACTCTAGCGGGGTGTGAGGGTTCTGAAAGGGAATGTTTGTAATTATGAAGTACGCCGTGCAGTAGACCATATGACTCTAGCGGGGTGTGAGGGTTCTGAAAGGGAATGTTTGTAATTATGAAGCACGCCGTGCAGTAGACGATGAGACTCTAGCGGGGTGTGAGCGTTCTGAAAGGGAATGTTTGTAATTATGAAGCACGCCGTGCAGTAGACGATGACGATATGACTCTAGCGGGGTGTGAGCGTTCTGAAAGGGAATGTTTGTAATTATGAAGCACGCCGTGCAGTAGACGATGACGATATGACTCTAGCGGGGTGTGAGGGTTCTGAAAGGGAATGTTTGTAATTATGAAGCACGCCGTGCAGTAGACGATGAGACTCTAGCGGGGTGTGAGCGTTCTGAAAGGGAATGTTTGTAATTATGAAGCACGCCGTGCAGTAGACGATGACGATATGACTCTAGCGGGGTGTGAGCGTTCTGAAAGGAAATGTTTGTAATTATGAAGCACGCCGTGCAGTAGACGATGACGGTATGACTCTAGCGGGGTGTGAGCGTTCTGTAAGGAAATGTTTGTTATTATGAAGCACGCCGTACAGTAGACGATGAGACTCTAGCGGGGTGTGAGGGTTCTGAAAGGGAATGTTTGTAATTATGAAGCACGCCGTGCAGTAGACGATGACGATATGACTCTAGCGGGGTGTGAGCGTTCTGAAAGGGAATGTTTGTAATTATGAAGCACGCCGTGCAGTAGACGATGACGATATGACTCTAGCGGGGTGTGAGGGTTCTGAAAGGGAATGTTTGTAATTATGAAGCACGCGGTGCAGTAGACGATGACGATGAGACTCTAGCGGGGTGTGAGGGTTCTGAAAGGGAATGTTTGTAATTATGAAGCACGCCGTGCAGTAGACGATGAGACTCTAGCGGGGTGTGAGCGTTCTGAAAGGGAATGTTTGTAATTATGAAGCACGCCGTGCAGTAGACGATGACGATATGACTCTAGCAGGCTGTGAGGGTTCTGAAAGGGAATGTTTGTAATTATGAAGCACGCCGTGCAGTAGACGATGACGGTATGACTCTAGCGGGGTGTGAGGGTTCTAAAAGGGAATGTTTGTAATTATGCAGCACGCCGTGCAGTAGACGATGAGACTCTAGCGGGGTGTGAGGGTTCTGAAAGGAAATGTTTGTAATTATGAAGCACGCCGTGCAGTAGACGATGACGATATGACTCTAGCGGGGTGTGAGCGTTCTGAAAGGAAATGTTTGTAATTATGAAGCACGCCGTGCAGTAGACGATGAGACTCTAGCAGGGTGTGAGGGTTCTGAAAGGAAATGTTTGTAATTATGAAGCACGCCGTACAGTAGACGATGACGATATGACTCTAGCGGGGTG
This sequence comes from Isoperla grammatica, assembly GCA_945910005.1. NCBI lineage: Eukaryota > Metazoa > Arthropoda > Insecta > Plecoptera > Perlodidae > Isoperla > Isoperla grammatica. The sequence continues at coordinate 48,130,968 of OX246742.1, read as the reverse complement.
TGAGCGTTCTGAAAGGAAATGTTTGTAATTATGAAGCACGCCGTACAGTAGACGATGACGATATGACTGTAGCGGGATGTGAGGGTTCTGAAAGGAAATGTTTGTAATTATGAAGCACGCCGTGCAGTAGACGATGACGATATGACTCTAGCGGGGTGTGAGGGTTCTGAAAGGAAATGTTTGTAATTATGAAGCACGCCGTACAGTAGACGATGACGATATGACTCTAGCGGGGTGTGAGCGTTCTGAAAGGAAATGTTTGTAATTATGAAGCACGCCGTGCAGTAGACGATGAGACTCTAGCGGGGTGTGAGGGTTCTGAAAGGGAATGTTTGTAATTATGAAGCACGCCGTGCAGTAGACGATATGACTCTAGCGGGGTGTGAGGGTTCTGAAAGGGAATGTTTGTAATTATGAAGCACGCCGTGCAGTAGACGATGACGATATGACTCTAGCGGGGTGTGAGCGTTCTGAAAGGAAATGTTTGTAATTATGAAGCACGCCGTACAGTAGACGATGACGATATGACTCTAGCGGGGTGTGAGCGTTCTGAAAGGAAATGTTTGTAATTATGAAGCACGCCGTGCAGTAGACGATGAGACTCTAGCGGGGTGTGAGGGTTCTGAAAGGGAATGTTTGTAATTATGAAGCACGCCGTGCAGTAGACGATATGACTCTAGCGGGGTGTGAGGGTTCTGAAAGGGAATGTTTGTAATTATGAAGCACGCCGTGCAGTAGACGATGACGATATGACTCTAGCGGGGTGTGAGCGTTCTGAAAGGAAATGTTTGTAATTATGAAGCACGCCGTGCAGTAGACGATGAGACTCTAGCAGGGTGTGAGGGTTCTGAAAGGAAATGTTTGTAATTATGAAGCACGCCGTACAGTAGACGATATGACTCTAGCGGGGTGTGAGCGTTCTGAAAGGGAATGTTTGTAATTATGAAGCACGCCGTGCAGTAGACGATGACGATATGACTCTAGCGGGGTGTGAGGGTTCTGAAAGGGAATGTTTGTAATTATGAAGCACGCCGTGCAGTGTACGATGAGACTCTAGCGGGGTGTGAGGGTTCTGAAAGGAAATGTTTGTAATTATGAAGCACGCCGTGCAGTAGACGATGACGATATGACTCTAGCGGGGTGTGAGGGTTCTGAAAGGGAATGTTTGTAATTATGAAGCACGCCGTGCAGTAGACGATGACGATATGACCCTATCGGGGTGTGAGGGTTCTGAAAGGGAATGTTTGTAATTATGAAGCACGCCGTGCAGTGTACGATATGACTCTAGCGGGGTGTGAGGGTTCTGAAAGGGAATGTTTGTAATTATGAAGCACGCCGTACAGTAGACGATGAGACTCTAGCAGGGTGTGAGGGTCTGTAAGGGAATGTTTGTAATTATGAAGCACGCCGTGCAGTAGACGATGAGACTCTAGCGGGGTGTGAGGGTTCTGAAAGGAAATGTTTGTAATTATGAAGCACGCCGTGCAGTAGACGATGAGACTCTAGCAGGGTGTGAGGGTCTGTAAGGGAATGTTTGTAATTATGAAGCACGCCGTGCAGTAGACGATGAGACTCTAGCGGGGTGTGAGGGTTCTGAAAGGGAATGTTTGTAATTATGAAGCACGCCGTACAGTAGACGATGAGACTCTAGCAGGGTGTGAGGGTCTGTAAGGGAATGTTTGTAATTATGAAGCACGCCGTGCAGTAGACGATGAGACTCTAGCAGGGTGTGAGGGTCTGTAAGGGAATGTTTGTAATTATGAAGCACGCCGTGCAGTAGACGATGAGACTCTAGCGGGGTGTGAGGGTTCTGAAAGGGAATGTTTGTAATTATGAAGCACGCCGTGCAGTAGACGATGAGACTCTAGCGGGGTGTGAGCGTTCTGAAAGGGAATGTATGTAATTATGAAGCACGCCGTGCAGTAGACGATGACGATATAAGTCTAGCAGGGTGTGAGCGTTCTGAAAGGGAATGTATGTAATTATGAAGCACGCCGTACAGTAGACGATGACGATATGACTCTAGCAGGCTGTGAGCGTTCTGAAAGGAAATGTTTGTAATTATGAAGCACGCCGTACAGTAGACGATGACGATATGACTCTAGCGGGGTGTGAGCGTTCTGAAAGGAAATGTTTGTAATTATGAAGCACGCCGTACAGTAGACGATGACGATATGACTCTAGCGGGGTGTGAGCGTTCTGAAAGGGAATTTTTGTAATTATGAAGCACGCCGTGCAGTAGACGATGACGATATGACTCTAGCGGGGTGTGAGGGTTCTAAAAGGGAATGTTTGTAATTATGCAGCACGCCGTGCAGTAGACGATGAGACTCTAGCGGGGTGTGAGGGTTCTGAAAGGAAATGTTTGTAATTATGAAGCACGCCGTGCAGTAGACGATGACGATATGACTCTAGCGGGGTGTGAGCGTTCTGAAAGGAAATGTTTGTAATTATGAAGCACGCCGTGCAGTAGACGATGACGGTATGACTCTAGCGGGGTGTGAGCGTTCTGAAAGGAAATGTTTGTAATTATGAAGCACGCCGTACAGTAGACGATGACGATATGACTAGCAGGCTGTGAGCGTTCTGAAAGGAAATGTTTGTAATTATGAAGCACGCCGTGCAGTAGACGATGACGGTATGACTCTAGCGGGGTGTGAGCGTTCTGAAAGGGAATGTTTGTAATTATGAAGCACGCCGTGCAGTAGACGATGAGACTCTACGGGGTGTGAGGGTTCTGAAAGGAAATGTTTGTAATTATGAAGCACGCCGTGCAGTAGACGATGAGACTCTACGGGGTGTGAGGGTTCTGAAAGGAAATGTTTGTAATTATGAAGCATGCCGTGCAGTAGACGATGAGACTCTAGCGGGGTGTGAGCGTTCTGAAAGGGAATGTTTGTAATTATGAAGCACGCCGTGCAGTAGACGATGACGATATGACTCTAGCGGGGTGTGAGGGTTCTGAAAGGAAATGTTTGTAATTATGAAGCACGCCGTACAGTAGACGATGACGATATGACTCTAGCGGGGTGTGAGCGTTCTGAAAGGAAATGTTTGTAATTATGAAGCACGCCGTGCAGTAGACGATGAGACTCTAGCGGGGTGTGAGCGTTCTGAAAGGAAATGTTTGTAATTATGAAGCACGCCGTGCAGTAGACGATGAGACTCTACGGGGTGTGAGGGTTCTGAAAGGGAATGTTTGTAATTATGAAGCACGCCGTGCAGTAGACGATGAGACTCTAGCGGGGTGTGAGCGTTCTGAAAGGGAATGTTTGTAATTATGAAGCACGCCGTGCAGTAGACGATGAGACTCTACGGGGTGTGAGGGTTCTGAAAGGGAATGTTTGTAATTATGAAGCACGCCGTGCAGTAGACGATGAGACTCTACGGGGTGTGAGGGTTCTGAAAGGAAATGTTTGTAATTATGAAGCACGCCGTGCAGTAGACGATGAGACTCTAGCGGGGTGTGAGCGTTCTGAAAGGGAATGTTTGTAATTATGAAGCACGCCGTACAGTAGACGATGAGACTCTAGCGGGGTGTGAGGGTTCTGAAAGGGAATGTTTGTAATTATGAAGCACGCCGTGAAGTAGACGATGACGATATGACTCTAGCGGGGTGTGAGGGTTCTGAAAGGAAATGTTTGTAATTATGAAGCACGCCGTACAGTAGACGATGACGATATGACTCTAGCGGGGTGTGAGCGTTCTGAAAGGAAATGTTTGTAATTATGAAGCACGCCGTGCAGTAGACGATGAGACTCTAGCGGGGTGTGAGCGTTCTGAAAGGAAATGTTTGTAATTATGAAGCACGCCGTGCAGTAGACGATGAGACTCTAGCGGGGTGTGAGCGTTCTGAAAGGGAATGTTTGTAATTATGAAGCACGCCGTGCAGTAGACGATGAGACTCTAGCGGGGTGTGAGCGTTCTGAAAGGAAATGTTTGTAATTATGAAGCACGCCGTGCAGTAGACGATGAGACTCTAGCGGGGTGTGAGCGTTCTGAAAGGAAATGTTTGTAATTATGAAGCACGCCGTGCAGTAGACGATGAGACTCTAGCGGGGTGTGAGCGTTCTGAAAGGGAATGTTTGTAATTATGAAGCACGCCGTGCAGTAGACGATGAGACTCTAGCGAGGTGTGAGCGTTCTGAAAGGAAATGTTTGTAATTATGAAGCACGCCGTGCAGTAGACGATGAGACTCTAGCAGAGTGTGAGCGTTCTGAAAGGAAATGTTTGTTATTATGAAGCACGCCGTGCAGTAGACGATGAGACTCTAGCGGGGTGTGAGCGTTCTGAAAGGGAATGTTTGTAATTATGAAGCACGCCGTGCAGTAGACGATGAGACTCTAGCGGGGTGTGAGCGTTCTGAAAGGGAATGTTTGTAATTATGAAGCACGCCGTGCAGTAGACGATGAGACTCTAGCGGGGTGTGAGCGTTCTGAAAGGGAATGTTTGTAATTATGAAGCACGCCGTACAGTAGACGATAACGATATGACTCTAGCGGGGTGTGAGGGTTCTGAAAGGGAATGTTTGTAATTATGAAGCACGCCGTGCAGTAGACGATGAGACTCTAGCGGGGTGTGAGCGCTCTGAAAGGGAATGTTTGTAATTATGAAGCACGCCGTACAGTAGACGATGAGACTCTACGGGGTGTGTGGGTTCTGAAAGGGAATGTTTGTTATTATGAAGCACGCCGTGCAGTAGACGATGAGGCTCTAGCGGGGGGTGAGCGTTCTGAAAGGAAATGTTTGTAATTATGAAGCACGCCGTGCAGTAGACGATGAGACTCTAGCGGGGTGTGAGCGTTCTGAAAGGATATGTGTGTATTATGAAGCACGCCGTGCAGTAGACGATGAGATTCTAGCGGGGTGTGAGGGTTCTGAAAGGAAATGTTTGTATTATGAAGCACGCCGTGCAGTAGTCGATGAGACTCTAGCAGGGTGTCAGCGTTCTGAAAGGAAATGTGTGTATTATGAAGCACGCCGTACAGTAGACGATGAGATTCTAGCAGGGTGTGAGGGTTCTGAAAGGAAATGTTTGTATTATGAAGCACGCCGTGCAGTAGACGGTGAGACTCTAGCAGGGTGTCAGCGTTCTGAAAGGAAATGTTTGTATTATGAAGCACGCCGTGCAGTAGACGATGAGACTCTAGCAGGGTGTCAGCGTTCTGAAAGGAAATGTTTGTATTATGAAGCACGCCGTACAGTAGACGATGAGACTCTAGCAGGGTGTCAGCGTTCTGAAAGGAAATGTTTGTATTATGAAGCACGCCGTGCAGTAGACGATGAGACTCTACGGGGTGTGAGGGTTCTGAAAGGGAATGTTTGTAATTATGAAGCACGCCGTACAGTAGACGATGAGACTCTAGCAGGGTGTCAGCGTTCTGAAAGGAAATGTTTGTATTATGAAGCACGCCGTGCAGTAGACGATGAGACTCTACGGGGTGTGAGGGTTCTGAAAGGGAATGTTTGTAATTATGAAGCACGCCGTACAGTAGACGATGAGACTCTAGCGGGGTGTGAGGGTTCTGAAAGGGAATGTTTGTAATTATGAAGCACGCCGTACAGTAGACGATGAGACTCTAGCGGGGTGTGAGCGTTCTGAAAGGAAATGTTTGTAATTATGAAGCACGCCGTGCAGTAGACGATGAGACTCTAGCGGGGTGTGAGCGTTCTGATTGAAAATGTTTGTAGTTATAAAGCACGCCGTGCAGTAGACGATGAGACTCTAGCAGGGTGTGAGCGTTCTGAAAGGGAATGTTTGTATTATGAAGCACGCCGTACAGTAGACGATGAGACTCTAGCGGGGTGTGAGCGTTCTAAAAGGAAATGTTTGTAATTATGAAGCACGCCGTGCAGTAGACGATGAGACTCTAGCGGGGTGTGAGCGTTCTAAAAGGAAATGTTCGTAATTATGAAGCACGCCGTGCAGTAGACGATGACGATATGACTCTAGCGGGGTGTGAGCGTTCTGAAAGGGAATGTTTGTAATTATGAAGCACGCCGTGCAGTAGACGATGACGATATGACTCTAGCGGGGTGTGAGCGTTCTGAAAGGGAATGTTTGTAATAATGCAGCACGCCGTGCAGTAGACGATATGACTCTAGCGGGGTGTGAGCGTTCTGAAAGGGAATGTTTGTAATTATGAAGCACGCCGTGCAGTAGACGATATGACTCTAGCGGGGTGTGAGGGTTCTGAAAGGGAATGTTTGTAATTATGAAGCACGCCGTGCAGTAGACGATGAGACTCTAGCGGGGTGTGAGGGTTCTGAAAGGGAATGTTTGTAATTATGAAGCACGCCATGCAGTAGACGATATGACTCTAGCGGGGTGTGAGGGTTCTGAAAGGGAATGTTTGTAATTATGAAGCACGCCGTGCAGTAGACGATGAGACTCTAGCGGGGTGTGAGGGTTCTGACAGGAAATGTTTGTAATTATGAAGCACGCCGTGCAGTAGACGATATGACTCTAGCGGGGTGTGAGCGTTCTGACAGGAAATGTTTGTAATTATGAAGCACGCCGTGCAGTAGACGATGAGACTCTAGCGGGGTGTGAGCGTTCTGACAGGAAATGTTTGTAATTATGAAGCACGCCGTGCAGTAGACGATGAGACTCTAGCGGGGTGTGAGCGTTCTGATTGGAAATGTTTGTAATTATGAAGCACGCCGTGCAGTAGACGATGAGACTCTAGCGGGGTGTGAGGGTTCTGAAAGGGAATGTTTGTAATTATGAAGCACGCCGTGCAGTAGACGATGAGACTCTAGCGGGGTGTGAGGGTTCTGAAAGGGAATGTTTGTAATTATGAAGCACGCCATGCAGTAGACGATATGACTCTAGCGGGGTGTGAGGGTTCTGAAAGGGAATGTTTGTAATTATGAAGCACGCCGTGCAGTAGACGATGAGACTCTAGCGGGGTGTGAGGGTTCTGACAGGAAATGTTTGTAATTATGAAGCACGCCGTGCAGTAGACGATATGACTCTAGCGGGGTGTGAGCGTTCTGACAGGAAATGTTTGTAATTATGAAGCACGCCGTGCAGTAGACGATGAGACTCTAGCGGGGTGTGAGCGTTCTGACAGGAAATGTTTGTAATTATGAAGCACGCCGTACAGTAGACGATGAGACTCTAGCGAGGTGTGAGGGTTCTGAAAGGAAATGTTTGTAATTATGAAGCACGCCGTGCAGTAGACGATGAGACTCTAGCGGGGTGTGAGGGTTCTGAAAGGAAATGTTTGTAATTATGAAGCACGCCGTGCAGTAGACGATGAGACTCTAGCGGGGTGTGAGCGTTCTGAAAGGGAATGTTTGTAATTATGAAGCACGCCGTGCAGTAGACGATATGACTCTAGCGGGGTGTGAGCGTTCTGAAAGGGAATGTTTGTAATTATGAAGCACGCCGTGCAGTAGACAATGACGATATGACTCTAGCGGGGTGTGAGGGTTCTGAAAGGCAATGTTTGTAATTATGAAGCACGCCGTGCAGTAGACGATGAGACTCTAGCGGGGTGTGAGGGTTCTGAAAGGGAATGTTTGTAATTATGAAGCACGCCGTGCAGTAGACGATGACGATATGACTCTAGCGGGGTGTGAGCGTTCTGAAAGGAAATGTTTGTAATTATGAAGCACGCCGTGCAGTAGACGATATGACTCTAGCGGGGTGTGAGCGTTCTGACAGGAAATGTTTGTAATTATGAAGCACGCCGTGCAGTAGACGATGAGACTCTAGCGGGGTGTGAGCGTTCTGACAGGAAATGTTTGTAATTATGAAGCACGCCGTGCAGTAGACGATGAGACTCTAGCGGGGTGTGAGCGTTCTGATTGGAAATGTTTGTAATTATGAAGCACGCCGTGCAGTAGACGATGAGACTCTAGCGGGGTGTGAGCGTTCTGAAAGGAAATGTTTGTAATTATGAAGCACGCCGTGCAGTAGACGATGACGATATGACTCTAGCGGGGTGTGAGGGTTCTGAAAGGAAATGTTTGTAATTATGAAGCACGCCGTGCAGTAGACGATGAGACTCTAGCGGGGTGTGAGCGTTCTGATTGGAAATGTTTGTAATTATAAAGCACGCCGTGCAGTAGACGATGAGACTCTAGCGGGGTGTGAGCGTTCTGAAAGGGAATGTTTGTAATTATGAAGCACGCCGTACAGTAGACGATGAGACTCTAGCGGGGTGTGAGGGTTCTGAAAGGAAATGTTTGTAATTATGAAGCACGCCGTGCAGTAGACGATGAGACTCTAGCGGGGTGTGAGGGTTCTAAAAGGGAATGTTTGTAATTATGAAGCACGCCGTACAGTAGACGATGAGACTCTAGCGGGGTGTGAGGGTTCTGAAAGGAAATGTTTGTAATTATGAAGCACGCCGTGCAGTAGACGATGACGATATGACTCTAGCGGGGTGTGAGGGTTCTGAAAGGGAATGTTTGTAATTATGAAGCACGCCGTGCAGTAGACGATGAGACTCTAGCGGGGTGTGAGGGTTCTGAAAGGAAATGTTTGTAATTATGAAGCACGCCGTACAGTAGACGATGACGATATGACTCTAGCGGGGTGTGAGGGTTCTGAAAGGGAATATTTGTAATTATGAAGCACGCCGTGCAGTAGACGATGAGACTCTAGCGGGGTGTGAGGGTTCTGAAAGGAAATGTTTGTAATTATGAAGCACGCCATGCATTAGACGATGAGACTCTAGCAGGGTGTGAGGGTTCTGAAAGGAAATGTTTGTAATTATGAAGCACGCCGTACAGTAGACGATGACGATATGACTCTAGCGGGGTGTGAGCGTTCTGAAAGGGAATGTTTGTAATTATGAAGCACGCCGTGCAGTAGACGATGAGACTCTAGCGAGGTGTGAGCGTTCTGAAAGGGAATGTTTGTAATTATGAAGCACGCCGTGCAGTAGACGATGAGACTCTAGCGGGGTGTGAGGGTTCTGAAAGGGAATGTTTGTAATTATGAAGCACGCCGTACAGTAGACGATGAGACTCTAGCGGGGTGTGAGCGTTCTGAAAGGAAATGTTTGTAATTATGAAGCACGCCGTACAGTAGACGATGACGATATGACTCTAGCAGGGTGTGAGCGTTCTGAAAGGAAATGTTTGTAATTATGAAGCACGCCGTGCAGTAGACGATGACGATGAGACTCTAGCGGGGTGTGAGGGTTCTGAAAGGGAATGTTTGTAATTATGAAGCACGCCGTGCAGTAGACGATGAGACTCTAGCGGGGTGTGAGTGTTCTGAAAGGGAATGTTTGTAATTATGAAGCACGCCGTGCAGTAGACGATGACGATATGACTCTAGCGGGGTGTGAGGGTTCTGAAAGGAAATGTTTGTAATTATGAAGCACGCCGTGCAGTAGACGATGACGATATGACTCTAGCGGGGTGTGAGGGTTCTGAAAGGAAATGTTTGTAATTATGAAGCACGCCGTGCAGTAGACGATGAGACTCTACGGGGTGTGAGCGTCTGTAAGAAAATGTTTGTAATTATGAATCACGCCGTGCAGTAGACGATGAGACTCTACGGGGTGTGAGCGTCTGTAAGAAAATGTTTGTAATTATGAAGCACGCCGTACAGTAGACGATGAGACTCTACGGGGTGTGAGCGTCTGTAAGAAAATGTTTGTAATTATGAAGCACGCCGTGCAGTAGACGATGAGACTCTACGGGGTGTGAGCGTCTGTAAGAAAATGTTTGTAATTATGAAGCACGCCGTACAGTAGACGATGAGACTCTACGGGGTGTGAGCGTCTGTAAGAAAATGTTTGTAATTATGAAGCACGCCGTGCAGTAGACGATGACGATGAGACTCTAGCGGGGTGTGAGGGTTCTGAAAGGGAATGTTTGTAATTATGAAGCACGCCGTGCAGTAGACGATGAGACTCTAGCGGGGTGTGAAAGTTCTGAAAGGGAATGTTTGTAATTATGAAGCACGCCGTGCAGTAGACGATGAGACTCTAGCGGGGTGTGAGGGTTCTGAAAGGAAATGTTTGTAATTATGAAGCACGCCGTGCAGTAGACGATGAGACTCTACGGGGTGTGAGCGTCTGTAAGAAAATGTTTGTAATTATGAAGCACGCCGTGCAGTAGACGATGAGACTCTACGGGGTGTGAGCGTCTGTAAGAAAATGTTTGTAATTATGAAGCACGCCGTGCAGTAGACGATGACGATGAGACTCTAGCGGGGTGTGAGGGTTCTGAAAGGAAATGTTTGTAATTATGAAGCACGCCGTGCAGTAGACGATGACGATATGACTCTAGCGGGGTGTGAGGGTTCTGAAAGGAAATGTTTGTAATTATGAAGCACGCCGTGCAGTAGACGATGAGACTCTACGGGGTGTGAGCGTCTGTAAGAAAATGTTTGTAATTATGAAGCACGCCGTGCAGTAGACGATGAGACTCTACGGGGTGTGAGCGTCTGTAAGAAAATGTTTGTAATTATGAAGCACGCCGTACAGTAGACGATGAGACTCTAGCGGGGTATGAGGGTTCTAAAGGGAATGTTTGTAATTATGAAGCACGCCGTACAGTAGACGATGAGACTCTAGCGGGGTGTGAGCGTTCTGAAAGGGAATGTTTGTAATTATGAAGCACGCCGTGCAGTAGACGATGACGATATGACTCTAGCGGGGTGTGAGGGTTCTGAAAGAAAATGTTTGTAATTATGAAGCACGCGGTGCAGTAGACGATGAGACTCTATCGGGGTGGGAGCGTTCTGAAAGGGAATGTTTGTAATTATGAAGCACGCCGTGCAGTAGACGATGACGATATGACTCTAGCGGGGTGTGAGGGTTCTGAAAGAAAATGTTTGTAATTATGAAGCACGCGGTGCAGTAGACGATGAGACTCTATCGGGGTGGGAGCGTTCTGAAAGGGAATGTTTGTAATTATGAAGCACGCCGTGCAGTAGACGATGACGATATGACTCTAGCGGGGTGTGAGGGTTCTGAAAGGGAATGTTTGTAATTATGAAGCACGCCGTGCAGTAGACGATGACGATATGACTCTAGCGGGGTGTGAGTGTTCTGTAAGGGAATGTTTGTAATTATGAAGCACGCCGTGCAGTAGACGATGACGATATGACTCTAGCGGGGTGTGAGCGTCTGTAAGGTAATGTTTGTTATAATGCAGCACGCCGTGCAGTAGACGATGACGATATGACTCTAGCAGGGTGTGAGCGTTCTGTAAGGGAATGTTTTGTAATTATGAAGCACGCCGTGCAGTAGACGATGACGATATGACTCTAGCGGGGTGTGAGCGTTCTGAAAGGGAATGTTTGTAATTATGAAGCACGCCGTACAGTAGACGATGACGATATGACTCTAGCGGGGTGTGAGGGTTCTGAAAGGGAATGTTTGTAATTATGAAGCACGCCGTGCAGTAGACGATGAGACTCTAGCGGGGTGTGAGCGTTCTGAAAGGGAATGGTTGTAATTATGAAGCACGCCGTGCAGTAGACGATGACGATATGACTCTAGCGGGGTGTGAGGGTTCTGAAAGGGAATGTTTGTAATTATGAAGCACGCCGTACAGTAGACGATGACGATATGACTCTAGCGGGGTGTGAGGGTTCTGAAAGGGAATGTTTGTAATTATGAAGCACGCCGTGCAGTAGACGATGAGACTCTAGCGGGGTGTGAGCGTTCTGAAAGGGAATGTTTGTAATTATGAAGCACGCCGTGCAGTAGACGATGAGACTCTAGCGGGGTGTGAGCGTTCTGAAAGGGAATGTTTGTAATTATGAAGCACGCCGTGCAGTAGACGATGAGACTCTAGCGGGGTGTGAGCGTTCTGAAAGGGAATGTTTGTAATTATGAAGCACGCCGTGCAGTAGACGATGAGACTCTAGCGGGGTGTGAGCGTTCTGAAAGGGAATGGTTGTAATTATGAAGCACGCCGTGCAGTAGACGATGACGATATGACTCTAGCGGGGTGTGAGCGTTCTGAAAGGGAATGTTTGTAATTATGAAGCACGCCGTGCAGTAGACGATGACGATATGACTCTAGCGGGGTGTGAGCGTTCTGAAAGGGAATGTTTGTAATTATGAAGCACGCCGTGCAGTAGACGATGACGGTATGACTCTAGCGGGGTGTGAGGGTTCTGAAAGGGATTGTTTGTAATTATGAAGCACGCCGTGCAGTAGACGATGACGAAATGACTCTAGCGGGGTGTGAGCGTTCTGAAAGGGAATGTTTGTAATTATGAAGCACGCCGTGCAGTAGACGATGACGATATGACTCTAGCGGGGTGTGAGGGTTCTGAAAGGGAATGTTTGTAATTATGAAGCACGCCGTGCAGTAGACGATATGACTCTAGCGGGGTGTGAGCGTTCTGAAAGGGATTGTTTGTAATTATGAAGCACGCCGTACAGTAGACGATGACGATATGACTCTAGCGGGGTGTGAGGGTTCTGAAAGGGATTGTTTGTAATTATGAAGCACGCCGTACAGTAGACGATGACGATATGACTCTAGCGGGGTGTGAGGGTTCTGAAAGGACATGTTTGTAATTATGAAGCACGCCGTGCAGTAGACGATATGACTCTAGCGGGGTGTGAGGGTTCTGAAAGGGAATGTTTGTAATTATGAAGCACGCCGTGCAGTAGACGATGAGACTCTAGCGGGGTGTGAGCGTTCTGAAAGGGAATGTTTGTAATTATGAAGCACGCCGTGCAGTAGACGATGAGACTCTAGCGGGGTGTGAGCGTTCTGAAAGGGAATGTTTGTAATTATGAAGCACGCCGTGCAGTAGACGATGAGACTCTAGCGGGGTGTGAGCGTTCTGAAAGGGAATGTTTGTAATTATGAAGCACGCCGTGCAGTAGACGATGAGACTCTAGCGGGGTGTGAGCGTTCTGAAAGGGAATGTTTGTAATTATGAAGCACGCCGTGCAGTAGACGATGAGACTCTAGCGGGGTGTGAGCGTTCTGAAAGGGAATGTTTGTAATTATGAAGCACGCCGTGCAGTAGACGATGACGGTATGACTCTAGCGGGGTGTGAGGGTTCTGAAAGGGAATGTTTGTAATTATGAAGCACGCCGTGCAGTAGACGATGACGATATGACTCTAGCGGGGTGTGAGGGTTCTGAAAGGGAATGTTTGTAATTATGAAGCACGCCGTGCAGTAGACGATGACGGTATGACTCTAGCGGGGTGTGAGGGTTCTGAAAGGGAATGTTTGTAATTATGAAGCACGCCGTGCAGTAGACGATGACGATATGACTCTAGCGGGGTGTGAGGGTTCTGAAAGGGAATGTTTGTAACTATGAAGCACGCCGTGCAGTAGACGATGAGACTCTAGCGGGGTGTGAGCGTTCTGAAAGGGAATGGTTGTAATTATGAAGCACGCCGTGCAGTAGACGATGACGATATGACTCTAGCGGGGTGTGAGCGTTCTGAAAGGGAATGTTTGTAATTATGAAGCACGCCGTGCAGTAGACGATGAGACTCTAGCGGGGTGTGAGCGTTCTGAAAGGGAATGTTTGTAATTATGAAGCACGCCGTGCAGTAGACGATGACGGTATGACTCTAGCGGGGTGTGAGGGTTCTGAAAGGGAATGTTTGTAATTATGAAGCACGCCGTGCAGTAGACGATGACGGTATGACTCTAGCAGGGTGTGAGGGTTCTGAAAGGGAATGTTTGTAATTATGAAGCACGCCGTGCAGTAGACGATGACGATGAGACTCTAGCGGGGTGTGAGGGTTCTGAAAGGGAATGTTTGTAATTATGAAGCACGCCGTGCAGTAGACGATGACGATATGACTCTAGCGGGGTGTGAGGGTTCTGAAATGAATGTTTGTAATTATGAAGCACGCCGTGCAGTAGACGATGACGATGAGACTCTAGCGGGGTGTGAGGGTTCTGAAAGGGAATGTTTGTAATTATGAAGCACGCCGTGCAGTAGACGATGACGATATGACTCTAGCGGGGTGTGAGCGTTCTGAAAGGGAATGTTTGTAATTATGAAGCACGCCGTGCAGTAGACGATGACGGTATGACTCTAGCGGGGTGTGAGGGTTCTGAAAGGGAATGTTTGTAATTATGAAGCACGCCGTGCAGTAGACGATGACGGTATGACTCTAGCGGGGTGTGAGGGTTCTGAAAGGGAATGTTTGTAATTATGAAGCACGCCGTGCAGTAGACGATGACGGTATGACTCTAGCGGGGTGTGAGGGTTCTGAAAGGGAATGTTTGTAATTATGAAGTACGCCGTGCAGTAGACCATATGACTCTAGCGGGGTGTGAGGGTTCTGAAAGGGAATGTTTGTAATTATGAAGCACGCCGTGCAGTAGACGATGAGACTCTAGCGGGGTGTGAGCGTTCTGAAAGGGAATGTTTGTAATTATGAAGCACGCCGTGCAGTAGACGATGACGATATGACTCTAGCGGGGTGTGAGCGTTCTGAAAGGGAATGTTTGTAATTATGAAGCACGCCGTGCAGTAGACGATGACGATATGACTCTAGCGGGGTGTGAGGGTTCTGAAAGGGAATGTTTGTAATTATGAAGCACGCCGTGCAGTAGACGATGAGACTCTAGCGGGGTGTGAGCGTTCTGAAAGGGAATGTTTGTAATTATGAAGCACGCCGTGCAGTAGACGATGACGATATGACTCTAGCGGGGTGTGAGCGTTCTGAAAGGAAATGTTTGTAATTATGAAGCACGCCGTGCAGTAGACGATGACGGTATGACTCTAGCGGGGTGTGAGCGTTCTGTAAGGAAATGTTTGTTATTATGAAGCACGCCGTACAGTAGACGATGAGACTCTAGCGGGGTGTGAGGGTTCTGAAAGGGAATGTTTGTAATTATGAAGCACGCCGTGCAGTAGACGATGACGATATGACTCTAGCGGGGTGTGAGCGTTCTGAAAGGGAATGTTTGTAATTATGAAGCACGCCGTGCAGTAGACGATGACGATATGACTCTAGCGGGGTGTGAGGGTTCTGAAAGGGAATGTTTGTAATTATGAAGCACGCGGTGCAGTAGACGATGACGATGAGACTCTAGCGGGGTGTGAGGGTTCTGAAAGGGAATGTTTGTAATTATGAAGCACGCCGTGCAGTAGACGATGAGACTCTAGCGGGGTGTGAGCGTTCTGAAAGGGAATGTTTGTAATTATGAAGCACGCCGTGCAGTAGACGATGACGATATGACTCTAGCAGGCTGTGAGGGTTCTGAAAGGGAATGTTTGTAATTATGAAGCACGCCGTGCAGTAGACGATGACGGTATGACTCTAGCGGGGTGTGAGGGTTCTGAAAGGGAATGTTTGTAATTATGAAGCACGCCGTGCAGTAGACGATGACGATATGACTCTAGCGGGGTGTGAGGGTTCCGAAAGAAAATGTTTGTGAAATTAATGTCCTACTATATACTTAAATCATTATGCTACATTTTAGTTTTCAACCTTTAAAAAGTGGGGCCCCAAAAATCCAACTTACATACGGGCCCCGTAATTTTGAGTTACGCCACTGACGAACATAAACGGTACCTACTAGGCAATTTCTAGTTTACACAAGAGATTTTACTTTAGTCTCAAACATATTAAGAATTATAAACGATACGAAGCACTTTATCTTTCAACATGAAAGGTCTTACATATCCACATTAGTCACTACAATGTTCACAAAAAAAAAACGATACGAGACAATTTGTTGTTCACACCAGGGTTCTTAGTCGTTCCACGTGGAAGCCAGTACCTGCGAACAATGCAGCAGACCATGTAAGGTTACTGTCGATACACGTTGGCTACTTATACAAGGGTACCAGCAATGGCACTGGGAGGCACCCAATGTCCGTAAATCCCATAGTGCAGATTCTTAGGGTACACCAAGTGACTGGGGTCACTCCCGTAGGTCGTACGATGAGACGGGAAGTTCTGGAAGCTTATACCTGAAAAATACAGCAGACCATGTTAAGTTAATGCTGACACACGTGTGACTTACTTATACAATGGTACCAGCAGTGGCACTAGGAGATACCATGCGCAACAATGGGTACACGCTCTAGACCGCTAGCAGACCCTACCTACACCTACAGGGCGAGAGTTTTGGCAAGAGCATTGTACCCAGCTAAAGCTCGAAACAAACTGCCGGTACATTGTATAAGGCGATCACACTGAAGTCCTTAAACCTATGAGTTGTGTTTCCACTGTTTCTTATCTGCTTCCAGTAGCGTAGATTCTCGACGTTCTCGCAGACGTTCTCGAAGTCGAACCATCTCTCATTCGATCCCAGCCAGACACCCAAGCACATTCACGATTAATTGTGACTAAAATGTTCTCGATGCACTTTGTTTATTACAAGAGAGAGTTCACACGTTTCACATTATTCATAAACATGTTCACAAATATAAACGATACGAAAAGCACTTTGTACTCACACGAGGGTTATAGATGTTTATACATTAGTCACTAAAAGGTTCAAAACGTAAACTATTCAAAGTACTTTTTGGTTCACACGATAGATTTAGCACTAGTCACTTAAATGTTCACGATTATAAACGATACGAGAGACTTTGTTGTTCGCACGAGGACTTTCAGTCGTTCCACGTGGAAGCAATTACCTGCGAACAATGCAGCAGACCATGTTAGATTATTGTAGACTAACGTTGAATACTTATACAATAAATAAATAAAATAAATTCACATTTAGAGTCTACCCACTCAGTAACTAAACTGATTTGCAGTGGGGGACTTAAATTTAAAGTGACCAAACCAACCCTGTAGGCCTCGAACACCATCGACGAGTGAGCGATAACCAATCAAAGATCGATATTTTAAATATGAAACATATGAATCAGTGATTGGACAGTGCGAACACCTGCGGACAAATGCCAGAAACAACAAGGCCGATTCAGAACAACTTTGAATTTATTGAGTGCTTCGTTGCTAGGACGGCTCCAAAGTCACCGTTTACTTATTCCTAAGCCAAGAAGTAATGGAATTGAATCCACATTAGAAGTTAAAAAACTTCTGCCTGAAGCGGGAATTGAACCCGGGACCTTCTGCATTGGAAGCTGGGATGCTTACCACTGCCAGCAGTAGCACTGGGAGGCAACCAAGGTCCGTAAATCCCCTGGTGCGGATTCGTCGGGTAAACCAAGTGGCTGGGGTCACTCTCGTAGGTCGTACAATGAGACGGGAAGCTCTGGAAGCTAATACCTGAAAAAATACAGCAGACCATGTTAAGTTAATGTTGACACACGTGTGACTTACTTATACAATGGTACCAGCAGTGGCACTAGGAGATACCATGCGCAACAATGGGTACACGCTCTAGACCGCTAGCAGACCCTACCTACACCTACAGGGCGAGAGTTTTGGCAAGAGCATTGTACCCAGCTAAAGCTCGAAACAAACTGCCGGTACATTGTATAAGGCGATCACACTGAAGTTCTTAAACCTATGAGTTGTGTTTCCACTGTTTCTTATCTGCTTCCAGTGGCGTAGAGTCTCGTTGTGTTCGCAGACGTTCTCGAAGTCGAAGTCGAATAATTTTGACTAAAATGTTCTTGAGGCACTTTGTTTAATACAAGAGGGATTTCACATGTTTCTTATTAGTCATTAACATGTTCACAAATATATTACGATAAGAAAGGCACTTTGTACTTCACACGAGGGTTTCACTCGTTTTTATATTAGTCACTAAATTTTATAACGTAAGCTATTTGAGGTATTTAGTGGTTCACACGAGAGATTTAACACTAGTCACTAAAATGTTCGCGATTATAAACGATACGAAACACTTTGTTGTTCACACTAGGGTTCTCAGTCGTTCCACAATGGAAGCCAGTACCTGCGAACAATACAGAAGAACATGATAAATTACCGTTGACACACGTGTGACTTACTTATACAATGGTACCAGCAGTGGCACTAGGAGATACCATGCGCAACAATGGGTACACGCTCTAGACCGCTAGCAGACCCTACCTACACCTACAGGGCGAGAGTTTTGGCAAGAGCATTGTACCCAGCTAAAGCTCGAAACAAACTGCCGGTATATTGTATAAGGCAGTCACACTGAAGTTCTTAAACCTATGAGTTGTGTTTCCACTGTTTCTTATCTGCTTCAAGTGGCGTAGAGTCTCGTTGTGCTCGCAGACGTTCTCGAAGTCGAACCGTCCCCCATTTGTCCTCTTGATAACCAATCAATTTTACGCATTTACTGCGACGTTCTAGTATTGGTTTACTTGATGCAAGGCGGTTGTTACCAAACCTGGAAAAGAATAAACCAAATACTAATGGTTGTTCTTAAAAAAAAGATATGTGCTGCGGTAGACGTTATCCTGTCAAGATGATCGATCCCCAATATGAACTTCACGGACTGCAAGGATTGTAATGACCCGTTTAGACAGACATAAATAAATAAATAAATAAATAAATAAATAAATAAATAAATAAATAAATAAATAAATAAATAAATAAATAAATAAATAAATAAATAAATAAATAAATAAATAAATAAATAAATAAATAAATAAATAAATAAATAAATAAATAAATAAATAAATAAATAAATAAATAAATAAATAAAGAAATAAATAAATAAATAAAGAAAGAAATAAATAAATAAATAAATAAATAAATAAATAAATAAAAAAATAAGAGGGATATATTTATTTATTTTAATTAAACTAATTGTATTGTTGTGAGTTTATATATAACTTAATAAATGAAAGTAATTACTCATTACTTTACTTAACACACAGCCTCCCTAAAGGACTAGCGTTTTATAATTACTAATAACTGTTAATAATGCGGTTGATATTCTCAGTTCACGTGTTGCTTGTTGTCACCTACCAGCGCTAATACTACTCACATCACCACGTTTACATCCTGTATACAGATATAGAGGGAGGTAGCTCAGCGGTAACACGTGAGACTCATAATGCGGGAGGTCGCTGGTTCGACTCCGGCCACCAGGCACCCTGACTGAAGGTTTTCCCCGAGATTTCCCTCAGTCGTAAATACGAATGCTGGGATCGAGTCCTACTAACAGCCCTCGGACATTCCTTCCAAATGTCCAAACACGCTCATCTATAACTTACATCAGGTAAATAAAGTTGGTGTTGCACCAAACAGCGAACAAGTATTATTCGTTATCTATCGTGTGGTAGAAACGGCCGCAAACAGTTCCCACGGCAGAGATCCCCCCCCCCCCCGGCCCCTCCCTACACATGACGGTAGCGTCACCCCGTCTACAAGACTCGATTGTGTCCACCGGTCAGCTGACGTTCTGATCACGTGACCCCGCCCCCTGACCTACTGCCACAGACGCTGGCAGCTGTCTAGTGCAACGAGGCTAAGCGAGACGGTGCTAGAGTGTCACGCTTGCTGCTGTAGGGTGTACTAGGTTATATCGTCGGCTGTGTTAGGGGACTCATACGATAGGCAGAGCTACCCTGTACCAGACGGGGCTCGAACCCCGTCCTTGATCATAAAACAAGATTTAGCAATATGCATTCCAGTCACACGGTAGGATCTACCTCACCCCTAGACAGACACGGCCAGGCTGGCCCACCGACCAATCAGCGCATCGCATTCTCGCACAATGACGTGTATGGCGCACAGAAGTAAACATTGGTAATACACTCGCACTAGATAAAAGTGGGATACGGCGGCCGAGATATTGTTAGCTCAGCGGTAACATACGAGACTCTTATATGGGAGGTCACCGGTTCGATCCCGGCCACCGACGATCCTGACTGAAGGTATTTTCCGAGGTATTTCTCAGTCGTAAAGGCGAATGCTGGAACTAAGTGGACATTCCTTCCAAACTAACCGAACACTAATAAACCTAGTTATTCATATGGGGCCATCAGGTAAAGCTGGTGCGCACCCTGCAACAGGTATCCCTACGACCAAGTTCTTATCACTATACCAAAGTCTCAAGCAACAATGAGAACCATGTTGATAATACTTTGTGCTTTACCCTGGTGAGTGGATGAATGACAAATATGAAGATAGAAACGCACCCATGAAAGCTATGACTGTCCCAAGATCCAAACCTGAAACTCAGCAACCAAGACCTACGCATCATCGACCACGACCAGTGCTAGGCTCATTACAACACGACACGCATAAATGAAACAGTCTACACATACCTGTGATATCTATCATGTCAATTACTGTCACTACCAACAAGGTATAGTACGAATTTTATGACAGATAGTAGACCTAAGAATATTTATAGAAATACTAGTAAGTTCTAGGCAAATAGAGAAACAGATAAATATATTATCAAATAAAGTATAATAAACAATGAAACATGTCGAGAATGATTATTTTGGAACAACCGAGTACGCTTCACTTTTGAGGTGTGAAGCCAAGGTGTAATAAAACCAACTATACATCCTCAACTAGGGTTCTTTAAGCCCATTTTTCATAACTAAGAAATAATAGGTGGTGACCTTTAAAATAAGTTCTCATACGATGGAGTGACTGGGTATAAATTAATGAGGTGTTACAAGATTTCAGGAGACAAAACAAAATTCAGTGCCTACAGCCACCCTTCCCCACCCCCCTCACACCCAACCGTCTGAGGATAGTTGTTTGCGATGGTTTTCTGGGCTTTAAGTCAAGTAAAGTATTTTGGCAACGATGCTAATCGAGACTATGGCTGGATGAGATGAATCATATAAAGCCAGGACTGAAACCTGGACAAATCAGTACAGCATAATATGTTTGGGGGGGGGGGGGGGGTGAGATCAGAGAACTATGATAATTATTACTAATTAAAAAGTTAAAAAATGTTTTAATAACATCTGTTAGCATTAACATCAGTTCTAACAACGCCTACGTATTTTTGGGATGATACCAAAGATTTGGCCGACGAATATTCTAGATTACTTTTCAATTTAGATTTAGGCCTACTATACCGGTCTAGGGCTTCTTATTTAAGACTGCTTGAAATAATAAGTCATTTCACGAAACAATTGATTACGGTATTACGGGTTGCCAAGTCTGGTTTGATAGCACCTTTGCTAGAAATTTGAAATCAAGACGAAATTTTTTTTCTCACGCCCACAAAATGGCGGACACCGATTGAAGAATTATTTCAACTGCGGTTGAATTTAATCGATGAAATAATACCATTGTATCTTGTCATCAACGATTCATATAGCTGTACCAGTTATCTCTAGTTACTATTTAATCGCGTCAATACACAATCATCGCCCGATGAAACCGTTTTTACGTAAAATAGAACTATTTTCAAGGCGAGGGTTCAGTTTGTTCGTCTCCCTACGAACTACCTATTTCGGTTATGTAATCGGTACTTGGACGCAACCGTTATGAGAGCCTACACGACACGATAAGAACATAACATTCATCAGCATACAACAATATACAAGATACAATAAAAAATTAGGATAGGTTATGTATTTTCAAGTCGATGTACCTTGTTCCAAAGTCTCCTTGCCAAAACGGAAGCCGTCCGCTTTAGCCCACTTGTTGAATCAGTTCACTACCGGTGTTAGTAAATTGACACTCAAAGTTAAAATAATACTTGCACCGAGATAAGAATCGCTCAGAGAATGTAATATTAGTTACTCGAACTGTTTTTATCGTACTTGGTATTGCAAAGTTTTAGTTTTTGCGTTAATATTGTATTTTATTCGCACCGGCCCTAGTCTCGTGGCTTCGGCCGGCTGACATTGAACAAAGGGGATGAGTGTCTAGGTACACGGCCCGGCAGAACTTACCTCGGTGACTTCCGGTAGAGGGCAGTGCAACCAACTTTCAATTAATACTTTTTAAAACTTAATATATTTAATGACCTGTTTTACTGATTATCTCAAGTAATATATTTTAAAATTAACTGTTAATTCTTTTCAGTTTATGGAACGCTAATTTAATAAATTTGGCCTCTTTTAAATAACCGGAATGCCGCGAAAATCACCCGATTTGAACACTTCGAAGAACGATTCAAGGGAGCGTTCAATAATTAATTATGTTCGCTCGGAACAGCCGGGACTCGAGCGGGTTCGAAATTGCTGAGTTGATGTGGAGATAGCTCACGTCAGTCCTACAGCCGCGGAATTCAAATATTAGTACTGTTCTTTTTACAACGCTTACAACTTGCCTTGTTTGTCTGGACGGAATCTTTGAATCGATATTCCACCTACTTCTAGATGTCCGATCAAGCTGAAATTTTTTACACAGACGTATTCTTGATGACAATAGATGAATCAACCGTCATATTTACTAAATTGTTAATAAATTTATCATAATTAATTAATTAATGTTTTACATGGAAATCGATGAATCTTTGAATCGATATTTCACCTACTTTTAAATGTCCGATCAAGCTGAAATTTTGTACACAGACGTATTTTAATGACAATACATGGATCAACTGTCATATTGACAAAATTGTCAATTAATTCATCATAATTAATTAATTCATGTTTTATATGGAAATCGATGTTTAACCCACTTTTCAACGTCAAATCGAATTGAAAGTTTTCACACAGACGTATTATTAATGTCAAAACACGAATCAATTGTCATATTTACTAAAACGTCAATAAATTAATCATAATTAAATTAATTAATGTTTTAAATGGAAATCGATGTACAACCCACTTCCCAACGTCAAATCGAGTTGAAAGTTTTTACACAGACGTATTCTTAATGACTTCACACGAACCATGTGTCATATTAACTAAATAATCAATTAATTCATCAAAATTAATTAATTGATGTTTTATATGGGAATCGATGTTTAACCCCCTTGCCAACGTCAAATCGAGTTAAAAGTTTTCACGCAGACGTGTTCTTAATGACAATACACGAATCAATTGTCATATTAACTAAATAATCAATTAATTTATCATAATTAATTAATTAATTGATGTTTTATATGGAAATCGATATTTCACCCACTTTCCAACGTTGAATTGAGCTGAAAGTTTTCACACGGAAGTATTTTTAATGACAATACACGAATTAATTGTCATATTTACTAAATATCCAATTAACGTATCATAATTAATTAATGTTTTATATGCGAATCGATGTTTAACCCACTTCCGAACGTCGAATTGAGCTGAAAATTTACACACAGACGTATTCTTAACGACAATACATGAATCAATTGTCATATTTACTAAATAATCAATCAAGCCATCATAATTAATTAATTGATGTTTTATATGGGGATCGATAAAACACTCACTTTCGAACGTCGAATTGAGCTAAAAGTTTGCACACAGACGTATTCTTAATGACAATACATGAATCAATTGTCATATTTACTAAATAATCAATTAAACTATCATAATTAATTAATCAATCGATATTCGATATATATTCGATTGCAAGATTATTTAAGACTTAAAAGTATAAAATAATATTACATGAAAAAAATATATTTTGTTTTAAACAACGCTTATATTTAAATGCACTAAAAAGTAAAAAATAAATATTCGCCCAACAAATTTTTGCCTCACTCGGAAAATGAAAGCGTTGGGCGCTTTCCCTGCATAAACAGCAGAATACTGCAATCTATGTCAATACCGAAAGCGCCCAACGCTTTTATTTTCCGAGTGAGGCAAAAATTTGTTGGGCAAATATTTATTTTTTACTTTTTAGTGCATTTAAATATAAGCGTTGTTTTTAAAAAAATATATTTTTTTCATGTAATATTATTAAAACATGAAATTGCTCAAGACAAAAACAGCTGCAAGAATAATATTATTAATTTGAATTGTTCTGATATAATGGTATCATTTTTTAATGTGTTTGTTATTTACTTATTAGTTTAACAGCATGTTTACATTCACTTTCTAATCAATCTTTCAAATCATACATTTCAAAACAAACATACAGTTTTAAATTATGTTATCTATTTAGGTATCGCATTAAGAACTGTCTGTTATGTACCATGTTTTAAAGTTTACTCTCATAGATATTTTTACTGCAGTAACTTCTCGTTACAATATTCAATAGGGAAGGCTCATGAAAAATAAATATTCCTCGAAGTACCTAAAAACGAAAGCCCATTATCTAAAAATACGGACTATATAATTTTTATATCTGAGAAGTGTATATTTCCTATTCTATTAGCATTTTAAGTTTGAAATTTGGAACTACCCGCTCCGTAATTGAAAAACGGCTCGTGACGTCATAACTCTTGTCAACAACTGCCTCCTTGAAGTATTCTTAATAATATCAACGATTATAAGTTGGACATTTTACAATATCTAGGATGCAGTGACTTTACAACAATGTCTTTTATGCCACTTTTTTCTTCAGAAAATACATTTTGATACACTATTTACCAAAACGTGTTTAAAATAATACAATTATTTAACATATTGTTGTTAATTAATGTTAAGCAGTGTTCATTTACTAACTAGAAATAAACGTTGATTCAGTTGAAGTCTTAAGAGAGCAATAATTTACTAAATTGTGAGATTTCAGTACTATTTGTATGATAAAAAATGATTATTAACAGAGTTATGACGTCAGAATCTTTAATCACGAGCAAGATGGCGCAGGTCCGTTTCTGAGCGTGTTTTGACAGCAATATCTTTGACTTGCTGTTAAAGCGATGTTAATGCACCTTTCGAGCCGAAACAAATTAGTTCCCGTTTATTTTAACTTGAGGTAACCAGCAAGCAAATAAAAAAAAATTGTGAGCCTTCCCTATTGTGACCATATTCAATTTTCAAAAGTTTAAACAGAAAATGGGAAACATACCGGAGACCTTTTTTAGCCGCATTTAAAATACCTATCTATTGCCTACCTACCTACGACCTACTGCCACACACAACGCCTTCACTTGCATCCGGGGATACCATAGACGCTGGCAGCTGAGTCTAGTGCAACGAGGCTAAGCGAGACGATGTCCACAAGACTCGATTGTGTCCACCGGTCAGCTGACGTTCTGATCACGTGACCCCGCCCCCTGACCTACTGCCACACACAACGCCTTCACTTGCATCCGGGGATACCACAGACGCTGGCAGCTGAGTCTAGTGCAACGAGGCTAAGCGAGACGTTGTCTACAAGACTCCATTGTGTCCACCGGTCAGCTGACGTTCTGATCACGTGACCCCGCCCCCTGACCTACTGCCCCACACAACGCCTTCACTTGCATCCGGGGATACCACAGACGCTGGCAGCTGAGTCTAGTGCAACGAGGCTAAGCGAGACGTTGTCTACAAGACTCCATTGTGTCCACCGGTCAGCTGACGTTCTGATCACGTGACCCCGCCCCCTGACCTACTGCCCCACACAACGCCTTCACTTGCATCCGGGGATACCACAGACGCTGGCAGCTGAGTCTAGTGCAACGAGGCTAAGCGAGACGATGTCTACAAGACTCGATTGTGTCCACCGGTCAGCTGACGTTCTGATCACGTGACCCCGCCCCCTGACCTACTGCCACACACAACGCCTTCACTTGCATCCGGGGATACCACAGACGCTGGCAGCTGTCTAGTGCAACGAGGCTAAGCGAGACGATGTCAACAAGGCTCCATTGTGTCCACCGGTCAGCTGACGTTCTGATCACGTGACCCCGCCCCCTGACCTACTGCCACACACAACGCCTTCACTTGCATCCGGGGATACCACAGACGCTGGCAGCTGTCTAGTGCAACGAGGCTAAGCGAGACGATGTCAACAAGACTCGATTGTGTCCACCGGTCAGCTGACGTTCTGATCACGTGACCCCGCCCCCTGACCTACTGCCACACACAACGCCTTCACTTGCATCCGGGGATACCACAGACGCTGGCAGCTGTCTAGTGCAACGAGGCTAAGCGAGACGATGTCTACAAGACTCGATTGTGTCCACCGGTCAGCTGACGTTCTGATCACGTGACCCCGCCCCCTGACCTACTGCCACACACAACGCCTTCACTTGCATCCGGGGATACCACAGACGCTGGCAGCTGAGTCTAGTGCAACGAGGCTAAGCGAGACGATGTCTACAAGACTCGATTGTGTCCACCGGTCAGCTGACGTTCTGATCACGTGACCCCGCCCCCTGACCTACTGCCCCACACAACGCCTTCACTTGCATCCGGGGATACCACAGACGCTGGCAGCTGAGTCTAGTGCAACGAGGCTAAGCGAGACGATGTCAACAAGACTCGATTGTGTCCACCGGTCAGCTGACGTTCTGATCACGTGACCCCGCCCCCTGACCTACTGCCCCACACAACGCCTTCACTTGCATCCGGGGATACCCCAGACGCTGGCAGCTGAGTCTAGTGCAACGAGGCTAAGCGAGACGATGTCAACAAGACTCGATTGTGTCCACCGGTCAGCTGACGTTCTGATCACGTGACCCCGCCCCCTGACCTACTGCCACACACAACGCCTTCACTTGCATCCGGGGATACCACAGACGCTGGCAGCTGAGTCTAGTGCAACGAGGCTAAGCGAGACGATGTCAACAAGACTCGATTGTGTCCACCGGTCAGCTGACGTTCTGATCACGTGACCCCGCCCCCTGAGCTACTGCCACAGACGCTGGCAGCTGTCTAGTGCAACGAGGCTAAGCGAGACGATGTCAACAAGACTCGATTGTGTCCACCGGTCAGCTGACGTTCTGATCACGTGACCCCGCCCCCTGACCTACTGCCACACACAACGCCTTCACTTGCATCCGGGGATACCACAGACGCTGGCAGCTGAGTCTAGTGCAACGAGGCTAAGCGAGACGATGTCAACAAGACTCGATTGTGTCCACCGGTCAGCTGACGTTCTGATCACGTGACCCCGCCCCCTGACCTACTGCCACACACAACGCCTTCACTTGCATCCGGGGATACCACAGACGCTGGCAGCTGAGTCTAGTGCAACGAGGCTAAGCGAGACGATGTCTACAAGACTCCATTGTGTCCACCGGTCAGCTGACGTTCTGATCACGTGACCCCGCCCCCTGACCTACTGCCACACACAACGCATTCACTTGCATCCGGGGATACCACAGACGCTGGCAGCTGAGTCTAGTGCAACGAGGCTAAGCGAGACGATGTCAACAAGACTCGATTGTGTCCACCGGTCAGCTGACGTTCTGATCACGTGACCCCGCCCCCTGAGCTACTGCCACAGACGCTGGCAGCTGTCTAGTGCAACGAGGCTAAGCGAGACGGTCCTAGAGTGTCACGCTTGCTGCTGTAGGGTGTACTAGGTTATATCGTCGGCTGTGTTAGGGGACTCATACGATAGGCAGAGCTACCCTGTACCAGACGGGGCTCGAACCCCGTCCTTGATCATAAAACAAGATTTAGCAATATGCATTCCAGTCACACGGTAGGATCTACCTCACCCCTAGACAGACACGGCCAGGCTGGCCCACCGACCAATCAGCGCATCGCATTCTCGCACAATGACGTGTATGGCGCACAGAAGTAAACATTGGTAATACACTCGCACTAGATAAAAGTGGGATACGGCGGCCGAGATATTGTTAGCTCAGCGGTACATACGAGACTCTTATATGGGAGGTCACCGGTTCGATCCCGGCCACCGACGATCCTGACTGAAGGTATTTTCCGAGGTATTTCTCAGTCGTAAAGGCGAATGCTGGAACTAAGTGGACATTCCTTCCAAACTAACCGAACACTAATAAACCTAGTTATTCATATGGGGCCATCAGGTAAAGCTGGTGCGCACCCTGCAACAGGTATCCCTACGACCAAGTTCTTATCACTATACCAAAGTCTCAAGCAACAATGAGAACCATGTTGATAATACTTTGTGCTTTACCCTGGTGAGTGGATGAATGACAAATATGAAGATAGAAACGCACCCATGAAAGCTATGACTGTCCCAAGATCCAAACCTGAAACTCAGCAACCAAGACCTACGCATCATCGACCACGACCAGTGCTAGGCTCATTACAACACGACACGCACAAATGAAACAGTCTACACATACCTGTGATATCTATCATGTCAATTACTGTCACTACCAACAAGGTCTAGTACGAATTTTATGACAGATAGTAGACCTAAGAATATTTATAGAAATACTAGTAAGTTCTAGGCAAATAGAGAAACAGGTAAATATATTATGAAATAAATTATAATAAATACAGAAACATGCTCGAGAATCTTTATTTTGGAACAACCGAGTACGCTTTACTTGCAAGGTGTGAAGCCAAGGTGTAATAAAACCAA
Organism: Isoperla grammatica; assembly: GCA_945910005.1. NCBI lineage: Eukaryota > Metazoa > Arthropoda > Insecta > Plecoptera > Perlodidae > Isoperla > Isoperla grammatica. The sequence continues at coordinate 48,102,826 of OX246742.1, read as the reverse complement.
CCATACATCCTCAACAAGGGTTCTTTAAGCCCATTTTTCATAACTAAGAAATAATAGGTAATGAATGGCCTTTAAAGTAAGTTCTCATAATATGATGGAGTGACTGGGTCCGGTATAGGGAAATAAATCAGGTGTTACAAGATTACAAGAGACAAAACAAAATTCAGTGCTTATACGACAACCATCCAACCAACCAACCCCCCCCCCCCCCCCTCCCCCCTGAGGATAGTGGTTCGGCGATGGTTTTCTGGGCTTTAAGTCAAGTAAGGTATTTTGGCAACGATGCTAATCGAGACTATGGCTGGATGAGATGAATCTTATAAAGCCAGGACTGAAACCTGGACAGTTCTAGATCAGTACAACATATGTTTTTGATGAGGGGGGGGGGTGAGATCAGAGAACTATGATAATTATTACTCATTAAAAAGTTAAAAAATGTCTTAATAACATCTGTAGGCATTAACATCAGTTCTAACTACGCCTACGTATTTTTGGGATGATACCAAAGATTTGGCCGACGAATATTCTACATTACTTTTCAATTTAGATTTAGGCCTACAATACCGGTCTAGGGCTTCTTATTTAGGACTGCTTGAAATAATAAGTCATTTCACGAAACAATTGATTACGGTATTACGGGTTGCCAAGTCTGGTTTGATAGCACCTTGGCTAGAAATTTGAAATCAAGACGGATTTTTTTTTCTCACGCCCACAAAATGGCGGACACCGATTGAAGAATTATTTCAACTGCGGTTGAATTTAATCGATGAAATAATACCATTGTATCTTGTCATCAACGATTCATATAGCTGTACCAGTTATCTCTAGTTACTATTTAATCGCGTCAATACACAATCATCGCCCGATGAAACCGTTTTTACGTAAAATAAAACTATTTTCAAGGCGAGGGTTCAGTTTGTTCGTCTCCCTACGAACTACCTATTTCGATTATGTAATCGGTACTTGGATGCAACTGTTATGAGAGCCTACACGACGCGATAAGAACATAATATTCATCAGCATACAACAATATGCAAGATACAATTAGGATAGGTTATGTATTTTCAAGTCGATGTACCTTGTTCCAAAGTCTCCTTGCCAAAACGGAAGCCGTCCGCTTTAGCCCACTTGTTGAATCAGTTCACTACCGGTGTTAGTAAATTGACACTCAAAGTTAAAATAATACTTGCACCGAGATAAGAATCGCTCAGAGAATGTAATATTAGTTACTCAAACTGTTTTTATCGCACTTGGTATTGTAAAGTTTTAGTTTTTGCGTTTATATCGTATTTTATTCGCACCGGCCCTAGTCTCGTGGCTTCGGCCGGCTGACATTGAACAAAGGGGATGAGTGTCTAGGTACACGGCCCGGCAGAACTTACCTCGGTGACTTCCGGTAGAGGGCACTGCAACCAACTTTCAATTAATACTTTTTAAAACTTAATATATTTAATGACCTGTTTTACTGATTATCTCAAGTAATATATTTTAAAATTAACTGTTAATTCTTTTCAGTTTATGGAACGCTAATTTAATAAATTTGGCCTCTTTTAAATAACCGGAATGCCGCGAAAATCACCCGATTTGAACACTTCGAAGAACGATTAAAGGGAACGTTCAATAATTAATTATGTTCGCTCGGAACAGCCGGGACTCGAGCGGGTTCGAAATTGCTGAGTTGATGTGGAGATAGCTCACGTCAGTCCTACAGCCGCGGAATTTAAATATTAGTACTGTTCTTTTTACAACGCTTATATTAACTTGCCTTGTTTGTCAGGACGGAATCTTTGAATCGATATTCCACCTACTTCTAGATGTCCGATCAAGCTGAAATTTTTTACACAGACGTATTCTTGATGACAATACATGAATCAACTGTCATATTTACTAAATTGTCAATTAATTCATCAAAATTAATTAATTCATGTTTTATATGGAAATCGATGTTTAACCCACTTTTCAACGTCAAATCGAATTGAAAGTTTTCACACAGACGTATTCTTAATGACAATACAGGAATCAATTGTCATATTTACTAAACCGTCAATTAATTTATCATAATTAATTAATTAATGTTTTATATGGAAATCGATGTACAACCCACTTCCCAACGTGAAATCGAATTGAAAGTTTTCACACAGACGAACTCTTAATGACAATACACGAATCATGTGTCATATTAACTAAATAATCAATTAATTCATCATAATTAATTAATTGATGTTTTATATGGGAATCGATGTTTAACCCACTTTCCAACGTCAAATCGAGTTAAAAGTTTTCCCGCAGACGTGTTTTTAATGACAATACACGAATCAATTGTCATATAAACTAAATAATCAATTAATTTATCATAATTAATTAATTAATTGATGTTTTATATAGAAATCGATATTTCACTTACTTTTCAACGTTGAATTGAGCTGAAAGTTTTCACACAGACGTATTTTTAATGACAATACACGAATTAATTGTCATATTTACTAAACATTCAATTAATTTATCATAATTAATTAATGTTTTATATGGGAATCGATGTTTAACCCACTTCCGAACGTCGAATTGAGCTGAAAGTTTACACACAGACGTATTCTTAACGACAATACACGTATCAATTGTCATATTTACTAAAAATAGTCAGTTAATTCATCATAATTAATTAATGTTTTATATGGGAATCGATATTTCACCCACTTCCCAACGTCGAATCGAGTTAAAAGTTTTCACACAGACGTATTCTTAATGACAATACATGAATCAATTGTCATATTTACTAAATAATCAATTAAGCCATCATAATTAATTAATTGATGTTTTATATGGGGATCGATAAAACACTCACTTTCGAACGTCGAATTGAGCTAAAAGTTTGCACACAGACGTATTCTTAATGACAATACATGAATCAATTGTCATATTTACTAAATAATCAATTAAACTATCATAATTAATTAATCAATCGATATTCGATATATATTCGATTGCAAGATTCTTTATGACTAAAAAATATAAAATAATATTACATGAAAAAAATATATTTTTTTAAAAACAACGCTTATATTTAAATGCACTAAAAAGTAAAAAATAAATATTCGCCCAACAAATTTTTGCCTCACTCGGAAAATAAAAGCGTTGGGCGCTTTCCCTTCATAAACAGCAGAATACTGCAATCTATGTCAATACCGAAAGCGCCCAACGCTTTTATTTTCCGAGTGAGGCAAAAATTTGCTGGGCAAATATTTATTTTTTACTTTTAGTGCATTTAAATATAAGCGTTGTTTTTAAAAAAATATATTTTTTTCATGTAATATTATTAAAACATGAAATTGTTCAAGACAAAAACAGCTGCAAGAATAATATTATTAATTTGAATTGTTCTGATATAATGTTATCACTTTTAAATGCGTTTGTTATTTACTTATTAGTTTAACAGCGCGTTAACATTCACTTTCTAATCAATCTTTCAAATCATACATTTCAAAAGAAACATACAGTTTTAAATTATGTTATCTATTTAGGTATCGCATTAAGAACTGTCTGTTATGTACCATGTTTTAAAGTTTACTCACATAGATATTTTTACTGCAGTAACTTCTCGTTACAATATTCAATTGTGACCATATTCAATTTTCAAAAGTTTAAACAGAAAATGGGAAACATACCGGAGACCTTTTTTAGCCGCATTTTAAGTACCTATCTATTGCCTACCTACCTACGACCTACTGCCACCCACAACGCCTTTACTTGCATCCAGGGATACCACAGACGCTGGCAGCTGTCTAGTGCAACGAGGCTAAGCGAGACGATGTCAACAAGACTCGATTGTGTCCACCGGTCAGCTGACGTTCTGATCACGTGACCCCGCCCCCTGACCTACTGCCACAGACGCTGGCAGCTGAGTCTAGTGCAACGAGGCTAAGCGAGACGATGTCAACAAGCGTCGATTGTGTCCACCGGTCAGCTGACGTTCTGATCACGTGACCCCGCCCCCTGACCTACTGCCCCACACAACGCCTTCACTTGCATCCGGGGATACCACAGACGCTGGCAGCTGAGTCTAGTGCAACGAGGCTAAGCGAGACGATGTCAACAAGACTCGATTGTGTCCACCGGTCAGCTGACGTTCTGATCACGTGACCCCGCCCCCTGACCTACTGCTACAGACGCTGGCAGCTGTCTAGTGCAACGAGGCTAAGCGAGACGGTGCTAGCGTGTCACGCTTGCTGCTGTAGGGTGTACTAGGTTATATCGTCGGCTGTGTTAGGGGACTCATACGATAGGCAGAGCTACCCTGTACCAGACTGGGCTCGAACCCCGTCCTTGATCATAAAACAAGACTTAGCAATATGCATTCTAGTCACACGGTAGGATCTACCTCACCCCTAGACAGACACGGCCAGGCTGGCCCACCGACCAATCAGCGCATCGCATTCTCGCACAATGACGTGTATGGCGCACAGAAGTAAACATTGGTAATACACTCGCACTAGATAAAAGTGGGATACGGCGGCCGAGATATTGTTAGCTCAGCGGTAACATGCGAGACTCTTATATGGGAGGTCACCGGTTCGATCCCGGCCACCGACAATCCTGACTGAAGGTATTTTCCGAGGTATTTCTCAGTCGTAAAGGCGAATGCTGGAACTGAGTGGACATTCCTTCCAAACTAACCGAACACTAATAAACCTAGTTATTCATATGGGACACATCAGGTAAAGCTGGTGCGCACCCTGCAACAGGTATTCCCACGACCAAGTTCTTATCACTATCAATGTCTCAAGCAACAATGAGAACCATGTTGATAATACTTTGTGCTTTAACCCTGGTGAGTGGATGAATGACAAATATGAAGATAGAAATGCACCCATGAAAGCTATGACTGTCCCAAGATCCAAACCTGAAACTCAGCAACCAAGACCTACGCATCATCGACCACGACCACTGCTAGGTACATTACGACACGACACGTACAAATGAAACAGTCTACACATACCTGTGATATCTATCATGTCAATAACTGTCACTACCAACAAGGTCTAGTACGAATTTTATGACAGATAGTTGACCTAAGAATATTTATAGAAATACTAGTAAGTTCTAGGCAAATATAGAAACAGGTAAATACCTATATTATGAAATAAATTATAATAAATACAGAAACATGCTCGAGAATGTTTATTTTGGAACAACCGAGTACGCTTCACTTTTGAGGTGTGAAGTCAAGGTGTAATAAACCAACTATACATCCTCAACAAGGGTCTTTAAGCCCATTTTTCATAACTAAGAAATAATAGGTGGTGACCTTTAAAGTAGGTTCTCATAATATGATGGAGTGACTGGGTATAAATTAATGAGGTGTTACAAGATTACAAGAGACATAAAACAAAATTCAATGCCTACAGCCCCCCCCCCCCCCCCCCCAAACCAACCGTCTGAGGATAGTTGTTCGGCGATGGTTTTCTGGGCTTTAAGTCAAGTAAAGTATTTTGGCAACGATGCTAATCGAGACTATGGCTGGATGAGATGGATCTTATAAAGTCAAGACTGAAACCTGGGCAGTTCTAGATCAGTACAGCATATGTTTGGGGGGGGGGGGGGTGAGATCAGAAAACTATGATAATTATAACTCATTTAAAAGTTAAAAAATGTCTTAATAACATATGTAAGCATTAACATCAGTTCTAACAACGCCTACGTATTTTTGGGATGATACCAAAGATTTGGCCGACGAATATTCTACATTACTTTTCAATTTAGATTTAGGCCTACAATACCGGTCTAGGACTTCTTATTTAGGACTGCTTGAAATAATAAGTCATTTCACGAAACAATTGATTACGGTATTACGGGTTGCCAAGTCTGGTTTGATAGCACCTTGGCTAGAAATTTGAAATCAAGACGAAATTTTTTTTCTCACGCCCACAAAATGGCGGACACCGATTGAAGAATTATTTCAACTGCGGTTGAATTTAATCGATGAAATAATACCATTGTATCTTGTCATCAACGATTCATATAGCTGTACCAGTTATCTCTAGTTACTATTTAATCGCGTCAATACACAATCATGGCCCGACGAAACCGTTTTTACGTAAAATAGAACTATTTTCAAGGCGAGGGTTCAGTTTGTTCGTCTCCCTACGAACTACCTATTTCGATTATGTAATCGGTACTTGGACGCAACTGTTGTGAGAGCCTACACGGCGCGATAAGAACATAACATTCATCAGCATACAACAATATACAAGATACAATAAACAATTAGGATAGGTTATGTATTTTCAAGTCGATGTACCTTGTTCCAAAGTATCCTTGCCAGCAACTTGTTGAATCAACTCACTACCGTTGTTGGTAAATTGACACTGAAAGTTAAAATAACACTTGCACAGAGATAATAATCACTCAGAGAATGTAATACTAGTTACTTAAACTGTTTTTATCGCACTTGGTATTGTAAAGTTTTAGTTTTTGTGTTAATATCGTATTTTATTCGCACTGGCCCTAGTCTCGTGGCTTCTGCCTGGCTGACATTGAACAAAGGGGATGGGTAGCCAAAGTACACGGACCGGCAGAACTCACCTCGCTGTTCTTATCGGCGCTCACGTTGCGCTGACTTCCGGTAGAGGGCAGTGCAACCAACTTTCAATTAATACATTGTAAAACTTAATATATTTAATGACCTGTTTTACTGATTATGTCAAGTAATATATTTAAAAAATAACTGAAAATTCTTTTCGGTTTATGGACCGCTAATTTAATAAATTTTGCCGCTTTTAAATATCCGGAATGCCACGAAAATCGCCCGATTTGAACACTTCGAAGAACGATTTAAGGGAGCGTTCAATAATTAATTATGTTCCCTCGGAACAGCCGGGACTCGAGCGGGTTCGAAATTGCGGTGCCTTCATCGCTTAACTATGGTTTACTACATTAATGTTGTTTTTTGAGAATTATTAGAAAAGAACGATTAAGAAAATAGATTTAAGTCAATCAACATTCAAAATTTAAAGCCCCAGGCCGAACCGGGAAGTGAACAGTTGAACACCAACAACCAGATAAAGCAACAAGTGCTAAAGGAATCTCAAAGAAGTTAAAAAGAAATACTGTAAACTAGCAAATCAAGCAAAGCTGTTTAGTTGTAAAACAACAACAATGAAAGCGAGAACAAAAACGTCTTATTTCTTGGGTAATTGGGGAGCTGAGGGGCGAGAGAGGAGTGAATTAGACCAGCTATTTAGACCATCTACTGTGCAGTCCTGCGAAGCTTATAAGTCATTGTTGTTAGATGTTCTGTCCGCAACATAAGAGTGGAGAATGGTACAACACGTTATGATCATTTTCAGGTAAACACATAGACACACACACCCATAGAGATAGTAGGACCTGTGATCATATGTGATCATAGTTTTTAATTTTTATGATTATAAAATATAGGCTCCCTACAAAACATAATTTTTCAAAAACTTTTCTTCCTTTTCATGTGACATCGGTTGACAATTGACATGATGGTCACAGTTCATTCTTATCTAGAGCTAGATCATCGATTTTCATGATGTTTGACCTTATCAATACGCAGGCTAGTGGTTTATACAATTTTATTTGAACTATAATCTTATATAATCCCATTCGACTTGACATTGTTGCATTTCATTTTGCAATTTCAGCCGGGGTAGAGAAAAGTTAACGTAGAGAATGGAAATATCCTTTGCATCTAAACGTATCCTCGTCACGGGAGCTGGCCAAGGTAACTGTATTGTTGATTAATTGTTTATACACAAGTCATTGTAAGAATTTCCACGGGTGGAAAGTTATTTAATCAACAGGTAGAACGATTATAGTTTGAATAAATTAGAGATCAATAATTATTTGTGTGTGAATGTGGATGTACAAAATGTATGGATTGGTGTAAGTTATGTTGCTCACTCCGGCTAACATAGTTGGATTGTTGTCCCTTAGCGCTAGGGGCGCCTATTGTTGCCAGGTAACAGTTTCATGCGTGTATTACCCTCGAGATGGCCTTGAAGCGATCTCCGAGTCCATTAGTTGGTTTTATTATTGTACGAACACTTCCTGGCTAAATTGACGCGTTACTTACGCGACACGCGTTTGACGCGTTAACGTTACGAGATAAAGTCACGTGATATGATATGAGATGAGATGGGTATTCAGCCATCCCCGGCAGGGATACCTTTCAGTAAAACAGAGCCAAGGATGAAATTACACACTAAATACAAGATTCCTTATTTATAATGTACAAGTGACATGACATGACATGAGTGAAATGTAGAAGGCTTACTTAAATAAATAAATAAATAAATAAGTGCCAAGTGCGTCACGTGTGTGGTTTTTTTTAAATAATTTTTTCCCCTAATTAATATTATAAGTTATATTTTAGACACTAAGTGTGCTAACCCTAAGGCTACTTAAGTAGGAAGTTAAGAACTATTTTTTTCTCAGTTTTTGTTCTAGGAATTCCTATTTACCAATCTTTATGTTTGAATACCTTGTACCTATATTATTTGTTAATAAAGTTGTTATTATTATTATTATTACTAGAGGGGGGAATCTCCCCCCGCCTTAGAGTGCATAGAGTAACGTGTTGTATGGTGCGTCATCATGCAAGGTATCGGGCGAGCTCTGGTCAAGAAGTTGGTCCAGTGCGGCGCCGATGTCGTGGCGCTCTCGCGGACCAATGAGCATCTCGCGTCTCTCGCGCTGGAAGAGCCGTCCATCAAGACGATCAACGTCGACCTGGCCGGCTGGGACGCGACGCGTTCTGCTCTCCAATTGGTCGGCCCCATCGACGGCCTCGTCAACAACGCCGCCCAGGCTTGCCCCCTCACACCCTTCCAGCAAGCGACACCGGAGGAATTCGACCGGTGAGCTTGCAAATCATTCCTCGACCGCTGATTGGCTACGAGCCCCTCGCCTGTGACACCATCCACTCTACCTGCAGACTGGGTCACATTTTATTTATTTATTTAATGTCTTTCCTATTCAGTTATAAAAACTGATTTACAAAGGAGGACCTTAAATAAAACTAAGCTATGCAAACAATGAACAAGTGGCTTACTACTTTGACGAGCTGGGGAATAGTAGGACTACCACTATCATTTTAAATTATCTATAATGCTCAGGTTTAAACTATCTTGCTATAATATTATTCTTATCCTGTAACCTGATCACTAGTTTTAAGCTTGACGTTATTTAAAAGGAAGGGTATACAATCTTTCAGAGCGTTTGCCGTCAACGTGAAGGCGGTGATCAACGTGAGCCAGGTGGTGGCTCAAGGGATGATCGAGCGCAAGACCGGGGGTAGTATTGTCAACGTGTCGTCGCAAGCCTCCCAGGTGGGTTGTTTGTCCTTGCAACTTCATCCCCTAAGCCCTAAGCTCAAGGGGGGCGGGGGGCAGCATCGTCAACCTCATTTTTGTTGCCTGCATCACATATTTTGCAAGGCCCATTGACCTCAAAATATACCAAGCACTTAGGTTGGAATTCATAGTCGGCCCCTATACCTAGGGGCACCCATTGTTGCTATGGATTTGTTTTGTTTATGGGAAATAACATGGAAACAACTGTTACCTTGGTAACAATGGGCGCCCCTAGGTGTAGGGGCCGACTATGAATTCCAACCCTAGTCTACTAGCTAGAGTTACATTAGACAATACTGTATGCGATGATAAAACCTACAGCAGCCGTGTTACTCCTGGTTCCAGGCTGCCTTGCGGGACCATCTAGTCTACTGCGGCACCAAGGGAGCCCTGGACTCGATATCGCGGGTGATGGTTCCAGGCTGCCTTGCGGGACCATCTAGTCTACTGCGGCACCAAGGGAGCCCTGGACTCGATATCGCGGGTGATGGCGTTGGAGCTCGGGCCGCACAACATCCGAGTCAACTGCGTCAACCCCACAGTCGTCATGACCGCCATGGGCAAGCTGGGCTGGTCCGACCCGGCCGTAGCTGGCCCCATGCTCGCCAAGATACCCATGGGAAAGTTTGCACAAGTCGAGGACGTGGTCAACGCGATAGTTTTCCTTCTGAGCGACAAGGCAGCCATGATAAACGGAGTCACTCTTCCCGTTGACGGGGGATTCCTAGCTTGCTGACGGATATACCTGTTGCTTGTGCAAATCTACCCTTCCTTTACATTCAAGAATACTGTAAAACCATGAAAAATTAGTTCTCAAATAAAACATAACATATCGATCGGTAATAACTTCTGAAATTATTATGTAATGTAATTACATACATGTATTTTATAATGTGTGAAACATTGCGTTAATGACTGGCTAATTAAATTGAAAAGAAAACACATATTACAATTATAACCTACCTTTACAAGGTGTGGTGTCGCTCATATGAATCACGATTACAATACATGTTTCGCGCCGGTGAGTTTGAATGTGAAATCGGAAATGGAATATCTTCCACGGCACTCCTTGCATCAATTGAGCTACCACTTTACAGACCTTCAATCCCATATCAAAGTTTTACGAACGTATAATTAAAAATATTATTAATAAATATACATTATTCATTATTATTGTTTTAAAATATAATTTTTTAACCTCTTCATTTGACAATTATTGCACGCGGCCTTTTTGAAGTTTGTCAACCATTATACTTGTTGACAAGACTGTCACAGCAATCTTATCTAGAGCATCATTCTTATCATTTATGACATTTGACCTCATCATTACGTAGTCTAGTTATAAATTTCATTTGACCTTAGTCATATGATCTTATATAATCCCATTTTACTTGATAGTTGCATTTCAGTTCCGAGATAGAGCAGACTTAACCTACAAAATGGAAATAACCTTTGCATCTAAACGTATTCTCGTCACGGGAGCTGGCCAAGGTAACATTATTGTTGATTGTTTGTTAATACACAAGTCAAGATAAGAATGTGATTTAATCAACAGGTAGACCGATCAAAGTTTGAATAAACATATTGGAGACGTGAAGAGTAAATGTGTGAATGTGGATGTGTCCTCTGTATGTGTGATGTATAGCAAATGTGTGCTTGGTATTCAATGGGTAGACTATGTATATAAGCAAACAACAGGTCAACAAGTATGTGTGCATTGACCCTTTGCTCCCAAGTCTACGATACACAAAGATGAGAAACTTCAACGGGAGCAGTGCCCGGAATAATGGTGAGTTTACGTGCGGGTTGAGTGACGTAAGGCGTTACTAAACCAACCGTGTGGTCACCAAGGTATCGGGCGAGATCTCGTCAAGAGGCTGGTCAAGTGCGGAGCGGAGGTCGTGGCCATTTCGCGGACCAAACAACACCTCGACTCTCTCGCGCTGGAAGTTCCGTCCATCAAGACCGTAACGGTCGATCTGGCCGACTGGAACGCGACTCGTTCTGCCATCCGATTGGCCGGGCCCATAGACTGCCTCGTCAACAACGCTGCTTACGCTGCCCTCGCACCGTTCCTAGACGCGACGCCGGAAGACTTCGACCGGTGAGGAATTGTGTAGTCTCCGAGCACTCCTTTATTATGCGACGTAAAGTTATACAAACCACGATCACACACCAAATCAATAGAACTAATATTACAGACCTCAATTTTTACATCGAGCTTGAAATTTGTCAACTGGATATATAGCAACCCATAATTTCTATTCCCATTTGGTTGCCGCATCTTTCAGATCGTTTGCCGTCAACGTGAAGGCGGTGATCAACGTTAGCCAGGTGGTGGCTGAAGGGATGATTGAACGCAAGACGGGCGGCAGCATTGTCAACGTCTCGTCACAAGCCTCCCAGGTGGGTTGTTTGTCCTTGCAACTTCTTTCACAAGCTTTTCCATTCCAACCATTTCTCAAATTATGTTTTAGATGCTATCCATTCTTGGTTTACCCACTGTACTTTTTACGAACCTCCTTTTTGTTGCCTGTATCACGTATTTTGCAAGCCCCATTGACCTCAAAATATACCAAGCACTTTATCTGTTAGCTAGAATTACAGTAGACAATACTGTATGCGATGATAAAACCTACAGCAGCCGTGTTACTCCTGGTTGCAGGCTGCCTTGCGGGACCATCTAAACTACTGCGGCACCAAGGGAGCCCTGGACTCGATATCGCGGGTGATGGCGTTGGAGCTCGGCCCCCACAACATCCGAGTCAACTGCGTCAACCCCACAGTCGTCATGACCGCCATGGGCAAGCTGGGCTGGTCCGACCCGGCCATAGCCAGCCCCATGCTCGCCAAGATACCCATGGGAAAGTTTGCACAAGTCGAGGACGTGGTCAACGCGATAGTTTTCCTTCTGAGCGATAAGGCAGCCATGATAAACGGAGTCTCTCTTCCCGTTGACGGGGGATTCCTAGCTTGCTGACGGATATACCTGTTGCTTGTGCATTCCTTGTACAGTGAAGTCTACCATAATGCCATGTATAAAATTAAAATTGTAATGAAACAATAAATAAATGTTTGATTTTGTAACACATAGTAGGCCTACTAGTAAAAGTAGTTGTGGTTTGTGCGTAATGTAATGTGTAGGGCCTACAAGCTTTTAAATTACTACACACCAACACACAAAATGATTGGAGTCAATAATGTTAATATTTTTTATGGAAATTTCGGATACATTTCCACGAGTGCATCTAGAATTATATTCACCCTATTTAAAAAATGGGCACATTTAAGTATCTTTGTTTATTGCTCGTTTACAATTACGTCAAACGTCGGACGTGTGAAAGCAGATAACACTCACCCGAAGCCAAAACCACCTGGTGCGGCCCACATGCAAATGTGTCTGTGACAGATTTTCTTCCATAGTAAAATTTTAACAAAATGCCATTTTTATCCAAGAAGCAAAAGCAGCGACTCTCAAATCCTCGGGGTCGGCGAGCCTATGACGGACACGCAGACTGATTGAGAGACGGAGTTGTGAAGCTCACGTACGGTTCGTCCACATCGTTGTCTCGGGTAGCGCAACTGCGTTAACATGGGCGTAACAAACAAGAGATAACATCCGTGCATTAGGACACTGCCGCGCGGGAACTGGAACAAGGATATTTAATATAGGGTAATCAACATTTTAGGTATCGCAGAAATGTCACTTTGCAATGCCAAGGGTTGTGCGATGATGTAATCTCACGTGAAGCGTGGTCAACCTTCAAGACGGAAGTGAAGGAACACGCTACGATTGGTCCCTGAACTAGATCAATAAAATGATATACGTAACTCAAAGCACTACAACGTGTGATCTAGAGGTCCGTGTATTTCGCGAATGACGATAACACCGAAATATGTAGGAATCATTTTATTTCACAAAATGAGCATGAATTGATCGATTTTCAACATGAAAATGTTAAAATTGAATCACCGCCAAACATCGAAATTTGTATAAATCGGTGAATAACACCGAAATTCGTATTATTCGTGTTTTTAATGACGAAAAAGATGAAAAATCAGAGATTTTGAATTATAAGCCCAATTTTTCCTTTTTTTCCCCGGTTAAGACAATCTGGGAATAAAAAAGTGTCTCAAGTAATACTGTATTTAACTGCATATTCAAACTTCTCGTAGATAAAGCACCCTTCGAGTAAGTTGTAAATGAAATGCTATGGGTGAAAATCTAGGGAATATGCCATAAAACCGTCAAAATACAGCTTTCCTTGAATAACACTGAAATTTGTTACTTCAAAAACGAAATTTACTGTAAAATAAAACCGTTTTCACGGACCCCTAGTGATGACCGATGATAAATGAAACCAGAACCTGTATCAAAAGCATAAACAGACTTTGCGCGAACCAAAGAGAGTAAACTAAACATTGTTTCAAAGTGTTCTTTCTGGGATACCAATTTAAAATAAAGAAGACGATAATGTACAAAAAAGCTCGGCTTTTCATTCTTCACAAACCATACAATATTATTCACTTGCGAAGCCAAATTGCTTCAATTCAATGTATGGTTCACAATCATTAAAACACAAATCATAATCAATCAATATGTATTCACAAATTAGCTTTCAATTGCATCAATATTTTTGTCTGTTACACCCCCTATTTACAACAATGCTGGTCGGCTTGCACCAAAAGTATGCTTTCGTTTTGCATCTTCCATACACGCATGCCCTCCCTTATGTACACAGGGTTAACATTCGGAAACAATTCCACGTGGTTGACTAACACATTTAGTGGACCACTCTGGCTGGCTTCAGATTCAGTAGGAAACTCTTGCGAATGTTAGCCCCAATACATGTAAACGCTTGTGTTATGCATTTAATTACAAACCTGGATCCGATTTTTAAAACCTTGGGCCAGAGAAGTACATACCTAATACATAGTAAACATTAATTAAAAATAATGAACATTGTTCATCAACAACAACTGCCGGGACGAATAAAAAAACTCAGTCATTCATACTTTACAATTACAAAATGTCCACAATTATTTGTTGAACGTCCCATCTGGGTACAGGCAACACGAATCACACAGTAACATTGTAACACTGATATTGGAAGGAAAGGCTTTGAAAACAAACAGTCAGATGCGAGATCAGTAAATAGAGAAGGTCCAGGCACACTTGCAAACACTCTCATGTAATGATGCTGAGTTCGACATCGGTTCAATAATTATTTTATTTATATTATATATATAAAAAAAAAAAAAAAACATAAAACATATTTAACATACAAGTCTAAGGGTTGGTATCCCTCAACTACCACAGTACTTGATACAGTAGATACCGGACACGGACCAACGCAAGCATGACATCGCACGGTACGTGTTTGTCAGTCATTGTTTAGTACTATTATTATACATACGACACAAGTACGAACGTAAAGGGTCGAGGGTACGGGGACAGTGGGCTTCATATTTACAACACACGTTAAGATACAAAGGCTTGGTGTGTATATTTATATAAAAATGCAAGGTGGGCAAACGTCCCGCCTGCCGCTCTGAACTCACTCACAATACACAAGCTGGTACGTTTTCCTCATTTGTACATTTTACACCTTTCATAACTCCCCTAATGGTCCCTAATTATAAGCTCTACGTACACAAGTACATACTTTCATTAAATTATCTTATTATTTATATTAATTGTATTAGTAAATATATCAATCTATTAAAAGCGTCCCAATTTGACATATTAGCAACATGAATATTGAAAATTTCTATTTTTGTATAATATGGTTTCTTTACATGATTGGTCTACAGTACATCAAAAGTAACAACTTGTATAACTTGGGACTACTATTGATATTAGGGAAGGAATTATGAATTCTTCCTCTCCAACTTTTCCTTGCCAGCTGCTTTAAGATTTTCACGCAAATTCATATTCTTACCACTTTAGCAAAAATTACCCTTTGTTTGGTTTCCAGTTGAAGGATAATGACCACGCTCATGCTAGCTTGATCCAAGCAACTGCAATCGCCTGGCATTTAGCTCGGCCCGCAATGATAAATCTCTTGGCTCAACAACGCCATACTGGAAACCAGTGTAATGCTCAAGACTTGTACTGTCTCAAAATGTATTTTTTTAAACAGAAATTAGACAGATACCAAAAGCACTGTTATAAAAATCTATACCACATGTGATTACTAATTAGTAATAATATTAATTAGAATCAAACAATAAGCACACTTTGCACTAAATGACTAAAACAGGCCATTATGGATGGTTTAACTTTAAATAAGCAATAGGTAGTAAAAGTGTCTTAATAGATTCCATAATAATATAAATAGATCTCTAATGTACAAATCTATTTTATCACAAATACAAACATAAGATTGGGGGACTGTTGATAGGTAAAGAAAACTAGGTGTTGCAGAAAACCCAATACAAACCTCTGAGATACTTCTATCAAATATACCACAACTATTGAGTATTGAACATTGATCATTTGCAAACTGAATGGATTGTGAAAACCAACATTTCAATGTCTAAATCTGTCTGTCACAAAATACTTGACAGATGCCCAAGTCTAATTGAAATACGTATGCAGCAAATACGTACATTGTACTACCCTATCTTATCGTCTCATTCAGTTGCTCTTTCAACACGACAAAACGTACAAACGAGGAAACACTGGGCCAACGAACGAGTGCTTTTCATTCTTATCAAACATGGAATATATATACGGTAATGTACGCACAGCCCCTCGACAACGAAGTACTGGAAACCAGTGCAGCGCTTGGATTGTTCATTTTATCAACACGCGTACAACACGAGGCTATCAACTGAGAAAAGAGATCAAGTAATCCAGATTATATTAATCTCTGTATTACTAGGTGTAAGAATGTGTGAAATGATTTTAGTTTTATGCAGACATTTACCTTTATACAGTAATAGATTCACCTACGAATCACGTTTTATTACGTTACACCATCACCAGTCGGTGGTTAATTTAGTCGCTCACTCCCAACTTCTCTATGCCAACTTTTTGCAAACAAGAATTCACTCTGCGACAAAGTTAAAGAACTATTGTTTGTACAATGCTCGAAAGAAAGCAATTTAACAAATATCCAGCCGCCAAAAACTTGATTTTAACTTTTTTACACAGCGCCGTGAAACCAAGCGCCCTACTTGACAACGCGAGAACACGAAGCAAAGCTCGGCGTGGCGGCACTCGAGGTTCCAACGCAGGCGTAGTTACTTACTAACGATACGAAACCTAAGCCAGATCGTACGGTCTATCACTTGTTGTTGTCTTTCGACAGGGACGGCCTACGGGTGGAGGCGGTGACCCCCCCGGGATGGCCCCCAACACTGGTGGAGCCATCTGAGCCCCGTTGGCGCTTCCAAAACAAACACCACAACAGACACATTAGCGTGTGTGGACATTGCAATCGATACATGACGTACGTATTTACTAGGCCTGTGCAAGCGGCCAGTCTATCACTTCCAACACAAAAAACTGATTTGTGGAGGAAATGAAGCAGAGTGGAATTGATTTAAATCAATTGATTTAAATCGTTGATTTAAATCGACAAAGAAAACTTACCAGCATAACTAGGCATATATCTCATTTTCAATTTCCCTCGAAGGCCATGATCGCATTTTATATGAAAAATGAAAATGTATTTGTTTATTTCCTGTCAATTAGTATTGTTTGTTGGCAATTGCAATTTACCAGTTGATTATCCCTTTTGTGAAACACTTCTTATTGTTGATTTAAATCAATTAAAATCTGATTTAAATAAAAAAAAATAAAAAAAATCTGATTTAAATCAAGAAATCGATTTAAATCAAATAAATCTGATTTAAATCAAAAAAATCATGATTTTTGATTTTTTTAATAAAAATCAAAAAAATCATCCACCCTGAAATGAAGTGGTCATGCCTTTGGAGAGCACTGCTATTTGTACAACAGAACTGACCCGAATGTAGCCCATCGGACTTATCATACCCAACCGATCGCAAATTAAATTTTGTATGGCAGCTTGAATTTCTAATACAAAATAAATATTTTATTTTTGTTAATATTATTCGTACCGGTAATTCGAACTTTCGCACAGGCCTAGTATTCACATTCATACAAGCTGTGTCGAAACCACGCAGTTTACTAGAAAACGAGCATTATTTAACTAACAATACTTAACAAAATTAACGTCTCGATTAGCATTGTCACCAAAATGGGATGTTAAGTCCTAACACCATCAGTAACAAGGCGGCTTCCACTGAGCGATAAATCATTTCCAGTTATTTTATACAACCCAATCAGACCGAAGAATGCGGCAAGGGGAACGCTACATAACCTCATTGTTATACAATAATACACCAAACAAAGTGGTTGGCACCCTCTGCCCCCCCCCCCCCCCCCCCTCCTGTGTATCAAACTCAAACGTGAGTGCATCAGTCCCAGCCCTGCATATAGCAATGCTCACCATCTCCAATACATAGTGGCATTGCGTTACACTACAATGTAGCAATCTTCATGCCAAAAGTTGACATTGTTTGCCATCATGAAGGCCTAGTAACAATTGCAATTGAGGGTTATGTTAATAGATGGCAATTGGCTGGAATAGAATCCAATTCTCAAGTTTATCAATCTTACCTCATTGTAACTGTTGGATCATGTCCCAACAGAACATTAATTGCAATTGAAGTAAGGTAAAGCAGCATTTTACTTTAATTCACCTTACAACCAAGTGGGCCAACGATGTGGGGACAAACACTACTGTAACGTACGATAAGTATTTAACCTAAATGCTACATGGAGCACTAAAATATGATTTCACAAAAAGGCAATTATGACCTTTTAATTAACCCGTGGTACGATTGTGATCGTGCAGCTTGTACAAATGTGAACACAGTAGAACCCGTCCAACTCGCTTCATGGAAACTAGAGGTATACGGAGGATTACTTAAGAACGCACGTTTGAAGGAAAACAAGCTGGGTTCAAGGGGTTCTACTGTATGTACAATCATATATTGTAGCAAAACATTGCATTTTCACACTGAGCACTTCCTTGGGTAAATAAAACACAAATACTGTATTGCATTTCACTTCATGTGGTGCTAATAATCAGCGCCAGCCATGCACACAAGAGGTTCCGTCTTCTAGCATCACTTCCTCGATGCTTTTAAGCCCGATTCATCATCTAGTTACATGACAGCAATGTCTGACAGGCGACAGTAGTGCTTTAAAACAAGTACACTCGTTACATCTCCTTAAAATACAAGATGGAGGTCCACTCAATATGAAGCAATCCTACTACGTATGAAGCTTACGGCAATGTAAGAGTCTAAAATAATGTAATCAAGTCGTGCATTTAAAATTTGTGTACATTCGGTTAATAACAGTAAGGAAATAATCAAATGAAATTTTAATATTCACAATATTGTGGTTATCAACTTGATCAAGTATAAACAATATCAAATATTGGATTGCATTAAATGGTAACTGCAAATTAAATAGAACACTTTTATCAGGTCTAATTGTTAATTAAGATTGGGCATAGTTGTTAAAGATATGAGGTAATAGAAGGTGTCCAATATCAACTAATACCGTATTGATCCAAATATAGTACAAGCTTTTAGTGGGGGATATCAAGTTTATGTACAACACATGCTTGAATAGCATGCAATACAACAGAGGTTTACCGCAGCCGCAGTGAAGGCCAATGCAACTTGTTGTCAAAACTTCTTCGGCAATCCCTTCAGAACTCTTCATTATTCTAGACTTCAATCTTAGCAGTTCTCTGCGTGAATTATTGATCACTTTAACTCAACCTAATGATTCAGAAAAAGTGTTCATTTTAGCACAAGATTTCAGAACGTCAGAGAAGACAAGGTCAGAAGGCTTGCCATCATAGACCGCCTACTGGTGGATGCGTTGATAATTAATTGCCTTATTCAAACAAAACTTGCATCAATTTTTTCCCAGTCTTCAAGACTACTCGTATTACACTTGAATCAACACAATACAATAATTATCGTTTACATGTCAACACATTGATGCATTCAGACCTCATGATTGCATTGATGCATGATTGCATTCAGAGAGCTGTCACTGATTACAGGAAATTGTAGCACTACAATCTAATTAATGGTAGAAAAAAAATCAGAAAGCAGCCGTCACTTTTCTACGGTTGTTTGTCCCTATCCGTGGGCCAACACGAGGCCATCAATACCCGTACACTAGCGCTTGCGTCGTCGAGCGTGGGCGGCAAGTCTCGCGGATACTCACTTGGTCTGCTTGGAGGTGGGCGCGGGGTCGGGGGTGGGGGCGTTGGGGGCGGCAGCCCCTCTGTGCAGCCTCAGCGACACTCTTCGCTCCTGCGTCTCTCCCGTACGCCCACGAGGCGACGCTGCAACACGCAACAGCTGACTTATACACCAGGGCAATCACTTACATGGATCAAGTGATCTAGCAGACTATGTGGATAACACGCAACAGCTGACTTATACATGAGGGCAACACATCACTGCAATCACTTACATGGATCAAGTGATCTAGCAGACTATGTGGATCACATGCAACATTCATAGTTTGTATCTTCAAACTTTTAAATAAGATTTAAACTGGTTTAATAAAATAATACCCTTAGGCTATATCAGATCCTTTATAACCTACCATAGGCCTACTGAAATTAGTGCTAGTAGGTAACAAGATAGTGAATAACTAAACAAACCAGGATGTTTGCTATATAAATGGCGGCATTCAACACACTAAACAATACTAAAAAGAAATATTCTGTATTTGGGTGGCAAAAAGGGTGACGTTTAGCCGTCAATTCTTGAATATTTGAAATGAGCAGTTGTTGAACCCAAAACAAGCAACCTGTAGTTGACTCACATTGTTTGATCATGCCGGTGGTGGGGCTGGCGGTGGTGACTGGGGGCGCGGTGCCCGGAGGACTGTTGACCAGGTCGAAGCCCCCCACCCCCGCCTGGCCCCTGCGACTCGTACCCCCCGCAGCCCCCGACGCAGCCTGCTGGCCAGCCCGGGAGTTGTAGCGTCTCTCTCTCTGCTCCTCCGTGCCTCCGTGACGAGACCCTCCCTGTGGGCAGACAACACACGCATACAATCAAGTGGTTTCACTTTAGGACATTTTTCTAAATTAAAAATAAAATAAACGTGGCATTGATTTTTTTCCCATTGTTAACGCTAATTTATAAGGGGTTACATGTAGGCCTATAGGGATATATGCAGCCAAAGACCTGTTGATATCTATTTATACATTGAAAAAGAAAAAAATATCATATATTTCGGCATGTTTTTTTAAAGAACGAATATAGGTCTACAATGTTTAAATTTTGCAATTAAAATTGATTATTGCTGAAACAACAAGCTAAATAGCAGAAAGACAGATAACACTAATTCAAGTAGAATTGAAGACAACTTACAAACTTGAGCATGTTCCAGTCGAACACGTAATCATACGTGAAGCCCTGCCGATGAAACAACGTACGGAAGAGTTGCCGCAGATAAGAGTAGTCGGGACGCTCTTCGAACCGCAGAGCGCGGCAATAGTTTAAGTAGGTGGGGAATTCGGCTGGGTAACCTGAAAATCCAAGGCATTGTTTAAAATAAAACACTACTTAACAAGGGCCATGTGTCAAGTATTGGTCGGATAAGGGGTTTTGCCAGCTTGGTCCTTGGTTCATAAATATTTGCTGTTTATTCAACCAGATCACATATGCGTACCTACAGTAACACAGAGAGTGCCCTCTCCAATTCAGTCTCAATCTTTACTCTTCAACGACAATCACATGTTTGAATTACTTTTTAATTAAAATACAATTAAATGGAGCCAAATTTAATCAATAGAATCCTTATATAGACAGTTTTGATTTGCTGATAAAACATTTATCTTAATTATTAAAGGATGCTAGAGTGAACAAAATAAATGTTCTCGTTGTATTGGTGGTAAAAAGTGAGATGAAAGATCACTTTCTCCCATTGAGACTGCATTCTTTCACTGCAGTGCCTGTTAGTTGTGAAGAATGTGAAATTAGACTGAAATATTATTTAAAATAACTCATTCTTAGATAAATAAAATAGATACGCCATTTTGTTTATTATTGTATATATAATTTGTAGCCTACAAGTACTGGTAAGCCAACTACTAGGCCTACATCAAATTCCAAAATGCCAATAAAAAAAAAGATTAAATTGGCAGAGTAAAGTAAATAAATGAACAAATATAGTAAAATGTACCCAATTTCTTCCAAGAATCTTTCAGTGCATTGCAGATTCTGATTTGATCTGCTACTGATATGGGAGAACTTTTTTATGATGAGAAATTATATAAAAAAAATTAAGTTTATTGATCCTTTTATTCTGAAACGGTACCTTAAAATTTAAATAAAATTATAAAACTATTCTTGACAACTAAAAAGTAAATGCAGTGACCCAACAGCTGAAAGTGATCTCTTTCCCAGCAACAAACTTTCTCTTTTCATCACTGTCCAAGCCAAGCACTCTGTAGGCCTAGCCATCTACTTACTTGAGTTACTGCAATGTACAGTAATTATGTTTGTGAGTGGCCCTGTTGTTCAACAGACCATCTTAGACATCATTACAGCCATGCCAACAGAGTATACCATGAGTGTGATCAATTAGGCTATATTATGTGTATGCAAATAGACTCAACATTGCTTTGATAAACCTTTATTAATTAATTACAACCTACAGGCATGCCTACTAGGCATGTATTCCTCACACAGGGCCCAACTAAAATAAAAAAAATAAAAAATGCACAATATTCAAAATTTTATTACCTTTTGGAATGTTAAATAAAAATTGTGGAAATGCAAGTCAAGCATGGCAGTCACTTCTGTGTTTGGAGCTGTGCTCATTTTTTGCCAACTCATATTAATTATGTATGAATAGGATCTAAGCTGACATAAATTCATTCAATAAACTATGCTAGTACAAGCAAACTCTTGGTCACTATACAATGGTTGAGGGCTATGTTACCAGTAGGCTACACCAAACTTAACTGATACACCTCCCTCTTGGTGGTGGGAAGCCATTCAAGGACTGCATTTAATGGGAACCAAATTGCATTATAATTTAGTAACTTACTGTAGGCCTTCGGGTTCTATTGATTCAATCAGTTCTGGCCAATTACACAATGAACTATCTCTATTTTATTCTAGACTCTCAGTGACATGTTAGGCTTACCCACGTAGGCCTACATCTAGCATGAGTACTGGGTAATTACTGGACAATGAAAAATTGTTTGAAAACCCAAAGTGTGCAGGTTGAGTTAACGAGAACATTTAAAAATGATAATTTTTTTTTTCAATTCACCAAACATTTTATAATTTCACTAAGAATTCAATACATTATGCATGATGTTTACACTAATGTATTGTATTGTTCCCCCTACCCTCCTGTGAACATTTAAAATTGTTTGATTTAAACACAAAAGTTGAAATCACATTCACACCTACACAGTAACTTAAATTCTAGGTGGGTTTTATAGATGTGTAAACCATTTCTGTTAGTGGTTGGAAGGCCCCTCCGATGAACAGCAACAGATGCTTGGCCAATTTTTTGTTTGTCAGCAAGGGCCTCCGGGGATGTGGCACCCCATCCATACAGACAGACTGTGCTGCAGTATGACCATGCGTGTTACAAGCTTTCTACGAGGGAAGTGACTTAGTTGGTAGGCCTAGGTAGCCCATGGTGACAACATGCACACACGATTTATTTCAGCATGACCAAAACTATAAATTTCAGGTATGAACGTGAATCACGAGAAGCGACGATATTTTGGTGATACAAATTAAGGAAGTAAGTAGGCCTACCAGGCCAAGTCAATTAAAATATTCAGACACTCGTATTCAGTATGCTACATTGCCATACACACAGGTAATACCGTGTCAATAAGGGCATTTGAAATGGGACTTACTCTTGCACAGTTCCTCAATGGGGGTCGACATTTTCTTCTCGCTAATTCGCTCGTACTTTTGCCGTTTAGTGGCAGCCTTGAGTCCCTGCCACGGGAGTGATCCGCGATTGAAATACATCAAGACGTAGCCCAAAGACTCTAGATCATCTCGCCGACTCTGCTCGATGCCTAGGTGAGTGTTGATACTTGCGTATCGGGCAGTGCCTGGAACATGGAACATTGTCTACACTTGTAGCCAGATCAAACATGAATAAAAAATAAGCATATGCAATTCAAAACTACTGCATAGATAACAACAATCTGAATGCAATGTTTTTTGTTTAACAGACTATTGTTGTGTTGTTCACAAATTCACACAAAAAAAGTTTGATTCAATCTACTAGAACGATTAATTTTACATATTGAAGTAGACACTCACCAGTCAAATTCTTATTCTCTCGATAAGGGATGTGAAGATGTGTACGCCCATCTCTGTATTTCTTTGCTAGACCAAAGTCAATGATGTACACAAGGTTTCCTTTCTTGCCGAGACCCATAAGGAAGTTGTCGGGCTTGATATCTCGGTGGATAAAGTTGCGGCTGTGTATGTAATCTATTCGTGAAATCTACAAACAGAATGTGAATAATTTGAATTGAGGTAAGTATACCCAGTAGGCCTAGGTCGCATGCAGACCTAGATTAAAAGCATAACGAAAAAGTACAGAAGCATTTAACAAAATTCAGATTAGGCCTACCAACAAAAGCCTGTTAGAAGTATCAGCTTTTAAATTTGGGCATGAACTTTTACAATTAGACGTGTGAAATACAGTATGAGTTACTACATAGGTCAAAACAGCATAAAAAGTAATCTGGTTGGTTATTAGGAAATTTACTAAAGTTGATTCAATGGAATTTCAAATATTTACAGTTCCAAGTTTATAGCAAATAATAAACAAACTTGCTTGTTTTGAGCTTTCAAGAAGGCTAGCCAGGCCAGTTTTAACAAACTATATGATTCAATAGCACAAATTTGGACTGAGGAGTGTAGGGCTTCGGGTCTAGGCCTAGATCCACATTGCACGATTTGCTTGCGGGCTACACCTAGATACACACACCTAGACAATTGTGTAGGGCATACAATTATGTTTAGCTCCTCAATAGACGGGAAGCCTAGGCCTACACACTTACCAATTGGTCAGCCAAAAGCAGGACAGTCTTGAGTGAGAAGCGGCGTGAGCAAAAATTGAAAAGGTCCTCTAGTGACGGCCCCAAAAGTTCCATCACCATAACATTGTAGTCGCCTTCTGAACCACACCATTTTATATTTGGGATTCCGACTGTAATTAGAAATATAGATTAAGAAACGTCATAAAATAATAATAAACGCAGGAGAGCTTCAGAACGTTAGGTCCCTAATTCTAGCCGTAGGTCTGCCCTGGGGCTTCAAGGCACCTGCTTGCTACTTTATTACAAGATTCTCTTTACTAACCTCCTCCTTGCATCAATTTGTAGAACTTTGATTCGATGTGGAGCTGTGGATGTCTCGTTTTGATACATTCTAGCTTAATAGCTACTTCTTCACCCGTAGAAATATTCGTCCCTGAAAATTAATCACTTGATGGGTCATTCTTTCAAAGAGGAAGTCTTATCCCAAAGGCCTAGGGCCTACAGTTTTTGAGTCAACTAAACTCATGACAAGTGCACAGTAGAAGAAACAAGCCAAACAATATTTACCTAGGTATATATCTCCAAACGAGCCACTTCCTATTTTACGGCCTAGTCTGTACTTATTCCCCACTCGGAGCTCCATTTCTAGGATCACAGAAAATTATTTACGGACAATGGAAACATAAACAGCTTCCATTGTGGCAGCCATGTTTGATATTTCCACAACGAAGAGCCAGAGATAAAGACCAATATTGAATTGCGTTTTTCGTAAATACCTTGAGCTTGGGATAGAAATGAAAGTCACAGACTAATAGCCCGTTTCATTTACTCCTTGATTATTCATCAAGAAAATGAAAGGTTACTCCATGTTGTAGGATTGTTGTGATTTTTCATAGTATGTTTCCCTGAAATTTTAGATGACACACAGGCGATCCCGAAACTCACTTCCAATTATCGCCGCACATTGCAGAAGGCGCTGGTGTCGGAAACATCTGACTGCTGATTAGTGAAACCGGGAAAATATTTGAATCACAGAATTGTAACATTTTGCGTCATAGATACCTCTTTTGATCAAGGAAAAGGCATCGGTGATAAAATAATAACGCATTCAATCTACTTTCTTGTTTGGGATGGTCGAATTAAAAAAGTAAAGGATCTTTCACATAATTATATCAAAGAACCTTCGCATTTATTATTGAAAAAAGTAAACAATAGGTTAAAAGTAAATCAATTCAAACTTGCACCACATCCCCACTAGATCCACGCGTAATCACCAAGCATGCTATGTTCCATGTTCTCGTATCAATCTCTTCAAATAAGCCCCCATTAATCGAATTCAATCAACACTTTCAAAAAACAGTCACTTAATATTCATGTGTACCTTCAAATCTGCTTGTGTCAAAACCACTCATCAATCATCTCAAATAGTCATTTTTACTTAGCGTTTGAAAATTAATTCATACCAGTATCCTCGTTATAAGTTTATAACTGTAATTTAAAATTTTGGAGTCAGTAGACCTAACACCTATTAATTTGAGTATTTGTAAATTACATCTTTTACTCTGCGTTAAATGTAAGCCTATCATATTGCACTTGTGGGTCCCCGTGAACCGTTCTCAATAAATAAATAAATAATAATAATAAAAGTAATCCCGCAAATCTCGGTTAAAAAAAAAATGAGTTTGGTGAAAGCTTGGGATTGATTCTCGATCACGTGAGTCGCCATCCAGTATGAATATTGGAACACTTGGATTACTGTTGGCCGAGTCAGATTAGCAATCCGATAAATTCTGGAGTGCAGCTGAATCCATCTATTTTTATTTATCATTACCTCTTCACAAGTAGTAACCGTCTTTACCGACTGAGCCGATGATGAGATGTGTGACAACCAAGGTGACAACAGC
Organism: Isoperla grammatica; assembly: GCA_945910005.1. Taxonomy (NCBI): domain Eukaryota; kingdom Metazoa; phylum Arthropoda; class Insecta; order Plecoptera; family Perlodidae; genus Isoperla; species Isoperla grammatica. The sequence continues at coordinate 48,076,438 of OX246742.1, read as the reverse complement.
TAAAACGTCTTCACTAACGAACAGATATTAGCATTGACATTGAAAATGTTCCTGCTCACTTCCGAAGCATTTAAATAAGGATTTGGAACTTCTAAACTTTCCCGTCACATTGTGATCATTGAATTTCTTATAAAATCTTCATTTGACTAGTGATTTGTGTAAAATCCTGTCAGCGTTGTATTTGAAATTAATGGTGTTTTCAAATGGCTCCACTGGACCGCACCTTTAACAACACACAACCAGTGCAGCTCATTGGAACACGCTACAATAAATTGTACCTTTCACTTGAACTTATCAGTGTATGTTGAAGCTCGCAACGAGTGCAGTCGTGGGTAGTTTCCTCGTGGGCAGTCGGGGGTTGAGCCGAGTCACGGGCCACGGCAAGGAACGCCCTTTAAAGACCAGCTAATACTTTCACCCCGATCAGGGCAAGAGCTTCGTTTGCTTGTCCTACACTTTACACTAGTGTCAGTGTCAGTGCTGTCTTTTGTACCCGTGTAAGACTGTAAATAGTTTAATGCCATCTGCCTGTAATGAAAACTTTGCTTGTGTGGCCAGTGCAGGAGAATAGATTGAAAAATACAATTGAAATAAAGACAAGCAAGTGTCAATATAATTATTTATTTTTACTACAAAAAAAATCACAATTTTTTTACAAGTTTATAAACATAATAGGTTATGTCCAATGAAATTGATAATTGACAACCATGCCAGACTTTTTCTAAACCAATCATCATTTATAAAGAAAAAAGTTTGGAATTGCTATTAACAAAACGAACAAGCAAAGTGCAAGATGCACCACTTAGGAATGTGTCCCTCATGAATTGACTAGGGTCCCACTAAAAAACTCGCTTAATGTCACAGAAAGAGGCACTTTGTTCATTTCGACACATAACCCCAAAAACATACTTAAAGTGGTCACTAGACCTCATATTAATTACTTCCTTCATTCACATCTGCACTGCATTCTGGAGGACTCTTATGGGTTCCGATGTTGGCAACAACGTCATGGCAGTAACGCATCTCGGTAACGTTAGCGGTAACGTTGATGCAATTTCCTAACTGTTAAGACTATTGTAATTTCCATTAAAATATGATTTTTTATTTTTACTAACGCTTTACTTTTCGTTTCGAAAGAATGACAATTTGTGGCTTCAAAAATTCCAAAACACTTAAATCTGTAAGAACAGAAGAACAAATCATAACTTGTGCTTTAACAACCATATCTTAATTTATTTCAGCACAATGCAATTACTTATCAAAATTTAAAAGTACCTAAGCAAAAGTAATTTCAAAAGTAATGTGATTATCTTTTCAGTGGAAAAGAAAATGGATTACTTTTAGAATGAAATAATAAGTGAAAGTAATTTAGGTACTACTAATTTGATATTATTGGAGAAATGTTTGAAGTAACGCATTACTTTTCAAAGTAATTTTCCACAAACTGGCAAAATGTATAAAAGAGCACAAGAAAGGTGGATCAGCAGCAACACAAACCATTTCTAACTTGGGAGGTTGCCAGTTGGATATTTCGCAACCGGCAATGCTGACGGAAGGTTTTTTTAAGATACTTCCCATAGTCATAAGGACTAAGGAGTCATCTATTATTACATATCCATAGGTTATGAAAGTAGGTGCCAATCGGCTGGAATGGTATATTAAGTGAGGAAAGGATCCAACAGCTTACCTTCGTGTAGTAAGATGACGGATTTGCGAGTTTGAAGTACACATAAAAGACATAATACAAAATATAACGAGACGTTTCGACCGAGGTCTTGCTCACTCGAGAGAAGTAGCAGTAGCCATTCTTCTCTCGAGTGAGCAAGACCTCGGTCGAAACGTCTCGTTATATTTTTTATTATGTCTTTTATGTGTACTTCAAACTCGCAAATCCGTCATCTTAGTACACGAAGGTAAGCTGTTGGATCCTTTCCTCACTTAATATTACATATCCATAGGATATTCTTTATTAACCTCCAAAGTGCGTGATTAGTTAACCTAATATTAATTATCATTACAAGATAAAGAAGAAAGCGGAGGTGTCGGGCATGGCTTAGGTTAGACCCGAGGCCCAAGTGAATGGTGGGAACCTCCCACCTTCTACCAGACTTCATGGTATTCCTTCTAAACCCGGCACTCTAGCATCAGCCATCGTCGCGTTACGCCTTCGCAGTAACTTACATTCGGGCCAGAGTAGCCAGAACGCAGTGCATTTGTGCAGTGTAAAAAGCCACCCTTTTGTAGCACCCTCGTCAAAAGAAAATTATGTTAAAATGCACAATGATGAGATGAGGGTACATGTCCACCTGTCAAAACTTAATTATGTAAGTATGTAAAGCAAGAGGTTCTTCAATAATGTTAAATAATATACTCCACATATATGTGAAAAATATACATATTATATATTCATATCTACCTGCATAATATATATTTATATATCTTGTAATATTGTCTAGAGTTGCACAGTAAAATGGTATTGATATGTAAGGCAAGTAACATACAATAAATGTCAACATATGTACAGTTCTGAAACACAAAGAGAGCCTCTTTGGAAGGGGTATTTGATATTCATTCATTAAACTAGATACAGTAAACAGTAAAAACCTTTACAGGTAATCTTGCAAGCTGCTACATATTGCAAAATGCTTTCTTGGCTCTAAAAATATTGGTCTACCTTTAAGGATCTAAAAAAAGTCCATTTTTAATAAGAGTTTACCTGACTCGTCACTCAAAAATTAATTATATTGGCCGTATTGCGCCACATATCGCCAAAATCTACGCTTAAAATACAGTATAACTATGCAAAATCAAGTCAACACTTGTCACCGGATTTCATGTATAATCAAAATTTAAAACTTAAAAAAAATATTGCAAATTTGTTTTTTAGGACTACAATGTTGATGTGAAGAAACCAACGACCGGGGAGGCTCCCCGTGTGTTTGCTGGACTGTCAAGTGGGCTCCAGTGGCCGTGGCAGTGGGGGAGGTATCACAAACAACAATCAGTGAAATACATTCGCACGATATGTTTCCTCAATAGATTTAGTATTTATTTAGCTTTAATTCTTCATTTATTTACGAAAATAGTGCCACAACTAGTACGAGAATATAATATTTAGACTTTACAACAAAAATACATGATCTGACACTAAGTGTAGAATAAATAAATAAATAAGATAAAAGCATTTTTGGGGTTGCGTGCCTGTCCATTCGTATTTCCAAATCGAGATTCTTTATACTCCTCGTGGCCACAGGATTCCACGTCGAGCAGAGACGTACATACAATAAATAACTTGAGTACGGCAAGCGGCGTCCTGGAATCTTGTGGCCGCAGACACCGAAACTCAACAGTGTAATATCTCCCAAGTATCTACAATATATTATATTCAAATCTATATTTACAAATTCTTCTCTTTAATAGGCTATAATTATATGTTCTATTGCCATTGGCATTCAGTTTCGAGAGGGTTGTTCCGGGCAGAGTTGCAACACCAATGCAATACAAAGATTAGATCACATGACTCGACTCGTTCGTTCGTGCCTAATAATTATATCTCTTCCGAACCCCAAGCATTAAAATAGACAGTAACAGTCACTAGTTGAACACTTTTGGATACGTTTCAGCTTTCAATAATAAATTGCAGTAACCTTTAAAAGACGACCATGGCGGTTGTGATTTCGATATCTGTGATTGCTTGTAGGGGCCCATTTTATCAAATTAGGGCCTAAATATATGATAAATATGTATTTACTAGGGGTGTGCGAATCCTAATTTTTAGTTTCGGATCGGATCGATTTCGGATAGTAAATTATTCGATTTTTCGGATCGGATTCGGTTTGGATAGTTAACCGTATTTATTTAAGTAAGCCACAACAGAATAATGGCCACACATAATTTTATTAGAAGAATATAATGTTAGCATGTTTACTATCAATTATTAGATTCCCATAATTGTAACACCCCACTTTTTAAACTTGGTATATTAAATAAATATCTGCCACCTTTGGCATACTGCACAGAATGCCTGCACTCTAAGTGATTGCTTAGATTTGTTGTCGTACCATACTTAGTACTAAATTCCCGTGAACAATAGATGCACTTGTAGCATGGAAGTAGCGTGGTTTATTAATCCACCTGTTTAATCAATGTATTAATATCGATTGTCGAAGAAAATCGCGAGAAACTATCTATGTAGCCGCGAACACTGCCTTCTTGAGGCGGCAGAAGTGCAGTCTGCCACACGCTCTCCGTGCACAAAGTCGGTAAAATAGTATTTCACTACCGCTACTTTACCGACCTCACTCCGTGCGAGTGCGCGCGCGATTCAAACTATCTGAAACCGAACCGATGTCGGTTCCAATTTATCGCCCTTCGGTTCGGATGCTAAATATCTGATCTGATCCGAAATTTCGGATATTCGCACACCCCTAGTATTTACTATTATAAATCAAGCCCTACACACAATTGTCGATATCGGGATCGTACAAGACCGGCCTTCACGACCTACTACATATATACTGAGAGAGACATAGGCCTAAGGTCATTTATATCTCTCTGCATCATGAGGTATAAAGATAGTGCAGAGATACCCATTGTTATCAGGATCATTAGCATTGCAATCAAAAAATATGCGATGCTACGATTTAGCTACGTTGTGTCCCAAAGCCATAAGAACCAAGTAGTTCCGGATTACAATTGTGAGTTGGGATCGAGTTCTTGTCACTCAATAAAGAAACCGCTAGCCTTTTTGATTCCGCTTTACAAAGGATCAATATCTTTGCTGTAGAAATCAGTATTTACTATTTAATCATTGATGTATTTGTGTGCAATGTGCATCCAACTCGAAACGGTCACGGCTTGGCCGAGAGACAAATCCCCGATCGACGTAAAGTTAGTCCAATCTAGGTAATATAACAACACAAAAGGTACAAAAGTTAGTATATATTCTAAATATCACTATTATTGTAACTTGTAATGTAAATATAGCTCATTTACTGTAAACAAACTTGAAAATCACCGGTTTCAAAACAAGAGATAGTTTCTAGCATGCTAATTACTCTTTATATACAAATCAACAAGCTTACCAGTATAAGCTGAAACCAATAGGGGTTGGGGTTGGCTTCTCAACTGTAAAACCCAACCCCACTAATTTTATCACGATGGCTTCACGTATGTCTGACATTGACAGTCGCATCCAAGCAGACACAATTATTCGAGACAAAAACCTAAGAAAAGACGCAAAGATCAGGACTTGGTAAAAACACGTCTGTTTTTGTAACGATCTTATAAAAAATATAAAAGTCTTGTGTCCAGAAGAGTATCGCCCAGCAAGGATTTAGAAACTAGCTCTACACTACGCACGCTTCGTACATCTGTACAATTGGCAAAGAACACTGAAGGTTTTCCAATAGCAATTACGTCATTTTTAAAAGAGGGATTGAACAATTAATTCATTATGATTATATTATTGAGCATATTGAAGCAACTAGTAGTTTAAAGATACCATAACTTAGTAGTTCTACAAGATAGCTTACCTGTGCCACTGGTGGTTTAACTCTATTTACATGGACAACAAATACTGTAGCCTAAGAAAACTGATCAAATATGGAAAAGGGAAAATTGGCTGGCATCTGCATTTTGACTGATGATGATAATTGTCTAATACAGTAAAACCTCGTTAACTCGAACCACGGTAACTCGAAATTCGTTATACCTCAAAGGAAACTCAATCCCCATCAGCAGGTATAAGTAAGCTAATGTTAATTGATTGGTTAAGTCGAAAAACGTCATAACTCGTAATTCGAAGTAATATTTTACAACAAGACGAAATGTAACATTGTATTTCAGTGGATAACTCGAAGTCTTTAGGTGAACTTTATTTCGATGCAGCCTGTACCCATCAAATCCTTCTACCCCTGTGTGCGATGTTTACTGCAGGTCGTTGACCGCCCGCTAGCGGATTCGTCTTTGTTGTCGACCCGTGCAAGCGAGTGCGAGAGAGAAAGAGAAAGAGAATGCGAACATGTGTCCGGCGCCTACATGGGGTCTTGTCTCTGTCTTCTATCGCATCGGAATGCAGCGCGAAGTGAAAGTGTTTCCCCCCCACCCCCCCCCCCCCCCAACCAACCCACCATCGGAAAGAAACGAACAAACGGGCCAATGAGAGTCTATGCTGCAAGGTCAAGCCTCTAAAACATCTCCATTCAGTAACTGACCGCTTATTCGTTTTCAACTCCTTCGTGTGGTACTTGCGTTTAGTTCGAGCCCTTGTGGAAACATATTTTTTCGCATTTTCAGCAGTTTATTAGTGCCGTTACACTGTTTACATTACAGTACTGTTTTCTAAAAGTTATTACTGTAGAGCGATGGCACCGATACCGCGAAAATTAAAAACATTGACAATACCGCAAAAAATGAAATTGTTAGAAGAAATCGATAAAAAAACTGAATCTAAGACAAAGTTAGCGGAAAAGTTCGAGATACCTCCTTCAACTTTGTCAACAATTATAAAAAATCGCGATAAAATTGAGGAAGCATTTTTAAAATCTGGCGGCAGTGCGTCGAAACGTCAACGTATGCGTCCCGCAAAAAACGAAGAATTGGAAGTTAAAGTGTTCGAATATTTTTCACAAGTGCGAGCTGCAAATGTTCCGTTAACGGGCCCGATGCTTCTCGAAAAGGCTAACGAAATCGCGCTGACTCTCCAAATCGAAGACTTCAAGGCGTCGCAGGGATGGCTGGATCGGTTCAAAAAACGGCATTCCATTGTATGCTTGGCCGTGTGCGGGGAGGCGCAAAAGGTGGATGTGGAGGAAGTCAACACCTGGATCGCCGACCATCAGCAAATCTTTGACAAGTATGAAGAGGATGACATTTTTAACATGGACGAGACCGGGTTATTTTTTAACATGATGCCAGACAGGACTTTGGCAGTTAAGGGCGAGAAGTGCCACGGTGGGACGAAAAGTAAAGAACGATTGACTGTGGTGTTGTGCTGCAATATGAGTGGCAAAGAAAAAATTAAACCCCTCGTTGTCGGCAAGGCGGCAAATCCCCGATGTTTCAAGGGTATAAATCAATACAGTTTACCCGTCACATACGCCCACAATAAAAAAGCGTGGATGACAGGAACCTTATTCCAAGAATGGTTGATTAGGCTTCAACGAAAGATGGCATCCCAGAATCGTCACATACTTCTCACGATGGACAACTGTTCGTCGCACACTAGCATCAACTTGGCAACACCCAACGTCGAGTTGCTGTTTTTTCCGCCGAATACGACAAGTGTCATGCAACCTCTCGATCAGGGGATTATTGAGAATTTCAAGAGACACTACCGAGGCAAGCTTATTCGTAGCTACCTACGTCAGATAAAACAAGGGGTCAAGAAGGAAGATATCCAGAAGTGGACCGTTCTTGATGCCATTAGAAATGTGACTTTGTCCTGGAATGCAGTGACGCCGCAAACAATCAAGAATTGCTTCACAAAAGGAGGGATTGTTAAAACGGTCAACACAGCTGAAGAATGCGACAGCGACAGCATGGAAGACATTGAAGAAAGTGACAACGCGGAAGTGCACGAAAGTGACAACGCAGGCATTGATGTTGCCGACGTTGAAATGCCAGTGTCTGATCTCGAGTTGCTGGGCAAATTCAAGTTAAGTGATTTTGTAGATGTTGACAACGACGTGGCAACATCACAAATTTATGTGGAGCCCAACTCCGTTCCCGAAATGATCGAGAGTGATAATGAGGACAGTGAGTCGGTTGTGCTAGCACCTAGCAAAGAAGACGTAATGTCTGCAATCCAAACTATGGAGCAGTTCATATCCACGCACGACGTCCCCTTAGAATTAGTGTCATCGTTTCAAAAGTTAACAGACTATGCTGTGTCGGTTCATGCGTGCAAATTGAAGCAATCTAAAATTGCTGACTTTTTTAAAAAGTAGGCCTATAAAAGTTTTGTTTGGTTTGAAGTTTGACTGTACTATCATGTGGACTTAGTCCTGACATTTCCCGTAGCAACATCAACAACAACCAAAATAAAAATTAACAAAATCAATTCGAGCTTAGGTGTTTTATCAGACAAGTTGGGGTTGCTTTCCACTCAGTCCGCGTGATAAACGTCAACGTCCAACAAGTGCTACTCCCCTCCCCCCCCCCCCTCCCCCTCTTTACGCGCAGGGACCGGCCTTGAGCGGCGCGTGTTGGCGGGCGGCGGGCAGTCGATTGCCGGTATCAAATGACATTGTGCGCTCGGTGGTTCGGGATGGGCAGGCACGTAGTTATAATGTATCATCTTTGGGGCAGGCAGTGTGCATCAAAGATGATACATTATAACTACGTGGTGTGCATGGTACTCTCGTGCGCGAGAGTAGATTTTCATTAATGATGACATAATTATTTGATAGAGGCTGTATGGTATTATTTATCTTCGTTCTTAAATACCACTGTATTTATAAGATTAATGCTGTAATTTCTATATTATGTTTTGAAATATTAAAACTACCTTACAAAAATAATAGTTTTTATTCTTTTTTTTTTTTTTTTTTTTTTTTTTTTTTTAGTCTGAGAGTTATTTTGAATTTTGATGGATAAGTCGAAATTTTATAACTCGAAATGTCCGTTTTTGGGTCCCTTCAACTTCGAGTTAACGAGGTTTTACTGTAAGTAATATTTAAGCAACAATGCTAATCGAAATAATGAATGATTAATATATAGGGCTGTGCAAGTCTCAAGCTCTCGATGTTTGCTCGACCTGCTCCTAGACTGTCTCAACATTTCAAGTCTCGAAAATTCAGGAAAGAACCTTAGAATTTCCCTTACATTTATATTTAGACATAAAAGGGTTTCATTAAGATTTGAGCAGCAATCTACAATTTTATCCTGGGTTTAGAACAATTTTGTTAAGTTCCATATTTTCGTAAGTCTATTGAAGAAAGTTGATTACATTTTTTACATTTCTTATCTTGCTCGATCTCGCTTGACTTAAAATATGCCTGCTCACATAGCCCTAACGATATGTGAAATGCAGCATGAAATGATGTATGTATGCGGCATTTGTGCGTATGTAGGAACCACAGTTTACTAGCCATTCTGCCTCCTTCATATTAATGACACTGATATAGTAACGAATGAAACACTGTGCCTTGGCAGTGAGAGGGTAACGGTATTGCTGAAGCAGTTAATGTTTGGTACATAGACGATACAATGCTGTGCAGGAGGGATGAAACCCAAACGAGGCTACTTTCTGTGGAGGTGTCGGGGGGTAAAATGCGGCCTACAACCAAGAGTCAAGGTATAAACATTAGTCTCCAAATACAAGGCAAGGTGGGTGAATGGCTGGCACACGGATACAGCCTGCGTTCTACATCTTACGAGCTCCGTCATTGAAATATTCTACCGACTTGGCTTCGAGTCGTAAGAGGGACGTGTTTTAACGGCGAGTATCAAATATCTCCGGGAGTGTCGACCCAGCCATATCAAGACTCATTTGCAATGTTGATCGTGTCCAAAGTGCTAAGCTTCATTAGACATTTGATTCACATTGTCCTGTCACTAGGAAGTTAAATGGGTTCTAGGTGAACCACGATTATAGAATATCACCGAGGCAAGAGTTTGACCTGTTGTAATTGTAGATACAGCTAACATACTTGCACAACGCCCTTTCCTTATCTCCTCACGTTATGTTATCAGTCGTATCTACCCGTTTGCATTGCGGTTGCCAGCTGGCGTTGTTTTAGATCCACTACACACGCAAATTTACCAACTGTTACAATTCAGATGTACCTATTATCGACCAGATGTACCATCATCATAGATTGTAAAGCATTACGAATCAAAATCAACAGCTTAGGCCTACCTCAACAAGCTCATGAGTTGTACAAAGAATGAAACTTGTCAGTCGAGTAGCCTATGACGAGAAACGCCTCGTCTGCCTGTCGGCACTACAAGTACATTAAACGTTAGCGTTTGGTCTAGTCGCAGGTAGCTGCACAAGGCAGATAAGGTATTAAAGCTATCCAACCGTCAGAGAGAGCGCTACTCGACTGACTAGGTCAGTTTCTCGAGCATCCAAAGTACGTCGAGGAGAGAGAGAGAGAGAGAGAGAGAGAGAGAGAGAGAGAGCGCTACTCTACAGCAAAGCCACACGTCTCCTCCACAGCCTGGGTCAGTTTCTCCAGCATCTTCTGGTAGGCGGGGTACGGAGGTATGTCAATACGGTTGAAACACGTGTGCGCCTTGGGGAGGTTCACAATGGGCGCCTCTATCACGTGGATGGTGAAGAGTCTGGGTCCGGCGGCCCCCGTTGACCCCTGCAGCGCCTTGAAGCCCTGGAGGGGGACGCGGGAACTACCCGTCACGAACTGTAGCAGGCGCGCTCGCATCTCCTCGCCGTACTCCTCCACTATCTGCCAGAACCAGACCACGACAGGTGTCTCCGGCGTACAGTGCTGGGGAACACATGTTACACACTTGAAAACATTGTGGCATAAAGTGCTGGGGAAGACATGTTACACACTTGAAAACATTCTGGCGTACAGTGCTGGGGAACACATGTTAACACTTGAAAACATTCTGGCGTTCAGTGCTGGGAAACACATGTTACACACTTGAAAACATTCTGGCGTACAGTGCTGGGGAAGACAAGTTCAACAGTGTCAGACTTGAAAACATTCGGTCGGCATTCAAGAAGCAACATGCCAAACACGGCCAAAGAAGTCAATCGATTTCAAGCTACTGATCAAAGTAATTCCAGCTTTTATTATAGCTTGAGTTATACTTATTACTTTCACATTAAAAACTAATTCCATTGTGTATCACTTGAGTTTGAAATGTAATTGGCTTAAAATTAGTCTGGTGCGACAAGAGACCATAAGATCGGGAACAAGTTTACAAAAACAACACATTTTCATATTTGTTAAGATGACAGTTACACTAAACTAGAGTGGATTCTGGGCTGAAGCAAAGAAATAAGAACAAATCGTATTATGGATCAAGGTAGGCCCCACTTTAAATTAGCTAATGTCATACTCTGTGTTAACAGAGATCCTATATAAACCTTTTGACAAGAGATTGGCCAATGATCAGGCGACGCCATGGTTCGTGCAAGGCTTGGAGCTTTGCCCGCTAGGCTAAGCTGATCAAGCAGTCGTTGGGGCGCTGTTGTTGATAGGTAAGGTCCGCTGGATCGCCGTAACCGTGAGATGATCCACCGAGTACCTACGATAGATTCAACTCGAGATACAAGTGAAGCTACACCGCACAGAAACCCACCTTGAGCCGCGTGTTGTTCTTCCAGTCAGTGATGTCGATGGAGCCGAGACCGCCGATCACCAACTCGATCTCTCGCTCATCGAACGGACGCAGCAACTGCGCAGGAATCAGTTCCACGAAGCCTTTCTGCAGCGCGAGGAACTGTTGCTCGATGCCGCGCATGAACCGGTAGTTGACGTAAAGCCTGCGGGCAAACACTCGTCATCCGAAGCTCTCCTCATCGCGTACAACAAGACCAGACAATAGCTTAATAGGTTAGGTTAACACCTTACTCAACCTACATATCCTAAGCTAATCTCATTTAAGGTGGATGCCACTATAAGAAAAAAAAAAAGTACTGGCCTCGGCCCTCAGGCTTCATATTGTGATTACTCCTCTCAAGTGTCACATATAAGACATGTCCAAGGAATTTGCTATATCGTTGTGAGCTCGGTTAGGTGACATAATACCACGGAATCTGTAAAAGATCTTGCCAACACGTTTGTAAATTTATTATCGGTCGACATTATTGATTGATAATGCGGCCAACTTTTCGATTAGCTATCTAGGCCTACCATTTTTATTTTAAAGTTGTGCAGCTCCATCATTTTACAGTATATTCTTCTATTACGGGTTACCGTCACTCGTTGGCATCTCATTTGGATGTAATTCTGTCTCTGTCAATATAAAACAAAATCTTGAAAAATCTTAAATCTCAGCCAAATACGCGATGTTTATAACCCTACGTTCACTAGCTATTGCCGTTGAGCAATCCACACTAGGCCTATTATTAACTTTGGTGTCGATATTAGGCCTACTAAGAGCCTGAACAACCTTATTAATTCTACCCGACTCTTTATTTGAAACAAATCGACCTAGCTACCGGCACTCATGACTCACTTGACGTATTCCTTCTTGTTATCCTCCGTGACGGTGATGTCCTTCCCCCCGGGCTTCAGCTCGTGGACTCTGAGCACGCCGAAGCTGTTGTGCTCCACAGCGAAGGTCGTGTCGATCACTCCGGCCGTGTGGTTCTCCAGCATCCACGTCAGCGAGCGATGCAGCTCCGGGTCAACGCCCTCTGCAAGCATCGCGTCAAGCAACTTGATCAGTAACTTGATTTCAAAGCTTCTGATTGGTGGTTGCCATGGTGAAAACAAGTTAATAATTAGACACTCAACTGAAGGACATTGGAACGTGTGGTGGAAGAGAATATGCCCGGGAAAATGTAGGAAAGGGAAATGAAAGGAAGGAGACTGTAACAAGGGACCTACAGGCAAGAGGAGAGAGAGATGGAAGGACATGGAAGAGACATGCGAGGATATGAAGAAGTGGACAAATCTGGTTGCCAAAACCGGCGCAGTTGGCCAAGGTTGATTAGGCGTTGGTCTAGTAAACTGCGGTCTCTGCGTTCCACGTTCGAATCCTGGCTTGGGCATGGATGTCATGTGGCGTTTTTTCATCCTCACAATCACCCACTCATCGTCTCGATTAGCCTCGTTGCAAAATATGGGACGTAAACCCCCAAATATCATCATTGGTTGCCAAACCAACCAAGCTGACCGCGCCAGAAGCAGAAACGGCAGCGGCAATGGATGAAAATGAATAATTAATAATTCTTAACAATACATGTTATTCTTTTACAAAAACTAATAAAAAAATTCAGACGGCGATGTTGTTGAGAACAGTACAGACTTCCAGCTTCTTTGTTCGGATCGAACGTCCGTGACGTAGTCGACCGTGCTCAGCCAGATTGCCCACTAAAAGGAGGGAGGCTCGCATCACGCACACAACTCTACGGCAAGCTCTGCTCACCGATGTCTTGCAGGGTGATGGGCTTGTTCAGCAGCTGTTTGTAGAACGGAGTGGTGAAGCCGCCGTCTATGTAGTGGACCGTGCTCAGCCAGATTGCACACTAACAGGAGGGAGGCTCCCATCATGCACGCAACTCTACGGCAAGCTCTACTCACCGATGTCTTGCAGGGTGATGGGCTTGTTCAGCAGCTGTTTGTAGAACGGAGTGGTGAAGCCGCCGTCTATGTAGTGGACCGTGCTCAGCCAGATTGCACACTAACAGGAGGGAGGCTCCCATCATGCACGCAACTCTACGGCAAGCTCTACTCACCGATGTCTTGCAGGGTGATGGGCTTGTTCAGCAGCTGTTTGTAGAACGGAGTGGTGAAGCCGCCGTCAATGTAGTGGACCGTGCTCAGCCAGATTGCACACTAACAGGAGGGAGGCTCCCATCATGCACGCAACTCTACGGCAAGCTCTACTCACCGATGTCTTGCAGGGTGATGGGCTTGTTCAGCAGCTGTTTGTAGAACGGAGTGGTGAAGCCGCCGTCAATGTAGTGGCCGTGGAAAACTGCGATGCCGATGATGCGACCCACAAAGTGGAAGTAGGAAAGATGCTCCTGAAACACACAACCAAGCATTTAGGCAAGCTACTACTAGGTGGGATGAATCGTTTCACCACCTGAATACTATGATAGGGTGGTACAAATGCAAGTTGGCTCTGAACATTATTACACTATTTAGACTACCAGTATAACTTATAAACAACACCTAAAAACATCTTGGTAAATATAAACCCGTAGAGAAAATATTGAGAAAACTAACTGATGGTGGTCACCGAGTTGTAGGCTGTATGTCTAGGAAAGTGAAACATATTGAGTCAGACTACACAGAATATTAAGAGACAAACGCATGACTGCGGTTGCAACCACCTGTTGTACGTACCGGGTTGACACTAGAGTCTGGGTTGATCTGCAGCGTGTAGTTGTCTTCCCTAGAGTACTGGAACAGTCCGTACTACACACGCATGACTGCGGTAGAGGATAGAATGCAACCACCTGTTGTACGTACCGGGTTGACACTAGAGTCTGGGTTGATCTGCAGCGTGTAGTTGTCTTCCCTGGAGTACTGGAACAGTCCGTACTGGGGATTCAACATCTCGTGCGACAACAGGTAGAGCCACTCTCGAGCGACGCCCCCATAGTCGAGCCCCTCCTCGGCGCGGAACTTGACCATAAGGCGCTTGCGCATGTCCTTCGGGCGCATCTTCATCACCAGCCGGTACGACTCCTGACGGAAGAAACACGACACATTGTACTTGTTCACAACATTTCACCATCTGTCTGATACATTTTCCCGCAAGTTATTTTGGCCCGCCCTACATAACATCGGTGTATATTTATTATTTAGCGAAGGAAGCTCATCGATACACTTGGAAGTTATCTACTACCGAAAAGGAAAGTTCGTTATCAAAGTAGTATTACATATTGTCTGATGATTGAAGGAGGGTAAGAATAATGTTGGTCTAAACTTATAAATAATGTTGAGGAAAACTTGCTTTTTAGTACTTACTTCTACAGGTAGGCATACACTCTCACTCTACATACATCCCAATAAACATAATATTTTAACATCATAATATTTGAGAAAAGATGACAAAACAGAAAAAAATTAAAACTGCTTCTGGCAAGTGACCAATGTAAGTTTTGTGTTGTAGAGGTCCTACTAAACCATGTCAAATCATCTGCAGTCCCCACAACAGATTTCTTTCATATTTACTTAAGATGTTTGGTTCCACTATCCAAAAAGCTACAATTAAGAGAAGTGCAAAGAAAGAAAAGAAAAGGAAGAAGAAAGGAAAGAAGAAGAAAGAAAGTAAAGGCAGGGGAATAAAGTATATAATCAGTTGATGATGACCGTATTGCTGGCTCAGTTGAAGTTTAAAAGATGTACCGAAAGACAAGCTTGCACGGTATAGTGCCAGCCAGCTTACCTCGAATATCTCTGTCCGCGACACCTCCAGCCTACAGTGCCCCGACTGAGGCTGCAAGGCCTGCAGCTCCGCCCGCAACACCTTCTGTTTCTGAACCAGGTCTCGCTTGTACTTGGGTAGAGATTCGCTGTCTAGAAGATCCTTGGGCAACTCTGCCGTCCGAACTGGCAGCGGGACAGGGGTGGGGAGGGCAACGGGGGGAGGAGGGGATACGGAGGGGGTTTCGCTGCCCGTGGGCTCGGGGCGGGGGGTCACGTGGGGAGCAGGGGGGGACGTAGGAGTCTGCTTCCTGGAAAACACACAATCGTCAAAATACAATACTGTAGCCCATGTAAGAAGGAAACACGTCTGTTCTAGGACTGCATCTTACTTGATGAGGTTCGTGAGCACGGACCCAGAGAGTCTGGGGTCGGTGAACTGCGTCGTGCGGTTGTTGTGGTCCACGAAGTATATCCGGCCGGAAGACGTCTGCCGCATCTCCCAACCTGGGGGCAGGGGTCCAAGGTCGGCCCCCGCCGCAAGGTCACGGGGTATCCGGGGGTCGTGCCAGGTGCTGACACCTGTCGGTATGTGGTAGAAATACACCTGGCCCTGCTGCGTGGTGCGCAGCTCTGAAACATCCAAGGTAAGCTGTTGGTTCCTATCCCCATTCCCATTAACGTACCGGTACTCAAAACTCACAGAAGTGCAAATCACAATTCCATAAACTGAACATGCTGCCAAATAAACAAAATCTCTGACACTTTCAAGAGAAAGAAACACGGCACTAGATAGCAGGGGTGTTACCGGTCAAGTTCCCCTGTCTGGGTGTCAAATACAAGTGGGTGGTAAACTGAACAATTTAACCAGACTCTCATATTGTCAGGATATTAAATGAGCCAAGGAAGGCATATGCTTAAACTCAACGTAAAGTGCCAGTTTTTAACTAAATCATAGCAAAGAGACACGTAAAAATGTTTTCAGAATAGATACCGACTTTGTCGATGAAACGGTGGTCCCAAACATCTCGCACGTTAATGTCTATGAAACGAAGCGTCCCAGCTCACCGTATCCATGCGGCAGGTCCCCGGGCTGGTGGGGTCTGGACCCCGACGAGGGGGTCTGCTGTGCCACCTGTTGCTGCCTGCGTTGCGAGCGTCGCCTGGACGAGGCCTGACTGCCCGAGCTGTCACGCCGGCCGTCCTCCCTGCGCCTGGGGGTGGCTGCGTCGCGCGGCGTGACAGTCACGGGGGGAGGGGAGACGCGTCCTTCGCTGGGGCCGGCGGGGGGCGGCGAGCTGGTGGGGATGATGCCGTTGTTGTAGTTGGGCCTGCGGACACGAGGGGTGAATAGAGCGCAATGTTTAGCGGTCTATTGTTGGACGTTTGTATTGACTTAGGTAACTAAACTGAGAGGGAAATAATGTTAGAACTTAACAGTGGGGCACTTGATAATTTTAGTGGGGTATTCTGTGCTTCTTATGCCCCCATTGACATATTATGCTTATGCCTATAAGTGTCCCGATAACCAAAATATGATTCCTGCCCCTTGGCCTTCCTTCAGATTGCCCTTTCAAAGTTGACATCTAAATAGCCGTTGCCCATCTCGGATACATGTACCATTCTTTCAGAGCTTACACACTCTGCCTCCAATCAAACCTATTCTACACCTGTAGGTGTTTAGCTAGCAATCAAATCATCGAGTTGAATATCATTATTGCAAATATAATGGAGACAAAGCAATATAAGATGTCATCATCATGTAGGCCTACTCTAGTGTAATAACACACACCCATAAACAGGACCCATTGCTTGCAACGCACCTGTTGGGACGAGCCCATTGCGTGGTGTGCGTGTGATGGTTTACGTAGTAGAGTCGGCCGGCCTGCGTCCTCCTCTCCTCCCACCCCTCGGGAAGATCCTCGGGACAGCTCAGGTCTCCCAGGGGATCGACCACTGCGTTGTGTCCCCCGCCAGCGATGCCAGAGTGTCCGTCGCGAGACAGGAGGGACACGACTATCTGTCCCTTGACCGGGTCGGGGTCGTCTGCACTCGCTTTGCTCAGGTCCAGTCTCTGATCTGTTGGCCAGGTACAACTTACGTTACAACACGACAGACTGACAAATGGTGCAAGGAAGATCTTGATATGTAATATAATAAATTTAAAAACTCTTGATTCTTAAGGTATGAATAAGGGTAGGCTTACGAGGCAAGTAGTTAAATGTTATTTTGCATTGTTAACACAGAGGAAGAGGAACAAATTTCTAAAATGTATAATTAAAATTATAATTAAGTCGCTAGGTACCATAGGCCCCTACATAAAGAAATTGAAAAATTGAGACTTACATCCCGTATCTTTCAGACGTTGAATCGTATTCGACATGATTCTAACACACCCCAGGAAGCCTCCTCCTTGTTTTTTATGGATTTTTTTGTGATTCCATATACTTATCGTAATGCCATCACCTTTACCAATATATCTGAAATAAACAAAACAACAAAATTGAAGAGACATGAGTAGAGAGAGAGACACATCTAATATATCCCTGTGCTAGGCCTAGAATGTAGGCTAGGAGATATGTTTAAAGTAGCAAGTGACAAGCAGGCCTAGGTCCAGCCCATGCAAAAGATGGGACGTGAAGAATTAAGTACGGCCAACTGTGAGAGAACAAGCCAGCCAACAACAACAACAAGTGTAATGTGCATACAACTACTAGCCTAATATTACACATTAATTACCAGCCTATCAACCACATGAGATTCACAACTTACAAATCATAATGTGTATTCCATTTGGGATCGAGCGTTGCTTTGCAAGTATCAGTACTGTGACACTGGCCGGAACCATCCACGCTTATCTTGGCAAATGGATCTGGCAGTCCTATGAAAGAGCCCACATTATTGTACATTATACTAATAAAGAAATACTGATTTATCTGTAATGCACACAAATCCAAGTCTTAGGCCTAGGCCTAGGCTAGCCTAGGCCTAGGGTTAGAGGTGTCAAAACATAGAGAAAATAATGAATTACAGCCAATCTACTTACTGAATAAGTCTTTCCTGGCCAAATTTCTGGCGCAAAGAACTGAAAAGAAGAGTAAAGCGTGATTTATTCAACAGTACTTAGTCATTTCATGCCAAATAGGGCTCAAAGTCAGGTTCGGAAGTGGAGGCCATGTTGAATAGGCCTAGGCCTTTGCATAACAAAAACACTGATTTCGTGTGACATTTGAACGCCATTCTCGGGTGTATTTGATACTTGAGATAGTCAAAATATGGATCTTAGAATACTTACTTGTCAAACGTATTTTCATAGCCCCATTTCTTCTGCTACCGCCTGGGATGGACATGTTTAACACTCATTTAATCTAACCACATTACTACTAATTAGCGAGCAACTGGCCTAGATGGGCAATGACGTATCCAAAGCATTTCCCAAGAAGACGGCATCTCGAAGCGAACAATTCATCCGGTTTTAAAAGAATATCGAGAATAATATCAATATAAATGAAGATTCAGAAACAAAAAAACACTGCACAACCACTGTGTAAACTCCTTACACCAAATTTTGCGCAGTGAATATCATAAATCAAATTAATTTAAAAAATTTAATAACCTCATCCTGCAACATATGCAAACCACAACACAGGTCTTGCAAAGTATTTATTGAGCCACAGCCTTCTTGACGTCCGAATGTGCCCCAAGCAGGCCTAGCTATAATGCTTGTTTCACTACCTGGACGTCGACGAGCGCTAGCGCCAGCGCCGAATCGAGCGCTCGGCGCTCGATTTTCATGGCGATTCACGACATCACAATCACTTCCGGCAACACAGTTTCCGGCACACTTCGTTTTGACAACAACATGGAAGGAGACGACGATACGGTTTACGAGTTGATTATAAATGAAGTACAGAAATACCCGGCTTTATACGACTTTCAAAGTAAATTGTACAAGAGTCATAATAAAGATTTAATATGGAAAAAAATCTCAGGAGATTTGAACATCGACGGTAAGTTAATTTTATCGACATAAATGAGTGCATACATAACCTCACTCAATCTAGACTAGGCCTAGCTAGACCTTTGAGTAGGGCTAGCCTAGGCCTATATGTAATGCTTAAGACCATAGCGTATTAATGAAATAATCCAACACAGAATTAATAACAATCTTCGTCGTCTTCTCCTTCGTATTTCACGCAAACGAATTATTTCAGCCTGATTAAGAAAGCGTACCATCTTGAAATCTTCCCTACAGCGTTCTGTCACTGTCAAAATGACAAATTCCCGCGTTTTTATGCATTTCGTTCAGAATATAGGTGGCGGAGAACGGAAACGGTACACAAGCGCCGAGAAGCGCCGGCAACAGAAGTTGGATTCAACCAACTTGGGCGCTTCAGAGCGCTTCGAAGCGCCGCTTCGCCCTGATTGGTCGGACAATCCACTTCCGGCGCTCGGCGCTCGTCAACGTCCAGGTAGTGAAACAAGCATAATGCGCGGTTTCTTTGAAAGTATGTATTGTATGTATTCTTTATTAGTTTAGTTTGGAGCTCTTTCACTCAGTTACAAAACGTTTGACATAAATTTCTCACTAAATAAGTATAAAGTATTTATAAGAACCATTGATTAAGGAAGGGAGAAGCCCTTTTATAATCAATGTTTACAATCGTAATAATAATGTTTTTTATTTTTATGTTACTTAAATACTACTAAATTTGTTTTTTATAATCATATCTCTAAATTTATTACAGTTTTTTGGCATGGGATTTAAAATTTCTTCTTGAAGACCATTCCACTGTTTAATAGCAGATCCCAAAAAAGAATGTTTACCCACATCTGTGTGGTATCTTCTTACAAACAGCTTTTCAGTGTGATCATTTTTCCCTGTGAATGTGGCTTTCTCTACCTTACTGTTAATTTCTCTCCATGCCAAATGTCCTGAGATGGTTTTATACAATGCACATAATCTAGTAATTTCTCTTCGCTCTTCTAGAGATCGCCACCCCAGTTCCTCTATCATCTCTGTAGGGCTATGACGCCTACCATATTAACATAGAACTCTTCTTGCAGCTTTTCTTTGCACATTTTCTATCTTGTCCCTCTGAGTTGTAGTATGCAGGGCCCATACTGAACTTGCATACTCAAGGGTTGGCCTCACTATTTCTCTATGCCTTTTCTCGCACCTTGTTACTAATAAAATAGAGTTCATACCACTAGTTTAAAATATTAAATGACGCTATAATAATAATAATTTATAAGCATTATGATGTTGACGGCCATTCTCGGATGTATTTGATACTTCAGACAGTCAAAACACAATTTAAACTTATATCACAATCATTTGATTAGGTTATAGTTAGGATTTTAGAATTGCTTATATTTTATTTCAGGTTGCAAATCATTACATGGATAGATCTAAGGTTAATGTGAGCATTCTTTAAGTACCAACTTGAGTTATAAATAAATAAATACACATTTTTAATAGTCTTGGTATGAAATCTGCTTGATTGTCTACAACAATGCACTAATACATGGCAACATTATGGTCATTATGAACTGGAATGCACGATCGATGTCACATGCATAATGACAGATTCAACAAAATAGTGTTCCATCGCTTTGATTTCTATTAGCTATTCGTACTTCAGCACACCGTTTCAATGCTTGTTGTTTTAGTGGGTGATCAAAGGAGTAGAATGGGATGAAACAGGTTTTTATTCAGCATCGACAGGCACAACTGTAACACTTCTTCCCTCCGACAAACTGTTGTCCACGACAATGACGCTCCTGAAGTTCTGTGACGTCTTGGTTGTAGGCATCAGCACCATATCTTCCAGGTCACGAATTTTCTGCAAACAGTGAGATAACGGAAAAACATTAATTCTAATGTCATAAACTTTTTAGTTTGCTATTTTTTATTCAATTTGGAATAAATTGACTTGAGTATCCTTTGGGACTATCACTTTCGACAAGAGTGTAGTCTTCTTGAGATAACAAAAAAAGTGAAATTTGATTGTACCATTCATTTAGTTAACAGAAACTCTTGACTGAAAGTAGCAACAAGTGTCAACGGAATGTCAACCGACCTGGAGATCCCCCTGACGCTGTTTCAATGTATTCTCCACCATATCGTCAAACAGATGTTTGTATCTCTCTTCTAATACCATTATCTCGCTGTCTAGCTCCCCCCTGTTCAAACTCAGAGCCAGTTTAGCTCTTTGGGTGGAATTCTCAAAGTTCAACTTGCGAACGACGGCGTCGTGGTCTATCTCCAACTGAATCGTCTTTCTCTCGAACTCGTGTGCGGCCTTCTTTTGGTTGTATTCCAGTTTCTTTATGATCTTCTTTTGTCTGTCGACTGTGCGATAGAGTTCGTCCACTTTATTATTATTGTCCATGTCATCGTGTTTCACCCTCTTTAAGATCAACATTTCGTCTTTCATTCGCTGGCATTGTTCGTTGACCACCTCGTTGAGTCGCGCCACCTCCTTGGTTCTAGCGATCAGCTGGGTCGAAAGCTCCTCGTTACGCTGGCTAAGATCACGAAACTGAGACGAGTGTGATCGTTCCATCTCCGCGATCTTATCCTCGTAGATCCCCGTCTCCTTCAGAAGCTTCTCCTGCCAGTACTGATTCCTCTCCGATTCTCGTTCAACCTGCATGGGTAAAAAGAAACTACTTGGCTCTTTTGCTGTGGTACAGTTGACGACTACCAACTACTTTAATAGACACAGAAAACTGTATTCTTCCTTTACAATCAGGGAGTACGGAACAGAATATACACCTAATGTAATTAAAACTGTACTGAGTATAGCTACTAAAATTGGTGCACACACAAATCATATTACAAATAACAAACTACCCAAATCATGAATAGAATCCCTTAAAAACCATTTTCAAGTACATGAAATTGTACTGGTAACAATGGTTAATGTCTTCTATAATTGGTGTTGAAATAAAGTATATAGTGTGCAGCACCGCTTCAATGGTATCAGATTGCAAGATTGCAAAAAGTGCCCACAAATGTTGGTATCTTATATGTATTTGTATAGCGAGATGAGACCGTCATCCATATTCTGGCAAGATTGGACGGAGCCGCTTCATGCCGCGCTCTCACCAGATCAATCTCCAGCTGTTTAGACTTGTTCAAGGCCTTGTGCAAAGAGTCCTGCAGGACACAGTTCTTCTTCTCTGCCTCGGTCAGCCGCCGGTTCAGGTCCTGCAGGTGGCCGGCTATCAACTGTTTGTGCTCTGCCTCCGTTTCCTCGTGATTGGCCGCCATCGCAGCCTTGATCTTCTCCAGTTCGTCGATCCTAGACAGACAGAACGTGTCAAGTCAGCACGGGAACGTCTGCAACCGACACGGTACGCTACAGACAACGTGGTAGGTACGCACTTGAGCACGAGCGCGCTGATCTCCTTGTTCAGGTTGGTGATACTGGAGGAGGCGGTGGCGGTTCCCAGCGCGAGAGTCTTCTTGTACTGCGCCACCTCCCCGTTGAGTCTCTCGTTCTTGACCTTGAGCCTCTCGATGGTGGTGATCATCGAGTGCAGCTTCTTCTCGTAGAGGGTCCCGAGCTTGGCGTCCAGGTCGTCTATGCGGGGGAGACCGTCCTTGGACTTGCCGTTCATCACGCAGTAATCCATCGCACGCTGGCAACGGTTCACCTGGCCCTGAAGGTCGGCAATCCTCTCCTCAAGGTTGCGCTGGGTCTCCAGGCAGCCCGAGTGATCGGCAGACCCCCTCCGCATGCTGACCTGAGACGGGACACAATCTAGTCGTTAGCGACGACGACGATGTTTGGGTTTTACGTCCCACATATCACTTATCCGAAGCTTTCAAACGGTCGCCAAGACCATAGATATAAATACTGTTACAGAGATACGTAACTTGAATAGAGGTCCGACAATCTATGCTCGTTCCATGTCAGCCATGTTGTACGATTGCTTGTTTGTTGACATTTTAATGTGTGCGTGGTCCTGTGTGTTATACGTCGTCTGGCGTCTTTAATTGATATTGATGGGTAAAAAAATAACTAAAATGGTATGCAAATCTTTAAATGTCATAGAATAGTTAGATGCCAATAGTTGTAGATGCCAGAATAAGCCCCGTTTCCCTCTACGATGCACGGTTTAGCTGTAAAATGCAATTAAAATGGCTCTCAAGGCAGCCACTAGTGTTGTATGGGAGTCTAGTGAGGGTGCCTGTGTGATGCCAGAATAAGCCCTGTTTCACTCTACGATGCACGGTTTAGCTGTAAAATGCAATTAAAAATTGATCCCATGGCAGCCACTAGTGTTGTATGGAAGTCTACTGAGGGTGCCGGTGTGCTGCCAGAATAAGCCCCGTTTCACTCTACGATGCACGGTTTAGCTGTAAAATGCAATTAAAAATGGATCCCAAGGCAGCTCTTAGTGTTGTATGGGAGTCTAGTGAGGGTGCCTGTGTGATGCCAGAATAAGCCCCGCTTCACTCTACGATGCACGGTTTAGCTGTAAAATGCAATTAAATATGGATCCCAAGGCAGCCACTAGTGTTGTATAGGAGTCTAGTGAGGGTGCCCGTGTGATGCCAGAATAAGCCCCGTTTCACTCTACGATGCACGGTTTAGCTGTAAAATGCAATTAAAAATTGATCCCATGCAGCCACTAGTGTTGTATGGGAGTCTAGTGAGGGTGCCTGTGTGATGCCAGAATAAGCCCCGTTTCCCTCTTTGCATGGTTTAGCTGTAAAATGCAATTAAAAATTGATCCCAAGGCAGCCACTAGTGTTGTATGGGAGTGTAGTGAGGGTGCCTGTGTGATGCCAGAATCAGCCCCGTTTCCCTCTACCATGCACGGTTTAGCTGGAAAATGCAATTAAAAATGGATCCCAAGGCAGCTCTTAGTGTTGTATGGGAGTCCAGTGAGGGTGCCTGTGTGATGCCAGAATAAGCCCCGCTTCACTCTACGATGCACGGTTTAGCTGTAAAATGCAATTAAATATGGATCCCAAGGCAGCCACTAGTGTTGTATAGGAGTCTAGTGAGGGTGCCCGTGTGATGCCAGAATAAGCCCCGTTTCACTCTACGATGCACGGTTTAGCTGTAAAATGCAATTAAAAATTGATCCCATGGCAGCCACTAGTGTTGTATGGAAGTCTACTGAGGGTGCCGGTGTGCTGCCAGAATAAGCCCCATTTCACTCTACGATGCTCGGTTTAGCTGGAAAATGCAATTAAAAATGGATCCCAAGGCAGCTCTTAGTGTTGTATGGGAGTCTAGTGAGGGTGCCTGTGTGATGCCAGAATAAGCCCCGTTTCACTCTACGATGCACGGTTTAGCTGGAAAATGCAATTAAAAATGGATCCCAAGGCCGCCACTAGTGTTGTATGGGAGTCAAGTGAGGGTGCCTGTGTGATGCCAGAATCAGCCCCGTTTCCCTCTACGATGCACGGTTTAGCTGTAAAATGCAATTATAAATGGATCCTAAGGCAGCCACTAGTGTTGTATGGGAGTCTAGTGAGGGTGCCTGTGTGATGCCAGAATAAGCCCCGTTTCACTCTACGATGCACAGTTTAGCTGTAAAATAACATTCAAAATTGATCCCAAGGCAGCCACTTGTGTTGTATGGGAGTCTACAGAGGGTGCCGGTGTGATGCCAGAATAAGCCCCGTTTCACTCTACGATGCACAGTTTAGCTGTAAAATAACATTCAAAATGTATCCCAAGGCAGCCACTAACTTGTTGTATGGGAGTCTAGTGAGGGTGCCCGTGTGATGCCAGAATAAGCCCAGTTTCCCTCTACGATGCACGGTTTAGCTGTAAAATGCAATTAAAAATTGATCCCAAGGCAGCCACTAGTGTTGTATGGAAGTCTACTGAGGGTGCCTGTGTGATGCCAGAATAAGCCCCGTTTCACTCTACGATGCACAGTTTAGCTGTAAAATAACATTCAAAATGTATCCCAAGGCAGCCACTAGTGTTGTATGGGAGTGTAGTGAGGGTGCCTGTGTGATGCCAGAATCAGCCCCGTTTCCCTCTACCATGCACGGTTTAGCTGGAAAATGCAATTAAAAATGGATCCCAAGGCAGCTCTTAGTGTTGTATGGGAGTCTAGTGAGGGTGCCTGTGTGATGCCAGAATAAGCCCCGCTTCACTCTACGATGCACGGTTTAGCTGTAAAATGCAATTAAAAATGGATCCCAAGACAGCTACAGTAGAGGCGTCCCTGCCTCTACGACAGGGGCGGACTGGAATACAAAGGCCCGTGATGCTGGGTTTCGGGAAGGACCGCATGAGGTGGCATGGTTCAGCTTGGGTCTGGGGCAAAGCCCCAGCTGCTGGAAGCAAATACGCCGAAGGCGTAAAAAATTTGTTGGGGTTGCATTGAACTTAATGGCTTGAAATACGATTTAAGGGCGTGATTAACAGAGGCCACCCTACCAGTAGCAAAATAATTTCCATTATATTCAATTAATTACATTGAATATTTACAATAAATATTACAATATAATTTCAAAATAATACTTATAGAGTGGGGTTAAGATTTTTTTAGCAATATACAGAGAAGTATTTACATCATTGGAACTTCTTGGTAGCAGCCCGGAGGCCCGGATGCCAAAGGGCCCGGATATGCTCAGGGGCCCGGGATGCGTTCGCATCCCGGCATCCCTGGCCAGTCCGCGCCTGGTTGTAAGTCATAAGACTGGACATGAGTCTGTTGATTGCCAGACAGACAAACACAACTCACCGTCGAACGGGCGGAGGAACCTTCAGTGATGGTTTGCCAATCCACGCTGTTGTAATGAGTGGTCTCAGTCTCGGTCTCGGTCGTTTCACTCAAGCCAGAGCTGCTGCCTCGATCGTCCTCCTGCCCAAGACAAAGCAGAGTCCACTAAGCTCCCACACAGTTGGACAAGGCAGTTAGACAAGGATGTGAGGGCAGCATGGGAGCTATACTTTTCACAAAATTGAGGTACTTAATGCTAGCTACAACATATATACAATTGTAGTAACGTATATCAGACATGATAGAGGATGAAATCATTTACATCTTTATTCTTACATTGTCTCTACATACATTTTTTTTTTCCTTCTTGTGCCAAGATGGCTTTTTCAGCCATTCTTTTGTCTTACTATCCAATATAAAACTGCTTCCTTTTCTGGCCTGCTCATATCATTGGGCAGGGAGTCGATAAAAACCTTGAGGGCAGCACATCTAAAAAGATGTGCCCTGTCTTGTACATCGGAGCTGCACAATTTACACGTTGCCGGTATACATACTACATACTACATAGTACATACTACTACATTTAGCGGGATTGTGTTTGCTAGTTTTTCCTTGTATACGTTCTACAGTTGTTCCCTTTGTAAATCTGCAGTTTTACGTACTGAAATGGATCGACATTACATAAATAAATCAAAATTTTCCATGGACATAATTAGTTTGTACTTTTACTTTGTACATAGAACTAAGAGAACTAAATGGTTACCATCCCCGATCTCCTCCATGAAGAAACTTTTAAACTCACATTTACAAAGTTGAATTTCAACTTAGGGTTTGTCCACATTGAACCACAGTGTACAAACAATAGCCCTGCAACTGTAACTACTACGGGAAGTGCTGCAGTGCATGAACCACAGTGTACAAACAATAGCCCTGCAACTGTAACTACTACGGGATGTGCTGCAGTGCATGAACCACAGTGTACAAACAATAGCCCTGCAACTGTAACTACTACGGGAAGTGCTGCAGTGAATGCACACTAAGTATAACATATCATCATGAATAGCAGGCAGTACCAATGGCAACATAAAGATCGAACTTAGGTGAACATTCCCGTTACAGTCAAACAGGCAACCGACGTGACTGGTCGTAAGACAACGATGAGCTCACCAACAAGGTTTCCCGGGGGAATATCCTGGGTGGGAGCGGACCGGTGGGCGGTTGAGTGTAGAACAGATCTCCCAACCTTCCGTGACGCAGTTGTCGACACAATTCTCCCATGTATATGTTGCGCATGTATCTGTCGTTTATAGGTCCGTTGGTCAGCCTGTGGATCCACACGCGGCACTGTTGTATGTCTGCACCAACACAACACCAACATAGCTGTGTAACTCTCAACTTAATGTGACTACGCAGCATAACTACAGATGCTTTTAGATGGTGCAATGTTCCATTCAAGTGTCCTTCAATTTAAGGACGAAAAATAATCAAATAAAGTCGAGCATTGTTGTATTTTGTTATCTATGTATGTTTTGATGCTTTTTGTCCTTAAATTCAAGAAGACTTGAACGGAACATTGGACCGTCTAAATTAGGCAAACCGTATATAATGGATACCAATAAATAAAAACACCTTATCATTATCAATTATTTAATGGGGAACATGCATAATGTTTTTTTAGCATTTTACTAGATTAAGATTAACGTCCTGAATACAAAAATATTTTATTTCGGTGACATAGAATTAAGTTTCATTTATAAAAACGAGCTGAAAGTTTCACACATATTTATGGCGGGAAAAACGGGGCATACGTCACTTGCCATGTATCAGCAATCAACCAATCAAAGAAAGATAAATAACATAACGCTTATTTGGAAATTATCATATCCAAAATCATATAAAATCGAATTAATGTCTAGTAAGCGTAGTAATTAATTTTGAAGCCCAGTTACTATAAAAACAATAATACCAAACCTATTTTCATAGAATATCAGTAAATATTGGGTGTTGTTATTCATATAAAGCAGACTTGACAACGGCTTGCGTAAAAATTTTGACAAGGTTAGCTTGATGACCTTGAAAATGTGATTGTTTCGTCTAGGAGGCGGTGGCAAAGTCCAAGGAGGTTATATGCAAAGTCATTCATATAAGCAGTGATTTTCATGGCATGTGACGTCACATACCGTTTAAAAATAATAGTGCGGGAAACAGATAATCAAAATCTTTGAACATGTATAGAAGTATAATGAGTTAATTTTAAAACTTTTAAATTAGGTTTGTGATGTCTTCAGATGAATAACAATATATTCCACGTACTTTCAGAGCTGTAGAAAATTCATGCAAGTTCCCTATTGCTAGGTATATTATAATGTGAGAATTAGGGAGTCCCCAGTAGATAACCATATTTCCGTGCCCAAACATGAATCAGCACAAGCTCAGTCTTCAGTTAACATCTCAAGTTAGCAGCCAAGTTTTATCGTGAATGGGCATTCACTCAGTTTTGCATGGAATGAATCACCAGCACACATCGTGATTTATAAAAGTGAAGTTAATCCTATTCTTACCAAAGAACATAAACACTCATAGTTAACATAATATTTAGGCCTACAGCAGTACACTACATAGGCCTAGTTAACAATATCATTATAAATGCAGATTTTCCTATTATCCTCCGTGGTACATTACTACCAACAAAAGCGGCTATTGCTTACACTTACACATTGCGGTAAAGGAATGAGAGGGTACCTTGTTGATTAGTGTCTGGTAAGGCTTCAACGAGCTGACGTACCAAAGCTAGATATTCAATGTATTCGGCATCGAGGGTCATCTTCGTTTGGTCTTGTTCGTCACTCTCCATCCCAGCCGTGGATCTGCATCGATGCCATGGCATGAACACAACACATTCCTTACTATTAGTGATTGCAGGAGACAAGTATCCAAACATGAGTTGAGCTTTGGAACACATTCCTGCACGATATTACTGTAAAACTTCTCTATAGGCCCTAACGAACTCTTGGGGAGCAGATTATTATTTTCTTTATAATAGGGGAGAATAGAATGGGATAGAATGTGGGAAAGTGTACGGTGGTCGGGTTTTCACGGAGGGTGAAGAGGGAGTATACTGTCATGGGAGAGAGGTTGGAAGGGGTAAAGAAATATAAGTACCTTGGGGTGATGCTGTCGGAGGATATGGGGTGGGGGGAGCAGATTCAGGAAGTGGTGAGAAAGGGAAATAGGGCCTTGGGTTTTGTGATGAGAAATTTGAAGGGAGCGAGGAGGGAAGTTAAGGATAAGGCCTACAAGACTGTGGTCCGGCCGGTGCTGGAGTACGGTAGCGCTTCATGGGACCCGTATAGAAAGGGGGAGGTCACTGAGGTGGAGAAGGTACAGCGGAGGGTGGCAAGGATGGTAATGGGAAGGAGGAGGTGGCAGGATGGGGAGGGGGGGGGTTAGGGTAGGGTTTACGAAAGCGTTACAGAAATGATGAGGGAGCTGGGGTGGGAATCACTGGAGAAGAGAAGGAGGAAGGAGAGGTTATGCAATTTGTACCGGGCATCAAGGGGAATGAGAGGTTGGAGGAAATCCAAGGCAGAATGGAGAGGGGTGGGTACTGTGCATGACGCGACCACAAGTGGAAATTTCAAAGGGTGGGGAGTTGAACAGATGTGGGGAAGTATTCATTTGAAATGGATCGTTAGGTGAGGTGGTTGCTCAGCGGACATTGAAGGGGTTTAAGGGGAGATCCTTGGCATACACCTACAATGCTAATTTAGCTGACTTCATGTAGGCCTACCTTTTTTTAGACAAACTGTCAAGTCAATGTGCCTCAAATTTTAGGACCATACGTAGGAACGTGTCCTACATGACCCCTACAAGAATTATTTATCTGCAATTATTATAACTGGTTTTAAAAAATAAAAATCATAACAAAAACATAATGTTTTGAATATTTTTTAATCTTTTAAATTTGCTAGGATGTAAACGAAGCATCTTATTTAATTTATTTTAGTAGGGGTTGTGTATTGTACTGAGTTACACATATCCTGAAAATTTCAAGACAATTGGTGTATTGGGTCCTGAGAAAAGGTAAGCTACACAATGTGGACAAATTTTAATATTCAGAGGAAACCTACTTTAAAGTTGAAACATGCTTCTTACCTGTACTTCACATCCCCTCAAAATGTGTTTAGAAGAGCCCAGCTTCATATAATGGGTCATCAGGGTCCTCTGTGTCATCCACAGGTAGGTTTACTAGGCCTACTTGTACCAGGGCTCGATACATCCTAAAGTTTTCGTTTAGATGCACTAGGCCTAGCTAGCCTGTTTGTTAGGTTAGAATCTCTAGGCCTACTGATTTCTAGCACATCACGGACACTTTCAATAGTATTTCCAGTTGTCACTCCCACATTGCCATTGTCTTTCACTAAAACACGGTATCTATCACCCCTAAACAGTCTCTTTTTAGTTATTCTAACTGTTCTTCCCATTTTATCGCACACGAATCACTTGAAATGTCAAAACTAGAGATTTGTAAACAATCCACAAGTGTGTGAATTTGGCGTCAACACTAGCCTGCATGCTTCAGGAGTACCAACATAGAAAGTAAAATACGCTACTTCTTCTGAATGTAACACGGTGATGTTACTGCGTATGTTAACAACCAACAATGCAGTTTTAAAAAATTCATAGAATCATAATGGATGCTCGGATATCTTTGAAATAAGGTTTATTACACTGGGAAATAATGCAACTATAATAATATGCAAAAATCTGAAAATCACGTTTTAGAAGGGACTAACGGTGAGGGTGGGGGTTAGGGGGTGAGCTAGGGCCGGGGCAATGGCTATAGGCAGCCACGTAATAATAATAATAATAATAATCTTAAGTCAATAGATTGGCCTACATAATGACATAATACACAAGTACCTGACAAGTGGGGCTCATCCGGGTGACACTTTTGTACCTGAGGGGGGGGGGGACTATCCCATGCTTAAAGTACCTGACTAGTAGTAATACAATTGTACCCGACTAGTATAGTGGCTGGCTGTGGGGGTCACGGCTCTCGGCATTTTAATATCTAAGTGAATTCACGTTTGTTGATTTTTATTTTTTACTTTTATGGTTGGACTCACAAGTTTCAAGGGGTAAAAATTTAGTAAGGGGTGGGAAGGACCACTGTATGTATTTTTAATCTCAGTAAGCAATGCTCTCTTATTAAATCTTGACACACGGCTATGGGCCGGAAGTGGGTGGGAGGGGAAATCTCTGCCACTGGCGAGGTGGGCCGCCGCAGAGTAGGAGCATCAAGTATGTATCAAGTATAAAGATGGTACTTTTCCATTCATAAGAACCTTTTGGGACATCAAAAACAGTTTGTTATAGGCCTACAGATCATTTTGTTATAAAGCTTCAAAGTGTTGTACATGTACATACTTTTTAATTGAGATATTACTTCACTTGTTTCAAGTTTATAATAAAATTTAAAAGTGGCTTCAACTTAGATATTTTATATTCTAGCTGTAGGCATAAAAAAATATATGTTCGTACGAAATAGCGGGAGTAATTATTGTTGTCGCATCTCACCGTCTCTAAGCAGTGAAGCACCCAGCCAAGTTGTACAATACATGCAAGTAAGAAGACTGGTATTTGTGGAGTGAACTGTTACACTTTTTAAAATCACATTTAATTGATCTAATTCATAATTTGATGGTGTAATTTTATTTATGTAATTATATATTATTAATGCCATTGTTGGCATTATATAATAATAATAATAATAATAATAATAATAATAATAATAATAATAATAATAATAATAATCTAACACCAAAATGAATTACACCTTGAAATACATACCTCATTTCCAGAGTTTCAATTGGAAAAACGTGAGTACAAAAAGTGTAACAGTACACTCCACCATTACCAGAAACTGAGGGAACTGGGCATACAAGATAATACCTCCAGTAGTAAGGGCAGCTAGATGTGGTATCAAATTACTTCATTACCAAAATTGGACATTGCTATAGTATAGTTCATTATAAACTAGCAAACACAAAATATAATATAAAATAGCAAACCCTTCCCAAGCACATGACTAAAATGTAGACCAAGATGCATATTTAGTAGCTACTCAATTTAGCATGTTATTCACCTAATTAGTGTAAGCGTCCCCTACACAATGTTTTGGCATTCAAGAATGAACAAATGAATGCACACAATAAAAAATTAAATTATTATTCCTTGGAATTGTGTTGAAGTAGGAAATACCTTAATGACGGGAGGCCACAAGAAGTTAAGACGGAAATTTAATGATACATGTTGAATTTTTTATTTTATCACTATTATACAAAACTCATTACTTAGCAATGTGGTGTAAACAATTACAAGAGACAATGAGTCAATACAATGAATAATCTGGTACACTCACATTGTTGTCAATGTCACCATAACATACCTAAAATCCAGTTTTCAAGTGATCACAATAGAAAAATATTTAATGTACAGTATAACAGCCTGTACACTACTTGTTACAGCACACTGTCAATTAATGAACGTGTAATAAAGTCACACACAAATATATCTTACTCACACTTTACAGCAATCAATAGAACAATAATAATATGTGTAGGCCTATATATATTAATCTTTATTAATTTTAAAATGTTTTATTATTATTTATAGAGATGAGGTCTATAATTTATTAATATAATATACATACTGTATACCTATTGTATATACACCACAGCATCACCAGGCCACGAAGTATTAGTGTTATGATTTAATCAAATTTATTAAAAAAGTCTGTGTTTTTAACTTTATTACACTCTTTTAGCTCATATTCCCTACTTTTTATTTAGAAGTAGGAAGTGATATGGTGGAACCTCACTCCAACGATCATGCATACAATGATTCTTGAGTCAGCAACGGCAATTGACTTAAGTTCTTGCCTTAAGTTCTTGCTTGGCTCAATTGAGATAAAACTTCGTCATTTACTCAACACGAAACATGCACAGTTTACGTGTAGATTATTATTTATTGATTCTTTGAAAATCAGTTTTATAACTGAATAGGATACGCATTAAATAAATAAATTCTAACTAAGGGAGTTGTGAACCATCATCCTGTCACTTAGGTAAAACCTTTGCCAAGTAATTCCCTGTACATTTCTTGTATTGCCTCGTCATGCAAGCATGCACACTATTATCAGTATCACAATATATAGTTAATGCAATAGCGCTTTTAACCATACTATTTACAACGGTATTGAAAGCTAATTCACACTTGTAAGTTTTAGATAAACTTAAAATAATATTTATGTCTGGGGGGGCTATTCCTGAAAGTCATCATGGGGTTACAATACTCGATACTCCAAGTGATATCTGCATGGTTATCACTTGCTACTGGCTGATTGCCGTGGCAGACAGGATGAAAAACACTCAAGTGAGTATTGTCACTGTGACAACTTTCAGGAATAGCCCCCCTTATGATGGACAGCTAATTATTTAGCCGCCTTATTTTAACTTATTTTAACGCTTATTTTAACGCCTTAGTTAATTTTTGTTTTATATCTGCTCCCTGTGTCCAACAACAAAGTCGGGTAGGGGATAGGAAATTAATCCCATCATATTCTGGCCCCTAGGTACATCGAAGCCGACTGGCCATGCCCGACGCTTCCCTCATGTTAACTTAGTTAACCTTAGTTAATAAAAATAAATAATTGATTAAAGACAATTAGTTAGGAGTTAACACCGAAAACAATTCAGGACCAGTTTATCACGAGCTGGAGGAGATTGTTTCAAAGTCGGTACTTTTTGCGCCGTGTCCTATCGCGAGAAAGGAAGATTATTGGACATTTAATCGGGAGATCGAGCATTTTTGCAAAGGGGGGAACGTTACGACATACTAACATTCAAGAGAACATAAAATTCAAGAGCCAATTATTGGCAAGACTTTAGATAAGATCAGCACTTCTGGCAGGTAATAATGTAGGGGTGTAGACCAGTATTACCGGCACCTACTAGAAATCAAGTACATACCTATGATTGAATTGTGAAATTAAATAAAAATGTTCAAGTACGGTGAAATCTACATGAATACCCGGCATTGTAGGTTGGGCCTAATGAGTCTATGCAATGGTACCTGATCGTTAAACCATTGTTTTTCTGATTTTATCCAATAATAAGATTAATGACTAATTCTCTTTAAGAGTTAGTTTTGTACCAATACAGGCAGGCACATGGAATCTTGTCCTGCCGAGCAATAACAAAGCACACAACATGCGAACGGCCCCGTTTATCTCTTATTCTAAACAAAGTGCGAGTTGTAATGAATCAAATACTCGAGACTAGCGGTACTTTGACACTCGCAAAGATGCTGACGTTGTAACGAGACGTATCCAACGGATCGTTAGGAGAGGAAGGCGACACTTTAAATATCACACCAATGAAGGCAGTAAAATTCTGAGAAATATCCCAGTTGTTGGCCACAATGTTAGCTTCATTCATTCATATGTAATTTGTTGTATTATATAACAGTACACCGAAAATAACCGACATTTAAACATGTACCGCACTTTGTGTGAACCTAACCCGTTACATCTGGGCAGAGATGCTGTGATTGGTCACTATGTGGAACATAAACACTTTTGTTGTTGTGTTTCTTGTATTCAGAATTATCCGACGAATATTGTTACTTAAAACATTCACGTATGATTGTTTTACATCAATATAACTTATTTGATTGTGGGCTTGTAAAAATGTTCTCTAGAGGACTAGGAGACTATTGTTGCTACTGGTAAAATAGGTTAATTTCCACCCCTGGGTACAAGGACCACTTTATAATGGGTGCGCCTACTGGTGGTTCAAGGTTGTCACCTCGGACTGGATAGATGACATAGGAAATATTCCCAGATATACTGAAACACATCAAACAGCAACTAAAGAAGACCCTATATTGTTATTTATGGATCATGCTAACCATGTTACAATTGAATCCATCACGTATGCCAAAGAAAGCATTGTTTTACTATCATTTCCACCCCATTGCTTGCCATTACATATTGCAAGTGTATGGACCATTCAAATCTTCATTGAGAGTGGCATTTAACGATTAGATGGTCTCAAACCCTGGGAAGGCGATAACAATACATGACATTCCGTATTCTGACATTGGCGTCTAAAGCGTATTATAAGGCTGTCACGCCCAGTAATATCATATCTTCCTTTACAAAACCTGGAATATTGTGGCCCATGTACCAGAAAAGGACTTGGCGTCAAGTTATATCTCGGACCGTCCCTGTTCTGTTCCCAACGAGCATATGCCAACCAACGATATTGTCAAGAAGTGGAATCTGTTCCTTGTTTTTTTGTTACAAGTTATTTAAAATCATCAGCTGTGTATGGATGTTGGACTGTTACATCACCGTTCTTGCATTTCCCTTGTCATTGAAGGAGCCGGTCGACTACCCTATAGACTGTCGAAGTGGCATCGCCTATCAGATTACGCAGCACCAATAAATTGTAAAGTACCGTATATATGCATTATCCACTAGGCTGTGCTTAGAGTGCAGTGAGTTTGTGCATTATCCACTAGGCTGTGCTTAGAATGCAGTGACTTTGTGCACATGTGAATTTGTAGAGAGCTTTGGTAATATCAATAAAGAACTTGCATTGTTACATTGCATAGCAACGGTTGTTGACTGGTAACTAAGGACATTATACAGAAGATGGTGGAAAAGTGAGCCTAGAGAGAGGAAGTGGTGTTGAAAGCTACACGGAACAACTTCAAGAACTCGAGTCTTTAAGCCTTACAATTTCTCTAGTTATCCAAACTAGTATTACCCAGACGTCAACTACGCCTGCCCCGTTAAATGGGACGGTGATTTTCGAAGCGTCGGTTACACACGATCAACCACTGAATCCAACCTACCATGAAGGACATTTTGGAAATCCTACCATGGACGCCTGCTTGAGAAACCAAGGTTAGAAGAAGAATACACCTATAACTGGAGCTGGTACTGTCTGTAAACCTATTTGTGACAAGTTATTTACTGTGAGCATTCGTTGTCTATGTGATACAATATAATTTAATAGTACAACTCAAATTTCTAAGTGTTGGTTTATTTCCCGGCTGAGCTAGGCCGACCAGTGTAGTAAGAGGGCAGAGGGTACTGTTACAAAATCATGAAAGAATTAATAAATTCATCCTTTCTCATGACATCTCCTCCCCTCGGAGAAAATTAACCACGATTTTGATAGTGATTTATGAGGAAACTGGACACCCAATGAACATAGCATGTTACCAGACGGAGTACCGAACTAACCAAAAATAAAATACCCTAGTCAACATTCGTTACCCCTCTCCCATAAATACACACTAAAAAGAATCTACCAAGAGAATGTATAAAATACCTGCACAGGCACCTGCGACACCCAATAACAATACGTATAGCGGATTAGAGATCATACTCCGCAACACTATTACACTAATACAAAATTAACGCAAACTCAAAACAATAAACAAAATCATTAGATTTGAAATTTTTGTTTGTTAACCAAGATAAAAATTAAATACAGCGCCACTTCATCTCTTGGATATCGGACGCCGGTAAACAACCAACCCACGTCAGCAGACGGTTGACACGCGCAGGCGTTCGGAGATGCAACAAACTGAAACAGAAACAGATCAACGGCAGTAACCTGTACTCAATCAAAGTGCCGGCTAAGTGCAACCAGTTATTCACCCTAGCTAGCTTCATTGAAACCAGGACACATCAAATGACCATGTTGCCAAAAACACAAAGTATTTCAAATACACAAATACATAAGAGTTTTTAATGGTGGGAAAAACAGTTGCTGCGCCCCCCCCCCCCCCCCAATGATCTGGAAAAGTAGGCTTGTTTTGGTAAAAATTGAATATAGCCCTAATGTGTACATGTCAACATTCCTACATTTTAGAACATCGTGATTAACAGGAGACAAAAAGTGCAGTGGTAGCAAAGTTACGAACTGGCCGCAATGGTAACCGGAAAAGGGTCGCGCTTATGACACAGCCAAGTGGGACACTTGAACGTTGTCCCTGGCACAACAGAACACTACCCACCATATCGTATCCCCTCCAACAAGAACCACACAAGTCCTTTCACCTCCCCAGCAGCAACACATGGTAACCAAGCCAAGTGGGACTTGGACCTTGTCGAGTCGACGTTATCAAGTCCTTAAAACGGTTTTACATGTGCAAGGGAGCATTCAGAACCGAGGCCCCTACTTCACACTCACTACTCAACGTGCATAAAACTGCGGAAAAGACCGACGCAACCGCATGAGTGATTTTGTTATCAAGGAGGCTGATTCAAGTCACACAAGTCATGGAGTCCTTAAAAGGACTGTTTCACATGTGCGAGAGAGCGAGCATGGCCTGTGAGAGCATTCAGAGCCTGGGCCCCTACTTCACACTTGCTGCTCCGCGCATGTGAAACTGCGGCGACGCAACCACACCCAGCGATATTGTTATCGAAAAGATCAATCAACCACAGGACAACAACTATGTGTGTTGGGAGCCACATACCAAATAATCCATTTAAATACATAAAGAATGTAATCATTAATGGAAGTCACCAACGAAGTGCGCTTTTATTGATTCAGGTACTTCTTGTTGCATATTACAAGCAAGTGCAGCAATTCAGAGTGGCCTCATGACACGAGATTCCAAGCCGGCACTGTTATTCGGTTTTGTTGACACGGAAAACGCTTCTGCAACTGCAATAGGCAAATCGACAGCCGAGAGTTGATGGGTGTTGTAGGACACAATGTTGATATATTGATTGTTTCTGATCGAGCTCAACCATTCGAAATAATTGGGCGGTCGTGGATAGACATTCCGCACGTTGTTTATATGAAAATTGATGATAAATTAATAATCAAGGACAGCGATGACGTGCCCTTCCATGACATGATTGTAGAGCCTGAAGAACCAATAAGAAAGATAGCGGTTGCCGATGAGTACGTCAAACTCTGTAAATATTGTACAAGTGTTACTGAGGGAAGACGGTTCAAATACACAAAACAGACACATATAGACAGAGTTTTGAAGAAAGGGTTTGGACTTAAAAAAGGCTGGATCAAGAAAGAAGTTAACACTGTTGTACATAAGGATTCACCATTATGGAAAGATCCGATTGTGATGGACAAACTAAATGTTGACAACGATGTCAATGTGAACAGCATCATCTTCCGTCTTGTTCCATCCATCTCATGATGGACATTGCTTACGGAATGATATAGTATCGTTTAATTGCAAACCCTACTAAACAACTGTGAAGAAAATAAACATTGCAATAACATGTAGGCCTACATGACCGTTCCAAAGATGATGGGGGATCCGGATTGCAAAAGCGAAGATTAGTACGCAAATAGAACATACCTTTATAAAGGCAATTGGAACAATTGGAAATTTGTATTCAGGAACAGAGGTAGAGAGATAGACTTACCAAAGCTAAATACACAGAATTAAAAACTATGATTACTAAAAATAAGATTGACGCATTCGCAATTGTCGAAGCAGACTCCATTTCAGACCACAACAATCTTGAGAAGGCAGATTTTGAAGGATACAAAATATATAACCGTCCAAGAGCAAGACAAATATCATCAGGCATGACTGTTGGACTGTTGGTGTTAAAGAGGAAATAACTGCCAATTTCAGAATAATACATGAAATGGAAGAAGATGATAAGATGGAAATTGGGCAGTTAGAAATGTGGATCAAACCCACCAGGAAAAAAGGGGAAACAATTTGTGGTTGTCTACAACCCTCCTCAAAACAAAAAAGAACCTTGATCTAGTCAAAGTGGACAGAAGTACAGTTCTGGTTGGAGACTTAAAGTTAAGTTAAGTTAAGTTTAGTTTAGTTAGCCATGTGACTAGAGTGGTTGCAGTAGCCATCTTCTTCTTGAGT
The DNA here is from genome assembly GCA_945910005.1 of Isoperla grammatica. Classification (NCBI taxonomy): domain Eukaryota; kingdom Metazoa; phylum Arthropoda; class Insecta; order Plecoptera; family Perlodidae; genus Isoperla; species Isoperla grammatica. The sequence continues at coordinate 48,037,757 of OX246742.1, read as the reverse complement.
GATCAAGACCTCGTGTCGAAACTTCTCGTTATTTTTGTATTAGGCCTATGTATATTCTATGTTCACTTTCAACTCTCGATTTAACCATCTTACACGAAGTTAAGCTGTTGGATTACATCCTTACATTACATTCTACATTCAGACGGAAACCGTGCCCCAAATATTGCCCGCCATGCATTGATGGCAAGGATATATACAGTATGTTGAAAATTGTTGTTATTGTAATTGAAATAGCAACAAGCTAAATAAAGAAAGAATTGAACATTAGTAACGGCCATCATGCCAAGACTTGACAGGAAGTGAAGACAATTATTCTGCTCACTGAATCACAAAAGATGCTACTACAGGATCTTTGCCAAACATTTCATGAAAGAGAAAAAATTGACATAACGTTAAAACAGCACAAGTGTATAACATTGCAATAACATGTGCATGACTGCTCAATATGCTTACTAACCACCTGCTACGTATTGTGTTCACTTTATGGGACATTGTAGTGCATGCAAAGGTATGAACTATTCCAGTATAGCATGTGGAACAAAAATCTGAATAAGAAAGCTGATGCAATGAAAGAATATGATAACCATACCATACAAGTAACACAACGGACAGTGTTTCGGATGAGGGTGAAGTGTTCAACTCAATAGAAATAATGAAGGAGGTAAACACAGTAAGTACGCCTGGGCCTAGACAGAAAGCTAATTTCTGGAATGTTGACATTCAGGTAGGTCAGGCTAAGAAATTGATTAATTTTAGCGTGTCAGCTGTAGGGATGGGAAGGTTAAACGTGTAACCATTTAAGCGCGCAGTGGTGGGTTTAAGATTAGTCAATTTGTCACCGGGTTAGTAACTGGTCAAGATTAAAATAAATAAATAAGAATATCATACAAAACTGTGATTTTGACATCTCATGATCCATCAACTACTGTAGTATTGTTCATTCATGACAGCTCCAAATATAAACCAGCTCTAAAGTGTCTTCTCTGCAGCTGTGAGGGAGTACAAGGGATTCATAACAGATTTTTTTTGGGGGGGGGAGGAGGGGGGGGGGGGGGGTTAACCATTAAATTGTGATTAATTTATGGGTTTAAGTGTCAAGGAAAATACCTGTTTTCCCCATCCCTACTCGACTGTCCACTGTCGAGGATTGAAATGTAGAGGCCTGTCACAATGCCTCTTAAACGTTTGTCAACTTCCCAAGCTGTGTAGTGGCAGCTATTATAATTTGTATTGCTAGTATTGCAATAACATGTACGTGACTGCTCAATATATGTTAACTAACCCCATGCTGTTGCATTCACTTTATTGGTCATTGTAGTGCAATGTACCGGTGTATCATTTTCCAAAGCAGAATGAATCAAGTTTGTGAAACTGAATTCTATCTATAGACTAATTGTTATCTTTGTAAACAACTTTGAACGTTATCATTGTGTGTTACGATCAGTGCTCAGGCCACCGGTAAGACTTACCCGATTAGGCAACCAGAAGTGCAACCACTGCCCTGCTGAATATCTTGGGCTAACCAAGAACTCGCTCTAGTCACACATGAACCGGCACAAAGATGACACCAAAACCTGACTATGGACCAACTAGTGGCTCAACACGCAGCATTCCACAACCTGGCATTCAACGGATGTTATAACACCAGAGTTAAAAGCACACCGAGCCAGCTGCAACCCAGGCGGACTGAGACGGTGGGAATTGGCCCACAACCAATGGATTACTAAATCTAGATTGGCACCCAACCTTAACATCCGTTAGCGACAACCCATTCCCCTTCTCATCTCCCTGCCACTACTACAGTGTCTTGTATATATTGTCCGTATGTTTTAATCTAGTTTAGTTTAGTCGTCATCTTCTTCTTGAGTGATCAAGACCTCGTGTCGAAACTTCTCGTTATTTTTGTATTACTATGTATATTCTATGTTCACTTTTAACTGAACGAATTCATCATCTTACACCAAGGTAAGCTGTTGGATTCTATCGTTACATTACATTCTAGTTACCTAGTACATTCAGATGAAAACAGTGCCCCAAATATTTCTCGCCATGCATTGATGGCAAGGATATATATGTTGAAAATTGTTGTTATTGTAATTGAAATAGCAACAAGCTAAATAAAGAAAAAATTGGACATTAGTAACGGCCATCATACCAAGACCTGACAGGAAGTGAAGACAATTATTCTGCTCACTGAATCACAAAAGATGCTACTATCGGATCTTCGCCATACATTTCAAAACATCAGAACGGTATAACATGTGCATGACTGCTCACTGAATCACAAAAGATGCTACTATCGGATCTTTGCCAAACATTTCATGAAAGGTAACAAACTGACATAACATTAAAACATCAGAACGGTATAACATGTGCATGACTGCGCACATTATTTGGAGCAGGATAAGTTAAGTACCCAGAAAAGTATGTCACACCCATGTCCCACCAAAAGGGCAAAAAGGAAGTGAAGAAAATGTGGATTTCAGCAATTACTACACCAAAAGGTAGATAGTCCTCACGTGAGTACGCTACGGCTTGTGCAACGCACAACAAACATTCTTTACAAAACGACGCCACATGAGTGCTCTACATTTATACCAATTCTGTTTTTTTAACAAAGTGATGGAGAACTCAGAAGAAGTCATTTTCAAAGTGCCTTTTAAAAAAGTAATGGATAATTCTACGTAATTCTCTCAAAGTGCATTTTAACAAAGTAATGGAGAACTTTACATCATTCTCAAAGTGTCTTTTAACAAAATAATGGAGAACTCTACGTCGTTCCAATTGAGAATTTAACAGAGTAATAGAGAACTCTATATTCCCATCATGCCACTTGACAGCTTGGAGCATGTCGAAGAGAAGAAGAACTAAAGATGGTGGACGTGGTCACTCAGGTGAAACACAGCAGTGACGCTCGTTAAGGTACGAGGGGAGACGACACGGTTAGCGTAGCTTCTCAACTCAATAACTGTACTTATACATTACAGAGATGTTGAAGTCCCAACGTGAGATTCACATCTCATTTATCTTAATCCAATTCAGTTCCCTGTGAGTTTTACTCGTATGTGAGTAGGGGAGGAACGTAGTAGTGGGGTTAAAGACAATATGGTGTATTTGGTTGCAGTACAGATTCAAGGGAAGACTGCTCCAGATAGGGGTAGTGGGTTCTGGGGAGGAAGGTCGATGTGATAACCTTGAGGCTGCCGTCAATTCCGGCATTTAGTGAGCTTGCAGGGCGGAACACCCTGCAAGCTGTACGAGAATGGGTTTTAATGTTGTGCAAAAGGAAATCGCTTGGCTAAAGAAGTTTCCAAACTTCTTCATGAAGACGCAACATCTAGCACAGTAGTAGTTATGAAGATGAAGAGATTGATGAACATTTTATAAATAGAAATAATAGGATATATATATATATGTTGCTATTTGGTCACAGTTTTCCTCTTGAGTATGTTATTTTAAAATCATCTTGGATAAATGTTGACGTCTTAAATAGTGTGTCCGACAGGCTGATGGTGAAACACAGCAGCAAAGCTCGTTAGGTATGAAGGGGGAGACCACACTGTGAACTCCACATTCACAGAGATGTTGAAGTCCCAACGAGATTCACGTCTCATTTATGTTAATCCAATTTAGTTCCCTGTGAGTTTTACTCGTATGTGAGTAGGGGAGGAACGTAGTAGTGGGGTTACAAACAATATGGTGTATTTGGTTGCAGTACAGATTCAAGGGAAGACTGCTCCAGATAGGGGTAGTGGGTTCTGGGGAGGAAGGTCGATGTGATAACCTTGTGAGTTGTGGCTGCCGTCAATTCCGGCATTTAGTGAGCTTGCAGGGCGGAACACCCTGCAAGCTCGTTAGGTATGAAGGGGAGACCACACGGTTAACTCCACATTCACAGAGATGTTGAAGTCCCAACGAGATTCACGTCTCATTTATGTTAATCCAATTCAGATCCCTGTGAGTTTTACTCGTATGTGAGTAGGGGAGGAACGTAGTAGTGGGGTTTTAAGATGGGTTTTCAGATTCAAGGGAAGACTGCTCCAGATAGGGGTAGTGGGTTCTGGGGAGGAAGGTCGATGTGATAACGTTGTGGCTGCCGATAATTCTGACATTCAGCGAGTTTGCAGGGTGGAAGGTATCCACCTTAAAACTGACCTTTGTATTAGAGCCAGAGGATCAGAGTTTGATCTCCGGTTGCGGCAAATTTGTATTACAATTGCTATAATACCCAATAATGGAAACTGTTGCCGCATATTATAGTGTGAAAATTGGAGTTCATTTTCATACTGGATTCCTTCACTTTCGTTTTTTATTCTACATGATTGTGACATGGGTAAACAACTATCTGTTTTGATCACAATCAGGTAGGTGCCGAGCTGGCTATTGTGAAATCATCAATCTACGACAACAGTACTAACATTAGAATACTGACACATGCATAATGATCACAATAATAATTTGGTACTTTGCTGTGTCAGGGGTTTTGGGAGGCCCAAGTTGGATTTTTGATAGCAGTTTGGTCTGAGCCCCACTCTTGCGTTTTGGCTTGAGTGAGGGGTCGAACGAACCATGAAGGTTGATAGGTGATTATAGAGACATGAGCAGCTAGCACAAGTTAAAGAGGGGGTAGAAGGAGGGAAGGTGACATGATACGGTTGAGGTGGGTTAAAAGGGGTTAAAAGTGGGGAGACTCGGGGTGGCGAAACGGGCCGAGAGCGACCGGCAAACCATGGGACACGTGGAGGACTATCCCCGAGGAAGGAAGCAAGGAGTCACGATGCAAGATTTATGAGGGACGTACGGACGGGGTGAAAGCCAAGGTAGTGTGACTCCTTAGTAAGTGGATTAGAGGGCCAGATAGACCCTGACCGGCACGCCACGTCTTTGCCACGGTAGGATGAATGTCTATTGTCTAACTTAATAAAATACGGTTCCTTATTGTTGTTTGAACCAAGTCTAGTTAATTCACACCTTGAAATCCAGCATCCTCAGACATTGCATCGATCCTTATTGTACGAATTCACATAAATAGTGAGTTGCGCTCCCAGCAAGCTTTATCTATAGAACTAGCTCTACCAGTGAATCCTGGTACACAACAAAGTCAGTCATGTGTACTACGACACAGTTAACTCCACATTTACAGAGATGCTGAAAACCCAACGAGAGAGGAATAACCAGATTCAACTCTGTTCCGCACGAGTAGATAGTGATCCAAGTGCAAACCTTGGGGGGCTCAACTGGGGGAAGAGTTTTAACTCAATCATTTCAACATGGCAAAACAGTGTTTTTCTAGTTTTAGATGCGAGTACGAATATAACAAAGTACTCCGAGCACAGGAAAGGTGACAATGCAAAAATAGGGGCTGGGGGATTCATTAATAACCCCACCACAAATAGAGAGCAAAGATTGATCCAATTTTGAACTTACGACCCCACCAATATAAAACAAATCCCAGAGAGCAGAGCAACATCAGAAGGGAAGAGTTTCGCATCGGCAAAGTAATATAATGTTGTAGGTGGCATCTAGCCTTGGCTATCTGTAAATGTAATAGCCAATTTTATAATTGGGAATCTATATTTTTCAAGCTAATGTATAACTTATCTCACAAGGTGTATCAACTTATCCTAAATAATCCATTGGATTAAGCCTAACCACTAAAAGTAACTAGGCCTATTATAACAAGAGGAATAAACACTATCCCTTGCATAATTTTAAAAGTAGAGTCAAAGAAAATTACCATGTAGGGGTATATGTAATTATTCGAGACCTGGGAGACATTCGCGATTCAAAATAACGCGAAATTGCTTGGATTTCGTTTTTATTTAAAATGAGTACAAATTAAGGTGTTCTGAACTCAAAAATAGCAAAATCGAATCGCGAAATAACACCGTAAAACGGCAATAATGAAGAATAACACCGAAATAGTAATTGCAATGCGAAATAACAACGAATTTACTTCCATCTAACAAAAAATACGATTATTTTTAACTCGTAGCCAAATCCGCACGAAAATTTCCGCCCACGAAAAGAACTTCACGTTCAGCTTCCCCCCCATGCCAGGCAACAGCTGTCAGATGTGGCCGACGCACTTGTCGCAGGTGTTCGCACTGTCCAATCACTGATTAATATGTTTCGTATTTGAAATATCGATCTTTGATTGGTTATCGCTCACTCGTCGATGGTGTTCGAAGCCTACAGGGTTGGTTTAGTCACTTTAAATTAAAGTCCCCCACTGAAAATCAGTTTAGTTACTGAGTGGGTAGGGGAGAGGGGGGCACATTGGTACACGGGGCACATTGGTACACATTTAAATTTCCCGCCAGTTTTGTATGTACAGTTTTTACTCCAAGCTGCAATAGAAGGCTGTGGTACTATGCATCAGCTGTGAAAATTTCAGCTTCCTGCTTGCAGAAATGAAGAATTAGCAGCATTTTCACGTTTTGGAGCTATAAAAGTAAGTTATGCACTTCTTTTGCCTAAGAATATTAGTTACATATAAAAACTAGTGGTAATTATGTAATGATTATATAAAATGCAACAGATATTGATTGTAACATGTGTTTTTATCTAAAAATGCCAGCCTTAACCTAAAAAATGTAAAATGTGTTTTAGTCATCCAATGGCTTAAGGGGCACATTGGTACATTGCTGTTGGGGCACATTGGTACACAGTGGTTGGCTGATAGATCGATGGATAGATCTTTATTCACTTCGACTATGAAAATAAAATAGCCTAGGATATAATGTGTAAATAATAGTAGGCCTACCTACTTGGCTGTTGCCTACTAACTCCATTTTTTATATTTTTAGGAATCAACATGGTGCGCACCTATAAAAGAAAAAAGGAGACAACTGTTTCAGAAACCGATATAGCTAATGCTATGAACGAAGTGCTCAACAACAAAAAGTCTGTTCGCGAAGCTGCATTAATGTATGGCGTCAAAACTATGACACTACAAAATCGAATCCTGAAATTTCGTGGTGCAATACCGAAGATCGTTAATTCGACTCTAGAAGACGACGAGGTTGTGCAGGCAACGGTAGAGGTTGAATTCAACGTTCAGCCTCAAATTTATAAATTTCAATCAAAATACACGGCACGACAAGTTTTTAGCGTGTCTGAGGAGACCATGCTGTCAGAATATTTGATGAACAGTTCATCAATTCAGTATGGCATGACATACGCTCAGATACGAGAATTTGTATTCACATATGCCGTAAAACTGGACATTAATTTTCCCAAGTCATGGGCCGATAATAGTATGGCAGGATTGGATTGGATGAAGTGTTTTATGAAACGGCACCCAGAATTAAGCCTGCGTAAGCCGGAGAACACTAGCTTGTCCCGAGCGACTAGTTTCAACGCTGCGAATGTTAACTCATTCTTTGATAACTATGAGAATGCCGTTACAAAGTATAAAATCACTGCAGACAGGATCTTCAATCTGGATGAGACCGGCGTGACAACGGTCATGCAAGCTCCAAACGTGGTTGCGAAGAAGGGCGCAAAACAAGTGGGGCAAGCTGTTTCTGCTGAGCGTGGTGAGCTTGTCACAATGTGTGCCATTGTGAGCGCCACTGGAGCAGCATTGCCTCCTGTATTTGTCTTCCCACGTAAGCGGTTTAAAGATACCATGTTAAATGGTGCAATTACAGGAAGCTGTGGCTTGGCTAATCCTAGTGGTTGGATGAATGGAACCACATTTTTGGAGACTGTTAAGCACATTCAAAAGCACACCAAATGTACAAAACAGTCTCCAATAATGATCTTGCTTGACAACCATGAGTCACATGCAACTCTCGAAGTGATCCTGTACTGTAGGGAGAATGGAATCGTGTTTGTTACTTTCCCGCCACATTGCACTCACAGATTACAACCGTTAGACGTTGGGCTGTATGGCCCTTTCAAAGGCTACTGCAAGGTGCAGTATAACAGCTGGTTGGCAATGGCTGCTAACGCGGGGAAAACCATTTCGATCTACGATGTGTGCAAACTAGCATCCCTTGCATTTACCTCTGCTTTCAGTTTAAAAAATATTTTAAGCTCGTTTGAAAAGACAGGCGTTTGGCCTATTAATCGTCTTATTTTTACTGAAGATGATTTTATGTCGTCATATGTCACCGATCGACCTAATCCAGCCACTCAGTTGCAGTCCATCGCCACAGATGACCCGGCTCCACTTCCGCAATCGCAGAGTAGGTCTAACGAAGAAGCACAATCGCCAAATGCTGCAGTCCCATCACATCAAGAACCATAACTCCAGAGTCCGTGAGACCGTTCCAGAAAGCCCAGCCTCGTCAGACAAAAAGGAAGGGACGCAAGAAGGGAAAATCTAGAATTCTGACAGATACTCCAGAAAAAAATCGAATAGAGCAAGAAACCACAGCTCGAGAAGCCTTGAAAAAAAAATCATTGGAGCGTCGTCTGAAACCTCGGAAGCTGATCCCATCGAAAAAATCAAAATCTGAGGAAACCTCCAACTCTGAGATAGATGATGATTTGGCTGATGATTTGGCTGATAGCAGTGACTCGGATGACAATTGTTCGGAAGTGTCCGTGTCGGAAAAGAGCATTACGCAAGGGTCATTCGTGTTAGTTGAATTTAAAGGTGGTAACTGAAATACCTTGACATACACATATGTGTGCATCGTCCAGCGCGCCCCTGAACAAGGCGAGGATAATATCGATGTTTGCGTCATGGTCATGGCATTACAATGTCTTGACAAGACAAAGAAAGTCTTCAGCGCAGACGATGAAGACGTCTCTTTTGTAACAATTGATCAAATTGTGTCAATTTTACCCCAACCTACTCTAACGACAAGTGGACAAAGAGTCCGTTATGTTTTTGCCAAAGCTATTACCGCAGTTTTTGAACGTGCCTAAATTTAACTTTAATTATCACTTCATACCTAAACCAACTAGCCCTACTGTAATAGATGGCTTCGCTATAATTCTGGACAGTCCGCAATTTTAGCATTGCAGCTGCGGCGAACACCTTTGTGTCCAGTGTTATAGCAAAGTTATCATTTCCTTGGACCTACTAATATTTGCATTACCCTACGTATTATGTTATGGGAAAGTTATAGATTGCAATTTTTCAATAGTATTATTTAGTATTAGTAATGTATTGTACCAATGTTGTATTGTATCTGTGGTACCAGTGTGGCCCATGCATTGTACCAATGTGCCCCAGTTTCTCACTTTTTTTTCTTATTAAAAACTTATATGTATAGCTTAATCATTCTATGGAAAGCATATTTTAGAATGATGCAGGAAAGTCTAAAGTATATTATAGGCCTACAAAAGTTTCAGTACTTAATAAAATTTCCAAGTACATACAAAATGTAAATCTTTTGAACTGTACCAATGTGCCCCCCTCTCCCCTAGACTCTAAATGTGAATTTATTTATTTTTATTTATTTAGGCTTTCAGGATTCATGAAACCCGATTCTTGGAAGGTCTAGAACCGGATAAGGATTTTCCTACCCTATGACATCCCTAATAGTAATATATAACCTCTTTTAGGCCAAACATCCCACACAAGTGAAGGATACCACCGGACGACCACGTCAGGTGGCAGGCCCAGGCTAGGCCGATGACCATCAACCAGCTATCCTACCATGTTTTAATCCTATGGCAACAACAAACAAACAGGAGTCCGGAAGATGGCGAGGAAGGAGGTGCTGACCGTTGGACGTAAGTGAAGGTACGCGAAAATAAAAAGTTGGATCACTGGAATTAGATTTAAACTCAGTGAATTGGGCCTAGAAGCTAAAGGGAATAAACTGATTTGGCCGCGCGTCTGATCAAGATTTTCGAAGTCACAGACAAAATTGCCAGGGAGAAGGCTGGCCTTGGCTCCAGACCGAGACAGAGGACAAGACCAGACTACGGCGAGCACTGCTAAAAGGTACAGATGACCTATCTTTAAATGAAAAACAACATAGAATAGAGAACTTAGAAACCATCATAAGTCATAACCCTTCTGCATAAAAATCTGGAAGTCAAAAGCACGAAGCATAGAAAGTGAGGTTAGGTCGAAAAGGAACTCGAAATACAGCGATATCAGAGTCTAATCTAATTAAATGCTGACTCCAGAACAAAATAACTATAGAGTCCAGTTTGCTTGTACAACTTGAGGGAGATCATGGCAAAACAAAGACACTTTACAAGTATGTAACTGTAGCTCTTAGTAAGGGTGAAAACTGAAAACCGATCGGGAGGTTAAAGTGATGGTTTTAAAAGTTCGAGACAACGGTAAAAAATTTATTAAAACTTGGCTGTTGGGTATCGCCACGTCCACTGATGAAAATAACATCTGGACGTTTCGGGCCGATTGCACGGTCCATCTTCAGAATTGAATCTTGAAGAGTGCACCCACAGAACAAACCTACTCGATCCAGCTCGTCTGTGTGTCAACCCAAACAAGTCGTGCCTTTAGTTTTATTAGTCAACTGGCGGCGCCTGCGGACACTCTTCGCGCCCAGCCACCGACGTTGAGGAACATATGAATCATTTGCCATCGAAATCAACAAGGACTAAACTTTTTTGCCCAGAGCTTCACGTTTGCCCAGCACGTTAACTGGGTGGGGGGCGTGAACAATGGTTTTCAAATTTTTATTAATTTAAGCAAAAACTTAAGTGTCAGCATCCCTAATTAAACTCGTTAGTGAAACTCGATTACATCCATATTTTCGAACTCGATTGCATCCATATTTTCAAAGTAACCTTTCCGAAAGCAATGATGCTCGGTAACCGTAGGAGACGCCGACATTTTCTCCTGTAGGGTCAAGATTTTGTACGGTAGCAAGTGGCTTTACTGCCAGTCAACTCTTACCTCTCGAGACATGTTCAGGTGAGCTTGCCGTAGTCCTTGACCCGAGCCCCGTGAGCTACGAGGGCCTCTGCGTCCTTCAGCGTCCCGGACAGGCGAGCCTTGATCGGGCCGATGTTGGTGCCGATCCACTCTTCCGTTCCCTCGGCGTACAACACATTGGCCGTGTGCTGCCACATGTAGCGCTCCAGAGCATCCAGCTCACACAGCAGGCTGTAACACAGGGAGAGATACTTAATAGTGATTGGCCGTGTGCTGCCACATGTAGCGCTCACACAGCAGGCTGTAACACAGGGAGAGATACTTAATAGTGATTGGCCGTGTGCTGCCACATGTAGCGCTCCAGAGAGTCTAGCTCACACAGCAGGCTGTAACACAGGGAGAGATACTTAATAGTGATTGGCCGTGTGCTGCCACATGTAGCGCTCCAGAGCATCCAGCTCACACAGCAGGCTGTAACACAGGGAGAGATACTTAATAGTGTTCCTTGTGTGTCGTGTGCTAAGAAAATCTCAAACAGTTATGCACAAATAACGTGTCAATATGTCACCATCAAAATACCAATTTTATTGATACATTGACCTATAGGCCCTACAATTCCACCCCCCCTCCCCCCCCATGGCTTTTTCAGCCATTCTTTGGTAGTTATGCACAAATAACGTGTCAATATGTCACCATCAAAATACCAATTATATTGATACATTGACCTATAGGCCCTACAATTCCACCCCCTTCCAAAGCCATGGGGCATGGCTTTTTCAGCCATTCTTTGGTCTAACTTTTCTATATGAAATGGCTTCCGTTTCAGGCCTGCTCATGTTATTGGGCAGGGAGTCATGAAAGCTTAAAGGTGTTACATCTAAAGCATACCTGCCAACCTAGAAATATGAAAATCTGTACAATACTTAAAGGAATGAATATCGGTCCCCGAAAAGCCTATGCATGCGGCAGGGACGAAATAGGGTGGGGTCCGGGGGGCTTGCCCCCCCCCCCCCCCCCGGAAACACACACTATAAAAAAGTCACTTTGCACAAAACCAACAGGTAAGTTAGCCTCCAAAACAACTTTGGCAGCAGCTTGGCTTGGCTTCGGTTACCACTTGCCTTGGCCGACGCGGGATGTGACAAGATCTATGATTGGTTTAGTCACATCACCCCGCCCCCACATCAGCCAATCGCGAGCTCGGTTACAACCAGACGGGAGTAATTTCAGGTAACGCTCACAGAATGCGCTCGTAGCATTATTTTTCAAGTTTTGGTGGGAAATTTAAAAAAAAAAACGCGGAAATCTAAAAATTCGTACACTTTTATAGCCTACTTGAATCGTACAATCGGAAGAATTGTACGGAAAAAACGTACAAGTTGGCAGGTATGCTAAAGCGATGTTCAGAGCGACACAATTTGCACATTGCCGGTTTGTTAGTGATGTTTAAACGGTTTAGGTGATGCTGCAGGGCGTCCTGGCCAGTTGAAAGCCGGAACTGGGTGGTGGCAGTCTTTCTCGATCAGTTTTCATCCGGCCCTCTTTCGATGATGTGCAATAGGCCTACATTTTCCCTGCCTAGCAGACACTCGACACACATAAATGGAATCAAACTTCTGTTTAAAAACAGGAAACTGAACAAAATACTAAATTTAGCAACAGCAAATTTTTTAAAATAACATTTACACAGCACCCTTTCAAAGTTGTGTATTTTAAATATAACCTAAAAATATATAAACTTACTCTCTGAATGCTGGAATCAGGCCATCAAGTTGCATAGGATTTGTAAATCTGTGTTCAATTTGCCAAGGATTGAGCCAGGTCTCCACTCTGTAAAGATAAAGCTATGTGAGACAACGCAGGATATAGATATTAAAGTATAGTCAGGTTATGTTGCTGGAATAGTCGTATGTGGGGATAGGACCAGCTTACCTTCGTGCAAGATGTCGAATGTTAAGAGTTGGAAGTAAACATTGACACTATTTGCAACAGAACCTACGTAGATGCCCGGCACTTCAAGATAGCCCTATATGCTAGAAGATATGGCGGAGGCAGAAAAAGAATCCGATCTCTACTGGGAAACGCGAAAACACATGATGACCAAATATGTCAATTGTTTTGTTTTTTTCTTCTTATGCGATGATGACTTTTCAGCCATTCATTTTTCTTGCTATCCAATACAAATTAGCTTCTTGATCTGGCCTGCTCTGGTTGTCAGGCATAAGTAAATTGTTGGCATAAGAAGAAGATTGAAGGCACATTTAAAACAAACTTTGTTGTAATAATTAAATTTGTATTATGCGTCTTCAATGTTTACATTCAAGTCTGAAATTCATCATCTTACATAAAGGTAAGCTGTTTGATCCAATGACAACATTCTACACCAACAGTATGGTTGTTAGTTTGCAACAGAGCTGGAGATTGGACAGGCTTGCCACCGCTCACCTGTCGCTATCCAGCAGTGACCGAACAGCCGCACGGAGGTTCGCAAATGTCTCCACGCCTGCCAACACCTTCCAGCCCGGAAAGGTCAGTCCGGTAGCGACCGGCTGGGGTCGCGGATTCGGATTCATCGGCAGCCGCGTCTCGTCTAGGTAGCCCAACCGCTTGGCCACCGCTTGATGTAGCTTAGAGTCGTAGCTTCCCGTCAGCCACACTTGCAGGCACAGCAACAGGCTGGGCAGCGCAGCAGGCAGTAGCTCACACAGCGCGGCGTAGTGGTCGTAGCTGGGGGACAGGACATACTTAGTTCAGACACACTTGCAGGCACAGCAACAGGCTGGGCAGCGCGGCAGGCAGTAGCTCACACAGCGCGGCGTAGTGGTCGTAGCTGGGGGACAGGACATACTTAGTTCAGACACAGTTGCAGGCACAGCAACAGGCTGGGCAGGCAGTAGCTCACACAGCGCGGCGTAGTGGTCGTAGCTGGGGGACAGGACATACTTAGTTCAGACACAGTTGCAGGCACAGCAACAGGCTGGGCAGCGCGGCAGGCAGTAGCTCACACAGCGCGGCGTAGTGGTCGTAGCTGGGGGACAGGACATACTTAGTTCAGACACACTTGCAGGCACAGCAACAGGCTGGGCAGCGCGGCAGGCAGTAGCTCACACAGCGCGGCGTAGTGGTCGTAGCTGGGGGACAGGACATACTTAGTTCAGACACAGTTGCAGGCACAGCAACAGGCTGGGCAGGCAGTAGCTCACACAGCGCGGCGTAGTGGTCGTAGCTGGGGGACAGGACATACTTAGTTCAGACACAGTTGCAGGCACAGCAACAGGCTGGGCAGCGTGACAGGCAGTAGCTCACACAGCGCGGCGTAGTGGTCGTAGCTGGGGGACAGGACATACTTAGTTCAGACACAGTTGCAGGCACAGCAACAGGCTGGGCAGCGCGGCAGGCAGTAGCTCACACAGCGCGGCGTAGTGGTCGTAGCTGGGGGACAGGACATACTTAGTTCAGACACAGTTGCAGGCACAGCAACAGGCTGGGCAGCGCGGCAGGCAGTAGCTCACACAGCGCGGCGTAGTGGTCGTAGCTGGGGGACAGGACATACTTAGTTCAGACACAGTTGCAGGCACAGCAACAGGCTGGGCAGCGCGGCAGGCAGTAGCTCACACAGCGCGGCGTAGTGGTCGTAGCTGGGGGACAGACATACTTAGTTCAGACACACTTGCAGGCACAGCAACAGGCTGGGCAGCGCGGCAGGCAGTAGCTCACACAGCGCGGCGTAGTGGTCGTAGCTGGGGGACAGGACATACTTAGTTCAGACACAGTTGCAGGCACAGCAACAGGCTGGGCAGCGCGGCAGGCAGTAGCTCACACAGCGCGGCGTAGTGGTCGTAGCTGGGGGACAGGACATACTTAGTTCAGACACAGTTGCAGGCACAGCAACAGGCTGGGCAGCGCGACAGGCAGTAGCTCACACAGCGCGGCGTAGTGGTCGTAGCTGGGGGACAGGACATACTTAGTTCAGACACAGTTGCAGGCACAGCAACAGGCTGGGCAGCGCGACAGGCAGTAGCTCACACAGCGCGGCGTAGTGGTCGTAGCTGGGGGACAGGACATACTTAGTTCAGACACAGTTGCAGGCACAGCAACAGGCTGGGCAGCGCGGCAGGCAGTAGCTCACACAGCGCGGCGTAGTGGTCGTAGCTGGGGGACAGGACATACTTAGTTCAGACACAGTTGCAGGCACAGCAACAGGCTGGGCAGGCAGTAGCTCACACAGCGCGGCGTAGTGGTCGTAGCTGGGGGACAGGACATACTTAGTTCAGACACACTTGCAGGCACAGCAACAGGCTGGGCAGGCAGTAGCTCACACAGCGCGGCGTAGTGGTCGTAGCTGGGGGACAGGACATACTTAGTTCAGACACAGTTGCAGGCACAGCAACAGGCTGGGCAGCGCGGCAGGCAGTAGCTCACACAGCGTGGCGTAGTGGTCGTAGCTGGGGGACAGGACATACTTAGTTCAGACACAGTTGCAGGCACAGCAACAGGCTGGGCAGCGCGGCAGGCAGTAGCTCACACAGCGCGGCGTAGTGGTCGTAGCTGGGGGACAGGACATACTTAGTTCAGACACAGTTGCAGGCACAGCAACAGGCTGGGCAGCGCGGCAGGCAGTAGCTCACACAGCGCGGCGTAGTGGTCGTAGCTGGGGGACAGGACATACTTAGTTCAGACACAGTTGCAGGCACAGCAACAGGCTGGGCAGCGCGGCAGGCAGTAGCTCACACAGCGCGGCGTAGTGGTCGTAGCTGGGGGACAGGACATACTTAGTTCAGACACAGTTGCAGGCACAGCAACAGGCTGGGCAGGCAGTAGCTCACACAGCGCGGCGTAGTGGTCGTAGCTGGGGGACAGGACATACTTAGTTCAGACACAGTTGCAGGCACAGCAACAGGCTGGGCAGCGCGGCAGGCAGTAGCTCACACAGCGCGGCGTAGTGGTCGTAGCTGGGGGACAGACATACTTAGTTCAGACACAGTTGCAGGCACAGCAACAGGCTGGGCAGCGCGGCAGGCAGTAGCTCACACAGCGCGGCGTAGTGGTCGTAGCTGGGGGACAGGACATACTTAGTTCAGACACACTTGCAGGCACAGCAACAGGCTGGGCAGCGCGGCAGGCAGTAGCTCACACAGCGCGGCGTAGTGGTCGTAGCTGGGGGACAGGACATACTTAGTTCAGACACAGTTGCAGGCACAGCAACAGGCTGGGCAGGCAGTAGCTCACACAGCGCGGCGTAGTGGTCGTAGCTGGGGGACAGGACATACTTAGTTCAGACACACTTGCAGGCACAGCAACAGGCTGGGCAGCGCGGCAGGCAGTAGCTCACACAGCGCGGCGTAGTGGTCGTAGCTGGGGGACAGGACATACTTAGTTCAGACACAGTTGCAGGCACAGCAACAGGCTGGGCAGCGCGACAGGCAGTAGCTCACACAGCGCGGCGTAGTGGTCGTAGCTGGGGGACAGGACATACTTAGTTCAGACACAGTTGCAGGCACAGCAACAGGCTGGGCAGCGCGGCAGGCAGTAGCTCACACAGCGCGGCGTAGTGGTCGTAGCTGGGGGACAGGACATACTTAGTTCAGACACACTTGCAGGCACAGCAACAGGCTGGGCAGGCAGTAGCTCACACAGCGCGGCGTAGTGGTCGTAGCTGGGGGACAGGACATACTTAGTTCAGACACAGTTGCAGGCACAGCAACAGGCTGGGCAGGCAGTAGCTCACACAGCGCGGCGTAGTGGTCGTAGCTGGGGGACAGGACATACTTAGTTCAGACACAGTTGCAGGCACAGCAACAGGCTGGGCAGGCAGTAGCTCACACAGCGCGGCGTAGTGGTCGTAGCTGGGGGACAGGACATACTTAGTTCAGACACAGTTGCAGGCACAGCAACAGGCTGGGCAGCGCGGCAGGCAGTAGCTCACACAGCGCGGCGTAGTGGTCGTAGCTGGGGGACAGGACATACTTAGTTCAGACACAGTTGCAGGCACAGCAACAGGCTGGGCAGCGCGGCAGGCAGTAGCTCACACAGCGCGGCGTAGTGGTCGTAGCTGGGGGACAGGACATACTTAGTTCAGACACAGTTGCAGGCACAGCAACAGGCTGGGCAGCGCAGCAGGCAGTAGCTCACACAGCGCGGCGTAGTGGTCGTAGCTGGGGGACAGGACATACTTAGTTCAGACACAGTTGCAGGCACAGCAACAGGCTGGGCAGCGCGGCAGGCAGTAGCTCACACAGCGCGGCGTAGTGGTCGTAGCTGGGGGACAGGACATACTTAGTTCAGACACAGTTGCAGGCACAGCAACAGGCTGGGCAGCGCGGCAGGCAGTAGCTCACACAGCGCGGCGTAGTGGTCGTAGCTGGGGGACAGGACATACTTAGTTCAGACACAGTTGCAGGCACAGCAACAGGCTGGGCAGGCAGTAGCTCACACAGCGCGGCGTAGTGGTCGTAGCTGGGGGACAGGACATACTTAGTTCAGACACACTTGCAGGCACAGCAACAGGCTGGGCAGCGCGGCAGGCAGTAGCTCACACAGCGCGGCGTAGTGGTCGTAGCTGGGGGACAGGACATACTTAGTTCAGACACAGTTGCAGGCACAGCAACAGGCTGGGCAGCGCGGCAGGCAGTAGCTCACACAGCGCGGCGTAGTGGTCGTAGCTGGGGGACAGGACATACTTAGTTCAGACACACTTGCAGGCACAGCAACAGGCTGGGCAGCGCGGCAGGCAGTAGCTCACACAGCGCGGCGTAGTGGTCGTAGCTGGGGGACAGGACATACTTAGTTCAGACACAGTTGCAGGCACAGCAACAGGCTGGGCAGCGCGGCAGGCAGTAGCTCACACAGCGCGGCGTAGTGGTCGTAGCTGGGGGACAGGACATACTTAGTTCAGACACAGTTGCAGGCACAGCAACAGGCTGGGCAGGCAGTAGCTCACACAGCGCGGCGTAGTGGTCGTAGCTGGGGGACAGGACATACTTAGTTCAGACACAGTTGCAGGCACAGCAACAGGCTGGGCAGCGCGGCAGGCAGTAGCTCACACAGCGCGGCGTAGTGGTCGTAGCTGGGGGACAGGACATACTTAGTTCAGACACACTTGCAGGCACAGCAACAGGCTGGGCAGCGCGGCAGGCAGTAGCTCACACAGCGCGGCGTAGTGGTCGTAGCTGGGGGACAGGACATACTTAGTTCAGACACAGTTGCAGGCACAGCAACAGGCTGGGCAGCGCGGCAGGCAGTAGCTCACACAGCGCGGCGTAGTGGTCGTAGCTGGGGGACAGGACATACTTAGTTCAGACACAGTTGCAGGCACAGCAACAGGCTGGGCAGCGCGGCAGGCAGTAGCTCACACAGCGCGGCGTAGTGGTCGTAGCTGGGGGACAGGACATACTTAGTTCAGACACAGTTGCAGGCACAGCAACAGGCTGGGCAGCGCGACAGGCAGTAGCTCACACAGCGCGGCGTAGTGGTCGTAGCTGGGGGACAGGACATACTTAGTTCAGACACAGTTGCAGGCACAGCAACAGGCTGGGCAGCGCGACAGGCAGTAGCTCACACAGCGCGGCGTAGTGGTCGTAGCTGGGGGACAGGACATACTTAGTTCAGACACAGTTGCAGGCACAGCAACAGGCTGGGCAGCGCGGCAGGCAGTAGCTCACACAGCGCGGCGTAGTGGTCGTAGCTGGGGGACAGGACATACTTAGTTCAGACACAGTTGCAGGCACAGCAACAGGCTGGGCAGCGCGACAGGCAGTAGCTCACACAGCGCGGCGTAGTGGTCGTAGCTGGGGGACAGGACATACTTAGTTCAGCCACAGTTGCAGGCACAGCAACAGGCTGGGCAGCGCGGCAGGCAGTAGCTCACACAGCGCGGCGTAGTGGTCGTAGCTGGGGGACAGGACATACTTAGTTCAGACACAGTTGCAGGCACAGCAACAGGCTGGGCAGCGCGGCAGGCAGTAGCTCACACAGCGCGGCGTAGTGGTCGTAGCTGGGGGACAGGACATACTTAGTTCAGACACAGTTGCAGGCACAGCAACAGGCTGGGCAGCGCGACAGGCAGTAGCTCACACAGCGCGGCGTAGTGGTCGTAGCTGGGGGACAGGACATACTTAGTTCAGACACACTTGCAGGCACAGCAACAGGCTGGGCAGCGCGGCAGGCAGTAGCTCACACAGCGCGGCGTAGTGGTCGTAGCTGGGGGACAGGACATACTTAGTTCAGACACACTTGCAGGCACAGCAACAGGCTGGGCAGCGTGACAGGCAGTAGCTCACACAGCGCGGCGTAGTGGTCGTAGCTGGGGGACAGGACATACTTAGTTCAGACACACTTGCAGGCACAGCAACAGGCTGGGCAGCGCGGCAGGCAGTAGCTCACACAGCGCGGCGTAGTGGTCGTAGCTGGGGGACAGGACATACTTAGTTCAGACACAGTTGCAGGCACAGCAACAGGCTGGGCAGCGCGGCAGGCAGTAGCTCACACAGCGCGGCGTAGTGGTCGTAGCTGGGGGACAGGACATACTTAGTTCAGACACAGTTGCAGGCACAGCAACAGGCTGGGCAGCGCGGCAGGCAGTAGCTCACACAGCGCGGCGTAGTGGTCGTAGCTGGGGGACAGGACATACTTAGTTCAGACACAGTTGCAGGCACAGCAACAGGCTGGGCAGCGCGGCAGGCAGTAGCTCACACAGCGCGGCGTAGTGGTCGTAGCTGGGGGACAGGACATACTTAGTTCAGACACAGTTGCAGGCACAGCAACAGGCTGGGCAGCGCGGCAGGCAGTAGCTCACACAGCGCGGCGTAGTGGTCGTAGCTGGGGGACAGGACATACTTAGTTCAGACACAGTTGCAGGCACAGCAACAGGCTGGGCAGCGCGGCAGGCAGTAGCTCACACAGCGCGGCGTAGTGGTCGTAGCTGGGGGACAGGACATACTTAGTTCAGACACAGTTGCAGGCACAGCAACAGGCTGGGCAGCGCGGCAGGCAGTAGCTCACACAGCGCGGCGTAGTGGTCGTAGCTGGGGGACAGGACATACTTAGTTCAGACACAGTTGCAGGCACAGCAACAGGCTGGGCAGCGCGGCAGGCAGTAGCTCACACAGCGCGGCGTAGTGGTCGTAGCTGGGGGACAGGACATACTTAGTTCAGACACAGTTGCAGGCACAGCAACAGGCTGGGCAGCGCGGCAGGCAGTAGCTCACACAGCGCGGCGTAGTGGTCGTAGCTGGGGGACAGGACATACTTAGTTCAGACACAGTTGCAGGCACAGCAACAGGCTGGGCAGCGCGGCAGGCAGTAGCTCACACAGCGCGGCGTAGTGGTCGTAGCTGGGGGACAGGACATACTTAGTTCAGCCACACTTGCAGGCACAGCAACAGGCTGGGCAGCGCGGCAGGCAGTAGCTCACACAGCGCGGCGTAGTGGTCGTAGCTGGGGGACAGGACATACTTAGTTCAGACACAGTTGCAGGCACAGCAACAGGCTGGGCAGGCAGTAGCTCACACAGCGCGGCGTAGTGGTCGTAGCTGGGGGACAGGACATACTTAGTTCAGACACAGTTGCAGGCACAGCAACAGGCTGGGCAGCGCGGCAGGCAGTAGCTCACACAGCGCGGCGTAGTGGTCGTAGCTGGGGGACAGGACATACTTAGTTCAGACACAGTTGCAGGCACAGCAACAGGCTGGGCAGCGCGGCAGGCAGTAGCTCACACAGCGCGGCGTAGTGGTCGTAGCTGGGGGACAGGACATACTTAGTTCAGACACAGTTGCAGGCACAGCAACAGGCTGGGCAGCGCGGCAGGCAGTAGCTCACACAGCGCGGCGTAGTGGTCGTAGCTGGGGGACAGGACATACTTAGTTCAGACACAGTTGCAGGCACAGCAACAGGCTGGGCAGCGCGGCAGGCAGTAGCTCACACAGCGCGGCGTAGTGGTCGTAGCTGGGGGACAGGACATACTTAGTTCAGACACAGTTGCAGGCACAGCAACAGGCTGGGCAGCGCGGCAGGCAGTAGCTCACACAGCGCGGCGTAGTGGTCGTAGCTGGGGGACAGGACATACTTAGTTCAGACACAGTTGCAGGCACAGCAACAGGCTGGGCAGCGCGGCAGGCAGTAGCTCACACAGCGCGGCGTAGTGGTCGTAGCTGGGGGACAGGACATACTTAGTTCAGCCACACTTGCAGGCACAGCAACAGGCTGGGCAGCGCGGCAGGCAGTAGCTCACACAGCGCGGCGTAGTGGTCGTAGCTGGGGGACAGGACATACTTAGTTCAGACACAGTTGCAGGCACAGCAACAGGCTGGGCAGCGCGGCAGGCAGTAGCTCACACAGCGCGGCGTAGTGGTCGTAGCTGGGGGACAGGACATACTTAGTTCAGACACAGTTGCAGGCACAGCAACAGGCTGGGCAGCGCGGCAGGCAGTAGCTCACACAGCGCGGCGTAGTGGTCGTAGCTGGGGGACAGGACATACTTAGTTCAGACACAGTTGCAGGCACAGCAACAGGCTGGGCAGCGCGGCAGGCAGTAGCTCACACAGCGCGGCGTAGTGGTCGTAGCTGGGGGACAGGACATACTTAGTTCAGACACACTTGCAGGCACAGCAACAGGCTGGGCAGCGCGGCAGGCAGTAGCTCACACAGCGCGGCGTAGTGGTCGTAGCTGGGGGACAGGACATACTTAGTTCAGACACACTTGCAGGCACAGCAACAGGCTGGGCAGCGCGGCAGGCAGTAGCTCACACAGCGCGGCGTAGTGGTCGTAGCTGGGGGACAGGACATACTTAGTTCAGACACAGTTGCAGGCACAGCAACAGGCTGGGCAGCGCGGCAGGCAGTAGCTCACACAGCGCGGCGTAGTGGTCGTAGCTGGGGGACAGGACATACTTAGTTCAGACACAGTTGCAGGCACAGCAACAGGCTGGGCAGCGCGGCAGGCAGTAGCTCACACAGCGCGGCGTAGTGGTCGTAGCTGGGGGACAGGACATACTTAGTTCAGACACAGTTGCAGGCACAGCAACAGGCTGGGCAGCGCGGCAGGCAGTAGCTCACACAGCGCGGCGTAGTGGTCGTAGCTGGGGGACAGGACATACTTAGTTCAGACACAGTTGCAGGCACAGTAACAGGCTGGGCAGCGCGGCAGGCAGTAGCTCACACAGCGCGGCGTAGTGGTCGTAGCTGGGGGACAGGACATACTTAGTTCAGACACACTTGCAGGCACAGCAACAGGCTGGGCAGCGCGGCAGGCAGTAGCTCACACAGCGCGGCGTAGTGGTCGTAGCTGGGGGACAGGACATACTTAGTTCAGACACAGTTGCAGGCACAGCAACAGGCTGGGCAGCGCGGCAGGCAGTAGCTCACACAGCGCGGCGTAGTGGTCGTAGCTGGGGGACAGGACATACTTAGTTCAGACACAGTTGCAGGCACAGCAACAGGCTGGGCAGGCAGTAGCTCACACAGCGCGGCGTAGTGGTCGTAGCTGGGGGACAGGACATACTTAGTTCAGACACAGTTGCAGGCACAGCAACAGGCTGGGCAGGCAGTAGCTCACACAGCGCGGCGTAGTGGTCGTAGCTGGGGGACAGGACATACTTAGTTCAGACACAGTTGCAGGCACAGCAACAGGCTGGGCAGCGCGGCAGGCAGTAGCTCACACAGCGCGGCGTAGTGGTCGTAGCTGGGGGACAGGACATACTTAGTTCAGACACAGTTGCAGGCACAGCAACAGGCTGGGCAGCGCGGCAGGCAGTAGCTCACACAGCGCGGCGTAGTGGTCGTAGCTGGGGGACAGGACATACTTAGTTCAGACACAGTTGCAGGCACAGCAACAGGCTGGGCAGCGCGGCAGGCAGTAGCTCACACAGCGCGGCGTAGTGGTCGTAGCTGGGGGACAGGACATACTTAGTTCAGACACAGTTGCAGGCACAGCAACAGGCTGGGCAGGCAGTAGCTCACACAGCGCGGCGTAGTGGTCGTAGCTGGGGGACAGGACATACTTAGTTCAGCCACAGTTGCAGGCACAGCAACAGGCTGGGCAGTGCGGCAGGCAGTAGCTCACACAGCGCGGCGTAGTGGTCGTAGCTGGGGGACAGGACATACTTAGTTCAGACACAGTTGCAGGCACAGCAACAGGCTGGGCAGCGCGGCAGGCAGTAGCTCACACAGCGCGGCGTAGTGGTCGTAGCTGGGGGACAGGACATACTTAGTTCAGACACAGTTGCAGGCACAGCAACAGGCTGGGCAGCGCGGCAGGCAGTAGCTCACACAGCGCGGCGTAGTGGTCGTAGCTGGGGGACAGGACATACTTAGTTCAGCCACAGTTGCAGGCACAGCAACAGGCTGGGCAGCGCGGCAGGCAGTAGCTCACACAGCGCGGCGTAGTGGTCGTAGCTGGGGGACAGGACATACTTAGTTCAGACACAGTTGCAGGCACAGCAACAGGCTGGGCAGCGCGGCAGGCAGTAGCTCACACAGCGCGGCGTAGTGGTCGTAGCTGGGGGACAGGACATACTTAGTTCAGACACAGTTGCAGGCACAGCAACAGGCTGGGCAGCGCGGCAGGCAGTAGCTCACACAGCGCGGCGTAGTGGTCGTAGCTGGGGGACAGGACATACTTAGTTCAGCCACAGTTGCAGGCACAGCAACAGGCTGGGCAGGCAGTAGCTCACACAGCGCGGCGTAGTGGTCGTAGCTGGGGGACAGGACATACTTAGTTCAGACACAGTTGCAGGCACAGCAACAGGCTGGGCAGCGCGGCAGGCAGTAGCTCACACAGCGCGGCGTAGTGGTCGTAGCTGGGGGACAGGACATACTTAGTTCAGACACAGTTGCAGGCACAGCAACAGGCTGGGCAGCGCGGCAGGCAGTAGCTCACACAGCGCGGCGTAGTGGTCGTAGCTGGGGGACAGGACATACTTAGTTCAGACACAGTTGCAGGCACAGCAACAGGCTGGGCAGCGCGGCAGGCAGTAGCTCACACAGCGCGGCGTAGTGGTCGTAGCTGGGGGACAGGACATACTTAGTTCAGACACAGTTGCAGGCACAGCAACAGGCTGGGCAGCGCGGCAGGCAGTAGCTCACACAGCGCGGCGTAGTGGTCGTAGCTGGGGGACAGGACATACTTAGTTCAGACACAGTTGCAGGCACAGCAACAGGCTGGGCAGCGCGGCAGGCAGTAGCTCACACAGCGCGGCGTAGTGGTGGTAGCTGGGGGACAGGACATACTTAGTTCAGACACAGTTGCAGGCACAGCAACAGGCTGGGCAGCGCGGCAGGCAGTAGCTCACACAGCGCGGCGTAGTGGTCGTAGCTGGGGGACAGGACATACTTAGTTCAGACACAGTTGCAGGCACAGCAACAGGCTGGGCAGCGCGGCAGGCAGTAGCTCACACAGCGCGGCGTAGTGGTCGTAGCTGGGGGACAGGACATACTTAGTTCAGACACAGTTGCAGGCACAGCAACAGGCTGGGCAGCGCGGCAGGCAGTAGCTCACACAGCGCGGCGTAGTGGTCGTAGCTGGGGGACAGGACATACTTAGTTCAGACACAGTTGCAGGCACAGCAACAGGCTGGGCAGCGCGACAGGCAGTAGCTCACACAGCGCGGCGTAGTGGTCGTAGCTGGGGGACAGGACATACTTAGTTCAGACACAGTTGCAGGCACAGCAACAGGCTGGGCAGCGCGGCAGGCAGTAGCTCACACAGCGCGGCGTAGTGGTCGTAGCTGGGGGACAGGACATACTTAGTTCAGACACAGTTGCAGGCACAGCAACAGGCTGGGCAGCGCGGCAGGCAGTAGCTCACACAGCGCGGCGTAGTGGTCGTAGCTGGGGGACAGGACATACTTAGTTCAGACACAGTTGCAGGCACAGCAACAGGCTGGGCAGCGCGACAGGCAGTAGCTCACACAGCGCGGCGTAGTGGTCGTAGCTGGGGGACAGGACATACTTAGTTCAGACACAGTTGCAGGCACAGCAACAGGCTGGGCAGGCAGTAGCTCACACAGCGCGGCGTAGTGGTCGTAGCTGGGGGACAGACATACTTAGTTCAGACACAGTTGCAGGCACAGCAACAGGCTGGGCAGCGCGGCAGGCAGTAGCTCACACAGCGCGGCGTAGTGGTCGTAGCTGGGGGACAGGACATACTTAGTTCAGACACACTTGCAGGCACAGCAACAGGCTGGGCAGCGCGGCAGGCAGTAGCTCACACAGCGCGGCGTAGTGGTGGTAGCTGGGGGACAGGACATACTTAGTTCAGACACAGTTGCAGGCACAGCAACAGGCTGGGCAGCGCGGCAGGCAGTAGCTCACACAGCGCGGCGTAGTGGTCGTAGCTGGGGGACAGGACATACTTAGTTCAGACACAGTTGCAGGCACAGCAACAGGCTGGGCAGCGCGGCAGGCAGTAGCTCACACAGCGCGGCGTAGTGGTCGTAGCTGGGGGACAGGACATACTTAGTTCAGACACAGTTGCAGGCACAGCAACAGGCTGGGCAGCGCGGCAGGCAGTAGCTCACACAGCGCGGCGTAGTGGTCGTAGCTGGGGGACAGGACATACTTAGTTCAGACACAGTTGCAGGCACAGCAACAGGCTGGGCAGCGCGACAGGCAGTAGCTCACACAGCGCGGCGTAGTGGTCGTAGCTGGGGGACAGGACATACTTAGTTCAGACACAGTTGCAGGCACAGCAACAGGCTGGGCAGCGCGGCAGGCAGTAGCTCACACAGCGCGGCGTAGTGGTCGTAGCTGGGGGACAGGACATACTTAGTTCAGACACAGTTGCAGGCACAGCAACAGGCTGGGCAGCGCGGCAGGCAGTAGCTCACACAGCGCGGCGTAGTGGTCGTAGCTGGGGGACAGGACATACTTAGTTCAGACACAGTTGCAGGCACAGCAACAGGCTGGGCAGCGCGGCAGGCAGTAGCTCACACAGCGCGGCGTAGTGGTCGTAGCTGGGGGACAGGACATACTTAGTTCAGACACAGTTGCAGGCACAGCAACAGGCTGGGCAGCGCGACAGGCAGTAGCTCACACAGCGCGGCGTAGTGGTCGTAGCTGGGGGACAGGACATACTTAGTTCAGACACAGTTGCAGGCACAGCAACAGGCTGGGCAGCGCGGCAGGCAGTAGCTCACACAGCGCGGCGTAGTGGTCGTAGCTGGGGGACAGGACATACTTAGTTCAGACACAGTTGCAGGCACAGCAACAGGCTGGGCAGGCAGTAGCTCACACAGCGCGGCGTAGTGGTCGTAGCTGGGGGACAGGACATACTTAGTTCAGACACAGTTGCAGGCACAGCAACAGGCTGGGCAGCGCGGCAGGCAGTAGCTCACACAGCGCGGCGTAGTGGTCGTAGCTGGGGGACAGGACATACTTAGTTCAGACACAGTTGCAGGCACAGCAACAGGCTGGGCAGCGCGGCAGGCAGTAGCTCACACAGCGCGGCGTAGTGGTCGTAGCTGGGGGACAGGACATACTTAGTTCAGACACAGTTGCAGGCACAGCAACAGGCTGGGCAGCGCGGCAGGCAGTAGCTCACACAGCGCGGCGTAGTGGTCGTAGCTGGGGGACAGGACATACTTAGTTCAGACACAGTTGCAGGCACAGCAACAGGCTGGGCAGCGCGGCAGGCAGTAGCTCACACAGCGCGGCGTAGTGGTCGTAGCTGGGGGACAGGACATACTTAGTTCAGACACAGTTGCAGGCACAGCAACAGGCTGGGCAGCGCGGCAGGCAGTAGCTCACACAGCGCGGCGTAGTGGTCGTAGCTGGGGGACAGGACATACTTAGTTCAGACACAGTTGCAGGCACAGCAACAGGCTGGGCAGCGCGGCAGGCAGTAGCTCACACAGCGCGGCGTAGTGGTGGTAGCTGGGGGACAGGACATACTTAGTTCAGACACAGTTGCAGGCACAGCAACAGGCTGGGCAGCGCGGCAGGCAGTAGCTCACACAGCGCGGCGTAGTGGTCGTAGCTGGGGGACAGGACATACTTAGTTCAGACACAGTTGCAGGCACAGCAACAGGCTGGGCAGCGCGGCAGGCAGTAGCTCACACAGCGCGGCGTAGTGGTCGTAGCTGGGGGACAGGACATACTTAGTTCAGACACAGTTGCAGGCACAGCAACAGGCTGGGCAGCGCGGCAGGCAGTAGCTCACACAGCGCGGCGTAGTGGTCGTAGCTGGGGGACAGGACATACTTAGTTCAGACACAGTTGCAGGCACAGCAACAGGCTGGGCAGGCAGTAGCTCACACAGCGCGGCGTAGTGGTCGTAGCTGGGGGACAGGACATACTTAGTTCAGCCACAGTTGCAGGCACAGCAACAGGCTGGGCAGCGCGGCAGGCAGTAGCTCACACAGCGCGGCGTAGTGGTCGTAGCTGGGGGACAGGACATACTTAGTTCAGACACAGTTGCAGGCACAGCAACAGGCTGGGCAGCGCGGCAGGCAGTAGCTCACACAGCGCGGCGTAGTGGTCGTAGCTGGGGGACAGGACATACTTAGTTCAGACACAGTTGCAGGCACAGCAACAGGCTGGGCAGCGCGGCAGGCAGTAGCTCACACAGCGCGGCGTAGTGGTCGTAGCTGGGGGACAGGACATACTTAGTTCAGACACAGTTGCAGGCACAGCAACAGGCTGGGCAGCGCGGCAGGCAGTAGCTCACACAGCGTGGCGTAGTGGTCGTAGCTGGGGGACAGGACATACTTAGTTCAGACACACTTGCAGGCACAGCAACAGGCTGGGCAGCGCGGCAGGCAGTAGCTCACACAGCGCGGCGTAGTGGTCGTAGCTGGGGGACAGGACATACTTAGTTCAGACACAGTTGCAGGCACAGCAACAGGCTGGGCAGGCAGTAGCTCACACAGCGCGGCGTAGTGGTCGTAGCTGGGGGACAGGACATACTTAGTTCAGACACAGTTGCAGGCACAGCAACAGGCTGGGCAGCGCGGCAGGCAGTAGCTCACACAGCGCGGCGTAGTGGTCGTAGCTGGGGGACAGGACATACTTAGTTCAGACACAGTTGCAGGCACAGCAACAGGCTGGGCAGCGCGGCAGGCAGTAGCTCACACAGCGCGGCGTAGTGGTCGTAGCTGGGGGACAGGACATACTTAGTTCAGACACAGTTGCAGGCACAGCAACAGGCTGGGCAGCGCGGCAGGCAGTAGCTCACACAGCGCGGCGTAGTGGTCGTAGCTGGGGGACAGGACATACTTAGTTCAGACACAGTTGCAGGCACAGCAACAGGCTGGGCAGCGCGGCAGGCAGTAGCTCACACAGCGTGGCGTAGTGGTCGTAGCTGGGGGACAGGACATACTTAGTTCAGACACACTTGCAGGCACAGCAACAGGCTGGGCAGCGCGGCAGGCAGTAGCTCACACAGCGCGGCGTAGTGGTCGTAGCTGGGGGACAGGACATACTTAGTTCAGACACAGTTGCAGGCACAGCAACAGGCTGGGCAGGCAGTAGCTCACACAGCGCGGCGTAGTGGTCGTAGCTGGGGGACAGGACATACTTAGTTCAGACACAGTTGCAGGCACAGCAACAGGCTGGGCAGCGCGGCAGGCAGTAGCTCACACAGCGCGGCGTAGTGGTCGTAGCTGGGGGACAGGACATACTTAGTTCAGACACAGTTGCAGGCACAGCAACAGGCTGGGCAGCGCGGCAGGCAGTAGCTCACACAGCGCGGCGTAGTGGTCGTAGCTGGGGGACAGGACATACTTAGTTCAGACACACTTGCAGGCACAGCAACAGGCTGGGCAGCGCGGCAGGCAGTAGCTCACACAGCGCGGCGTAGTGGTCGTAGCTGGGGGACAGGACATACTTAGTTCAGACACAGTTGCAGGCACAGCAACAGGCTGGGCAGCGCGGCAGGCAGTAGCTCACACAGCGCGGCGTAGTGGTCGTAGCTGGGGGACAGGACATACTTAGTTCAGACACAGTTGCAGGCACAGCAACAGGCTGGGCAGCGCGGCAGGCAGTAGCTCACACAGCGCGGCGTAGTGGTCGTAGCTGGGGGACAGGACATACTTAGTTCAGACACAGTTGCAGGCACAGCAACAGGCTGGGCAGCGCGGCAGGCAGTAGCTCACACAGCGCGGCGTAGTGGTCGTAGCTGGGGGACAGGACATACTTAGTTCAGACACACTTGCAGGCACAGCAACAGGCTGGGCAGCGCGACAGGCAGTAGCTCACACAGCGCGGCGTAGTGGTCGTAGCTGGGGGACAGGACATACTTAGTTCAGACACACTTGCAGGCACAGCAACAGGCTGGGCAGGCAGTAGCTCACACAGCGCGGCGTAGTGGTCGTAGCTGGGGGACAGGACATACTTAGTTCAGACACAGTTGCAGGCACAGCAACAGGCTGGGCAGCGCGACAGGCAGTAGCTCACACAGCGCGGCGTAGTGGTCGTAGCTGGGGGACAGGACATACTTAGTTCAGACACACTTGCAGGCACAGCAACAGGCTGGGCAGCGCAGCAGGCAGTAGCTCACACAGCGTGGCGTAGTGGTCGTAGCTGGGGGACAGACATACTTAGTTCAGACACACTTGCAGGCACAGCAACAGGCTGGGCAGCGCGGCAGGCAGTAGCTCACACAGCGTGGCGTAGTGGTCGTAGCTGGGGGACAGGACATACTTAGTTCAGACACAGTTGCAGGCACAGCAACAGGCTGGGCAGCGCAGCAGGCAGTAGCTCACACAGCGCGGCGTAGTGGTCGTAGCTGGGGGACAGGACATACTTAGTTCAGACACAGTTGCAGGCACAGCAACAGGCTGGGCAGCGCGGCAGGCAGTAGCTCACACAGCGCGGCGTAGTGGTCGTAGCTGGGGGACAGGACAAACTTAGTTCAGACACAGTTGCAGGCACAGCAACAGGCTGGGCAGCGCGGCAGGCAGTAGCTCACACAGCGCGGCGTAGTGGTCGTAGCTGGGGGACAGGACATACTTAGTTCAGACACAGTTGCAGGCACAGCAACAGGCTGGGCAGCGCGGCAGGCAGTAGCTCACACAGCGCGGCGTAGTGGTCGTAGCTGGGGGACAGGACATACTTAGTTCAGACACAGTTGCAGGCACAGCAACAGGCTGGGCAGCGCGGCAGGCAGTAGCTCACACAGCGCGGCGTAGTGGTCGTAGCTGGGGGACAGGACATACTTAGTTCAGACACAGTTGCAGGCACAGCAACAGGCTGGGCAGCGCGGCAGGCAGTAGCTCACACAGCGCGGCGTAGTGGTCGTAGCTGGGGGACAGGACATACTTAGTTCAGACACAGTTGCAGGCACAGCAACAGGCTGGGCAGGCAGTAGCTCACACAGCGCGGCGTAGTGGTCGTAGCTGGGGGACAGGACATACTTAGTTCAGACACAGTTGCAGGCACAGCAACAGGCTGGGCAGCGCGGCAGGCAGTAGCTCACACAGCGCGGCGTAGTGGTCGTAGCTGGGGGACAGGACATACTTAGTTCAGACACAGTTGCAGGCACAGCAACAGGCTGGGCAGCGCGGCAGGCAGTAGCTCACACAGCGCGGCGTAGTGGTCGTAGCTGGGGGACAGACATACTTAGTTCAGACACAGTTGCAGGCACAGCAACAGGCTGGGCAGCGCGGCAGGCAGTAGCTCACACAGCGCGGCGTAGTGGTCGTAGCTGGGGGACAGGACATACTTAGTTCAGACACAGTTGCAGGCACAGCAACAGGCTGGGCAGCGCGGCAGGCAGTAGCTCACACAGCGCGGCGTAGTGGTCGTAGCTGGGGGACAGGACATACTTAGTTCAGACACAGTTGCAGGCACAGCAACAGGCTGGGCAGCGCGGCAGGCAGTAGCTCACACAGCGCGGCGTAGTGGTCGTAGCTGGGGGACAGGACATACTTAGTTCAGACACAGTTGCAGGCACAGCAACAGGCTGGGCAGGCAGTAGCTCACACAGCGCGGCGTAGTGGTCGTAGCTGGGGGACAGGACATACTTAGTTCAGACACAGTTGCAGGCACAGCAACAGGCTGGGCAGCGCGGCAGGCAGTAGCTCACACAGCGCGGCGTAGTGGTCGTAGCTGGGGGACAGGACATACTTAGTTCAGACACAGTTGCAGGCACAGCAACAGGCTGGGCAGCGCGGCAGGCAGTAGCTCACACAGCGCGGCGTAGTGGTCGTAGCTGGGGGACAGGACATACTTAGTTCAGACACAGTTGCAGGCACAGCAACAGGCTGGGCAGCGCGGCAGGCAGTAGCTCACACAGCGCGGCGTAGTGGTCGTAGCTGGGGGACAGGACATACTTAGTTCAGACACAGTTGCAGGCACAGCAACAGGCTGGGCAGCGCGGCAGGCAGTAGCTCACACAGCGCGGCGTAGTGGTCGTAGCTGGGGGACAGGACATACTTAGTTCAGACACAGTTGCAGGCACAGCAACAGGCTGGGCAGCGCGGCAGGCAGTAGCTCACACAGCGCGGCGTAGTGGTCGTAGCTGGGGGACAGGACATACTTAGTTCAGACACAGTTGCAGGCACAGCAACAGGCTGGGCAGGCAGTAGCTCACACAGCGCGGCGTAGTGGTCGTAGCTGGGGGACAGGACATACTTAGTTCAGACACAGTTGCAGGCACAGCAACAGGCTGGGCAGCGCGGCAGGCAGTAGCTCACACAGCGCGGCGTAGTGGTCGTAGCTGGGGGACAGGACATACTTAGTTCAGACACAGTTGCAGGCACAGCAACAGGCTGGGCAGCGCGACAGGCAGTAGCTCACACAGCGCGGCGTAGTGGTCGTAGCTGGGGGACAGGACATACTTAGTTCAGACACAGTTGCAGGCACAGCAACAGGCTGGGCAGGCAGTAGCTCACACAGCGCGGCGTAGTGGTCGTAGCTGGGGGACAGGACATACTTAGTTCAGACACAGTTGCAGGCACAGCAACAGGCTGGGCAGCGCGGCAGGCAGTAGCTCACACAGCGCGGCGTAGTGGTGGTAGCTGGGGGACAGGACATACTTAGTTCAGACACAGTTGCAGGCACAGCAACAGGCTGGGCAGCGCGGCAGGCAGTAGCTCACACAGCGCGGCGTAGTGGTCGTAGCTGGGGGACAGGACATACTTAGTTCAGACACAGTTGCAGGCACAGCAACAGGCTGGGCAGGCAGTAGCTCACACAGCGCGGCGTAGTGGTCGTAGCTGGGGGACAGGACATACTTAGTTCAGACACACTTGCAGGCACAGCAACAGGCTGGGCAGCGCGGCAGGCAGTAGCTCACACAGCGCGGCGTAGTGGTCGTAGCTGGGGGACAGGACATACTTAGTTCAGACACAGTTGCAGGCACAGCAACAGGCTGGGCAGGCAGTAGCTCACACAGCGCGGCGTAGTGGTCGTAGCTGGGGGACAGGACATACTTAGTTCAGACACACTTGCAGGCACAGCAACAGGCTGGGCAGCGCGGCAGGCAGTAGCTCACACAGCGCGGCGTAGTGGTCGTAGCTGGGGGACAGGACATACTTAGTTCAGACACAGTTGCAGGCACAGCAACAGGCTGGGCAGCGCGACAGGCAGTAGCTCACACAGCGCGGCGTAGTGGTCGTAGCTGGGGGACAGGACATACTTAGTTCAGACACACTTGCAGGCACAGCAACAGGCTGGGCAGCGCGGCAGGCAGTAGCTCACACAGCGTGGCGTAGTGGTCGTAGCTGGGGGACAGGACATACTTAGTTCAGACACAGTTGCAGGCACAGCAACAGGCTGGGCAGCGCAGCAGGCAGTAGCTCACACAGCGCGGCGTAGTGGTCGTAGCTGGGGGACAGGACATACTTAGTTCAGACACAGTTGCAGGCACAGCAACAGGCTGGGCAGCGCGGCAGGCAGTAGCTCACACAGCGCGGCGTAGTGGTCGTAGCTGGGGGACAGGACATACTTAGTTCAGACACAGTTGCAGGCACAGCAACAGGCTGGGCAGCGCGGCAGGCAGTAGCTCACACAGCGCGGCGTAGTGGTCGTAGCTGGGGGACAGGACATACTTAGTTCAGACACAGTTGCAGGCACAGCAACAGGCTGGGCAGCGCGGCAGGCAGTAGCTCACACAGCGCGGCGTAGTGGTCGTAGCTGGGGGACAGGACATACTTAGTTCAGACACACTTGCAGGCACAGCAACAGGCTGGGCAGCGCGGCAGGCAGTAGCTCACACAGCGCGGCGTAGTGGTCGTAGCTGGGGGACAGGACATACTTAGTTCAGACACACTTGCAGGCACAGCAACAGGCTGGGCAGGCAGTAGCTCACACAGCGCGGCGTAGTGGTCGTAGCTGGGGGACAGGACATACTTAGTTCAGACACAGTTGCAGGCACAGCAACAGGCTGGGCAGGCAGTAGCTCACACAGCGCGGCGTAGTGGTCGTAGCTGGGGGACAGGACATACTTAGTTCAGACACAGTTGCAGGCACAGCAACAGGCTGGGCAGCGCGGCAGGCAGTAGCTCACACAGCGCGGCGTAGTGGTCGTAGCTGGGGGACAGGACATACTTAGTTCAGACACAGTTGCAGGCACAGCAACAGGCTGGGCAGCGCGGCAGGCAGTAGCTCACACAGCGCGGCGTAGTGGTCGTAGCTGGGGGACAGGACATACTTAGTTCAGACACAGTTGCAGGCACAGCAACAGGCTGGGCAGCGCGACAGGCAGTAGCTCACACAGCGCGGCGTAGTGGTCGTAGCTGGGGGACAGGACATACTTAGTTCAGACACAGTTGCAGGCACAGCAACAGGCTGGGCAGCGCGGCAGGCAGTAGCTCACACAGCGCGGCGTAGTGGTCGTAGCTGGGGGACAGGACATACTTAGTTCAGACACAGTTGCAGGCACAGCAACAGGCTGGGCAGCGCGGCAGGCAGTAGCTCACACAGCGCGGCGTAGTGGTCGTAGCTGGGGGACAGGACATACTTAGTTCAGACACACTTGCAGGCACAGCAACAGGCTGGGCAGCGCGACAGGCAGTAGCTCACACAGCGCGGCGTAGTGGTCGTAGCTGGGGGACAGGACATACTTAGTTCAGACACACTTGCAGGCACAGCAACAGGCTGGGCAGCGCGGCAGGCAGTAGCTCACACAGCGCGGCGTAGTGGTCGTAGCTGGGGGACAGGACATACTTAGTTCAGACACAGTTGCAGGCACAGCAACAGGCTGGGCAGGCAGTAGCTCACACAGCGCGGCGTAGTGGTCGTAGCTGGGGGACAGGACATACTTAGTTCAGCCACAGTTGCAGGCACAGCAACAGGCTGGGCAGCGCGACAGGCAGTAGCTCACACAGCGCGGCGTAGTGGTCGTAGCTGGGGGACAGGACATACTTAGTTCAGACACAGTTGCAGGCACAGCAACAGGCTGGGCAGCGCGACAGGCAGTAGCTCACACAGCGCGGCGTAGTGGTCGTAGCTGGGGGACAGGACATACTTAGTTCAGACACAGTTGCAGGCACAGCAACAGGCTGGGCAGCGCGGCAGGCAGTAGCTCACACAGCGCGGCGTAGTGGTCGTAGCTGGGGGACAGGACATACTTAGTTCAGACACACTTGCAGGCACAGCAACAGGCTGGGCAGCGCGGCAGGCAGTAGCTCACACAGCGCGGCGTAGTGGTCGTAGCTGGGGGACAGGACATACTTAGTTCAGCCACAGTTGCAGGCACAGCAACAGGCTGGGCAGCGCGGCAGGCAGTAGCTCACACAGCGCGGCGTAGTGGTCGTAGCTGGGGGACAGGACATACTTAGTTCAGACACAGTTGCAGGCACAGCAACAGGCTGGGCAGCGCGGCAGGCAGTAGCTCACACAGCGCGGCGTAGTGGTCGTAGCTGGGGGACAGGACATACTTAGTTCAGACACAGTTGCAGGCACAGCAACAGGCTGGGCAGCGCGGCAGGCAGTAGCTCACACAGCGCGGCGTAGTGGTCGTAGCTGGGGGACAGGACATACTTAGTTCAGACACAGTTGCAGGCACAGCAACAGGCTGGGCAGCGCGGCAGGCAGTAGCTCACACAGCGCGGCGTAGTGGTCGTAGCTGGGGGACAGGACATACTTAGTTCAGACACAGTTGCAGGCACAGCAACAGGCTGGGCAGCGCGGCAGGCAGTAGCTCACACAGCGCGGCGTAGTGGTCGTAGCTGGGGGACAGGACATACTTAGTTCAGACACAGTTGCAGGCACAGCAACAGGCTGGGCAGCGCGGCAGGCAGTAGCTCACACAGCGCGGCGTAGTGGTCGTAGCTGGGGGACAGGACATACTTAGTTCAGACACAGTTGCAGGCACAGCAACAGGCTGGGCAGCGCGGCAGGCAGTAGCTCACACAGCGCGGCGTAGTGGTCGTAGCTGGGGGACAGGACATACTTAGTTCAGACACAGTTGTTTGCACAGCAACAGGCTGGGCAGCGCGGCAGGCAGTAGCTCACACAGCGCGGCGTAGTGGTCGTAGCTGGGGGACAGGACATACTTAGTTCAGACACAGTTGCAGGCACAGCAACAGGCTGGGCAGCGCAGCAGGCAGTAGCTCACACAGCGCGGCGTAGTGGTCGTAGCTGGGGGACAGGACATACTTAGTTCAGACACAGTTGCAGGCACAGCAACAGGCTGGGCAGCGCGGCAGGCAGTAGCTCACACAGCGCGGCGTAGTGGTCGTAGCTGGGGGACAGGACATACTTAGTTCAGACACAGTTGCAGGCACAGCAACAGGCTGGGCAGCGCGACAGGCAGTAGCTCACACAGCGCGGCGTAGTGGTCGTAGCTGGGGGACAGGACATACTTAGTTCAGACACAGTTGCAGGCACAGCAACAGGCTGGGCAGCGCGGCAGGCAGTAGCTCACACAGCGCGGCGTAGTGGTCGTAGCTGGGGGACAGGACATACTTAGTTCAGACACACTTGCAGGCACAGCAACAGGCTGGGCAGCGCGGCAGGCAGTAGCTCACACAGCGCGGCGTAGTGGTCGTAGCTGGGGGACAGGACATACTTAGTTCAGACACAGTTGCAGGCACAGCAACAGGCTGGGCAGGCAGTAGCTCACACAGCGCGGCGTAGTGGTCGTAGCTGGGGGACAGGACATACTTAGTTCAGACACAGTTGCAGGCACAGCAACAGGCTGGGCAGCGCGGCAGGCAGTAGCTCACACAGCGCGGCGTAGTGGTCGTAGCTGGGGGACAGGACATACTTAGTTCAGACACAGTTGCAGGCACAGCAACAGGCTGGGCAGCGCGGCAGGCAGTAGCTCACACAGCGCGGCGTAGTGGTCGTAGCTGGGGGACAGGACATACTTAGTTCAGACACAGTTGCAGGCACAGCAACAGGCTGGGCAGGCAGTAGCTCACACAGCGCGGCGTAGTGGTCGTAGCTGGGGGACAGGACATACTTAGTTCAGACACACTTGCAGGCACAGCAACAGGCTGGGCAGCGCGACAGGCAGTAGCTCACACAGCGCGGCGTAGTGGTCGTAGCTGGGGGACAGGACATACTTAGTTCAGACACAGTTGCAGGCACAGCAACAGGCTGGGCAGCGCGGCAGGCAGTAGCTCACACAGCGCGGCGTAGTGGTCGTAGCTGGGGGACAGGACATACTTAGTTCAGACACAGTTGCAGGCACAGCAACAGGCTGGGCAGCGCGGCAGGCAGTAGCTCACACAGCGCGGCGTAGTGGTCGTAGCTGGGGGACAGGACATACTTAGTTCAGACACAGTTGCAGGCACAGCAACAGGCTGGGCAGCGCGGCAGGCAGTAGCTCACACAGCGCGGCGTAGTGGTCGTAGCTGGGGGACAGGACATACTTAGTTCAGACACAGTTGCAGGCACAGCAACAGGCTGGGCAGGCAGTAGCTCACACAGCGCGGCGTAGTGGTCGTAGCTGGGGGACAGACATACTTAGTTCAGACACAGTTGCAGGCACAGCAACAGGCTGGGCAGGCAGTAGCTCACACAGCGCGGCGTAGTGGTCGTAGCTGGGGGACAGGACATACTTAGTTCAGACACAGTTGCAGGCACAGCAACAGGCTGGGCAGCGCGGCAGGCAGTAGCTCACACAGCGCGGCGTAGTGGTCGTAGCTGGGGGACAGGACATACTTAGTTCAGACACACTTGCAGGCACAGCAACAGGCTGGGCAGCGCGACAGGCAGTAGCTCACACAGCGCGGCGTAGTGGTCGTAGCTGGGGGACAGGACATACTTAGTTCAGACACAGTTGCAGGCACAGCAACAGGCTGGGCAGCGCGGCAGGCAGTAGCTCACACAGCGTGGCGTAGTGGTCGTAGCTGGGGGACAGGACATACTTAGTTCAGACACAGTTGCAGGCACAGCAACAGGCTGGGCAGCGCGGCAGGCAGTAGCTCACACAGCGCGGCGTAGTGGTCGTAGCTGGGGGACAGGACATACTTAGTTCAGACACAGTTGCAGGCACAGCAACAGGCTGGGCAGCGCGACAGGCAGTAGCTCACACAGCGCGGCGTAGTGGTCGTAGCTGGGGGACAGGACATACTTAGTTCAGACACAGTTGCAGGCACAGCAACAGGCTGGGCAGCGCGGCAGGCAGTAGCTCACACAGCGCGGCGTAGTGGTCGTAGCTGGGGGACAGGACATACTTAGTTCAGACACAGTTGCAGGCACAGCAACAGGCTGGGCAGCGCGGCAGGCAGTAGCTCACACAGCGCGGCGTAGTGGTCGTAGCTGGGGGACAGGACATACTTAGTTCAGCCACAGTTGCAGGCACAGCAACAGGCTGGGCAGCGCGGCAGGCAGTAGCTCACACAGCGCGGCGTAGTGGTCGTAGCTGGGGGACAGGACATACTTAGTTCAGCCACAGTTGCAGGCACAGCAACAGGCTGGGCAGCGCGGCAGGCAGTAGCTCACACAGCGCGGCGTAGTGGTCGTAGCTGGGGGACAGGACATACTTAGTTCAGACACAGTTGCAGGCACAGCAACAGGCTGGGCAGGCAGTAGCTCACACAGCGCGGCGTAGTGGTCGTAGCTGGGGGACAGGACATACTTAGTTCAGACACAGTTGCAGGCACAGCAACAGGCTGGGCAGCGCGGCAGGCAGTAGCTCACACAGCGCGGCGTAGTGGTCGTAGCTGGGGGACAGGACATACTTAGTTCAGACACACTTGCAGGCACAGCAACAGGCTGGGCAGGCAGTAGCTCACACAGCGCGGCGTAGTGGTCGTAGCTGGGGGACAGGACATACTTAGTTCAGACACAGTTGCAGGCACAGCAACAGGCTGGGCAGCGCGGCAGGCAGTAGCTCACACAGCGTGGCGTAGTGGTCGTAGCTGGGGGACAGGACATACTTAGTTCAGACACAGTTGCAGGCACAGCAACAGGCTGGGCAGCGCGGCAGGCAGTAGCTCACACAGCGCGGCGTAGTGGTCGTAGCTGGGGGACAGGACATACTTAGTTCAGACACAGTTGCAGGCACAGCAACAGGCTGGGCAGCGCGACAGGCAGTAGCTCACACAGCGCGGCGTAGTGGTCGTAGCTGGGGGACAGGACATACTTAGTTCAGACACAGTTGCAGGCACAGCAACAGGCTGGGCAGCGCGACAGGCAGTAGCTCACACAGCGCGGCGTAGTGGTCGTAGCTGGGGGACAGGACATACTTAGTTCAGACACAGTTGCAGGCACAGCAACAGGCTGGGCAGCGCGACAGGCAGTAGCTCACACAGCGCGGCGTAGTGGTCGTAGCTGGGGGACAGGACATACTTAGTTCAGACACACTTGCAGGCACAGCAACAGGCTGGGCAGCGCGGCAGGCAGTAGCTCACACAGCGCGGCGTAGTGGTCGTAGCTGGGGGACAGGACATACTTAGTTCAGACACAGTTGCAGGCACAGCAACAGGCTGGGCAGCGCGGCAGGCAGTAGCTCACACAGCGCGGCGTAGTGGTCGTAGCTGGGGGACAGGACATACTTAGTTCAGACACACTTGCAGGCACAGCAACAGGCTGGGCAGCGCGGCAGGCAGTAGCTCACACAGCGCGGCGTAGTGGTCGTAGCTGGGGGACAGGACATACTTAGTTCAGACACAGTTGCAGGCACAGCAACAGGCTGGGCAGCGCGGCAGGCAGTAGCTCACACAGCGCGGCGTAGTGGTCGTAGCTGGGGGACAGGACATACTTAGTTCAGACACAGTTGCAGGCACAGCAACAGGCTGGGCAGCGCGGCAGGCAGTAGCTCACACAGCGCGGCGTAGTGGTCGTAGCTGGGGGACAGGACATACTTAGTTCAGACACAGTTGCAGGCACAGCAACAGGCTGGGCAGCGCGGCAGGCAGTAGCTCACACAGCGCGGCGTAGTGGTCGTAGCTGGGGGACAGGACATACTTAGTTCAGCCACAGTTGCAGGCACAGCAACAGGCTGGGCAGCGCGACAGGCAGTAGCTCACACAGCGCGGCGTAGTGGTCGTAGCTGGGGGACAGGACATACTTAGTTCAGACACAGTTGCAGGCACAGCAACAGGCTGGGCAGCGCGGCAGGCAGTAGCTCACACAGCGCGGCGTAGTGGTCGTAGCTGGGGGACAGGACATACTTAGTTCAGACACAGTTGCAGGCACAGCAACAGGCTGGGCAGCGCGGCAGGCAGTAGCTCACACAGCGCGGCGTAGTGGTCGTAGCTGGGGGACAGGACATACTTAGTTCAGACACAGTTGCAGGCACAGCAACAGGCTGGGCAGCGTGACAGGCAGTAGCTCACACAGCGCGGCGTAGTGGTCGTAGCTGGGGGACAGGACATACTTAGTTCAGACACAGTTGCAGGCACAGCAACAGGCTGGGCAGCGTGACAGGCAGTAGCTCACACAGCGCGGCGTAGTGGTCGTAGCTGGGGGACAGGACATACTTAGTTCAGACACAGTTGCAGGCACAGCAACAGGCTGGGCAGCGCGGCAGGCAGTAGCTCACACAGCGCGGCGTAGTGGTCGTAGCTGGGGGACAGGACATACTTAGTTCAGACACAGTTGCAGGCACAGCAACAGGCTGGGCAGCGCGGCAGGCAGTAGCTCACACAGCGCGGCGTAGTGGTCGTAGCTGGGGGACAGGACATACTTAGTTCAGCCACAGTTGCAGGCACAGCAACAGGCTGGGCAGCGCGGCAGGCAGTAGCTCACACAGCGCGGCGTAGTGGTCGTAGCTGGGGGACAGGACATACTTAGTTCAGACACAGTTGCAGGCACAGCAACAGGCTGGGCAGGCAGTAGCTCACACAGCGCGGCGTAGTGGTCGTAGCTGGGGGACAGGACATACTTAGTTCAGACACACTTGCAGGCACAGCAACAGGCTGGGCAGGCAGTAGCTCACACAGCGCGGCGTAGTGGTCGTAGCTGGGGGACAGGACATACTTAGTTCAGACACAGTTGCAGGCACAGCAACAGGCTGGGCAGCGCGGCAGGCAGTAGCTCACACAGCGCGGCGTAGTGGTCGTAGCTGGGGGACAGGACATACTTAGTTCAGACACAGTTGCAGGCACAGCAACAGGCTGGGCAGCGCGGCAGGCAGTAGCTCACACAGCGCGGCGTAGTGGTCGTAGCTGGGGGACAGGACATACTTAGTTCAGACACAGTTGCAGGCACAGCAACAGGCTGGGCAGCGCGGCAGGCAGTAGCTCACACAGCGCGGCGTAGTGGTCGTAGCTGGGGGACAGGACATACTTAGTTCAGACACAGTTGCAGGCACAGCAACAGGCTGGGCAGCGCGGCAGGCAGTAGCTCACACAGCGTGGCGTAGTGGTCGTAGCTGGGGGACAGGACATACTTAGTTCAGACACACTTGCAGGCACAGCAACAGGCTGGGCAGCGCGGCAGGCAGTAGCTCACACAGCGCGGCGTAGTGGTCGTAGCTGGGGGACAGGACATACTTAGTTCAGACACAGTTGCAGGCACAGCAACAGGCTGGGCAGCGCGGCAGGCAGTAGCTCACACAGCGCGGCGTAGTGGTCGTAGCTGGGGGACAGGACATACTTAGTTCAGACACAGTTGCAGGCACAGCAACAGGCTGGGCAGGCAGTAGCTCACACAGCGCGGCGTAGTGGTCGTAGCTGGGGGACAGACATACTTAGTTCAGACACAGTTGCAGGCACAGCAACAGGCTGGGCAGCGCGGCAGGCAGTAGCTCACACAGCGCGGCGTAGTGGTCGTAGCTGGGGGACAGGACATACTTAGTTCAGACACAGTTGCAGGCACAGCAACAGGCTGGGCAGCGCGACAGGCAGTAGCTCACACAGCGCGGCGTAGTGGTCGTAGCTGGGGGACAGGACATACTTAGTTCAGACACAGTTGCAGGCACAGCAACAGGCTGGGCAGCGCGGCAGGCAGTAGCTCACACAGCGCGGCGTAGTGGTCGTAGCTGGGGGACAGGACATACTTAGTTCAGACACAGTTGCAGGCACAGCAACAGGCTGGGCAGCGCGGCAGGCAGTAGCTCACACAGCGCGGCGTAGTGGTCGTAGCTGGGGGACAGGACATACTTAGTTCAGACACACTTGCAGGCACAGCAACAGGCTGGGCAGCGCGGCAGGCAGTAGCTCACACAGCGCGGCGTAGTGGTCGTAGCTGGGGGACAGGACATACTTAGTTCAGACACACTTGCAGGCACAGCAACAGGCTGGGCAGCGCGGCAGGCAGTAGCTCACACAGCGCGGCGTAGTGGTCGTAGCTGGGGGACAGGACATACTTAGTTCAGACACAGTTGCAGGCACAGCAACAGGCTGGGCAGCGCGGCAGGCAGTAGCTCACACAGCGCGGCGTAGTGGTCGTAGCTGGGGGACAGGACATACTTAGTTCAGACACAGTTGCAGGCACAGCAACAGGCTGGGCAGGCAGTAGCTCACACAGCGCGGCGTAGTGGTCGTAGCTGGGGGACAGGACATACTTAGTTCAGACACAGTTGCAGGCACAGCAACAGGCTGGGCAGCGCGGCAGGCAGTAGCTCACACAGCGCGGCGTAGTGGTCGTAGCTGGGGGACAGGACATACTTAGTTCAGACACACTTGCAGGCACAGCAACAGGCTGGGCAGCGCGGCAGGCAGTAGCTCACACAGCGCGGCGTAGTGGTCGTAGCTGGGGGACAGGACATACTTAGTTCAGACACAGTTGCAGGCACAGCAACAGGCTGGGCAGCGCGACAGGCAGTAGCTCACACAGCGCGGCGTAGTGGTCGTAGCTGGGGGACAGGACATACTTAGTTCAGACACACTTGCAGGCACAGCAACAGGCTGGGCAGGCAGTAGCTCACACAGCGCGGCGTAGTGGTCGTAGCTGGGGGACAGGACATACTTAGTTCAGCCACAGTTGCAGGCACAGCAACAGGCTGGGCAGCGCGACAGGCAGTAGCTCACACAGCGCGGCGTAGTGGTCGTAGCTGGGGGACAGGACATACTTAGTTCAGACACACTTGCAGGCACAGCAACAGGCTGGGCAGCGCGGCAGGCAGTAGCTCACACAGCGCGGCGTAGTGGTCGTAGCTGGGGGACAGGACATACTTAGTTCAGCCACAGTTGCAGGCACAGCAACAGGCTGGGCAGCGCGACAGGCAGTAGCTCACACAGCGCGGCGTAGTGGTCGTAGCTGGGGGACAGGACATACTTAGTTCAGCCACAGTTGCAGGCACAGCAACAGGCTGGGCAGCGCGACAGGCAGTAGCTCACACAGCGCGGCGTAGTGGTCGTAGCTGGGGGACAGGACATACTTAGTTCAGACACAGTTGCAGGCACAGCAACAGGCTGGGCAGCGCGGCAGGCAGTAGCTCACACAGCGCGGCGTAGTGGTCGTAGCTGGGGGACAGGACATACTTAGTTCAGCCACAGTTGCAGGCACAGCAACAGGCTGGGCAGCGCGGCAGGCAGTAGCTCACACAGCGCGGCGTAGTGGTCGTAGCTGGGGGACAGGACATACTTAGTTCAGACACAGTTGCAGGCACAGCAACAGGCTGGGCAGCGCGGCAGGCAGTAGCTCACACAGCGCGGCGTAGTGGTCGTAGCTGGGGGACAGGACATACTTAGTTCAGCCACACTTGCAGGCACAGCAACAGGCTGGGCAGCGCGGCAGGCAGTAGCTCACACAGCGCGGCGTAGTGGTCGTAGCTGGGGGACAGGACATACTTAGTTCAGACACAGTTGCAGGCACAGCAACAGGCTGGGCAGCGCGGCAGGCAGTAGCTCACACAGCGCGGCGTAGTGGTCGTAGCTGGGGGACAGGACATACTTAGTTCAGACACAGTTGCAGGCACAGCAACAGGCTGGGCAGCGTGACAGGCAGTAGCTCACACAGCGCGGCGTAGTGGTGGTAGCTGGGGGACAGGACATACTTAGTTCAGACACAGTTGCAGGCACAGCAACAGGCTGGGCAGTGCAGCAGGCAGTAGCTCACACAGCGCGGCGTAGTGGTCGTAGCTGGGGGACAGGACATACTTAGTTCAGACACAGTTGCAGGCACAGCAACAGGCTGGGCAGCGCGGCAGGCAGTAGCTCACACAGCGCGGCGTAGTGGTCGTAGCTGGGGGACAGGACATACTTAGTTCAGACACAGTTGCAGGCACAGCAACAGGCTGGGCAGCGCGGCAGGCAGTAGCTCACACAGCGCGGCGTAGTGGTCGTAGCTGGGGGACAGGACATACTTAGTTCAGACACACTTGCAGGCACAGCAACAGGCTGGGCAGCGCGGCAGGCAGTAGCTCACACAGCGCGGCGTAGTGGTCGTAGCTGGGGGACAGGACATACTTAGTTCAGACACAGTTTTAACCTACAAAGAAGACAAGGTCCATGTCACTATGAGGGTAATTCTCCCGAAAGTATGGTCAAAGATATGACCGACTTCTTCTCAACCCTTACGACGCATAGCGACCAGTTGCGTTGAAACACCCGCCTTAAGCCTACCGCCTACACGTGAAGCCTTACAACCGATTCTGAATGGTGCTTGAAAAGAACCACAAAAGCCTGCTTTAGAAACGATCCTTCAATGAATTAAGTAAGCTTACATTATTATTAGTTAGTAGTAGGGTAGTATCTTTACTAGCATTTTCATGCATATAGTCTACATGTGAGATTTCTTGAAACATTAGAAAGATGACTTTGGCCCATATTCGAGGCCTATGCCAACATAAATCTTGGGTGTTAGGACTTGTTTTATGGATGATTGTTATTTTATTAATTTATTTAATGTCTATCCTATTCATCAGTTATAAAAATTGATTTACAGAGGGCAATAAATACAAATATCAAAATTATTAGCAACCACGTGCACTGGTATGATAGGTTGACAGAGAATACGAACCATAGTATAGGCTAATTTGCATTTAAAAGCATCGTGACCGACGTCGGGCGAGGCTCTGAACGT
Organism: Isoperla grammatica; assembly: GCA_945910005.1. Lineage (NCBI taxonomy): Eukaryota > Metazoa > Arthropoda > Insecta > Plecoptera > Perlodidae > Isoperla > Isoperla grammatica. Next base: position 47,993,641 of record OX246742.1, on the reverse strand, counting down.
ACCGGGACCAGCCGGTGAGGGCGACGCCCCTGAACGCCCGGAACTTGCCAGCGTGCACGTCCAGCACGCGCAGCCAACGCTCGTGGTTGCCAGCGTGGTGCCGGGCGTCGGGGACCAGCTGGCGTCCGCCCGTTGCGCCCTTGAACGCCGTCGCCGCCCACACGGAGCGGAACACGGCCGAGTATCGGTCCCAGACGTCCTCCGCAAGCGAGAAGGACTCTGCCGGCGCGTAGTGCCACACCTGAACAATAGAACATGTTCCGAGTCCAACCATCTCTTACCGAGCCTGCCCTCTACTCATATCCTTCAAGCTCAACGAGCTCCGAGCAAGAACATAGTACCTTATCTTCTAGGTTATTTGTCTCAACCTAGACAACACTAAGCCTACCCAGACTGGCCGAAATGAACTAGTATTCAAGGCCATTACAATGAAAGAAGAACCACTTGTCTATAGAAGAGAGCATCTAAACGTTGTTCAGGGACATACCTAGGCACGTAAGAATGGGGAGGCGTAGCCAGCCTAGAGCGTTGCGAGCGCTCCGGCCAAGTCACTGAATATTTAATACACTACAACTTTCAACAATATAAGAATGTCTAATTCATTGATCAAACTATTTGACTTCTTACGAATCATTTCATTTGGACTGACTAGTAACTATTTACCCAATGATAAATCGTTTACTGCTTCTTCAAGGGGTTTTCGGTGACTTCTAGCAGGCAGTGCTCGGTGGCCGCACTCCCAGCGCTGCAGTGTTTTATTTTAGCCCATAGTTTTGTAGTACAACATTTTTCATGTGCACGAGCATCCAGTTTATAAGAATAGTTACGATTAAAGATTACAGTATGACATAAGAAAAATTGAAGAAGGGAGATAAACTCACCATTGGCTCAACTAGCTGTCCCAAGTTGAATTCCAAGAGCGTACCCACATCCATGGGCCGAAGCATATCGTCCCACATGACCACAACCAGGTTCGGATACGCGTCGCGTACAAACTGCGCTACCGCGGCAATGTGCTCGAGAAACAGCCGCGAGCGCCCCTTGGGGCACTTGACTCGCTGTGAGCATGTTGGGCACAGGCCCATATGCCATACCTGTAGAACAAGAGGTAAATGTGTGACAAAGCATCTAGGCTACAATGTTTGATATGAATTAGAAATCACAATTGAAAATAAAAAATTGAACTGTCTTCGAAGCAAGATCTGGTTTGCAATTTTTCCTACAACCATGGAAATTTTAAAAATATACGGTAATCAACTTTCCACTTTTTACAGATAGCAATTGCAATCCCGATGCCAACTACTGTGCATGGGCTTAGGCTTTGGGACACAAGATTGCCAATTACACATTTTATGGGATTTCTTAAAGGCTGTGTCTCCTACCAACCTAGTTGGAAGGAGTGCGGCCCTATATTGAACAGTCCTGCTCCTGCCATCCTCCCCCCCCCCCCCCCCCCTCCCCCCCCCACACACACACTGGGCAAACCTAGCACAGGAATGTGCAACTACCATGAAAACCCCTGTTGGTAGGAGTGGCCCCTACACAGAACACTCCTGCCAACCCCCCTTGGAAATCCACCAACTTTTTTTTGACAAAACACTCCTGCCAACTAGGGATGTCAAAGGGTACCCGTTACCCGCCCGGTAGACACGGGTACGGTTCCAACTTTTCAATACCCGTTCCCTTCTTCTGTTAAAAACTAAATCAATTCAACATTGCGATATTTTCCTACTGACCTCTTGTGCGAGCGTACGAGCCACGCTTTTCAATTTGCCGGCATTTAACTTGACACCCCCCCCACCCTCGATTAGTCATCGTCGCATAAAAATAAGACGTAAAGCCCAATTAGGATCATCTTCTGTAGGCCTATGGAAGAATGCTGCGGAACGGTTGCGAGTCCGAGGGAGCGCACCCGCCCGCCGTAGCTTTAGCCTACCGCAATCATGTTCTCGTGTTCGAGCTCGGACTATGACGTCATCGCTTTGACGCGGCCGAACACCGCCTACCGTAGCGGAGACGCAAGCTTTGAAGCTTTGTTGAATACTTCCGCGACCGTTTTGCATCAAAGACAATGCAACCTGATACCGTTTAACCATGGATTTATAATAGTACTTGTTTCCTACTACGAAACACTCCTGCCAGCCCCCCTTGGAAATCAGCTGTTTTAACATGTGGGTAAGGAATGTGACAGCTTGACAACCCTATGGGCACCAGTCCAACTTACTGTAGAGCACTAACAGAGTGCAGCCTACTACAGACTGACTAAACTACTACTGATTTCCAGGGGGGGGTTGGCAGCAGTGTTCTGTAGTAAGGCACACTTTTACCAATAGGGGTTGCCGAGCTGTCACATTCCTTACCCAAGTGTTAAAACAGCTGCAGGAGTGTTATGTATTAGGGGCCACTCCTACCAACGGGGGTTTTAATGGTAGTTGCACATTCCTATGCTAGGTTTGCTAGTTTGGGGAGCTGAGGGGTTGGCAGGACTGTTTCGTATAGGGCCGCACTCCTTCCAACTAGGCTAGTAGGAGAAACAGCCTTAAGAAACATCAATTTTACAAATAAGGCACTGACTAGCTTAGGGCATTCTATGATTAAATGACTACGTATATCACGTAAGTTGGATGAAGGCGCCTTGGTTCCAATCGGTTGCAGAGTGTGGTATAGACCTACACGTCGAATTTACCTCAAGGCGGCGGCAATCCAACTCGCTTGGGCAAGCGAGTCGTCAAAGCGGCTCCGCGATGCACGGCCTGTGTTGTGATTGCCTGAATTCGCAGCCAGTGTAGATAAGGGCGCTTCAGATTGACGTGATATAGCCTACGGAGCAGATTCCTCACTCGGCTACTGATTGAAAGCAAGGCGCTTTCATCCCAAGCGCCTTAAACTTGTGTGATATACGTAGTCTATGTTTTGCCTAGGCCTAGGTAGGGTGTGTGAGTATAGAGTAGGCCTATCTGGAGATAAGACAAATTATGTATTGCCAAAGCCTATGTTGGTCTGCTGTTTTAAGTATAGGGAGGCTAACTTAAAGGTGCATTCACAATCTTTACTAGTACTATGGTTTAATGATTAAGACTAAGCCACGTAGGCTTCTTTCATTGGCTGGGAGGGAGAATACTGCGCTCTGATTGGCTGTGACTAAGGTTTGTCTTAGTCTTAATCATTAAACCATAGTACTAGTTAGGGATGTCAATACCCGGAAATATTTGTACCCGGGTAGTAAATAATACTAAATACGCGTTTTATCGTCATGGGTGTCAAATGATTCGCAAAGTTGTGGAAAGACATTATATTGTTAAACGGTATCAGGTTGCATTGTCTTCGATGCAAAACGATCGCGGAAGTATACAACAAAGCTTCAAAGCTTGCGTCTCCGTTACGGTAGGCGGTAGTCGGCCGCGTCAAAGCGATGACGTCATAGTTGAGCTCGAACACGAGAACATGATCGCGGTAAAGCTACGACGGGCGGGTGCGCTCCCTTGGACTCGCAACCGTTCTGCAGCATTCTTCCATAGGCCCTACAGAAGATGATACTAATTAGGCTTTACGTCTCATTCGTCAGCGGCGCTGTTGAGGGGGGTGGGGGGGGGGGGTCCAGTTAAATGACGGCAAATTGAAAAGAGCGGCTCGTATGCTCGCTCAAAGACGCCAGTAGGGAAATATCGCAATGTTGAATTAATTTCGTTTTGAACAGAAGAAGGGAACGGGTAGTACCGGGTAACGGGTATTGAAAAGTTGGAACCGTACCCGTGTGTACCGGGCGGGTAACGGGTACCCGGGTATCCGTTGACATCCCTAGTACTAGTAAAGATTGTGAATGAACCTTAAATTGTGAATACGCAGTAGGCCTACCTCATCAGCACCAATGTGTAAGTATTGAATATCTGGATGAAAGTCGACAATCTGTTTTATCATGGACGTAACTAGTGGCAAAGCATCAGGATGCGATGGGCACATGGAACTCGGGTAAGCCTCTACTTCCCGCAAATGTTTCCATTTGTCATGTTTCAGTACGAATTCGAGATGTCCAAATGTCTGCACCAAAGGCACAACCATAAGACCAGCATCTCCGGCTAGTTGAAGCAGAAGGCGGGCTTCTTCTACGGAATATGCGCCGGCAGGACTCGTCGGCCCGCTTGAGCCGAGAAGTGCCAACTCATGTGAGTACGGAAACGTGTCTTCCCATTCTACCAACAGCCCCGTAACGCCCCAATCACGAAATAATGGAAATAATTCCTCCAAGTACAAAACATGAAGCGGGCAACCCTTCAAGTCTAAATGAACTAGCCTGCAAAATAATGTAAATATAGTTCGTTAGGCCTGGACGCCAATCGTGGCCGTGGGAAATGCATAGGGACGAGGGCCTGGGATACGAACAATTCCACAAGCCGAATCTAGGCCTACTCTAATCCTAATAATTTGATTCATTAACATCAGCTTACCTATGTGAACCAATCGATATAGTATCCATTCTTCGAATGCTACGAGAGCAACTGCTTTTACTTACGTAAAATACTTGAATTGTTTAAAATAATTTTACGCAACAGCCATGATCCTCTACAAAAAGACGAAGAAGGACGCCACATGCGCTATGCGCATACGCCAGCGCAGAGATACCAAACCAACGCACTACGCCTTTCGGGGAGGAGCTTAATTAGTTTTGCCGCGAAATGTTTAAAAGCCAAGAAGTCGATATTACATTGAATTTCATAAAAGCAGTTTTAAAATTCCAAGGGGACATTTCTATCCCAGAATATCTTCTTCTTCTATCGAACACCCAGAGTTAGAACTTATGCCATTCTCTGCCTAGTTGCCCAATAAAGGTTTTCCACATATTTCCTTCTTGCTATATTTTGCCCTTCTATTAGATCCCTTTCTGCTGTCAGGGATACACATGTCGCAAGATGTTCCGCGTCCTGGCCTTGTTCTTTGCAGAGTGGGCATGTACTTGTATCCACCACTCCTATTTTGTGCAGATGGGCTTGAAGGTAATCGTGGCCGGTGTCCATCTGGAAATTTGCCACGTATACCCTCCTTTCTTCCTTATCAATGTTCCTTGCGTTCATTTTCTCCTTGCTTATAGGCGGCTCCCATCTTTTCCCTCGCGCAATTACTTGGTACTGTTTCTTTAACTCTAAGCTGACTTGGTTATTGATTATAGATTTGATGGACTGCAGTGAGATTGCCTTTTCAGGTTGTTTCAATTTAGCTCCCTTCTTTGCAGGTAGTCGACTTTTTCATTTCCCACTATTGAGCAATGACTAGGGATCCATTGAAGTCATACTTGCCAGCCTTTGTAGTAGAGCTTGTAGTACTTTTCCCTACATGCTACTGTTATCTCACAATCTGTATCTCTTTGAGATATCAAGACTTAAAGCGCTGCCCTTGAATGTACCAAGATCACCACTGGCTGTGATGGCTTAATATTGCCTACTTCGGTTAGTGCAAGGTGGATGGCTGCCAGTTCCCCGTCAAAGTTTGTTCCAAATATGCCAGCCGCAGTGTGTTTTTCAAAAAACTGACAATACACTCACTGCTCCCGCAGCCCCTTAGGTGGTGTTGCAGATCCATCATGCATATGCAACATTTAGAAACACCACTTGAATAATTGATAGTTTTTCGTAGCAAATCTGCAGGCGACTAACTAGGTATTCAGTATTTGGAATACATAGTTGGAAAATAGTAGGAAAGAATAGTGGGAAAGAATATCCAAGACATGCCAGAATTCAGCAGCCAGATTCTGCCAAGTGTCCCTGTTCTGCTTGAGCCCTCTAGATATAGCAGCACATAGCAAACTGGATGCAAAAGAGAGAGCAAAAATAGCAGCTTATCTATGACAGACAGGCAAACGCCCAAAATCGGTATCGACTGCAAGTTTAACGGCATGAACACAGACGCCAACATAATGATACTTGATTACGTGATAATGAGACAGATGGAAGTGACATGCACAAAATAACATCTAGCAATTATCATAAAGTACAAGAACAAAACAAACACGTAATTTCCATCTACGATAATAAGTTCTTGATTTTAATCATCGCATCCATTCAATTACCTCGGCTAGCTAGCTGCTCGGTTATCAGCCAGCGACCACCCTTGTACAGTCGCTTGACTAGGAAGAATCAGAAATGACACCAATGGCATGTTGATGCCCCACTACAAGCCAGGGCATCAAGCGGGACTACATTTTCTGCTTATCGAGCAAACTAAACAGCTGAATTCTGGCACATGACTCAATCCCAGCATTAGGCCTTGTGACTGAGGAAAACCTTGGAAAAACCTTCAGTCAGGATTGCCCGTATCGAACAGGGGACTTTCTGAATTACTCTTGCTACGTATAGTGTTTTACAACCACAACCAGCCAATCATTGACCCTATTCTTTCATCAAGATGAAATCCAGGCTTGCAAATCTGCTGGCCTTTCAAGTCGTAAGAAAATCTCAACACTAGTGCTAAAATTAAGTTGAATAAACCCTAGAAGAACCGTGTTCAAGATAATGTCACACTGATAGGTTTTGAGGCGAGTACTAGCATCACCTCAATAGCGTTAACTATGTTACTCTGTCGAACCACGTCTCAAAACCCATCAACTGACATAACCTCCTAACTTGCTTCTTAAACATCACTCTTTCTTCATAATATTGTGATATATTTGTGCCACGAATAACAGAAGTTGCCCGACACAGAGGAATGCAAACGCGAAATGAAATGGAACACATGGAACAAAAGGGGTTAATATTTCAGTTTTTATTTTATGGACCCCTAAAGTTCAACTCATACGAGGTTATTTTTCAACACAAGCAATCCATCCATCATTACTAGTTCAAAATACGTTGGTTTTTGGTAAGCCACCAGTCAGGGAAATGTGACGAGTAGGAAGACAGTCTTAAAAAATCCATCCTGGCTGGGACTCGAACGCAGATCTTCTGCTTGCCGGGTAGACCACTAAAGCATTCGGTCTGCCCAGCAGCACTAGATCCTAGCAGGGATGGCTCTTTTAGTAGTTTGAATGAGGTAAAACTACAAGACACACATGATAAGCCATTTATAACATCTAGTATAATACAGTCAATTTCATTGAAATCATCGAGTTATGTACACAACTTATAAAGTCAAGTCTAATAGATTTAAATTAGATACAGATTTGTTGTCGTCAGAGACGATCACCTAATGGTAAATTGTACATTGTACAATTGACAATTATTACATTCATATGTTCTTGTACACCATGAAAAGAATACATACATACATCAATCATAATAAAAACAAAGAAAAGGAAAAAATAGCCCAAGAGAACACTCTCCAGAATAAGTCATCTCATTTTTACTTTTAAATGTTGCAAACATCCCAGGGAGCTTCTAAGAAAGTCAAGTTAGGAGTCAACATTATTTATCGCCTGAATTTATGGGATGCAAATAAGGAAATGATTTAAAGGCGAAAACAATGGGGGGAGGGGTTTGCAACGACTTTGAAAGTAATTTAATTTAATTGCTAGTGAAACATTTCTAAAGGGGGGGGGGGGGGGGCCTGTTTGGCTGCAGTGCACCACAGACCCGGACAGAGCTCTACGTGTCTTTGAGGCAATCATCATCATCATCATCATCATTTTATTATCAGCCTTTGAGATTACATTACATACAATAAAATAATTAGATTCGTAATTGCTCAACTTCATCATTCGTAATTGCGCAACTCAACATCTTGTGTTTATCATTAACACAGATATTCTAAATGAGGAGGGCATTGGCATTATTGTGAGCTTGTAACTATGTAGTTGGACTCAAGATTTGTATGAATTATGAATTACATATCAGTAATAGTATTCGTTAGCACTGTCACTCGATATCCAAGTTCGATATGGTTCGATAATTTGATATATCACTATTTAAATCATTTAGAATATTTTAAAGACTGCACTGGTAAATAACATAACGAGATTTCTGAAAGATCGGCTGAGTCAAGGGTAGCTCTGCCTGTCATAAGAGGCAACTAAAGGCTGACATCATATTCATATTATGATCTAGTTGTGCCATATCAACTACGTATAAGTATGATAGCAGGTCAGTAAAAATAAACTCATAAACAATTTCTTGACAGTTCTCGGATGTCAGCCGTTGTTTCACAATAACAGACAAGGCAAATAAATAATGTTGTTCTTTCTAGCTTTCTAATCATATCGCTTACCAAGTGACGGTACAATTTAAAACCTATGCAACAGATGTTTGTTTGTAGATTAAGATGCATAATCGTGCCAAGACTAATAATAATAATACTAAGAATTGTGCCAATATTGGGAATATTTCATATCTTGTACAAAGAAAGACATTGAAAAGTGTAGGTATTACTGTCATCGTTGTTTTCATTGTCGGTTGAGACTGCGAGTACAGTAGTTAACAAGACCAGCGACGTAACGAATTAGGACAGTGATATTCACTGAACCAGCCAACAAGTTCTAAAAGAATAAAGAACCATGCAAGGATACAAGTTATTCTTCTACTGTCACAATCCGACAAGTAGATGGCGTTTCATATTTTCTATTTAGAAATCGTGCAACGTGTTGCAAGTTAGAGAACTAGTTCAAAATAGAGGACGAGAACCATAATTCCACTCAACGTATCCAACAAAAACAGGAACAACAAAACTCACCAACCTACTACGTACGTAATAGATAATACAAAATCTTTCCCTTAACGCATCACGTTGACCGTAGCCTGCCAACTGCATAAGCACGCTCCGTATCAACGTGCAAAGGAGGCCTGCCTCTCATTTAACTGAGTTTTATGGCAAAGAAACAAGTTTAAACTCAAGATAATCACTACGATTCATGTGCAAGGTAACATATCTCTGTCTGGCCCGTTATTGGTGTACCCAAACGAGAACACAGGGCATCGTATCCCTAGTTACAATTATGTACGTTACGCTGGGACAGAATGCTGATAACATTCATTTGCCTACCCATCCCCACAACCATGGATCCTGTTATTACAGGCAAATAGAATCAACATATCCTTTACAATGGGGAGGCGTAACAAGTGCACAGAGAGCGTTGCGAGCGATCCGGCCAACAGTCACTGAATATTGGATACACATAACTTTCAACAATAAGAATTTCTAAGTCGCTGAAAAATTATTTGACTTCTTTGGAATCTATGTACATTTTCCTAATAATTATTAGTGTACTGCCTTCTAGAGGGGTTTTCGGAGAATTCTTGCAGACACTTCTCAGTGGCCGGAACGCTCAAAGCGCTGCAGTGTAGTCGTTTGTTGTACGCCTCCCCATACCAATAAATATAATACAAATAAATACTACACCATATATGCAAAATGACATAACACTCTTGCATGGCCAGACTCGGCCTTTGAGTGTGCGTGAGTGTGACCAAAGAGCTCTCGTGCAGCAACGATGATAGAACAGAACATGTGACATCCAATTGTCCAGGCAAATAATGAAACACACATCTATAGGTGACTCTAACCAAAGTAAGAAGTTTGCAAATGAAATACTATTTATAACACGAGGTTTATGGTTTTGCCAGATTAAATTACGTTTTAGTCAGACATTCTCCTACAATGTGGTTTTGATATACATTAGGAGATAGAAAGGAGGAAACATGTCACTGCAAATGATTTTTTCTTTGTTTTCAATTTGAGGTAGCCAACTTCAAGAGTGCATACTATAATTGTTGCATAAAAAACTTTCAGAAATGTGAGAAGAAGCTGAAATGAGTGTCACATGTTAACTGCATGTTTTTTCTTTTAGTTTTAATGTTTCTAAATGCATACTTTCTCCACAACTCAAATAATGTTAGTTGTTCCGTTAGCTCCTGGACAGTGCATGCAATCACACACACTCAGAAGCAGGCTGACAATAAATAATAAGTAACCAATGCAGACCTACAAACAGTGGAAGTGTTAAGTTAATATGAGCGATTGCCCAAGATCTAACTCAATAATAATAATAATAAATAGTACATATATATATATATATATATATATATATATATATATATATATCGCTACTCTTTATTCCAACATCATTTAGTTGGGTAAAGGGGTGTTCCCAACATTGATCTTGGGCATCCCAGGAACCAGTATCAGCATGCCAAGCTCGACAAATCATTTTCTTCAACTTCATTCTCTTCGTCAATGAATTTCTCTTGCCATTCCATCAACTCTTTCCACTTTTTCCTGTCCTCCCACCATCTTTCTCTATCCTCTACCACTGGCCACTCCTCTCCCCTCTCCTCCACATCTGCTTGTAAATAATAGTAATAATAATTCAATCGATTTCATAAATTGCTTTCAGGGTCGGTATACATTAGTATTTTATCTCGTTATCCAGTATGTGTTCTACGAAATCACAAAGATCTTCACAACTAATGCTGATTGCATTGTCATTACGAACCCGACGTCATATGACCTAGCCGTCGAATATGTCATTAAACACCAACTAATCAAATCAATCAACTCATTCATAAACCAAACATAGTTTTACAAAAATGCAACAAGATTATTCCTCAGACTAAAAAAAAAAAAATACACTTTTGTCTAAATATATAATTGACTTGATTTTTTTTTTTTTGTAAGGGGACGTCGATATTTAAACCATGTAAAACTAACGTTTTTAAGTAATACATATCTCAAGAACGCTACACAACATTGACCATAAAAAATAGACAAGGTAGTGTATATGCATTCTATCTCTAGTAGTGACAGAATAGAGCAAGTTTTAATACAACAGCAGCACAGACAATCACGCTATTTAGCACCTCTGCCTCACATATCTGAGTGATTGGCATATTCTATAAACTTTCCCTTTTATAATATTGGAATCAGTAGGCAACGATTATTTTGGGCACTTAAAATAAGAACCGTACCAAGATCTTACAATATTAGAAAACAACGAGAATTCTATTTTTTCAATGTAGCATATCATCCTTGAGAAGATTCCCCTACATGTACGTATACATTGTACACAGTCTTAATATTAGAAGTAATCCTTTAATGTTATCAGAGTTTGGGCATATTTAATCCGAATCCAGTTCAGACACAAGGTTAATAGTGAACTTGTAAAGCAGATATAGGCCATGAACAGTTTTAATACTACGTATAATACATCAGAGCAGCACAAGCCGATGGCTCGTAGTTTTGCATTACATTATGCAGATTAACCCACTAGAGTTCTTCTTCTTCTTCTTACATATATTCAGGAGTGTTGACCCTAAATACCTGACCCGTCTAAACCTTCACTGTTACGCAGCAAGCGTACAAGAGCTTCTGGACTCATCGTTAGGGTTTCGACATTGCGGAATGCCTACAAGTTACAACCATAATGTTTGCAGACATCCCGAAGTCGGTGATTGAGTAGAGAGGGAATATTTCACTATTAATGAATGGAACAAGTCTTTGTGAATGAACTACGGCAGACCAATGAAACTACATTTGTATCTAAGCGAACTTGTTAATAAAATGTCAAGGAAGAAAGTCAAAAGTAACATTCATCCTTGGTGATGCGACTCACGGATACCATACCATAGCAATACCATAGTGATGCTGCTATGGAGAGCAACTTTCACTCCATCTTCTCTCAATGTTCGTTGGCTTACTGAACACAAGTGTAACGCAGCAATACTATTGGTAAGAACTTAACCAAGTTTAGTACGCTGAACTCTACAGAGTGCAAAGTATCCGACCAACAATACGTGTACTTGTCTATGTCCCAGCCAACTCTTACGAGTCGAGCAAGTAAGGGATTCCCTTAGATGTAGCTTTTCTTACAATCTTTGATCATGGAACTTTAAACGAGCCTTACCCCTGTGGTAGCATGGGCTTGTTTTGCCACTTTTATGACCTCAACTTAATAAGAACATTTCCATAATTCTATCACTTTTTATGTAAAAAAAAAAGGAATAGGCCTAAACATAAAATGAAATTGTCTAAATAAATACTTTATAAAACAAATCAAACTGTCAAAAATTATAGAAAAAGAAACTGGTAAATCCATAAAATAAGATTCTAGGCTGAGAGTTGAAATTACTAAATGACTAATGGAAAAAAGTGCCTTTGTTTTTGTTAGCCAACCAATTGCTCCGACAACGGTCCAATATTAGGTGCCACTAAACTCTGGGTTTGCTGTCGACCACAATTGCTACGAGTTGACAAGGCAATGGGTTAGGTATTTGACTTGGACCAATATTACATGGCTAAGTAAATGTTATATGTATATAACCAGTAATATTGACAACGATATTATAATATTACCAATGGGTTACTAATTATCTGACACGGGAAATATTACATAGCTTGGTGAACACTGTAGACCTGTACAGTATAACCAACAGGTGGTCTGTTAGTACATACTGACAACGCTAGCTCGGCCAAATAATATATAGCTTGGCCAATGGTTCACACTTTACAGCAACCAAGAAAACAACTGCGGCAAATATGTCGTTACTTGACTCGGTCAGATATCACACAGCAAGGTTTACATAACACCCAACTACGGGGCCTAACGAACGGACGCAATGGTCTACACACGTATCGCATTGACGTTCTCACAAGTTGACCAGGGACTAACGACACAGCCAACCATTGCGCAGAACGTCATTCACAGCCAATGAAATAAGTAAGTCAGACCGTCGACTCTAAATCACCTGATTGCGTCCGCGCTAGCCGGCCGTTCCAACCGCGCGCAGACTCTGCGGGGCTACGTGCATAAATATGTACAAACATATGAATACGGCGCTCGGGTTTCATCCTGGCTATACTGAGCGGTCACTTGGGCTCACTCTTGCTCGTACTCCAGAATAGCCTTGTGGTAGAACAGAAGGTACCTGTAACATTAAACATCTACTTTCACAGTGCAGAGCAACGAGGCTGACGAGACACGCAAACCTGGGTTGTTGGAAAAATTTTGTTCTAATTCTTTATATTTTACAAAAAAAAAAATTTAATTAAAATTTTTAAAATTTTACTCAATTTTCAAATTTTTTACAATTTTAAGTATTTTTAGAAACTTTCGAATTTTTCTAAATTTGTTTAAAATTTGTGGACCTCTCGTGGATCCGGAATAGTTTGACCGAGACTCACCCCTCGCTCCGCAGCACCTCCTGTAGGTTGGTCCTCTTAATGAGACTATCATCACACTTAAACCAGTGGTTCCTCTGTTGTCTGATGAATGCGGTGTAGTGACCGGCATCCAGCGAACCTAGATGATTAATCACAGCAAACAGCGAGTATCTGCAACCAAGCGAAGACCTACAATAACTGTAGACAGTTGGTTAGAACGTATTCGTCGGCCACTGACTCCTCCAGCCAACCATGTAAATGATGCCAACATTGTGGTTTCAATGGTGTTTGGCCAGATTGTGGTCTGTTTCAATTAAGGTTGCATATCGATGTAAAATTTTTAACATCGACATCGAACTACAAAAATCGATGTCAAACAATTGCATTACGTTCTTAGCTCGCCAATATTTTCAATTGTCAACAGGGAGTATTTACGTGACGTCACATCGGCCATATTGGAGGCCACCTATAGTACTATTTCTAGTTTCATGAAGCTGACATCCTGTCAATAGAAAACGAATAATATCGTTAACAGAGAAATATGAACACGTATCCCCCGATAAAGTTTATGGAAATGACTATGTGTGCCATTGTAAATAACAAAAGAGTGGCCAGAAGAAGTGAGTTTATTTAGGCCAATGTTGCTTTTCAGTACTAATAGCAAACCAAAGTTAGAGAACAGTTGAACTTCCAATGCCAGCTGAAACAATAGCTTCGTTTCTTTGTCCTGCACTCTCTGCATGTAAGTTATGCAAGGAGTGTAGCACTTTCGCGTTTCTTTGTCCCAATGCAGCTACACCGCTAGTCGTTTCTTTGTCCAGTGTAGCTGCATCGATGCAGGATATGCAGCACCAGCTCCCGAGCAGGAAGAGCATTGAAATGCAAGGAAGTTGCCGCCAAGTTTAAATATCGTCACGTAATTACGATGAAAGAAGCGTTCACTGTTGATTTTTTATTATAAAATATACATTAAATGTGATTTAGAATGGTTCTCAACAATGTACACTAAGCCTACTACATGGTTTGTTTTTTAAAACACGTTTATTTTTATTAAATTTGAAAGTGTTGCACTGCTTGCAAAAATGTGTTTCTTTGTATCTATGCAGTGTAGCTTGCACAGCCTGCACTGTCGCGTGGTTCCTGTTTACAGCGCCAACTTACACCACAATTTTATGCTGGACAAAGAAACAAACCTAATGTAATAATGAACTACCAATCACATGCCATTATGGCCTTTAGTATGGCCATGTCAATATACCCTATTCTGAGTTTTCAACTATCCTTTGAGAAATATGGTAGACTACTAGATGTTTTATCATGTAACTATGGGTATGTTATATTTAAGGAAGAATTTGCAATAGAACTGCAAGCATAAAAACTTGCAAAGAAATATTGTAATGTCCGGCGTGGGACTTGTCCATTTGTCACATTAATTCTCTCTTATTACGTGATTTACGCTATTTGATTCAAGACATGATGAAGCAATCTCATAACATTTTCTGTTTTGAGTTTGTACTGCTCGCAATTAGGTTAATGCTGAGGTTGCTATTGTGTCACCATCAGTCTTGGGCAACTACAATAACATCTGATTACCGACACATGCATAATAATCATAATAATAGTTTGGTTATTTTGCTGTGTCAGGTGTTGTCCAGGAGGCCCAGGCTTGATTGTAGACGATTGTAAGTTGATTGTTGATAGCTTTGGGTCTTGGGATTGTTTGGTGACATACGTCATGTGTTGGGGAAAATGCCAGAGAGAGGGGATAGCAGGGGGAGTATTTAAGTTGGGCACGGGGCTTGAACGGGGGTCGAACTGATCGGAGTGTCGAGGGAAGATGGTCGGGCACCAGTGAGCACGTCATAGCTACGAGGGTCAGCGTAGAAGAGCTGCAGGACGGCGGGTCGAGGAAGCTGCATTGGAGACTCGAACGTGGCAATGTCCGTCGACAGGCAGACTACGAAATGACCAGGTACAGCTGACGTGGTGCGGGTACGGGATGGTATTGTGTAGTCATACGTATAAAGCCTAAGCAGGGTCGCCACATCATTGCCAGGGTTAGGACAATTAAGTGTTTCAATAATTAAAATACGGTTCCTTATTGTTGCTTGAACCAAGTCTAGTTATTTTTCGCATCCTGAAATCCTAACGTCCTCAGACATTGCATCGATCCCAGTTGTACTAATTCACTTGAATAAAGAGTTGCGCTCCCCGCAAGCTTTATCTTTAGATTCCTTGCTCTACCAGTGAATCCTGGTACACAACAAAGTTGGTGGAGGCGCCGGGTAAACGACTCCTGTTCACATGCAGCCGTATCGTGTGAGTCCAGGGGAACGGGAGGTTATTAAGACACATATTCAGGACATGTTGAGGGCAGGTGTTATTTCTCCTTCCACGTCTGAGTGGTCCAGTCCCATCGTGTTAGTACGTAAGAAGAACGGAAAGTTACGTCTTGTGGTTGATTTTCGTAAGGTCAATCTTAAGGTCAAAGGCTATAGTTATCCTAGTGCTAATGCAGACGATCTCCTCGCGTGCTTGGAGGGCTGTAGTATGTTTTCAACCCTTGACTTACAGAGTGGATTTTGGCAATTAGGTCTAACCCCACGAGCTAAAGAAATATGTAGTTTCTCCTGTTGTGAGGGGTTGTTTAAATTTGAAGTTCTACCGTTTGGTATTTCTACAGCCCCAGCTCTCTTCCAGGCCGCTATGGACAAGATCTTAGGAGGGTTGAAATTTTCTCATTGCATTGTTTATCTCGATGACGTGTTAGTGAAGGGTCGGGGGTTCGATGATCATCTGGAGAAGTTGGAATTGGTTCTACAGCGGTTTCGGCGCGCGAATGTGACATTAAACCCGGAGAAATGTTCTTTCGGCTACAAGGAGGTAAAGATTCTCGGTCACATCGTGAGTGCTGAGGGGGTGAGTCCCAATCCCGACACGGTTAGTGCAGTGAAGAATTTTCCAGTGCCTACAAAATTAAAACAGGTTCGTTCGTTTGTGGGTTTGGCTTCGTTTTACAGGAAATTCGTGCCGAATTTTAGTCAGATTTGTGCACCCCTAACGGCTTTGACGAAGAAGGACATACGTTTTCATTGGGGTCCTGAGCAGGAGGGGGCGTTTCGCACATTGCAGGACAAGCTTCTTTCCGCCCCGGTCCTAAGACATTTTTCAGACACGGCGCCCACTCAGTTGAGAACGGATGCTTCGCGAGAGGGTTTAGGGGCTGTCATTTTGCAGCAGTTTGACTCCGAGTGGCATCCCATTGGTTATGCCTCTCGTAGGTTAACTAATGCGGAGGTTAACTATGGAGTTACAGAGCTGGAGTGTTTGGCTATTGTCTGGGCGGTAAAGTACTTTCGTCACTTTTTGTGGGGACGTCCGTTCCAGGTAGTAACAGATCACTGCGCACTGTGCTTCCTACGGAAGAACAGCGAGCGAGGGGGACGATTGGCACGCTGGAGTATTTACTTGCTGGACCACCAGATGGAAGTTGTATATAAGTCGGGGAAGCTACATCTTGATGCAGATTGCATGAGTAGGTTGTTGCCTGAGGGTGGTCCTGAGCCGGAGAATATTGAGGACGACATGGAGGTTATGACCACTCCTGTTCACATAGATGAGATAGCCCGGGCGCAGCAGGGGGATGTTCGCCTTGCCGAGCTGATTGCGGCTATGACGGATCCTGACGCTGCTACTTCTAAAGTACGTCGGCAAACGAGAAGTTACGTGTTAGAGAACGGAGTTTTGTATCGGAAGAATTTCGTTCCTAATGGACCGAGTAAGCTTCTTGTTGTGCCTGACAGTATGAAGGTCGAGCTTCTCTACGATGCCCATGATAGTCCGGCTGGCGGGGGGCACCTGGGCTATATGAAAACCTATGGCAAGCTTCATTCGCGATACTATTGGGACAACATGGCTCGGGAAGTTCTCAGTTATGTCAAAAGTTGTGGCGATTGTCAAGGGAAGAAGGGCCCTAATTTGAAGCCCGCGGGGTTGTTACAACCTATTGCAGTCGGCGCACCCTTTGACATGATTGGTATAGATTTGTTGGGTCCGTTGAAACGCAGTGTTCATGGTCATCGATTCATCGTCACGGCTACCGACTATGCGACGAAATGGGCTATGGCGCGACCTATTCCTTCGGGGGGTGCTGTTGACGTCGCTACTTTCATTATCGAGGATGTTATTTGTCAACATTCATGTCCTCGAATGATTTTGAGCGATCGTGGCAGTGTTTTCCGGGGCAATTTGGTCACGGAAATTGTCCGGGGGTTAGGGGTGCGTTCGCTGTATACTACCTCGTACCGGCCGTCTACGAATGGATTGGACGAAAAATTTAATCACACGTTGGGCACCCTGTTGTCGTTTTTCGTGAACTCACGTCACGATAATTGGTGTGAATATGTGCGTCTTTGCACATTTTCGTACAACGTTTCAATCCAAGCAACGACGAAACGAACTCCTTTCTATCTCGTGTATGGTCGTGAGCCCACCCTTCCGATGGATGCGGGGCTTCAGCCCGATTTGCAGGTTGGGGAGGAGAGTGAGGCACGATTGCAGCGGCTGAGGGATGCGCGTGAAGCCACGCTTGAGGTGATTCGGACCGAGCAGGCGAAGCAGAAGGCGGGTTATGACCAGGGTCGAAGACACGTGACTTATGAGGTTGGACAGTTTGTCAAGGTGTTTTTCCCTCTACGTAAGGTTGGGCTAGTCGAGAAGTTTATGCATCGGTGGTTGGGTCCGTTTCAGATTCTTGAAAAACTGTCTGATTTGAACTACCGCATAAAGTTAAAGCTCAACAATAAATGGGTAGAGGAGACAGTGCATGTGTCACGGCTTAAGCCCTGGTATGATCCGGAAGAATGGCGGTTTCCTTGGCCGGATTGAAGCTGATGTGGGGGATAGTTTTGTGTTTTCTATGTTTTGTGGTATAACTGGTGTGTGATTGTGATTTTTGCAGTTCATGGGTGTCGCGATTGTCCTCGTTGGAGGGAAGTGACGGCTAGTGTGTCTTCTTTGTTATCGTGTTGTCACACAGCCTCGTTGCGTGGTAAGGCGGTTTTCTCATGACTGTATGGTTACATGTGTTTCTTGTATGTATGGTATTTTTGCTTGTTTGTCTTTTTGTTTCTTTATAGTTGTTTCTTTTTATTACTGCTGATACGTGGATTTGGCTCTATGCGCAATCACGTGGCGTTGTTGTAATACGTTGTATGATGTAAAGTGCATGCAGCTTGGTAGCGAAGTATTGTGTTGTTACGCAAATGTGTTGTGCGTCGCGGTCAGTGATACACGATTGCTGAGTTGCTGACTGTGTAGCCCCTTTCGTAATGGGTGAAGGGGGGGCTAAATATTTTGACTGCCCTGGTAGCTCGGATTTCGTGAGCTCGGGCGGGTTGGTCGCTACAGGCGGCCAGGAATCATTGAGTTTATTGCAGTCGTTTTATGCGGCTCGGGACGATACGAGGTCTACTTTTATCCTTGTGGGGTGTTATTGTCGGTTTGGGGGGTGGCTAGTGCTCGGTTGGGCCTGTGTTGCATTGTCTTTGGTTCGAGGCCTGACGCGAGCTTAGTCGTGCCGCGCGCGGACGCTGGACCGCTGGCTGATGATGCGACTGCGATATAGCCAGGTCCGCGCGTAGTCGGCATCCACTCCGACACGGCAGCTGTATACTCTGTGCACGATTGAATCAGGCACTACTGTTTGTTAGGGTTTGGCTTGGTTTGGCAAGAACAAGCCAGGGGAAAATATTTCAATATTGAAATTCTGAAAATATTCATCGTGCGGCGGTACGTTGACAGTATTGTCCTAGAGCGACGGGTCAGATTGTTCGATCAGTTGTCTGGTTGCTCGATGTATGCACAGGGGTAGCTTTCTCTGGTGGGAATGTCCATAGAAGTGTTAGGTGTAGGTCTAGTTCATTATGGCGTGACTTTGTCACATTATAGGTGTAGTTGTCTCCTCTCTTCTCTTTTCTGTGCGCGTGCACACGTGCAGTTGTGAGGAAGAGGGAGGATAATTAGTTTTATTTAATTACCTTTAGGTTTTATTAGGATTAGGGATTGATGGACATTCCCGGTGTTTCTCTTTGCTTTGCGGCCGCATCGCGCTGAGTTTCACAGATGATGGCTTTGTGTGCATTGAGTGTACTGGACTTTTGGTCAACAACGTGGATTTGTCGTTTTCTTTGGTCAAACTCATTTTCTTATGTGTCAGTTCTGGTGATGGTTGGCTGCGTCCCATTGCGGTCATAAATGCTTATTATTTCGTTGTCTTAGTCGAGCAAGCGCCACGGCGGGGTGTTGTAAGACGACAGTCTCGCGTGAATTGTTTGTGCTTGTGTTGGTCTCTGTTGGTGGCGAGTGGATGGAATCAGCATTTGATGCGTGGATTCTACTGTTTTTTTTTAGGCATCGTGTCCCTCTATGATGTGATAGAGCATTTGTGTGTGTGAGTGAGCAGGGGAGGGTCCTGGTTTCACGTATGTTGTCATTATTCGATGTTCTGTTGTGCTGCTCAGAGCGCTCTTGTCTGTCGCGTATTTGTTATTGTTTACATTATGTCGCGCGGTCAGGGTTGCTCTCTCATGTCAGCTGTTATGTATTACGTAAGACGACTATAGTGGAACCTGCCTACTGTTGGTCGGTGTCATTTTGGCAACTTGGTAGTATAGCCGATGAACTACGGTATCGGGATGCAATTCTGCTGGTGTTTTGTTTTATGTTCCAGTTGGTTTTACATCGCTGATCTGTGTGTTCAACCCGACGATCTGTTGACTTGGGTGGTTGGGACTGCCGTCAACGGGTTGGAGGAGAAAAGACTTTGGGTCGAGTGATTGTTCGATTCCGGAGTCAACATTGTCAAGAGGAACCGTATGTTTTTTTTTTAAGAAGACAAGATTTGTATTGTATTTTGAATTATAACTTTTGTAAACGCACCATGATTCTTGAATTGTGAATTGTTAGACTCAATGTGTATGGTGGCGTATTTTTTCTAAAGTGCCGTGGTAATTTTTTTTTTTATTTCATAATTTGTATGGCAACTTTTACTTGTATTAATGGCAATGATGTGGGGGTTTTGCTGGGGTTTTATTTTGGTTTATTGTGTCTTATCCCCAACTGAGGTAACTGTTTTCTCTCTCTGGTTTGCGATAAATCACGGCTCCAGCGTGGGCGCTGGATGTTAAAGGGGGGGATGTAATGTCCGGCGTGGGACTTGTCCATTTGTCACATTAATTCTCTCTTATTACGTGATTTACGCTATTTGATTCAAGACATGATGAAGCAATCTCATAACATTTTCTGTTTTGTGTTTGTACTGCTCGCAATTAGGTTAATGCTGAGGTTGCTATTGTGTCACCATCAGTCTTGGGCAACTACAATAACATCTGATTACCGACACATGCATAATAATCATAATAATAGTTTGGTTATTTTGCTGTGTCAGGTGTTGTCCAGGAGGCCCAGGCTTGATTGTAGACGATTGTAAGTTGATTGTTGATAGCTTTGGGTCTTGGGATTGTTTGGTGACATACGTCATGTGTTGGGGAAAATGCCAGAGAGAGGGGATAGCAGGGGGAGTATTTAAGTTGGGCACGGGGCTTGAACGGGGGTCGAACTGATCGGAGTGTCGAGGGAAGATGGTCGGGCACCAGTGAGCACGTCATAGCTACGAGGGTCAGCGTAGAAGAGCTGCAGGACGGCGGGTCGAGGAAGCTGCATTGGAGACTCGAACGTGGCAATGTCCGTCGACAGGCAGACTACGAAATGACCAGGTACAGCTGACGTGGTGCGGGTACGGGATGGTATTGTGTAGTCATACGTATAAAGCCTAAGCAGGGTCGCCACATCATTGCCAGGGTTAGGACAATTAAGTGTTTCAATAATTAAAATACGGTTCCTTATTGTTGCTTGAACCAAGTCTAGTTATTTTTCGCATCCTGAAATCCTAACGTCCTCAGACATTGCATCGATCCCAGTTGTACTAATTCACTTGAATAAAGAGTTGCGCTCCCCGCAAGCTTTATCTTTAGATTCCTTGCTCTACCAGTGAATCCTGGTACACAACAATATCAGACGCATAGAAAATGGCCGCAAGAGACTAAACTACAGCACAGGGTATTCAACTTACTTGTTATCGGACATGCTGCCGTTGGGTCTGAAAGCCGCCCGTGAAGCAATCTTCCCGTTCAGAGCGCCCACGTGGTTTCTTCTGCTCGACATAAACGGCGTCATGTCCAACTGTTCAGGGAACGACACGAACGTAGAAATCTTTTTATGAAATCTACTAGAATGCTCGAAACGCTTCAAATGGAAACTAGCGACGACGGGTAATTTCTTCATGGTCAACTGTTTGGTCGACTCCTGGTAGCTCTGGCAGTTGTTGCACTTGATCTTGGCGGAGGAACCAAGGTGTTCGGCGCGTGTGAAACGCTCTAGACAGTCGACGAGGGAGGTGGGCGCAGGCTGGGCCTCTGCCTGTTTGAGGGGATCGAGGGGTAAACCCCCCCCGGCCAACTGCGCGGCGCCCAGGTCCAGAGAGATGTCCCAGAACGGGTCGATCGTCGTGGACACTCCACTGTGGACACCACACGACAACAAGCGTAAAGTGACGCAACGCTACGTTTCTGCTAACTGGAACACAACTACTACAAAATGTTTTAGAACAAATCATAGAAATTCCTCTAATATTAGAGCTGTGCAGTATTGATGTTTCACTTTGGAAATACAAACAGAAAATTGTGTTTTTAAAAGTATTGAAAGGCCACATTTTTCTTATCCTTTCCTATTGTTTTCTTCGCTAGACACGTAGCGTGGATATTTAACTCACGTCAGTTGTTTGCATGGATATTAAGGATGCAGCGCAGCATATTTCAGTCAGATGGATTGTTTGGGCGCTACAGACCAGCATGTTATACAGGCAATGGACTCACTTGCAAGCCTGGCAGACGACGTCAGACTGAAGCCCACCCGTGAAGATCTGGTCGATGATGCAGTTACAGTGGTGAGGGTTGTCCATGTCGGGCATCTCATCGTTGGCCCCCTTGCAGTGTCTGTGCAGGACGTCCAACGCCGCGATGAAGAACTCGTGCGCATCCTGTTGCTCGTAGCCGGCCAGGTGGCGAGCGTGCGTCCAGATCAGGTGTAGCAGGCGGTGGAGGGCCAGCGGGGCGCGGTCCCCCGAGTAGAACTGCACAACATACAGTTACATCACAAGCCAGGTGGCGAGCGTGCGTCCAGATCAGGTGTAGCAGGCGGTGGAGGGCCAGCGGGGCGCGGTCCCCCGAGTAGAACTGCACAACATACAGTTACATTACAAGCCAGGTGGCGAGCGTGCGTCCAGATCAGGTGTAGCAGGCGGTGGAGGGCCAGCGGGGCGCGGTCCCCCGAGTAGAACTGCACAACATACAGTTACATCACAAGCCAGGTGGCGAGCGTGCGTCCAGATCAGGTGTAGCAGGCGGTGGAGGGCCAGCGGGGCGCGGTCCCCCGAGTAGAACTGCACAACATACAGTTACATCACAAGCCAGGTGGCGAGCGTGCGTCCAGATCAGGTGTAGCAGGCGGTGGAGGGCCAGCGGGGCGCGGTCCCCCGAGTAGAACTGCACAACATACAGTTACATTACAAGCCAGGTGGCGAGCGTGCGTCCAGATCAGGTGTAGCAGGCGGTGGAGGGCCAGCGGGGCGCGGTCCCCCGAGTAGAACTGCACAACATACAGTTACATTACAAGCCAGGTGGCGAGCGTGCGTCCAGATCAGGTGTAGCAGGCGGTGGAGGGCCAGCGGGGCGCGGTCCCCCGAGTAAACTGCACAACATACAGTTACATTACAAGCCAGGTGGCGAGCGTGCGTCCAGATCAGGTGTAGCAGGCGGTGGAGGGCCAGCGGGGCACGGTCCCCCGAGTAGAACTGCACAACATACAGTTACATTACAAGCCAGGTGGCGAGCGTGTGTCCAGATCAGGTGTAGCAGGCGGTGGAGGGCCAGCGGGGCGCGGTCCCCCGAGTAGAACTGCACAACATACAGTTACATCACAAGCCAGGTGGCGAGCGTGCGTCCAGATCAGGTGTAGCAGGCGGTGGAGGGCCAGCGGGGCGCGGTCCCCCGAGTAGAACTGCACAACATACAGTTACATTACAAGCCAGGTGGCGAGCGTGCGTCCAGATCAGGTGTAGCAGGCTGTGGAGGGCCAGCGGGGCGCGGTCCCCCGAGTAGAACTGCACAACATACAGTTACATTACAAGCCAGGTGGCGAGCGTGCGTCCAGATCAGGTGTAGCAGGCGGTGGAGGGCCAGCGGGGCGCGGTCCCCCGAGTAGAACTGCACAACATACAGTTACATCACAAGCCAGGTGGCGAGCGTGCGTCCAGATCAGGTGTAGCAGGCGGTGGAGGGCCAGCGGGGCGCGGTCCCCCGAGTAGAACTGCACAACATACAGTTACATTACAAGCCAGGTGGCGAGCGTGCGTCCAGATCAGGTGTAGCAGGCGGTGGAGGGCCAGCGGGGCGCGGTCCCCCGAGTAGAACTGCACAACATACAGTTACATTACAAGCCAGGTGGCGAGCGTGCGTCCAGATCAGGTGTAGCAGGCGGTGGAGGGCCAGCGGGGCGCGGTCCCCCGAGTAGAACTGCACAACATACAGTTACATTACAAGCCAGGTGGCGAGCGTGCGTCCAGATCAGGTGTAGCAGGCGGTGGAGGGCCAGCGGGGCGCGGTCCCCCGAGTAGAACTGCACAACATACAGTTACATTACAAGCCAGGTGGCGAGCGTGCGTCCAGATCAGGTGTAGCAGGCGGTGGAGGGCCAGCGGGGCGCGGTCCCCCGAGTAGAACTGCACAACATACAGTTACATTACAAGCCAGGTGGCGAGCGTGCGTCCAGATCAGGTGTAGCAGGCGGTGGAGGGCCAGCGGGGCGCGGTCCCCCCAGTAGAACTGCACAACATACAGTTACATTACAAGCCAGGTGGCGAGCGTGCGTCCAGATCAGGTGTAGCAGGCGGTGGAGGGCCAGCGGGGCGCGGTCCCCCGAGTAGAACTGCACAACATACAGTTACATTACAAGCCAGGTGGCGAGCGTGTGTCCAGATCAGGTGTAGCAGGCGGTGGAGGGCCAGCGGGGCGCGGTCCCCCGAGTAGAACTGCACAACATACAGTTACATTACAAGCCAGGTGGCGAGCGTGCGTCCAGATCAGGTGTAGCAGGCGGTGGAGGGCCAGCGGGGCGCGGTCCCCCGAGTAGAACTGCACAACATACAGTTACATTACAAGCCAGGTGGCGAGCGTGCGTCCAGATCAGGTGTAGCAGGCGGTGGAGGGCCAGCGGGGCGCGGTCCCCCGAGTAGAACTGCAAAACATACAGTTACATTACAAGCCAGGTGGCGAGCGTGCGTCCAGATCAGGTGTAGCAGGCGGTGGAGGGCCAGCGGGGCGCGGTCCCCCGAGTAGAACTGCACAACATACAGTTACATTACAAGCCAGGTGGCGAGCGTGCGTCCAGATCAGGTGTAGCAGGCGGTGGAGGGCCAGCGGGGCGCGGTCCCCCGAGTAGAACTGCACAACATACAGTTACATTACAAGCCAGGTGGCGAGCGTGCGTCCAGATCAGGTGTAGCAGGCGGTGGAGGGCCAGCGGGGCGCGGGTCCCCCGAGTAGAACTGCACAACATACAGTTACATTACAAGCCCAGGTGGCGAGCGTGCGTCCAGATCAGGTTGTAGCAGGCGGTGGAGGGCCAGCGGGCGCGGTCCCCGAGTAGAACTGCACAACATACAGTTACATACAAGCCAGGTGGCGAGCGTGCGTCCAGATCAGGTGTAGCAGGCGGTGGAGGGCCAGCGGGGGCGCGGTCCCCCGAGTAGAACTGCACAACATACAGTTACATTACAAGCCAGGTGGCGAGCGTGCGGTCCAGATCAGGTGTAGCAGGGCGGGTGGAGGGCCAGCGGGGCGCGGTCCCCCCGAGTAGAACTGCACAACATACAGTTACATTACAAGCCAGGTGGC
Source organism: Isoperla grammatica (assembly GCA_945910005.1). Taxonomy (NCBI): domain Eukaryota; kingdom Metazoa; phylum Arthropoda; class Insecta; order Plecoptera; family Perlodidae; genus Isoperla; species Isoperla grammatica. The sequence continues at coordinate 47,968,556 of OX246742.1, read as the reverse complement.
GAGCGTGCGTCCAGATCAGGTGTAGCAGCGGTGGAGGGGCCAGCGGGGCGCGGTCCCCCGAGTAGAACTGCACAAAGTTACATTACAAGCCAGGTGGCGAGCGTGCGTCCAGATCAGGTGTAGCAGGCGGTGGAGGGCCAGCGGGGCGCGGTCCCCCGAGTAGAACTGCACAACATACAGTTACATTACAAGCCAGGTGGCGAGCGTGCGTCCAGATCAGGTGTAGCAGGCGGTGGAGGGCCAGCGGGGCGCGGTCCCCCGAGTAGAACTGCACAACATACAGTTACATTACAAGCCAGGTGGCGAGCGTGCGTCCAGATCAGGTGTAGCAGGCGGTGGAGGGCCAGCGGGGCGCGGTCCCCCGAGTAGAACTGCACAACATACAGTTACATTACAAGCCAGGTGGCGAGCGTGCGTCCAGATCAGGTGTAGCAGGCGGTGGAGGGCCAGCGGGGCGCGGTCCCCCGAGTAGAACTGCACAACATACAGTTACATTACAAGCCAGGTGGCGAGCGTGCGTCCAGATTGTTGTGGTCTTAGTCTTAGTCTTAGTAATACCCATTATACTGGTCGAGCAGTCAGCAAGTGCCTAGAAGGCGGTGCGCAGCGAGAGTGTGAGCAGCTGTGGCTCTCTGAGTTCGTTCAGTTGAATAAAGGTGACGGGCATGGCAAGTCGCTCTATTTCTTGTGTCTACGCCTAGGCCTACTAGGCCCTAGTCCTACTAGTCCTACTAGTCCTATTGGTCATGTATAAGCCTATGTCGAGTGGAGTACATAGCAAACTTGGCGACGAGGTATCAAGAACCCGTTGGGCATTTTTAAATGGCTTTTTGTCGGGCGTGAAGTCTGAGTGTCCGCAAAAAGGTAGGCGTATGAAAAAGGGGGCGTTGTCGCGTCGAGTGACATCTTGAATATAGGCCTAGCTAGCCTGCTAATGTCTGTCTACTATTGTCCGTCTACACGTGTTCTGTGTTCCGTCCTGAGTCAAGATGGGTTTCGTCGGTAAGGTCGATGAGTTTGATCCTCAAATCGAAGATTTCAATTCTTACGCCGAACGGCTTGAAGAATTCTTCAAAGCAAATGAGGTGGTTGAGGTAAAAAGAGCTTCCATATTCGTAACACTTATGGGTGCTAAACTCTACACTATATTGAAGTCAATTTTGAGTCCAGAAACCCCCCAAGGGAAAACTTACACAGTGTTAGTGTCCGCCCTGAAGAAACATTTTGCTCCTGCAAAGTCCGTCATTGCATAATGTTTTAAATTCGGGAAGCGTAACCAAAAAGAGGGTGAGTCCATAGACAATTACATAGTCGAATTGAAGAGTCTAGCTATCTCATGTAATTTTGGCTCATACCTTGACCGTGCCCTTCGAGATCGGTTTGTCTGTGGCATCAAGGATGATGAGGCCCAAAGGCAATTGTTAAACTGTGAGGATGAGCTGTCATTCGAGAAAGCGTGTAAAATTGCTCGCGGATTGGAATTAGCAAGGAGCCATTCCAAACTACTCCATCCAAGTGGGTCCAGTCAGGAAGAAGTCAAGAAAATACTGAAGAGTCGAGGTCAGCGCTACAAGAGGGAAAATAACCGCTCAAAGCAAGAACATGTAAAGGAGTCTGCGTCGAGTAAGTCTCAGTCAAGTAAGCCTCAAGAGTCCAGTAAGTCGAGGCAACAATGTCGTAGATGTGGTCGTTTCCATTCTGAAGCTACATGTCCAGCAAAGGATTGGCGTTGCTATTCTTGTCAAAAGATGGGACATACCTCTCGAGTGTGTGACCGTATAAAAGTAAAAAACATAGCGTCAAGTGCGTCAAGTGTCAGTGACGAGCAGTCTCAAAGTTCTGAGATCAGTGATGAAGAATTTGAGATTAAAGTGGTAAATACTTCGAATCACAAGAAGCCTATGCAGTCTAGTCATACTTTTAGTATTAACGATGCAAGTGGGGAAGAGCGGGTGAGTAATTCTATTCCTGTCAAGGAAGGGCCGCTCTTGGTTCCAATTACAGTCAATAGTAAAATAATAGAAATGGAAGTGGATAGTGGCTCGGCTAAATCTATTATTTCAGATGAAATGTATCAGAAAATGTTTAGTGACATTCCTTGTGAGCCATCTGCATTAAAGTTAAAGTCAGTGCTGGGTGATCGTCTACAAATACGTGGTCAAATCAAGGTTCCAGTGGTGGGAAACCACAACTGTGTTCATAGTTTGTCGTTGATAGTAGCTCATGTACGAGATTTTACCCCTTTATTGGGAAGGCCTTGGTTAGATGTACTGTTCCCAAATTGGAGACATGATCTATCAGATGGGAACCGCTTTGTTAAATCTGTTCAATGTGTAACTTTAGCAAATGAGGTTAGGTCATTGCAAGGTAAATTTCCACAGGTGTTCAGTGAGGATGGCACATCGGCTATAAAAGGTTTTGAAGCAGACATAGTTTTGAAGGATAATGTTGTTCCTATTTTTCACAAAGCATACAATGTGCCATACGCCCTGAAAGAACTTGTAAGGAAAGAACTGGAAAGGTTAGTGGAAGTTGGAACATTAAAGCCTGTGAAGAGGAGCCAATGGGCTTCACCACTTGTAATTGTGCCAAAAAAAAAGTCGAGTAAAATCAGACTCTGTGTAGACTATAAGGTCACGGTTAATAGATGCATTGATACCGAGCATTATCCTTTACCAAGGATAGATGACATTCTAGCCTCGGTGGCAAATGGTAAAGTGTTTTCAGTCCTCGATTTATCAAATGCTTACCAACAGCTAAAGGTCACGCAACAATCTCAGCATGTATTAACTGTGAACACTCACATGGGGTTGTTCCAATTCACTCGACTGCCTTATGGAATAACGAGCGCTCCGGCAATTTTTCAATCTGTTATAGACGAGGTATTAAAGGGCATTCCAAATGTATTTTGTTATCTCGACGATGTTCTTATCATAGGAGATACGGTAGAGGATAACAAGAATACACTGTTAGTGGTTCTAAAAAGACTGGAAGAGCATTGTTTCCGGGTTAACCTCTCGAAGTGTACGTTTTTTCAGACTAGTGTTGAGTACCTAGGTCACGTTATTGATCAGCATGGTATACACCCTACAACTGAGAAAATGGATGCGATTGCACGAGCTCCAGAACCTGAAAATGTAACCCAGCTACAGGCCTATTTAGGTATGCTTAATTTTTATCATCGTTTTTTACCTAGTCTTGCTTCGCGGATCAAGCCGTTGCATAAATTACTCGAAAAGGGAGAAAAATGGGATTGGTCTCAATCATGCAAGGAGGCGTTCGAGACAAGTAAACGCTTGCTGTTACAAAATCAACTGCTAGTGCCATACGACCCCTCCAAACCCATGGTAGTTTCCAGCGACGCATCCAGTTACGGAGTAGGGGCTGTCTTATCGCATGTAATTGACGGAGTCGAAAGACCAGTCATGTTTGCGTCATCAACTCTTAGCAAGACAGAGCAAGGTTATGCACAGGTAGAGAAGGAGGCCTTAGGTATAATCTTTGCTGTGCGACGTTTTCATAAATTTCTATATGGTCATAAGTTCCGTTTGGTCACAGATCATCTACCCCTTAAAACCATTCTAGGAAGCAAAAAGGGAATACCCACACTCGCAGCAGCTAGGTTACAGAGATGGGCTATATTTTTATCGGCTTATCAGTATGAAATTGAATACCGTAAGGGAAAAGAGTTGGCTAATGCAGATGCCATGTCTAGATTACCCTTACCTAGTACTCAGGTTGAAGAACGCAGTTATTCATTTTCGCCCGTAAAGCAAATCTGTGAGTCCGGTGATGACTCCTTCCAGGTAACTCCCTGTACCGTGAAAGATATCGTAAAGGCAACCTTCCGTGATCCAATTTTGTCGCGTGTTAGGGCGCTAACTCAAAATGGGTGGCCTATGATTGTAAACGATCCTCAATTACAACCCTATTACAGCCGTCGACATGATTTATCTTTAGACGAGAATTGCATAACATGGGGAAACCGCGTTATCATACCCGAGTCCTTACGGGAGCATGTACTTGGAATGTTGCATGAACACCATCCGGGAATAGTTCGCATGAAAATGTTAGCACGAAGCCATGTCTGGTGGCCGGGTCTGGATGCCGACATTGAGAATCAAGTACAAGTTTGTGAAACCTGCCAGCTGAGGAGACCTGCCGAAAAAAAGAGTCCCTTATGCAATTGGCCCACGTCTGTTAGGCAGTGGCAGCGTATTCATTTAGACTTCGCGAAAGTAAATAATACGACTTTGCTGATCCTCATCGACAGTTACTCCAAGTGGCTCGAAGTTTGGGAAATGAAATCCACAACTGCCAGTAACGTAATCAGTAAAATCAGGGGAATAATTGCACTTTTTGGTTTGCCAGAGACCATCGTTACTGATAACGGTCCTCCTTTCAATTCTGCGGAGTTTAGCGACTTTTGTACATCAAATGGCATTAATCTTATGCATAGTCCTCCGTACCATCCGTCATCTAATGGTCTTGCGGAAAGAGCAGTCCAAACAGTGAAACAAGCCTTCAGTAAGCTTAGTGCAGGTAAAAATGTTGAAGGAAATGGCAAGAGTATTCCAAACCTTATTGCAAATTTCCTGTTTAGCTATCGAAATACCCCAAATACTGTAACTCAGATGTCACCATCTGAAGTGATGCTAAAATGTAAACAACGAACAAAACTGGATTTGATAAAACCAAATCTAGGCCTGACCCTTCAGAAAAACAGTTTGAATGTCATGAATAGATCTGCCCAAACTAAACATGTAAAGAATTTTCTTGTAGATGAACAGGTGTTAGTTAAATCTGTGGGGCCGTTAAAGAAAAAGGGAGAAACATGGAAACGTGGAGTTGTAAAACAGAAAGTAAGTGCAGTGACTTACTTGGTATTAACTGAGGATCGCATTAGATTGGTTCATGCAGACCATCTCAGACATACCATGTTGCCAGATGCACTGGAGCCAGGTCCTTCTTTAGAGTTTAAAGAATCTGCTCCAATGTTTCCGACATTGATGAAGTTAAGTGGTAATGGTAAAAGTCACCATCCAGTGTATCCACCTCACTCACCTCCACCGATAGAGCATGAAATTGTACGTGATGGAAACCACTGTGTGGCCTCAACACCCCAACCGGGAGGTCCAGCCACTGCTGAACCTGTTGAGATCAGACGGTCAGGTAGAAATCGCAAGGTGCCGGTTAAGCTAGATTTATAAAAATTGTGTGGTGGTGTATACGACTACTTAAGGAAAATTGTACTTCGTATGAAGATTGTATTCAATTGTATTTTGTATTGCATTTATTTCTGTACATTGTAATACCCTGTCAAGATTTTGTGCATTGTAAAGGGGAAGGAGTGTTGTGGTCTTAGTCTTAGTCTTAGTAATACCCATTATACTGGTCGAGCAGTCAGCAAGTGCCTAGAAGGCGGTGCGCAGCGAGAGTGTGAGCAGCTGTGGCTCTCTGAGTTCGTTCAGTTGAATAAAGGTGACGGGCATGGCAAGTCGCTCTATTTCTTGTGTCTACGCCTAGGCCTACTAGGCCCTAGTCCTACTAGTCCTACTAGTCCTATTGGTCATGTATAAGCCTATGTCGAGTGGAGTACATAGCACAGATCAGGTGTAGCAGGCGGTGGAGGGCCAGCGGGGCGCGGTCCCCCGAGTAGAACTGCACAACATACAGTTACATTACAAGCCAGGTGGCGAGCGTGCGTCCAGATCAGGTGTAGCAGGCTGTGGAGGGCCAGCGGGGCGCGGTCCCCCGAGTAGAACTGCACAACATACAGTTACATTACAAGCCAGGTGGCGAGCGTGCGTCCAGATCAGGTGTAGCAGGCGGTGGAGGGCCAGCGGGGCGCGGTCCCCCGAGTAGAACTGCACAACATACAGTTACATTACAAGCCAGGTGGCGAGCGTGCGTCCAGATCAGGTGTAGCAGGCGGTGGAGGGCCAGCGGGGCGCGGTCCCCCGAGTAGAACTGCACACAAACAACTACACTACGTCTCTGCCCTCGGCCATGGTCGAGGCACCGCCAATGTCGCCCACAGTAACTAATTTCTACCACATAGTAGTTCACGCTCAACATGTGGTTATTTTTAAAAGTACTACGTTAGCTAGGCTTAACCACGCATTCTAAACCACTGTTGGGATACATTCGGCCTTGGAACAAATAAAGACTACCACTTAAAGTTTGCTTGGCTTAGTTTGCTTACATTATTAGTTTTACGACGCAATTTATCGATATTGTCCACTGCCAATCCCAAGGGGCTCTAAACACTCTAAGCTGGTGTAGGTATACTCTTAGTCTTAGCCATCTGGGGGGAATAGGCTTCGTCTTAACTACTTCAATAGGCAGCTACTGGCTACAGACATTTCTCACCAAATAACTTTTGCCATAATTTCCAACAACTATGAATTAGGGCTTCATGGGCCAAATATCTTACCTCTTGAAAGAGCCGGGACACCTCGCACACAAAGCAACATCCGGGTTGGCCGTCAAACTGGCATCGATGCCTGTCGGCGAGGAAGTATTCTCGAAGTAACGGAGTGTGCGTCAGTGCTTGTACGATGCAATTCATAAAACAAGTGTTTCCTAGATTAATCAGTCCTCTCATGCCAATCGTCGTATTCTCGACCACTTTTCTTCTTATTTTATGCTGTGAAAGGAGATCACATTCCCAAACTAATTCCGGCCACGAATTGTATATGCCCTGGTTCGAGGTCTTCGTTCTTGACTTCCCGCTGACCGTGGCGATCGCTAAGAGTTCTCGGTCATAGACGTAGTCGTTGCATTGGAAGCAGAGCAAGTTCCCGTATTCAAGATCCATCGCTGTCAACAAAACGAGATTGTAATGAGTATTATGACGATTATTATGGCACACGCAGTCCTGCCAAGCTAGTTGGTTGCTTTAAGCATTGAGTGAGTGAGTGAGTGAGTGAGAGTGATGTTTCAAGGTTGGATTGCTGAAAGCTTATTCATCTTGACTTGATTCTTGAGCTAATAGGATAGTATGTAGTACTGGCAATGAGAGAGGGATGAGATGAGTTGAGATGAGTTGATGAGATGAGTTGAAGAAGTAGGTAACATAATGGCACCTTGATTTGGTTATGTGCTACTGCTAGTATAGAATTGGAAATAAGTTATGAAAGTGGATAAAGGTGCATTCACAATCTTTACTAGTACTATGGTTTAATGATTAAGACTTTTTTTTTTTTTCCTCTTATGCAATGATGACCTTTCAGCCATTCATTTTTCTCGCTATCCAATACAAATTAGCTTCTTGATCTGGCCTGCCACAGGCCACAGGCTTCTTTCATTGGCTGGGAGGGAGAATACTGCGCTCTGATTGGCTGTGACTAAGGTTTTTCTTGGTCTTAATCACTAAACCATAGTACTAGTAAAGATTGTGAATGCACCTTAATATAATGATTTATAAGGTAGCAAACATGTAGATAATTAGCATACATTGAATGATTTTATTTATAGTTTAGGACTATACATTTAAGAGATTGTTAGAGTAGACCTAACCACCACCAATAGTAACTCATAGTGAAATATTGTACTATTACTCTAGCTAGGGTATGGTACTAGTAAATTGTTATTTGCATTGGCAACTATTAGTATAGGCTAGGTCTACTGGTCCCGAAACAACCTGAAGTACTAAGTAGAAGATACTTTCATCATAGAAGAGGAACTCGTGGCCAATCAGCGATCGGTATTTGAAACAGAGGGGCTCACTGGTAGGCCACAACCACAACCCACTCGTCTATAACAAAAGCATCAGTAACGTTGTCTCAGGAAACACGTAACTAGGCCTACTATTAATACGGTAACTGACAAGGCACCCAAACATTATCATATCCAAACCTAAAAAATGTTTCTTGGCTTTCGTATGTTCTTGTATGTGGCCTCCATCGTAACAACCAAAATACACACAGTGAAGACATGAATGAAGCCGGTTTCCGATCGCTGGTATCTCATCAGGGCAAGTGTAACATCTTGAGGCAACCATCTAAAATAAGGATCTAGGTATTAGAAAATATTATGTAACTAGTTTACAGTTCAAAGGCACGTGTTTCTTTACGTTCCAAGTTAGTTTTTTGTTTGAGAACTTAACTCGGAACTGTAGCTTAGGTCTACCATGCAGGTTTTGTATGATGGGGAATAGCATTTTAGCAGCGTTTGAACTGCTGGATTGTTACCATAGTAACAGATTTTCACTTCCAATGGTTTTCATTCTTTTTGTTTGACAACCTGTTCCACCTGTTCCAATACTTTGTCGTGCACAGTATTGCTACAACTCTAGGCCTAGACCAATTTACACAAGGTAGGCCTACAGGTCCCTGTCAAGAACTGGGGGCCAATGTACTTCGAATACCGGTAGGCATTGCCAACATGTAGGCCTAGGCCTAGGTAGGCAAGGCCTAGGCTTAAAAGCCACATAACCTACAAAATAAGCATACTAATGCCTAAGCATAGGAGGCCTAGGCCTAGCATAGAATAGGCCTACTAACAATTACGCCTCCTAAGCAATCCAGAAGACATACAATTCAATAAAAATGTGGCAAATCGTACGAGTTTGTGTTTATTTTACGCAACCTCCTAGGCCTAGGCCTAGGCTGGGCCTAGACAAGCTAGGCTACGAGACGTCGATTGCACACAAATAGACATCCCAAGCCCCTGATTATTTAACCACCGGTCTGGCACTAGATGGACCTAGGCCTAGGCCTACGCTACTTTACATTCAGCCTGGACTGGCTAGGTAGGCCTAGGCAGTACTACCCGCTTACCGGCATCTCTCGGTTTCTAAAAGAGATACAAGTGGATACAAAAATTTTTGGCCTAGGCCTAGGGCCTAGGCCTACGTACCATCCTTTGTCTCTTTTCATCCGACGTTGTAGGAGCTACAAAGAAAGAGTAAAGTAAACGATATGGCTGCACTCCCTTCGCTGCTTTAAAATTTTTTAAGTGAATGCAACCATGATCATTCATTTCAAAATTGAGCACTGCACAGATCAGTTTTCCTCATGCGGCTTCCCTGGATGTTGAAGCTGAAAGCCTAAATTTTTATTTCGCCATTAACCCCTCCCTCTTCGAACGTCATCTCTTCCCTGCTGAGTTGAACTTCGTGAACTTGGCAGTGATTGGCTACCATGATGACCAGGTGGCAACTACAGCTGTAGGCTAGATACTGACATTGTTTGTTTGCTTTACTAGCGTTATGTAGTGTAACGTGTAAAAAGTGAGTGTATGCAGGCTTCTACACCTTAGAGCATATGCTCTAAGTTGATTAGTTGAAAGTTCTACACTTGGTTTTACACTTTTTGTCTACACGTTACACTACGCTTTACACTGACCTACTTACGTTTTGAGGTTATGATGTGCCATTTGTCCGGGTAAACCCGGACATTGGACACCCAATGACCAGGACATGTCCTCTTTTTCGTATGCTCTTCATGCGTCCGGGCGGCTTTTTAATAAAAGCATAAAATGTCCGGGTTTTTGGTATCACTTCGGCCGGATCGCGTCTTTTTCACGAAAAATGCAGGTGTCATGTTCACCATATTTTCAGTGGCATACCGAAGGGAATTTTGAGGCTTAACCCCCCGCCCCCCCCCCCCCCCTACCCACTAGCCCTACCTACAAAAACGATTCTAATAATTTTAAAACATGTAGGCCTATATGGGGAAGCACAGATAACGGATTGTAGGATCAAGCCTATCTACACCAGGCTTTACACCTATTATGGGTTTCACTGCGAGCTGCGATCACCTCAGGCTACAAAAACACATTTCTCTCACTAGCCCACTACAACCTACAAGCTTGTCTACAACAGGCTTTACACATGGGTTTCACCAAAGATTAGACACTACTGTCTAATCTTTGGTTTCACTGCGAGCTGCGTTCACCTCAGGCTACGAAAACACATTTCTCTCCCTAGCCCACTACAAGCTTATCTACATCAGCCTGTACACCTATTATGGGTTTCACTGCGAGCTGCGTTCACCTCGGGCTACGAAAACACATTTCTCTCCCTAGCCCACTACATGCTTATCTATATCAGCCTGTACACCTATTATGGGTTTCACTGCGAGCTGCGTTCACCTCGGGCTACGAAAACACATTTCTCTCCCTAGCCCACTACAAGCTTATCTACATCAGCCTGTACACCTATTATGGGTTTCACTGCGAGCTGCGTTCACCTCAGGCTACGAAAACACATTTCTCTCCCTAGCCCACTACAACCTGTACACCTATTATGGGTTTCACTGCGAGCTGGGATCACCTCAGGCTACGAAAACACATTTCTCTCCCTAGCCCACTACAAGCTTATCTACATCAGCCTTTACACCTATTATGGGTTTCACTGCGAGCTGGGATCACCTCAGGCTACAAAAACACATTTCTCTCACTAGCCCACTACAAGCTTATCTACATCAGCCTGTATACCTATTATGGGTTTCACCCCTCCCTGACCCACTATATGCATCAATCCCTGAGTATACCACTTAATTAAAATGTCCTCTTTTTACCACCACAACTTATGGCAACCCGAGATATACTGTCAATTTTAAATCCATTAATTTATTATGAAAGTACTACGGTTTTACCATCGGTGGAAATAGAATGCGTTTTTCATTATTAGTGATCTCCTTACTTTGAACTGACATATTTCTTTGGCGCCTTTTAATTACACTACACTAACTGCAAGAGCCGAAAATCAGTTGTAGAAAGTGCTACACGTATAGCACTGACGTAAAACAAACGAAACTGGGTGATCTAGTACCAAAGGTAGACTAAGTCTAGTACTATCAGTGGCCGGAGAGGCGTACAGGGCCGTAGAGGGAGGGAAACGATGATAAGGGACTTGAGGAGAGAGAAAAGGGGGAGGGTGGGAAGAAACGAGGACTCAGATAAATGCAGGAGGCGATGGAAGAGGAAATTGGACTTGTTGAAGGGGGTTGGTGGAAAGGAGGGAGGTGAGGAAGTGGGGAAGAGAGTGGGAGGAAGGGAGAAGGGAAAAGATGGATAGGAAATCGAGAGTGGATTAGGAGCAAGAGAGAGGGTGGTATGAGGCAAGAAAGGTGGCCACAGGAGGTAGGAGGTAGAAGGTGAAGGAAGCGGAAATAGTATTGAGAGGGGAGATGGTAGGAAGAAAGGAAGACAGGAGGGAGGAGGTAAAGGAAGATAGGAAGGGACTAAAGGGATGGGAGAAGGGAAGTGGTGGGAACTAAGGACGGCACTGGAGACGGGAGTTGTGGAAAGTAGTAAAGGGACTATGAGGGCGGGGGAGGGGGGAAGGTGTGAAGAAAGGGGGTCAGTAGGGGGAGTAGCTGATGATGATGATGATGATGTTTGGTGTTTACGTCCCATATGTTTGCAACCTTGGCGAGTCGAGACGATGAATGGGTGATATATGAAGATTAATATGAAAAAACGTCATTCCATGTCCGAAGCAGATCCATTGCACATCGCGGGGGTCGTCATAAGGGGAGTTTAGCAAGGGAGGACAGGGCCAACTGGGAGGAGAAATCTTCAATGATACAGGAGAGGGAAGGGACAGGGTCTCCTTTCGTCACCTCTTAAGACGAGCAGTCATTCTGGTCCTATTCTTCCCCGGGCCCAGACGGGATGGGAGGAGCTGATGGAAGTGGAGTAGGGAATAGGGAAAAGGAAGAGGGGGAAGTATGGGAGGGAAGGAGGTCACCGGATTTAGGATGTGGAGAAAGTGGTCTAAGACGTAGTAGGATGAGAGAGAGGGATAGGTGGGAAAGAAATGGAAGAGAAAAGGGGAAACAGGAGGTAGAAGGAAGCAACGAAAAGTCTAGAAGATCGAGGGAGGCAGTAGGTGGTCGATAGGAGGGTGTAGGAGGTAGGAAGGGAAGAACAAACAAAGTCCAGGATCGGTAAATGGTGAAGATAGTTCGCACCTGTTTACTGCAGAGCGATGGGAGAAGGAACTAAGGAGAAGGGTTACAGGCCAAGACAAAGGATGGCAATTAAGAGAAATAATTTTATAAGTGGGGAAAAAGTGCCAATGAACCTCGAGGCTTACGTGGAAATCTGCTTAGAGACAATGGGTCCCTAACAAGTCAAAAACAAGTTAAAACACAAACAAAACAAAAGTTAACAAATTAAAAGGCATAAATCAGGCCCCCCCCCCCCCCCCCATACTACATTAAAATAGGAAAGAGGAAGGTTAGGAAGGCCTAAAATAAATATATGACATCTCAGTCGCGTCGGAACGTTTTTGATATAAGACTGGGCAATTCCAGACTCAATATAGATGGTTATGGTAAAGGTAAACAACACGGGTTGAAAAAAGTTGGTTTAAATATGTATCATCCCTCCACAAATCCACTCGCATAGTTCAGTTTGTACTCGCAACGAGGCGGGTGATATTGCTGAGGCGCGGGACGAAGCCCCTGCAGCCGGAGATAATTTCGCAGATGGGATGGAAGCCAAACCACCGCTCAAAATCTCAGTTGCCGATGGTCGCGAGAGTGTAACAAATCTAAAGAAAGGGAAGGCATCTGGTGGGGATGGTATCGATGCTGACTTCCTGAAGCTGGCTATTGGAGAGGTGGCGGGTTTTCTAAAGGTGATAATGGAGGAGTCCCTCAAAACAGGGGTGGTGGCCGAAAACTGGAAAGAAGCTGTGGTAATGCCAATATATAAGAGGGGATGAGAAGAGGAAGATGGGGAATTATAGTCCAATCTCACCAACTTCATTAGGGTCTAAAATCATGGAGAGTCATATCATAGGTAATAATTATGTCAAAGATGAGATAAGGAGTATATACTATACTATACAATACTCCTCATTATGTATACAAAATTAAATACCAATAAAAATACCTTGATAAAAAGCATGGTCAAAAGAAGGAGAAAATTACCTTGAAATTGAAAATAAATAATTTAATAATAATACAAAATTATGATAAACATATTACATGATAATAATAATTAATAAATCAAATTATGACACCTTTTCAAATTGTATCAATATTACGTGGATCACTGTGTTCCATATTTCATTTAATTAATATTAATTTATTCAATCATTCATTCAAATCTTGCGCCAACGAATTTGGTGTTCCTTGCGAGTTCCGCTTACAACTCGAACCACCGACTGTTGTGTTTGTTGTAGTTTGTCGGACTACTGGTACTGGCGGTTTCCCGTTCTAATTTCTTCGCGAAAAACGGAAAAACCAGGAAAATAAGTCCCCTCAGTATGTTTCTCGTTTTATAATAATTGAGTTTCACTTAAAATTGTATTTCATTCTATGAAGGTACTGCAATAACAGGATTAGGCAACAAGTACTTTTGTGTCATGGCCGCCGAAAAGATGGCTACCGGTGTGCATCATCCATGGTTTTCTAGTATAGGTCGTTTCGATTACTCGATGTTGAATTTTCCAAACTTAAAACATGGCCGCCAAGGAGTTGCTCAATGAAGATGTGCCGGTGCGAATAATCTATTAAAAACGCGGAAACCAGTGCTTAATTTGTAATGGAGCGCGGGTATACGCAGTATACCCACCTATTTTCGTGGGTATACGCAGTATACCCACCTTTTTTCATGAATTATTAGATACGCAACACTCAAATTTTGGCTAACATATATACAAAATCAAAATAATTTGTATTGGGTATTTTACCCTCACATGCTTATATTTCAAATTTACTTGAATATATCTATAACTCTAAATAAAACTCTTATCTCTTGGTTTTACGTTTTTTCCAAACCAACTTCCGTACTTTATAAATATAATCATCTCCTATTGTTATTGGCTGCAGGTTCCTCGATCGTCAACCAGCCAAGTAGGGTTAGCAACGCGAAGGCGGTACAGTCGCTCTGGCTGCTGTGAGGGAAATGGCACGATCCGCAAAATATGATTTACATGTTTGTTTCAATTTCTCTGTTTGTGGATATACGTTCGATTCCTCTTTAAGACTAAAAGGGTCTCCTGTTAAACCTAAAAATTTGGCTCTGCATTATGTTTTATGGTCCCGGGGGCGGACAGGCCCGCCGGGCAACCGGGCAGATGCCCGGTGGCCTGCCTGTTTTGGCCCAAATTTGGACTGGTCCGTCTGGAACAGGCATAAACTGCCTGGCGCCAGCGGTAAGTTGCCGCGCATTGAAATTTAAGTTTCTTTAAACCCGAGTCCCTCCCACCCCTTCCTTCACGATATTGCAAGGTTTAAATTACATTGTAGATTCGTTGGTTTTCGGTGTAACTTGATCTCATTCTCACCAATCTTCTTTCTGGTGTTTTTCTACTTTTAACCAACGAAAACTACAGTATTTCGGTAGTGCATTCATCCTGCTATGTTTTTTCTAAAACGCACCAAATGCCTTCTAAAAACCTGATTTAAAAAATTTCACCTGCGGCGCTGTTTGTTGGGGGGCCACAGCCTCCCAAACCCCCTGTGCCTGGCCTGACCAAAATTTTGCCCGGCCTGGATTTTTTGCCCAGTCCGCCCAGTCTGAAACGCGTTTTGAAGTGATGTCTTGTCATAAAAATAAATACAACGGATAAACATTTCTGCTTTTGTTAGGTTGTACCTCTTGGAAATGAATTGTTGCCAGTTGACACATAAAATTACTGTGTTACTATTTCAATAACTGATATTTTATATTATATGTATCTGCTTTTAATAATTTAATGGTAAACTTACAGGACAATTAAAATAACGATTGGCTTTTGAAGACGAGTAAAATTGTATCAAATCCAACCCAAAACTCCAAATCCAATTCTAGATTACGAGCCCAGAAGCTGAATTGGTAAGCGGGATGGGGAAATTTCCCACCGAGACATCAATTTTTATCACGTGCACATTGTAACATGAAACTATGATGCGTATACCCACCTTTTTCCTTACAAATTAACCACTGGCGGAAACCCAACATTTTACAATACTAAAAGCCATAAAAACACAACGAGTGATTGAAACTGCATTATTTGTGCAATTTCTATAAGTGTTAAACTATTATTTTAGTTTTGACTGGTATTTATTTGAATGATAGAACAAGTACGTACCTACCGTGTAATTTAATTTCTCAACGCTTTCGTTTTGGCCGGAAACTTAAAAAGTTTACAATACCAAGTGTCATAAAAAACAGTGCGAGTAATTAAAACTACATTCTTTATGCGATTTCTATATGTGTAAAACTATTATTTTAATTTTGACCGGTATATGTTTGAATGGTGGAACCACAGATAACGGATTGTAGGGTGGAACAACTCAACTAGGAACGGTTCCGTTTAGCCAGGGAGACTTTCGAACAAAGGTAAGTCAATGCGATGATAATTCTTTATCGAGGTCCCACTAGTGCAGGGATGGCGAACCAATGGCACTTTCTGGCTGGCACACAGAAATGTGTGCAATATATTGTATCAGGATCAAATTGACCACAACTCGAAGGCATTTTCCAGGCATTTAGGAAATTTTGGGTTTAAAAATTTCACCTCCGGCGGGATTTGGCCCAAATCCTTCCTTTTCTGGTTGTTAAGACTCAATCCCCCCCCCCCCCCCCCCCCCACACACACAAAATGATACACTGGCAATTTGTTCCCCGCCAATCATTATAATTATTCAAAAAGCTATAATAAAATTTCATTTAAAATTTGACTGGCCCTTTTAGGCCGCCTGGACAGAGTAAATTCAATAATTTGTAAATAATGGCACTCAAGCCAAAAAAGGTTCGCCATCCCTGCACTAGTAGTCCTTTGCATAACGAGAATGACGGTATAAAATTTGGGTCAAAGGATGACATATATCAAATGAAAGCTTGAGACAAGTACTTTTCAAAAAACTATGATATACCTCTGGCAAATCCAGCTTTCTATGTCAAAACTAGGGTCAAAGGTCAAATTTGTAATTTTTTTAATAATTTTTAATTAAATAATGAAAATGTTTGCAAGTTTAATCGTACACTTTTAGTAAGGTAAATGTATTATGTTTCTTAAAAAAAATTAAATTACCAATTTAGCCTTTTTTGATCTTAATCGAGGTCAATTTCCTCAAAATGGGTAATTTTTTTAAATTTTCTTCGATTTATTGGCCAATATTCATTATATCAACGTGCTTACTCATAAATACGTTAAAATGAATAGTTCTTATTGTTATCACATTGTTTTCACGGTATTCATACAAAATGGCGGTCAAAGGTCAATAGGTTAGTATCGTCAAACTAGGTCTAGTAACTAAAATATTACTTGTGGGTAGTCTAAAGACGCAGAATTTTAACTGCAATTACAATAACGAATAACAATATAATGTTTTAATCGTAAGAGAATGTAATTATCATATAACTTATATAAACTACTTAAGATTGTTACTGAATTTCTAATTAATGTCCTCAGGCATTAGGGTATTCTTGAATGGGTGTGCAACCGCAACAAAATACATTTTTAGAAAAGAGCATGACCATGCTGAGATACGTGATATGATAGTATAATATGATATCTGTCCTAGCAGTCACTGTCTAGTCAAATTAATCAAAATTGAAGTCAAAATCACTCAAAATTGAAGACGCCTTCTGATTCACTGGAATTCTCATGCTGGGTACCGATTTTTGGACAGTCCTTCAGCTTACACGCGTGGGTACACTTCAGCTGATTGGCCAAACACTCATAGGTCGGCATCTTGCAAACACGGCAACAGTTACAGGCTAGGAGATCTATAACGGTCAAAGGTACTGGAGTTCCAATCATCCACTCGTTGCTCAGATCTCCTTCTGCCGTGGTTTTCCATCCATAGCCACACAGATCAGGAACATCAGGGTTGGCTTCCAAGCAACGTATCAATAGATCGTGTTTGGTTGATAACTCACAGTCGCAGGATATGAAGCAGTAAGCAATCGTTACAAGGTGGTAGCTGATTAGACTTCGTATCATCACACTTCTAAAAAGCCCGTAGCGCAGCAGGTTGACGCATGACAGAGTCGTGGTCAAAGAGCAGAGTTCACAGGCAAACTCTTCGAGTTTTTTTGATGACATCGATAGAAACTCTCCAGTCCTGACCCATCTTGCTTAGCTTGACACAGAAATGCGAGTTTTTTCTCATGATATTCAAAGTTCTCTTTTCCCCTTTACCACTGAATGAGCTCACTCAGGTTGGAACTCATAGTCGTCCCCTACACCTATAGATGCGCCCGTTGTTAACAAGGTAACAGTTTCATACATGTCATTTTCCATATAGAAAACATATCCATAGCAACATTGGGTGCCTCTAGGTGAAGTGGCCGACTATGAATTCCAACCTTTGTCACAACCAGTGCATGGAGGTCAGGGAGGGTATTACATACTTCGAATCCCAACAGTGTTTACACATCTTCGAAGTGTGTTTGATTTTTGGTAGTCAAGCGTCAACCAGCTGCCCTACGAGCATTTTAAAAGTAAATGTGATGATATTAAGTCTAATCAGCTACCACCTTGAAACGATTGTCTACTGCTTCAAATCCTGCGGCTGCGAGCTAACCACCAAACAGCGGTCTGGATACGTTGTTTGGACGCCAACCCTGATGTTCCTGATCCGCGTGGCTATGGATGGGAAACCACGGCAGAAGGAGATCTGAGCAACGAGTGGATGATTGGAACTCCAGTACCTTTGACCGTTATGGATCTCCTAGCCTGTAACTGTTGCCGTGTTTGCAAGACGCCGACATGTGAGTGTTTGGCTAATCAATAAAAGTGTACCCACGCTTGTAAGCTGAAGGATTGTACAAATACCAGTACCAGTACCAGTAGCCAGCATGAGAATACCAGTGAGTCAGAAGGTGATTAATCTGACAACTTGGACAGTGACTGCTAAGGTAGATATAACATAATACTAGTATCATATCACGTATCTCAGCATGGTCATGCTCTTTTCTAAAAATGTATTTTGTTGCAGTTGCACACCCATTTAAGAATATCCTGATGTCTGAGGACATTAATTAGAAATTCAGTAACAATCTTAAGTAGTTTATAAGTTATATGAAAATTACATTCTCTTACGATTAAAACATGATATTATTATTCGAAATTGTAATTGCAGTTAAAATTCTGCGTCTTTAGAGTACCCACAAGTAATATTTTAGTTACTAGACCTAGTTTGACGATACTTACCTATTGACCTTTGACCGCCATTTTGAATGAATACCGTGAAAACAATGTGATAACAATAAGAACTATTCATTTGAACGTATTTATGAGTAAGTACGTTGATATAATGAATATTGGCCAATAAATCGAAGAAAGTTTTAGAAATTACCCATTTTGAGGAAATTGACCCCAATCAAGGTCAAAAAAGATAAAGGGGTAATTCAATTTTTTTTTAATAATTATTATACATTAATCTTACTAAAAGAGTATTTTTAAACTTGCAAACATTTTTCGTTATTAAATTAAAAATTATTTAAAAAATTACAAATTTGACCTTTGTCCCTGGTTTTGACATAAAAAGCTGGATTTGCCAGAGGTATATCATGGTTTTTTGAAAAGTACTCATCTCAAGCTTTCATTTGATATATCATATATGTCATCCTTTGACCCAAATTTTATACCGACCAGGCCTTTTTCGAGCGTTATGCAAAGGACTATAGTGCTAATTTAGTGTACTTTGATGATGAGAAAGGGAGGAGGGAAGCCTGGTACTGGTACCGGCACGTAGCCTAATCCTGTCAAAAAGTACTCAGGGGACTATTGGCTTACGTCCCATCCATTTGGCACTCAAGCCAAAAAAGGTTCGCCATCCCTGCACTAGTGCTAATTTAGTGTACTATGATGATGAGAAAGGGAGGAGGGAAGCCTGGTACTGGTACCGGCACGTAGCCTAATCCTGTCGAAAAGTACCCAGGGGACTATTGGCTTACGTCCCATCCGAAAGGACGGTGTAACTTTGACCAGTCTTATGGGTTCCTCCACTTACTTTGATTGACCAGCAGTTGACGAGCCGTCCCATACCACTAGGGACGCCCATTGTTGACATGTAACAATTTTTCTTGCATGTTATTTCCCATAAAGAAAATAAATCCTTAGCAACACCGGGCGCCCCTAGGGATAGGGGACGAGATTCCAGCCTAAGCTGTTACACAAGCTTTCGAACCCTCCAGTTCCTAGTGTTTCGTATGAGTGCGGTCACCCACCCTCCTCCTGACCTGGCCCGATATTGCTTAACTTCGGTGATCGTGGGAACCGGCAAAGCGACTGTGGCTAACCGTTGTCTATACTTGCTAATATCTTGTAGCTTATCTTGTGTTGTGTTTTATCGTTGTACGTTCCTTCCCGTCTCTCAAATAATTCGAAGTAAATCGTAGGTAGACGAAAAAACTAGACCCCCATCTTCATAATCGTTTACTGTTTTGAAGCAATCCTGTCTAGTTTGGCGATGCGCGTACATTTACGCGTTGTTAACAGAACCAGCTGATACTCAAGATAACATTAATTTCTTTTCAGCGATTAATTAGTTGACATGTTTCAATCGACGACCCCAGAGAGAGAGAGAGAGAGAGAGAGAAAGAGAGAGAGAGAGAGAGAGAGAGAGAGAGAGAGAGAGAGAGAGAGAGAGAGAGAGAGAGAGAGAGAGAGAGAGAGAGAGAGAGAGAGAGAGAGAGAGAGAGAGAGAGATTGATTGACTGATTGATTGATAGCGTCTTTATTTATGGCGGGATTAATGCCTCACGGGCATTAATCCCGCCATAAATAAAGACGCTATCAATCAATCAGACAAGCCTACGATAAGGAAGCTACGCACCACAGATAGTTTGTTATCTGTGGTGCGTAGCTTCCTTATCGTAGGCTTGTCCACTCAGTGTAGAGGTTAGCGGTCATTGCATTTGCCTCATCCGATCCGACTTTATTTCGTGTGTCTTATTTGACTAGAGTTGAGGTAATGTAAGTTTGACATAGTTTGAAGCTCCATCCCCTATAGTTGTGTGGCCATTACCGCCCAGCATAACAGATATGACATTATAAATAATATATAATATTAACTAAATGTATATAATATGAATGTCGGGATGTCACGGCCCTATAAGGGGTGGTCACATATAGCGATGTAGGGAAGCATCAAACTAAGAAAATCTCGTCTACACAAAGAACAATTCTCAGATAATTAATAACAATAAAATCAAATATTGTACTGTTCGGTCATCAGTCGCTGATATTTTGCTTGGGAAATAATAGTTCATGGATGAAGAGGGCCAGAAATAATTTTTTTCGTGGTGCAAGATCAGCTCAAAATAGAACATTTCGTTCTCGACCAACCACAGAGCTTCGTTCGGTCAGGTGATATGTTTCGACCAATCACAGACGAGGCTGAGAACCGTAGATCGTCTCGACGTCAAACCAAGCCGACCGACGCCATGTTTTTATCTACGTGGCACGTTGAGTCCAAAAAGTATTCTACTCCGCTTACTTTGTTCAAAACGAGTGTTTATTTTCACAAGAGACTATCTAAAGTGTTATCAAGTGATTTGTTACATATCCGTGTGTGTAGTGAAACGTTTTCAATCGTGAAATCGAATTCCGAAGTTGTTAAATTGTAAAACAAAGTTGGTCCGAAAAATCTCGGCCACCGTCGCCGTGCTATAGGTAAGTGCAGAGAAAAATCCGTTTTTCCCTTTTAAACTATAGCCCACGTTAATCTTTCGTGTTTATCGATAGTAGAAATATTATTTACACTTCTTAACCGGAAGATTGTAACGAATAGCAGCTTTAATTTATTGAGGGCTAGCTCGACGATTTTCGAACGTGTTTACGTCTTTCAACCGCCATTTTCTGTAAGTTCCTACTTTTGTAATTTTTGTTTATTAATACTTTACTTTAGCTGATTCTTGTTTTTACTCCCTTCTTCAAGACCAAATTTGCGTTATTAACCAAAGTTTTAATGGAAAGTATTCATTTCTTAATTATTGAATAATGATGTTGCAATATTTGTATTCATTGTAAAGACCGTTAAATGTGCGTGAAAGTATTTTTGAAGAAAGGAATTAAAAAGAAGAATCACGTATACCATGTTCCACATTCAATGTTAGCTTCGTTCGCCTGTCTTACACTGACCAGTGTAGCAGTGTCTTGCACGAGCTAAATAATCAGTGTAAAAGTCTCCTGCACTGGCTACACTAGTGTAATTTAATAATTTTTCGTAGGAATACCCGTTATAGGGTGCACACCAGATGTGCCCCTTCAGGTCACTAACTAGGTTATTAGGGTGTTTGTATAGCTAGGAAGGAATGTCCGAGGGCTATTAGTAGGACTCAATCCCAGCATTCGCCTTTACGACTGAGGAAAACCTCGAAAGAAACCTTCAGTCAGGGCTGCCGGTGGCCGGAATCGAACCGGCGACCTCCCGAATTAGAGTCTCACGTCTTACCGCTGAGCCACCTCTATCGGTTAGACTAGTGTAAGTTATTAGTGTAAGTTGTAGTAGTAGCAAAGATTAGTGTCTAATCTTTGGTAGTAGTGTAAGTAATTTACAATATCAGATAACTGCAGCCCAAAACGTGCTCAGTTCAACAGCCATGTTGCTATTGACATCGTTCCAATTCTTTTTGGTGGTTTTCTGGTTTTTGCTTTACAAAAACGGCAATATTTCGGTCCCATTCAGTTCGGTACTTTTTTCCGAAACGCTCAGAAAGCAACTCGAAAAGCCAGTCTTAAACATTTTCGTCTGCGGCGCTCTTGTTGGGGTCTCCGCCCCTACCTAACCAAACCCCCCGTGCGTTCTTCTTTGTCCTGATAAGATATTTCCCTGAGTGTCAATCATGGCATCCCCCCCCCCCCCCCCCCACCGAAAAAGAAGATTAGCGAACGTCCGCCCACTTATTATTTTAGAAATGGAGCACTGATAAGGGTGCAGATAAGGAACATTCGGTTGTTGTATGTTGTAGAACTCAATCCTAGCATTTATGACTGAGGAAAACACTTGACGTGATTGTCGGTGGCTGGAATCGAATCCGGTACCTTCCAATTCACGCGAGTTCACAATAATTGTATCCAAAGGGGAAATCAAGTCATGGTCTAATATTCTTGATGTTGCGAGTTTTGTGAATTGTCTGTATAAGGCAATACTTATGAGCAGTATGGCATGTCTACCGCACTCGCAGACAGGTACACAAGACAGACAGACTTTTAC
The DNA here is from genome assembly GCA_945910005.1 of Isoperla grammatica. NCBI lineage: Eukaryota > Metazoa > Arthropoda > Insecta > Plecoptera > Perlodidae > Isoperla > Isoperla grammatica. The sequence goes on along the minus strand of OX246742.1, from coordinate 47,946,438 downwards.
CCCCTCCAAACCCTGCTCACTTGTTGCATACGTTCACTTTCGTCCACACAGTTGTCGTGCGATCGTGGTTCGAATCCTGGTTTGGGCATGGGAGTTATGTTATGTCGTAGTACACCCAACCCACCCATTGTTTCGATGGGCCTCGTTGCCAAAATAGAAGTGTTGCTTGTGTCTTGTCGTAAAACAACTGCTTGCTTGACCGTGTCCAGTTTATCTAGAGCGAATGTACCCGGAACTGGAGAAGTTTCGTTCCCTCAGTGAGACTGCGATGCGCTCATTGGTCGAGAGGAGAGGCTCGGCTAGTCTGGCTGTGTGTCTGGGGGGGAAGGGGTAGATGTTTCGCACTCGCAAGTCGCAAGTAGATAATGCAGGTGGTATCAGCGGTACCAAGTAACGGTATGCTCTACTGCTGTGTAAAGTAGACCACGGTCTGGGAAGCGCGGCCCCCCAGTTTTACCCCGCATGGAACTTTTTAGGGTGTTTTGTTGGAGGATTCGGGATATTGAGGAACTGTGCTAAAGTAATACTTTCGTGGTGGGGAAAAAACAAAAATTTTATCATTTACTTTATAAAAACATTTGATTAGAGATAGATCAAAATTAGTGCCGGTATGGCATACGGTCGGCATTGTTAGTAGCGGTATGCATACCGGCTCATCTTAACCACTCACTGATGCTAAGAATACGACGGTATGCCGTACCAGCACTAATTTGCATACATTTTATGCATGTTGACGGATTATGTTGAACGTTTTCTTGTACTTTTTATTTATATTTGCTCATCCAACATTTGTGTAAAGTAAAATATTTCAATTTGTGGTTTTTCCACAACAAACGTTTTATTTTAGCCCACGTTTTATTTTCCTCAACCCCGTCGTTGACCACCCTCTAAAGTCATTTATTTAAACGTGTTCGTGACAAAACACCATACAGAAATTCTCTGCGAGGCAAAACTGGGGGCAAGACTCCCCCGGCGTGCCCGCTTTGTGTTTTAATTTACTTTACACAGCAGGAGTGCATACCGTTACTTCTCCGAGTCAATGTTTGAAAACTTTTTTGTGTGTAAAATGTCAGCTGAGAACTATTTCAATTTACAAGGAAAATATTTGTATTTAATTTGCAGGATAACGCTAACAAGGATGTTAATCTACATTACGTTCATTATTTTTATTTTTGTTGGTAACTGCTCAACATCACCTTTGTAGGGCGTGCATTCACAATGTTTCTGACCAGGAAATAATGATGGGGTCTGTTAAGAAAATTCGAACGTTTTTGATAATTTGGCATTATTGATTTAATTGATTTTAATTTAATTTAATTTTAGTTATTTTAAATTTACGTTCGAAACCCACGATTTTTACTCTCGGTTAATTACAGCGTCGATCCATCGACTGGATTCTATTTTAAGAAAATTCGAACGTTTTTTATGATTTGGCATGATTGATTTTTTTTAGGTAATTGATTTTAGTTTAATTTTAATTATTTAAATTTTATGTTCGAAACCCACGATTTTTACCCTCGTTAATCACAGCGTCGATCCACCGACTGGATTTTTCCTTTAAGAAATTTCGAACACGTTTTTATAATTTGGCATGATTGATTTTAATTGATTTTCATTTAATTTTAATTACTTAAAATTACGATCGAAACCCATGATTTTTACTCTCGGCGTCGATCCATCGACTAGATTCTCCTTTCGAGATGCAGCGATGTGCTGCAGTCCTTGTCAGTGTTGCTGCTGTTTGTTGCAGCTCGTCCCGCAACCCTTGTCAATATTGCGTTATTAATTACGTCGCGGCTAGAACCACGCTTTGTTTCAATTTTCAATGCAGAGTAACTTATCGCCTTATATCACACTTTATTTAAAATCTCATCTCTTTAAAAGCATTTCCAAGTGATAGTGATATATATTCACTTTGGTGTGAAGAAGTTTTGGTGTTGCATATTTTATTCTACGAGCCAATTAAATCGCAAAAGAAAATGATCAATATTCTTGATTTTCTTGGAATTTTGGATTCGTCTAGCTCGTGACATCTCGAGTTCAAGCCTTCAAGGTAGGCCCCAATACAAGACTAGAACTTTTTAATGTGCATTCTCATTGATTTTTTTAATGATACTTAAAGTTCTACGACGGTGGATGGTGCCGCTGAGTAAAAATAATCTTGTTGATACACGTCTGTTTTTCGAACAGGCCTAGTTTCTTCATGCTTGGGGCAACATTTTGATTTTGTATTTCAACCAAATTTTCATTCAACAAATTACCGATGGCTCCATTGTTTGTCGCATGTGAGCTTATTCATTTTGTCAACGTTTTAGATGAGCGTAACGAAGCGGAGTGAATCTTTCATTTCAACTCGATCAGCGCTTTGTGTGTTTGTGTATACACAATTTTGTTCGTCGCGCACAGGTCAAACGACTTTACTTGGCTTGGCTGAAATTATAAGTCAACACATCAAAATCCGTCTAGGTGCCAACCTACACAAAATTAATTAGTGACAAATATCGAGTTATAATTTATTTTATTAAAACTTATTGACGAATTTAAATAGTTAAAAAAAAAAAATAGTATGCTGTATGCACAATAATGGTGTCAACATAAGTCAAGAGTTTTGGAATTGTTCTGCCATATTGTGTTATTTACGGCAATATATTTTGCAATTTTTATTTGTGTTCGTCGCACACAGGTCAAACGGCTTGACGGATTTGGTTGAAAATTTCAGTATACCTACCGCCTAGCTGAAATGTTTGTGCTTTTTTTTTACAGATCCAAGCAACAAGAATCTTCTATGTGGTTCAGAAGGGCCTACGCCCTAGTGCAGTCGGGTCCTGCCCTTTACAAGACAAGACTTCACAAGACAACAGGTAAGCCCAGTCCTAGCTGGTTTTACACACATTTTACGTACCGTTTTTGGTATTTGCCATTGCCAATAGACCTACTTACAAAATGTATTTAAATGCTTTTTGAAATCATCAATTACCATACTATTAGTTTTCTGGTGGCGGTAGAGGAAAAGTGTTTCGTGATGATGATGATATTTCGGTTTTACGTCCTATATTTTGCAACTTCGGCTAATCGAGACGATGAGTGGGTGAAATGTGAAGATGAATAGTGCCCTATACCCTATGTCCGAATCAAATCCATTGCACATCGCTGTGGTCGTCATAAGGAAGTCCAGCAAGGGCGAGCAGGGCGAAGTGGGAGGAGAAATCTTAAGCCGGTGTAACAGAATATCTTTACCCTTGGAATATTATTACTCAGATTGCGTTACACGTTTCGAAGCGAACTTCAGAAGAAAACATGGGGTCTCAAAATAACCTTAACCTAACCTAACCTAACGTAACCCAACTTATCCTAACCTAACCTAACCTAATCTAACAAAATATAACCTTAGTTTATCTTGGTCCGCAACGTGTAGCGGCTGCTTGAGTGAGCGCGGGTATTAGTAATGATGGGCTATGCGTAAAGATATTCTAATATACCGGGACAGTGGGGGGAAAGGGACAGGGTCTCCTTTCGATCGACGCCTCTTACAACTAGCAGTCACTATTCTACCCCGGGCCGAGACGGGTGTCCTTATGTCCAGGGGCGTAGCTACTATATGGTGCGAAGGGGCGCGACCGTACAATAATAACACAACAATACAACAGTAATGTGGCTGCAATGGGTAGTGAAAACACAAATTGGACTAACATAATTATTGTGTGCTATTTTTAACATGGAATGCACTGTCATAATACCGAAACGCGAATCTCTTTCCCCGCCTTTAAACTTCTTAGAATTCTGAAGCATGCAGAAATATGAGCCAGGCTCACCTGACCTTAGTCAACATACTGGCCGGCGAGAATGACATTTCGCTTGCCGAGCGAGAGAGAACAATGGAGTGCTGCGCTATTATTATTATTATTATTATTATTATTATTATTATTATTATTATTATTATTATTATTATTATTATTTATTTCATTGTGTGCCCAGTTATAGGAATATTAATGGAGACTGCATATCCACTATATGTCAACGTTTTCAAGTGTTTGTCTGCTGGGAGGGGGGGGGGGGGGGGGGGGAGGGAGAGGGGCAATTTAAAAACATGGCCCGGGCCCCTACAAACCTCGCTACGCCACTGCTTTTGTCGCCTCCGTTCGTCTACCGTTGCAGACGGAGCGACGCTATCATCTTGTGGGAAGTATGGAAGTGGGCGAGGGGCGGCATGCATGCTACTGTCTGGAGTCCAAAGACTAGTTAGTCTGTCAGGCGGGGTATCCACGCGCACGATAACAAGAGGGGGAGGGGTAATCTCTAGACATGGGCAACAAGAGTTTCTATTTGCTAGTTTCCACACCTCGGTAGTAGTAGTAGTAGTAGTAGTAATAGTAGTATCTTTATTATTAGCATAAATGCTATTTTTTCATTTACATAAGTACATAAATATACAAGAACAGACATAGTTACATTCTTTTACATTTACATTCTTTAATCCAGGTCCAACATTCTCTTCTAAATTTATAACTATCCTTAATATCCCTTATGTTTTGTGGTAGACGGTCGAAAATGAAAGACATCACGTAAACGGATTAGGCCTACTCTGCTGACATTACTATGGTGCACGCAGTATACCTATTCATAAACAACTCTAGTGTACCGGTTGAGTTGAGTTTAGTTTCTTTATTTCTTTTGTAGGTACAGAACGATCTTTACAGTTTTTTTCATTCGCCCCTATCGAGTGCAGAGCATAGGTGCACATCATAGATTAGGACCCAGCACACGTTCCATTGTCGATCTGCTACGAGAACACTCAAACGTGGACCATTCCACTTGTTAATTATAGGTACCAAACACATTTATTGTGAGAATATAAAAGGTGATTAACGTTAGCCACTGCCAGTGTTCAACGGCTGGCAAACGCCTTGTCCCAATATCAACTGCTTTTTCCGCTGGCCGCATGAATTGCTTTTATTGCAAGCGACTTAGCCGACTGAATATTGGCACGCGGCTGTTACTAATGATGTGTCGATGTTTGAAAACTGTTTTGTGTGTAAAATGTCAGCTGAGAACTATTTCAATTTATAAGAATGAATTTCGTTTGCAGGATAACGTTAACAACATTACGTTTATTATTTTTATTTTATTTTTGTAACTGCCCAACATCACCTTTGTAGGGCGTGCATTCATATTATTTCTGACTAGGAAATAATGTTTGGGTCTGTCAAGAAAATTCGAACGTTTTTGTTAATTTTGAATGATTGATTTTAATTAGATTGTAATTATTTAAAATTACTAACATTAAATTTCATTGTAATGTCATTGGTAATTACACTAGAATTAATCCATGACAAACTGGCGGTATGCAAAATATCTCACAAATCGTTAGGAACTGGTTCAATGCTAAGTTTTTTGCTTCATTTTGTTTTTTGAGAATAAAATCAAGTGATTTCGAACAATACTTAGCGCGTCCAACGACAGAACTTGGTGAACGAATGCATCGGTGTAAGTTTCACTCGCCAAGTTTCCTCGGACAACATTTATTATTTTACTTTACTGGCAGTAAAAACTTTCGCAATCTTGTATCATAGGGCTGCATTCATAGCATTTACACCATGCCGCCAAAGCCAAGCCGCCCTACCAGAACAATCCATCCATCCATTCACACATTCATCCATTGTCACCCCACTACTTCACTTTATTCTTGTGAGATGTTTCTAATTCCAGCAATTCTGCATCTGTGTATTCTGGTCTGGCTCGTATTGATACGGGTCTGATAATATATTTAACGTTGTGGTTGGGGGTTAATACGGAGATTTAATGTAGTGTCCCCTGGGCCTTCACGTAGTAGTTTTTAGTTTAGTGCAGCACAGCGCCCGGCCGCGCACGTGCATTCTCGCGGCGTGCTCGGCCGGCGATCCATCCTGGTGACGTCATCACGATAACTGAACGCGTCGTGTAGCTCACCGCTAGATTTTTTGTAATTATGTTGGATAGGGCCATTATTCTTAAAAAATATTCTAGTAATTCTAAAAAAATACGAGAGCGCTGTCGATTTTCACCTGCCTTCTCCTTTAACCTCTCAACCTTATCTGACCTAATCTTAACTTTACTCTATTCAGCAGGATGTACACATGTACGCTACAAGCTACGGTCACAGATAACGGACAAGAATGTGTTATCTGTGCTATGGTGCAACAGTATGTGGGAGTTGGACAGTCTTCATACAGTGACCCAGCTGGCTGCTATCACTGCTCGACTAGAAGATGAACCAACGCCTTGGGGTCAGCGGTACTGGAACTAAGCATGCTGACACAGCTGGCTGTAATCACTGCTCGACTAGAAGATGAACCAACGCCTTGCGGTCAGCGGTACTGGAACTAAGTATACTGACACAGCTGGCTGCAATCACTGCTCGACTAGAAGATGAACCAACGCCTTGCGGTCAGCGGTCTGTCACAGAGGTAGGCCTAGTGTGATTTTTCAATTTCCATATTGTTTACACGTGGGCCCCCCATCCCATTGATGCTGCGATACCGTACATATAAACAGGCTTTTTGTGTTCTTTATACTCAAGAATCAGCTGACGTCATGGCTGTTGGCGGCCATATTGCCACGTGTACTGCAACCTCTAATGAAACCAAACCATGTCTAACTTAATGTGTCTCACTCTTGCCTACAGCTTAGGGTTGCCAACTCTCCCGTATTTCCCGGGAAATCCCGTTTTCCACTGTGATTTCCCGCTTCCCGTATCAACTCTACACGGGAATCAGTATTCCCGTATTTTCACAACTTGTTTTAAAACACACATTTCCTAAACTTCCGCCTACTAACAACAGTACACAGTTTTCAGCATTTGAGCATTTTGAACTTAAAGTCTAATGTTGAGACAATTATTTCATTATTAATGGAACATAAAATGGTAAGGCAATACAAACAAACAGATCACCCAGCTGAGTTACAAGTTGTTGGTATTTATTCTCAATTTCGTGTCAAAATTTTTATAATTGTTTAAAACGGGATATAAAGCTTCTACATGATGCAAAATAGCTTGACAAAATGTAGAAGGTAACCAGCTTAAACAATACATATTAATTCTGTTTACCCACCCAAATGAAACATTAAATGAATGAGAAAAATTCACCTGCAAAATTAATATTAAATCCCGAAACTCATTTTCTGGGACCTAACGTCTATTATAGGAAAACATTTTTTTGCGCCCGCGGCGATTTGGCCTTCGGCAACTGGGACATCGCCGTCTTCTTTCCCTCTACATTTCACATCAATTTTAAAATTCCCGTATTTTCATATTCAATAGTTGGCAACCCTACTACAGCTTTACCTCTCAACCTTATCTGCCCTAATCTTAACTTTACTCTATGCATCAGGATCTACACATGAACTGGTACGCTACAAGCACAGAAGCGTGGTGGGTGGACAGTGGAGGTGGACAGTCTTCATGCACTCTGCTCGACTGGAAGTCGACTAACGCCTTGAGGTGAGCGGTACTGGAACTACACGGCAGCAGAGAGCTGCCCATAGACCGGAACTTTCAGCTAGTCTACACGACAATCTGGTATTTAACATTTACATATGATAGGTACTAGGGGTGTCATAGGGTAGGGAAATTCGGATCCGGTTCCAGACCTTCCAGGCATCGAGTTACCCGAATCCTTATTATGTTACCTTATCCTGGTAACCCCCGACCCCCCCAAAAACCACAAGGTTGAAGGTCTTTCTCTGCCCGTGTCAGCTGCCGGCCGCTGTGTGGGTTGGGCCAATGACTTTCAACATCTATAGTAGGCTAGATCGCCAGTCCCCCAACCTTCCACTGAGTAGCAAGCGTAGCGATTTGAAGCCATCTTGAAATTGGCAATTTACATGCTAATTTGGACCTTTTAGTACTGCTAGCACTGCCAATGGCAGAAAGTCGCGTTAGAAACTCCTATCCCCGCCTGTGTTATTTGCCCATTTCAAGATGGCATCAAAGTGCTACGCCTGCTGCTGCTAGCCTGGCGATCTAGCCTACAATCCCTTATCTGTGCTACTATAAATCATTGGGTTGGGCTCTGTGCGGCCGCTGCCATCCCAGAACTCGCCCACAGTAATGACACAGCGTGTACTAATCAGCTGGACCCCTAACAGACTAGTGCCGAATCCGATTAGCAAAGAACAAGACCCAATTGAGGAGGCTGTGACATCACAGGCGGACAAATTTGCTAGGCAACTCCATTGTTGTATCTTTCTATGATTGTGCATATTCAATGTTTGTCCGAAACAAATCACGGCAACACGGCTATTTTGAGAATTGAGTCTTGTGCTTCGGTCGTTTGCTAAATGGACTACGAACAGCGATTTAGTACTGAAATTGATTTACTTCCGGTTTGACTTACATCACGAACAGTGGCGGCACCAGCAATATTTTGTGGGGGGGCAGCACAGGGGCAGACAAATAGAGGGGACAAGACAAATTGGCAAAAGTATTTAGCCCACTAATTTAGAACGAATACTCGCCTCCAATTAACAAAGTACAAACCATATTAATTGTTTTGAATTAACTTACTCCATTTTAGTATCAAAGTTGTATACAGATATGTCAGATGAGACAGTCTGTGCGAGTTGAATTCGCCGACATACTGTCGAAAACGTTGTTTTCATTATTGTTTTTAAAACAAAGTCTTAACGGTGTGCGTCGCCAAAAAGGTTCTAGTTTTTATACCTGCTCGCGGGAGGGATTGTTCAGTCTGAGATGGGACGTTGAAGGTGACACTACGTCCGTTTCTTTCATGCTCTTCCCTGGGTTGTTCGTGATCACATTTAGTACTGTTGGACGGCGAGTGGGAGTCACAGAAAGCTAATACTGACTGGTAGAGCCCTGGCACGGGCTCTGATCACGATAATATTTCCAGGCCGGGCCTACGTATCTACAAACAAAGCGTGATATTTTCGGGCTTTTATATTGACAAATATTTGAGTTGAGTGAACTACATATGTTCGTAAATAAAAACCAGCAGCTTTTGTCGAAGTACTAACAAAAGGTCATTTACTCCATAACCATTATTTCGACTTTAATTCTTCATTGCGAATAAATTAATAGCAGCTGATCAGGTGGCGGGGAGGGGGGAGGTGCGGGTTGATTTACACTGCACCCGGGCTCGGGCCTTGCCTGGGCTTCGATTATTTACTGGATTACTCGATACGGGCAGGGGCCGGGCCTTTACAAATATGCCCGTTGGGACCTCTACAACACGGGCTCGGGCTTGGCGTCGATAAGATTATTTTGACGGAACCGGGCCAACTTATAATGTACCTATGACCAAAGTGGACTATTTTAGGTATGTTCAAAAATATTTTTTGAACCCAATTTCGCCGAAAACAAAAACTTGCAGTGTTGTGGAAATAGTGTATACAATTACAAATATTTGTCAAACAATGTTGTAAGCTACACCATTGTCAACCATTTATTTCCTATATTGTACAATTTCTCTAAAATCTATGTATTCACTTTTTCTGTATTATCGTCTAGCTAGTGCACTATGCCGCATAGGGATAAGGGCATACAAATACATCACGACTATGTATACTGTAAATGTAATAATTTGTAAAACAAACAATAAACAAAACCAAACAAACAATCAAACAAACAAGTTGAAAACGTTCACGTAGCCTTAGATCATAATTTTATTTCTATCTTATTCTTCATGGTAAAATAGGTTTACAGGTGGTTCCCACGTGCGTTGTCACACGAGAGAGAGAGAGAGAGAGAGAGAGAGAGAGAGAGAGAGAGAGAGAGAGAGAGAGAGAGAGAGAGAGAGAGAGAGAGAGTTTACTGGCAGGTGTTTGGTCATCCTGGGCCACTGGCATAGACAAGCTGGACCCAACCTTGTCCGCCGAAACTACTATTAGGGGTGTGCCGAGACAGGGGGACGGGGAGACTGTAAAACGCAGAAGTAGCTTTTGTAACTTTTCCTTTTCAGGAAAACGACAATACGTAGACACAGTGGTTAGGTTATTTTGTATTCATGGTTCATTTTAGAATTGACGATCTGTATTTACCGACAATAAAAAGTAATGTATTTACTTTCGCCAGTATTGTATTGTATCAAAGGTCAATTAGTATATATATCGCAATTTATTTCAATATTATTATTAATATACAATACATACATTTTATTATTATTATTATTATTATTATTATTATTATTATTATTATTATTATTATTATTATTTTATTATTATTATTATTATTATTATTATTATTATCATTATGACTATCATTATTATTATTATTATCATTATCATTTATTATAGTATCATTATTACTATTATTAGGGGCGATATTATTATGAACTTCGAATACATTTGTAATCTAAATTTAATATATTTTGTATATGCGTCAACGTATGCCCCCCCCCCCCCCCCCCATTGTTATGAGTGTCTTACCTTTTTCACGCATTTATTTTTCCACATGCATAATGGTTCATAGGGTTTTTGTAATATTTCCTTCATTACCGTATATAATTCATGAATCATAATCACCTGGGATAACATGATTTTCATTATAAAATATTATAGGCCTACCTCTAATATTTCCTCTACAGTGGGTCAGTGGCTTAGTTGAGAACAGGAAAATCAGTCGATCTTTCGTTGATCTTGACATTTGATCATGATGTACACCCCACTACTTGGCTAGCACAAACACGAGATGAAATCCCTGAATTCATTACCGGAAGCCATAACAGAAGTTCAAACGTTGGGTGTGTAATTCACACCCAACGTTTCAACCATGCACATATTTCTTGGAAACCCAACATCTACTCTTTTAGTAAAATAATAGTCGTCCACACAACAAACAAACGATTACATTTGATAACTTCTTGACAGTTCGGAAAATTGAAAACAATTTCAAGGAAACTGCGGTTACTTTCGATAATCCTCCTCTTCCTGTTCTAAAGACCCCCAATACGATACGTCATTCAATACGTCATTCAAGAACGACAATTAACAATAAACAAAAATGCGCATTGCAAACATTTTTCTAATTTCCATAGCTATTATACTTTCTGACATTGTTAAAGGTGTCCAATGTGCGTTGCTAAGATTTTTCGTTGTCATTTCGTCTAGTATTTTCTACGCGGTCCGCCACCGTTACTAATACTTATTTACAGCAATATAACGTAAATGTAATTTCTGACTCTAATACATATCAGATCGCGTTTATATTAGTATATACGTGACAGGACAAACATTTGCTATAATATAGCCACCTCACATTTTGCCGTTACTGTGTTTTAGAAACATATTTTCGAGTAACTTTGGTGTAACTTTGCCAATACTTATCAGATCGCCATAAAAATGAACATATTTGTGACCGGACAAAACTTTGATGAAATATGGATATCTCATATTTTGCCGCCAGTGTGTTTCAGAAAAATACTTTCTAGTAACTATGGTGTAACTTTGTAACTTCTCAACCGATTCGGCCACAAAACTACTGACATTCAATCCACATCGAGTCTTGTGAATGGTCGAAATTTCAACTTGATCGGACGTTCCGTTCGACCGCTATCGCGAAACAGAAAAAAAACAAACAAACAAACAAACAGAACGAGTGCCATAGGAGTGGAATGGCGACGCTCGCTTAATTATGTTTAAATTTGTTCAGGTGTGTACGAGTTCTCCCCCACAATGTACTAGATCTTGGAACAGTTTGTTTGCAAAACCCCAAAGGTAGACATTATTAGCATAATGCAGAAAAATGAAATTTCCCTCAAGACTGAGCTAGGTGAAGTTTTAGTGAATTTCTGCCAAATTAGTCCACTTTGTTCGATTTATTGTACTGTTATACAGGCGCGTCGGAACGTTTATAAGGGGAGGCAATTCCAGACTCCATAGATGGTAATGGTAAATAAAACGAGATAAAAACAGTTGGTCAATCACCCGCATCGTTTAATTTTTAATCGCAACGAGGTGGGTGATATATCTGGGGCCGACCGGAGGCAATTTCGCCATAGGCGAAACACAAATTTGACCCTGCATTAGGTTTTATGCCCTAAAACGCGTTTTGAGGTGATAAATCTTGTCATAAAAAACAATACAACGTATAAAGATTGGTTTCTTCCTGGAAATGAATTGTTGACAGTTGACACAATCATCCGACGTTGCTTTCCCAAAAAGTAGAAGTTTTGACTTTTCGGGCACGGAAGGACCACACACTTATAATATCTATTTTCATATCTGAAATCTGCCCCCTATGCCTCCATGGCATGAAAGTTATGGGGCAATGCCCCCCTTGCCCCCCCTGTTCCGACGCCACTGCTGTTATAATTTTTTTTTATATTATCCTGTATTATACAAAGTTTCCCTTTTATATTGATGGTATAAGTGCAATGTACTTATAGTAATATATTAGAATAATTATAATAATCCGCTGTGAATTTACTTGAACATAATATTTTGTTAATAGATGTTTGTGAATTGGGATTCTTCTCTCATTGAAGTTAGATCAATCCATGTCACAATCAATCAATGATGTTGGAAGCTACAAAATGTGGAATATGTAAAAAAATGTGTGTTATTGGAATTAACCATAATTGTATTTGTTTTAGCCAATCATTGGTTTTAGCATATTAGTTGTGTGTGTTTTCAAAACTTCGATTCGCTCATAGCCTAGATGTTGCGCTTATCCGGAAAGAGTATTCATTTCTATTCTGAACGACATTATTATTGCTTGAATGGGTTTCGTAGAAAGCAGTCGGCTTTCGGCTCTTGTTTGTCTAGCCTATGCCTCGAGGACACAACCTCCACTGTTGAGCCTTGCTCGGTTACCCCCCCTCGCCGCCTCAACCCCCGGCCGGCTACCGAGCACAACTCCAGGTATAAAGTTCTTGAAAATGCCACTACACAGAGACACTCTCCACGCAATGGATGATTATCACGCACAAGTAGTTGATTACTTATATTTAAAAGACTACATGAGTTATCCACACGAAACCAATTGCATGACCTCGAGAACGCATTCAAGTATATGTGCTCTTTTTTAGAACTGTTTACATGCTAAAATGAAGAAAATCGACCTTTAAAACTATATTTGGCACAACACATTGGGCAAGAAATTTAAGTCGATTATGAAAAATCTTAATGCTTTTGAAAAGATATTGTAATAGTCTTAAAGAGCGTAAAATTATCAATACAGTGACTATATTCAAGGTCTTATTTCATAAGTGTGGCGTGTGCCAAAAAGGTTTAAACACAGCTGCGGCCGCAGGACTCGCGCGCGCGACGCACAGCCTTAAAACCTTATCATTATGTCTTCAAAATCAGAGTGGACCAGCCTTAAACAGTGGCTGCGATTAAGAATGGCGAAGAGAGTATTTACTGCAGTATGTGAGAAATCACACACACATTATATATATGAACACCAACAACCCCATTGCCTTTGATTCTTAAATAGACCTAGGCCTAGATCTAAGAGGTAAAAACGTGATGCACGTGCGTTTAGAGTAGGCCTAGTTTAGGTATCTGATTGCTTTAGTTAAAACAGCGTGCACGCAAGTGGCAGTTGAGAAAAAGAATGTAATATGATGGCATGAGTATAGGTATCTGTTTCCTTAATGGAAAAGTTGAATGAGCGTGATGCAACTGGCGGTTGAGTATAAGAATGTAATATGACAGCATGAGTGTAGGAATCTGTTTACTTTAGTTGAATCAGCGTGCACGCAACTGGCAGTTGAGTATAAGAATGTAATATGACAGCATGAGTGTAGGGATCTGTTTACTTTAGTTGAAACAGCGTGCACGCAACTGGCAGTTGAGTATAAGAATGTAAAATGACAGCATGAGTAAAGGTATATGTTTACTTTAGTTGAATCAGCGTGATGCAACTTGCGGTTGAGGATAAGAATGTAATATGACAGCATGAGTGTAGGAAACTGTTTACTTTAGTTGAATCAGCCTGATGCAACTGGCAGTTGAGTATAAGAATGTAATACGACAGCATGAGTGTAGGAATCTGTTTACTTTAGTTGAATCAGCGTGATGCAAGGGGTGGTTGAGTATAAGAATGTAATATGACAGCATGAGTGTAGGTATCTGTTTACTTTAGTTGAAACAGCGTGATGCAACTGGCGGTTGAGTATAAGAATGTAATATGACAGCATGAGTGTACGTATATGTTTACTTCAGTTGTAACACTGTGCACGCAACTGGCGGTTGAGAATAAGAATGTAATATGACAGCATGAGTATAGGTATATGACAGCATGAGTAAAGGTATCTGTTTCTTTACTTGAATCAGCGTGATGCAACTAACGGTTGAGTATAAGAATGTAATATGACAGCATCCTTAAGTTGAATAAGCGTGATGCAACTGGCGGTTAAGTATAAGAATGTAATATGACAGCATGAGTGTAGGAATCTGTTTACTTTAGTTTAATCAGCGTGATGCAACTGGCGGTTGAGTATAAGAATGAAATATGACAGCATGAGTGTAGGAATCTGATTACTTTAGTTGAAACAGCGTGAACGCAACTGGCAGTTGAGTATAAGCATGTAATATGACAGCATGAGTGTAGGAATCTGTTAACTTTAGTTGAATCAGCGTGATGCAACTGGCGGTTGAGTATAAGAATGTAATATGACAGCATGAGTGTAGGAATCTGTTAACTTTAGTTGAATCAGCGTGATGCAACTGGCGGTTGAGTATAAGAATGAAATATGACAGCATGAGTGTAAGAATCTGTTTACTTTAGATGAATCAGCGTGATGCAACTGGCGGTTGAGTATAAGAATGTAATATGACAGCATGAGAGTAGGAATCTGTTAACTTTAGTTGAATCAGCGTGATGCAACTGGCGGTTGAGTATAAGAATGAAATATGACAGCATGAGTGTAAGAATCTGTTAACTTTAGATGAATCAGCGTGATGCAACTGGTGGTTGAGTGTAAGAATGTTATATGACAGCATGAGTGTAGGAATCTGTTTACTTTAGTTGAATCAGCGTAATGCAACTGGCGGTTGAGTATAAGAATGTAATATGACAGCATGAGTGTAGGTATATGTTTACTTTAGTTGAAACACCGTGCACGCAACTGGCAGTTGAGTATAAGATTGTAATACGACAGCATGAGTGTAGGTATCTGTTTTACTGTAGTTGAAACACAGTGTACGCAACTGGCAGTTGAGTATAAGAATGTAATACGACAGCATGAGTATAAGTATCTGTTTACTTCAGTTGAAACACCGTGCACGCAACTGGCGGTTGAGAATAAGAATGTAATATGACAGCATGAGAATAAGTATCTGTTTACTTTAGTTGAAACAGCATGAACGCTACTCGCGGTTGAGTATAAGAATGTGATATGACTGCATGAGTGTAGGTATTTGTTTACTTTAGTTGAAACACAGTGCACGCAACTGGAAATTTAGTATAAGAATGTAATACGACAGCATGAGTGTAGGTATCTGTTTACTTTAGTTGAAACACCGTGCACTCAACTGGCAGTTGAGTATAAGAATGTAATATGACAGTATGAGTGTAGGTATCTGTTTAGTTTAGTTGAAACACCGTGCACGCAACTGGCAGTTGAGTATAAGAATGTAATACGACAGCGTGAGTGTAGGTTTCTCTTTACTTTAGTTGAAACACCGTGCACGCAACTGGCAGTTGAGTATAAGAATGTAATACGACAGCATAAGTGTAGGTATCTGTTTACTTTACTTGAAACATCGTGATGCAACTGGCGGTTGAGTATAAGAATGTAATATGACAGCAGGAGTGTAGGAATCTGTTTACTTTAGTTGAATCAGCGAGATGCAACTGGCGGTTGAGTATAAGAATGTAATACGACAGCATGAGTGTAGGAATCTGTTTACTTTAGTTGAATCAGCGAGATGCAACTGGCAGTTGAGTATAAGAATGTAATACGACAGCATGAGTGTAGGAATCTTTTTACTTTAGTTGAATCAGCGTGATGCAACTGGCAGTGAGTATAAGAATGTAATATGACAGCATGAGTGTAGGTATCTGTTTACTTTTGTTGAAACAGCGTGATGCAACTGGCGGTTGAGTATAAGAATGTTATATGACAGCATGAGTGTAGGTATATGTTTACTTTAGTTGAAACACCGTGCACGCAACTGGCAGTTGAGTACAAGAATGTAATATGACAACATGAGTGTAGGAATCTGTTTACTTTAGTTGAATCAGCGTGATGCAACTTGCGGTTGAGTATAAAAATGTAATATGACAGCATGAGTGTAGGAATCAGTTTACTTTAGTTGAATCAGCGAGTTGCAACTGGCGGTTGAGTATAAGAATGTAATACGACAGCATGAGTGTAGGAATCTGTTACTTTAGTTGAAACAGCGTGATGCAACTGGCGGTTGAGTAAAAGAATGTAATATGACAGCATGAGTGTAGGTATATGTTTACTTCAGTAGAAACACCGTGCACGCAACTGGCGGTTGAGAATAAGAATGTAATATGACAGCATGAGTATAGGTATATGACAGCATGAGTAAAGGTATCTGTTAACTTAAGTTGAATCAGCGTGATGCAACTGGCGGTTGAGTATAAGAATGTAATATGACAGCATGAGTTTAGGTATCTGTTTACTTTAGTTGAAACACCGTGCACGCAACTGGCAGTTGAGTATAAGAATGTGATACGACAGCATGAGTGTAGGTATCTGTTTATTTTACTTGAAACATCGTGATGCAACTGGCGGTTGAGTATAAGAATGTAATATGACAGCATGAGTTTAGGTATCTGTTTACTTTAGTTGAAACACCGTGATGCAACTGGCGGTTGAGTATAAGAATGTAATACGACAGCATGAGTGTAGGTATCTGTTTATTTTACTTGAAACATCGTGATGCAACTGGCGGTTGAGTATAAGAATGTAATATGACAGCATGAGTATAGGTATCTGTTTACTTTAGTTGAATCAGCGTGATGCAACTTGCGGTTGAATATAAAAATGTAATATGACAGCATGAGTGTAGGAATCTGTTTACTTTAGTTGAATCAGCAAGATGCAACTGGCGGTTGAGTATAAGAATGTAATACGACAGCATGAGTGTAGGAATCTTTTTACTTTAGTTGAATCAGCGTGATGCAACTGGCAGTTGAGTATAAGAATGTTAAACGACAGCATGAGTGTAGGAATCTGTTTACTTTAGTTGAATCAGCGTGATGCAACTGGCAGTTGAGTATTGGACTGTACTACGACAGCATGAGTGTAGGAATCTGTTTACTTTAGTTGAATCAGCGTGATGCAACTGGCGGTTGAGTATAAGAATGTAATATGACAGCATGAGTGTAGGTATCCGTTTACTTTAGTTGAAACAGCGTGATGCAACTGGCGGTTGAGTATAAAGATGTAATATGACAGCAATTGTGTAGGTATATGTTTACTTCAGTTGAAACACCGTGCACGCAACTGGCGGTTGAGAAAAAGAATGTAATATGACAGCATTAGTATAGGTATATGACAGCATGAGTAAAGGTATCTGTTTACTTAAGTTGAATCAGCGTGATGCAACTAACGGTTGAGTATAAGAATGTAATATGACAGCATGAGTGTAGGAATCTGTTTACTATAGTTGAATAAGCGTGATGCAACGGGCGGTTGAGTATAAGAATGTAATATGACAGCATGAGTGTAGGAATCTGTTTATTTTAGTTGAATCAGCGTGATGCAACTGGCGGTTGAGTATAAGAATGTAATATGACAGCATGAGTGTAGGAATCTGTTTACTTTAGTTGAAACAGCGTGCACGCGACTGCCAGTTGAGTATTAGAATGTGTTTCAACAGCATGAGTGTAGGTATCTGTTTACTTTAGTTGATTCAGCGTGATGCAACTGGCGGTTGAGTATAAGAATGTAATATGACAGCATGAGTATAGGTATCTGTTTACTTTAGTTGAATCAGCGTGATGCAACTTGCGGTTGAGTATAAAAATGTAATATGACAGCATGAGTGTAGGAATCTGTTTACTTTAGTTGAATCAGCGAGATGCAACTGGCGGTTGAGTATAAGAATGTAATATGACAGAAATTGTGTAGGTATATGTTAACTTCAGTTGAAACACCGTGCACGCAACTGGCGGTTGAGAAAAAGAATGTAATATGACAGCATAAGTATAGGTATATGACAGCATGAGTAAAGGTATCTGTTTACTTTAGATGAATTAGCGTGATGCAACTAACGGTTGAGTATAAGAATGTTATATGACAGCATGAGTGTAGGAATCTGTTTACTTTAGTTGAATAAGCGTGATGCAACCGGCGGTTGAGTATAAGAATGTTATATGACAGCATGTGTGTAGGAATCTGTTAACTTTAGTTGAATCAGCGTGATGCAACTTGCGGTTGAGTATAAAAATGTAATATGACAGCATGAGTGTAGGAATCTTTTTACTTTAGTTGAATCAGCGAGATGCAACTGGCGGTTGAGTATAAGAATGTAATACGACAGCATGAGTGTAGGAATCTGTTTACTTTAGTTGAATCAGCGTGATGCAACTGGCGGTTGAGTATAAGAATGTAATATGACAGCATGAGTGTAGGTATCTGTTGACTTTAGTTGAAACAGCGTGATGCAACTGGCGGTTGAGTATAAGAATGTAATATGACAGCATGAGTGTAGGTATCTGTTTACTTTAGTTGAAACAGCGTGATGCAACTGGCGGTTGAGTATAAGAATGTAATATGACAGCATGAGTGTAGGTATCTGTTTACTTTAGTTGAAACATCGTGATGCAACTGGCGGTTGAGTATAAGAATGTAATATGACAGCATGAGTATAGGTATCTGTTTACTTTAGTTGAAACAGCGTGATGCAACTGGCGGTTGAGTATAAGAATGTAATATGACAGCATGAGTGTAGGTATCTGTTTACTTTAGTTGAAACATCGTGATGCAACTGGCGGTTAAGTATAAGAATGTAATATGACAGCATGAGTATAGGTATCTGTTTACTTTAGTTGATACATCGTGATGCAACTGGCGGTTGAGTATAAGAATGTAATATGACAGCATGAGTGTAGGTATCTGTTTACTTTAGTTGAAACATCGTGATGCAACTGGCGGTTGAGTATAAGATTGTAATATGACAGCATGAGTATAGGTATCTGTTTACTTTAGTTGAAACAGCGTGATGCAACTGGCGGTTGAGAATAAGAATGTAATATGACAGCATGAGTGTAGGGATCTGTTTACTTTAGTTGAAACATCGTGATGCAACTGGCGGTTGAGTATAAAAATGTAATATGACAGCATGAGTATAGGTTACTGTTTACTTTAGTTGAATCAGCGTGATGCAACTGGCGGTTGAGTAAAAGAATGTAATATGACAGCATGAGTGTAGGAATCTGTTTACTTTAGTTGAATCAGCGTGATGCAACTGGCGGTTGAGTATAAGAATGTAATATGACAGCATGAGTGTAGGAATCTGTTTACTTTAGTTGAATCAGCGTGATGCAACTGGCGGCTGAGTATAAGAATGAAATATGACAGCATGAGTGTAAGAATCTGTTTACTTTAGTTGAATCAGCGTGATGCAACTGGTGGTTGAGTATAAGAATGTTATATGACAGCATGAGTATAGGTATCTGTTTACTTTAGTTGAATCAGCGTGATGCAACTGGTGGTTGAGTATAAGAAGCATGAGTGTAGGTATCTGTTTACTTTTGTTGAATCAGCGTGATGCAACTGGCGGCTTTGTATAAGAATGAAATATGACAGCATGAGTGTAAGAATCTGTTTACTTTAGTTGAATCAGCGTGATGCAACTGGTGGTTGAGTATAAGAATGTTATATGACAGCATGAGTATAGGTATCTGTTTACTTTAGTTGAATCAGCGTGATGCAACTGGTGGTTGAGTATAAGAAGCATGAGTGTAGGTATCTGTTTACTTTAGTTGAAACAGCATGTACGCAACTGGCGGTTGAGTATAGGAATGTAATATGACAGCATGAGTGTATAGGTATCTGTTTACTTTAGTTGAAACAGCGTGCACACGATAAATGGTCGAGTATAAGAATGTAATAGTACAGCATGAGTATAGGTATCTGTTTACTTTAGTTGAACACCGTGCACACGATTAGTGGTTGAGTATAAGAATGTAATATGACAGCATGAGTGTAGGTATCTGTTTACTTTCCATGAACCGCCCCCCCCCCCCCCCCCCCATAAATCAAGGCTAGATCCGCCCCTGATTTCCATTTTTAAAATACATCGTTTTGACATGTGAATCACGTTAAATATGGCAATATGGCGTATGTAAGTACATGAAAAAACCCTAAAACCAGTTACAAAAGTCATATGGTCGCAATACCGCGTGCTGTTATCAACGTCCGATGACTCACCGACTCGGCAGGTCGCGAGAGCGAGTGACGCGTATTCCACCGATCAATAACGTTCTTATTAAACAACAATATTATAAATAAGATAATAAATTGAGGTAGATAGTTCCGTAGCGTTCTTTAGTCTGAACGCATAAGATAATGTCCATTAGATACTTTATAATTAGGCTGAATAATTAATGGCAATAAATATGCCTCTAAACTTCTTGGCCGTGATCAACAGTTCAATAGTGCAATGAATAAATAAAACGATGATTATCTGTACTCACCATCATCCTCCGGGTTCCTCAGCACGTCGTCGACGATGTTTCCAGTGGGGTGGGTGGCGATGGATGATGGCGATGTGGGCGATCTTGAAGCGATGTCTTGGAGAATCGTTGAGGGGGGGGGGGGGGGGAGGCGGTGGTGAAGATAGCGGCACTGAAGTTAAGCGATAGTACTAATATTTAATTATCTCACTCGGTACTTGTACTGTCGTACAGTGGAGACTGGAGCGCCACTGAATATTAGATTACCAATGTTATACTTTTATCAGTTCCCGACCCTCACTAATAACAACATACCAAAACTTAAACAACGTTAAATACACGCAGTCGGCAATCCTATTAAAATTAATGTAATTAAGTGCCGCGAGAAGTGCTTCTATACACTTAGTCCACGCACTTACTATGCTGTACGCAATGTAGCCAAGCGTGCTTTTAATCCGACTCAGTCGTCGCGATGTTTACGGCTCGAACTCTCGACCGCGTGTGTCTCGCTATCTTTCACTATCTCCTTGCTTATCGTGGCAGTAGGGGTAGGTAAGGGGTACAGGTAATGGAATGGGTGATCGGTACTGCAGGGTTCAAAAGACTGTTACACATTTCAAAATCTTATTCTTATGCTTGCAAATGGTCTTTTATTTCGGACCGTGAAGTTTCCGATGTTATTAGCACTTAAAATAACTTTTTAAACTTAGTTAAATTATGTACGTATATGATTTCCACGCATAAAAGGTTACCTAATCCAATTCGGTACCTCAGAATCCGTTTCCAGCGGTATTGGCCACTAAAAATGTTACATATTCGCAATCGACCGAAATTGTTGTGATTTCCGACCGAATCCGTTTCGTACACACAGGAATTGAATGACATAATACGGGTCCAGCTGGCCGCTCGCCACGCCCACAAGCCTGTAGCTTCAAGGAAAGTAGTCGCAGAAATATCGTCGCGTAAAATATATATTTTTCTTACAAATATTTCTACCCTTTTAAGATTCGAATCCTAGAAATGGATTCGGGTAATTTCTGGATTCGGGTAACCCGAGTACCCGGGTACCCTATGACATCCCTAATAAGTACTAGGTACTGTGATCAGAGATGTTCATGCAAAATATCTCCGGAAATTTCCACAGATTTATGATGCCAGGAAATTTCCGTACAGATCTACACGTACAGATGAATTTGTCGTACAAAATGTAGATGTGCCACGTACACATGCATTTCGTGTGCGATGTTGTACACTGTGGCCGGTCGCACACAGTATAACCCTGTGTGAGCGGCGTGCACAGGTCCATGCTGCATTTTCATTTTATTTTGTATAATTATTTATTATTATTTATGATGATGATGATGATGATGATGATGATGATGATGATGATGATGATGATGATGATGATGCTGATATATATATGTATATATATATATAAAATAAAATACAATTTTAAATTAGGCCTACGTTAAATTAAGAGACCATTTTAAAAATGATCCAGGTATCTATTCTTGTTTCTCCCCATAGTCCTCTCAATCTTCTAGAAGAACAATGTGAAATCAAGGTTAATAGAATAAGATCTTGTGTCCATCAATGAACCTTGATATACAATTTGACAGCTCATGTTTGATTGTTCTACGTTTGTTTTGTTGTAACGATTTAGAGGGCCGTGCGAGGAACAAGAATAGATTGATTGATTGATTATTTGGGCTTAACGTCTCATATTTTTGCAACGAGGCTAATCGAGACAAGAACAAGAATAGATACCTGGATAATTTTTAAAATGGTCTTTTGAAATATGGAAGGGTAGGGGTTAAGCAGTATAAATGAATATAAATAAACGATGACAAAAAATCAAATATAAATTTATTAATATAATTTAATTAGGCCTACATACAATTTAAAATTAAAGTGAATCAATTATTTATTAATATTATATATTAATCAAATTCATTAAATAAAAAATTGCATTAATTTAAATCAAATTTATTCATTTATTATTAGTAGGCTATATTAAATAATTAATTAGGGCCTAATGTAATTTATATCAAATTTTAATTTTTAAAATTACATTAATAACTTATCTTGTAATATTTTAAACTAAATACATTTTAAATAGCCTATTAAATTTTTAATTAAATACAATTACATAAGGGTGGGGGTTATGAATTATGATGCAGCAATGCAATCTACTGGGGGGGGGGGGGGGGGGAGAAATTTTCAGCTATGATCTGCAACATTGCATTCTGAAAAACTTTTTCTTTGGAAAAATTTCAAGCTGTAAGATATCCCACAAATGCAAAGTTGAATCAGTATGTACTAGTACTTACCAGTAGGCCTACTTTCCTAGTGCTGAGGGTATAAACATTTTCTAAAGTGTTTTTGTAATTTCAACATTTTTTTTACAGCTGATTCTACAAAAAATAGCACTAGGACACTGCTGGATGCTGGATTGTATAGTGAGTTGGGCAAGATGCTCATTTAAAAGAAACAAGCCTAACCTACATCGAAGCTCGAGCCCTATTGATGGATTATGTGACGTCCATGGTAATGTATTCAGAGTGTAATTTTTATGAGTTATTATCCTGAGTAGGCATAACGTGTGGTTAAATAAAAGCATTACTGCATCTATAGAGAGGTGGATAAGGCAATTTAACAGGCCACATTTTGTTTGATATTCCTTGCTTTGCTTTTTATAGTATTACTTTTACTTACTTTTACTTTTACTCTTTTTTACTATCATCACAAATGACTTTCATATTCGGCCATACCTGTGATGGGAGTATGAAAGTTAGGTAGCTTTGATTCAAGGTCCGTCGGTCTCATGGCGGACGTTCAGCAAACGAACCCCCATCAGGGGATTTACGGACTTTAGGCCCTAGGTCTGATTTAGGTAGGTGTGTCATGGGTGGGTTGGGTAACCAAGGTCCATCACCCTATACCACGGTCAGCAATTGGCTGATAGTGGTATCCGCTATGACTCTGGTTTCTTGCTGAGGCGAACCTTTAGGAACAACTCTGGCTGCAACGTATCAGATTGGATAGCACTGGCTGGTGGAGCTATAGTGTGGTAAAAGCACATTGGCCGCCGATGGAGAAGCACGTACGCTATTGCTCCTGATGTATAAGCACGCCCATAGATTACCAGCACGCCTGGACATGGAGAGCTTAGGAGCGTGTTCCTTTAGGGGTGGCCAAGGACAGGTAAAGTGCATCACATTTACGCTTGAGCCTTGTCGTGTCTCGATCCAGATATAGAGCGATTTAGTTAGCTCTTCTGATTTAGGTAGGTGGTATGGGAAACCAAGTTCCAATCTCCCGCCGCTATCAGCACTTTTTTCGCTGGTAGTGGTTCCGCCTGGCGCTGGGGGCCCTTATTTGCAGAGGCGAACCCAATGGTTGAATCTGGTAGTTGGTGGTAGAGGGGTGGAGTGAGTGTGGTAAAAGCACGTGCAACAGCTGGGATAGATCCCCTCCAAGTGTCAATAAGCTCCATCCCTGCCGGCTACACGCCCTAAGTATCCTACACGCCTATGTGCGTCGACGGACTAGGTGAGCTTTCGGGAGAAACCATTGGGGGGGGCCAAGGACAGGTAATTGATGGATTGATCCGTTTTACCCTGGAGTCAATTACGCTTGAGCCAAGCCGAGTTCTCGAACCAGTTGCCGAACACCCTTCCTGCATGGTAGTAGTAGTTCATTTTAAGGGTTGGTGTAGTTAATTTTAAGGATTTAAAGGATTTTAAGGGTGTCTGCATTCAAAGCACATTGTTGCACTTTCATGGCATCGTATGAAACTAAATTGGCTCGTTGAATGGTCTATTTATTGTAGGACTTGGTGGTACAGAATTGCACAGTAAGGCAGCCACAGCTGCCTAACAAAACTATCTGCTTGACAGGGTAAATTAATGAAAATGCAGTACAATGATCAATGGTCATAAGTGCTCATTGGACTGTGCCTAGAGCCTTCTTTATTGTCACTGATATAATGCAAACAATTGTATGAAGTATGAACATAATATGTGTGTTGTTGTTACACAATTTGTAAATGGTTGTGCATAAGTTAATTATTATAGTCCAGAATTTGTGAAATTAATGGTGAAATGAAATCACATTTGCAGTAAATTCTGAAGACGAATTTTAATAACCTGGTAATTTTCAGTGAATTTCTGGGCATATTGGAAACTTATTAGTTTTGCAACAAAACTGAGGTACCTAGCCTTGTATATAATACTCTTTGTAGGCCTCTAATTTTCAATCATAAATGTACCACTGAACCTTTCAGCTTTATGAGCCAAAATAACATTTCCTAGTAGGCGTACATGTACACCGTGAAACTTCTTATAAGAAACTGATGACAAAGTGTTTTCGATGCCCCAGATGTTCGTATATATAATACACATGGAAATGTAAGATCCCTGTAAACAAATATTCTTATAACATACTATTTTGGTCCTTGAAAGTGTTTTAAAGAAGTTTCACTGTATAATGTATATTTGACATAAAATCTCTTGCAAAGCTTATGACAAAGATTACATGTCCAGTAGAGTGGGACCAGAGGTTTCATCAGCTTGAACAACCCTGCCACATAACCAAACGTATAATTGGACAATATTGATGGTAAATTGTGCTTGCTCAGTAAGACTACTTAACGCACATATATTGGTATACTGGCTGCTATCATCGTAATTGAAATTTGGGGAAAACGTTTTCTTTTGTAAATGTATTTTCTTGTCAACAAACCTCGCCTCCCACTCTACTAACGGAGACCATTGGGCCTTCTATCAAACACAATTGTACATATTTCAATGGAAGATGGAAAAATGTACGCTGGTTAGTCAAACCGCTAAGTACTAAAGCTGGGTACTTTCTGCAAAAAGTGTTATTAGCTTTGATACTTCTGAACTGTGTGAAGGAAATGCTGTACCCTTGGTTTCGGGTGTCAATTATTTCCTAAAATCTGACGTGGGCTGAGGTGACTCACCTCCATTGCCAGCTAGTAGCAATGCACAAATTAAGTCACCAATAAAGTTTTTTAATTCAGAATATGGTCTGCCTTTTGCATCAAAATTGAAAACTGATTATTCTCGTGGACATAAAACAGTCACTATATTATGCCTATTGCAAGTTGTACAAGGTACGGCCAACAGGGAAATATTTTTGGTTGGTAAATCTCTAGCCTCAAAACCTAACCCAACTAAGTATATTTTGTTATGAGGGAAAATGTATTTCTTCAGCCCATGACAAATTTCAGGAATACGTGTCCTTGGGCCAGATTCACAAAACGCTTTATCTCCAAGGTTTAAGCTGATTCAAAGTCTGACAACAGTGCTCTACACAGCCTGATTGACGATAGTCTCGTGCAATCACCCGGTAATGAGAATGGAAACAGGAACGATGTCTGAAAATGTTCAAGTATGTTTCGCAAAAGTTATTGTATGCAACGCCTTATATGGCTGTTATGCAACACCTTTCTCATTTCCGTAAGAGAATGCAAAAGACCACAAAGTTTGATATTTTCTTCATCTCAAGGTCGTCGGCCATATTCACAGCCAGTTAACGTTCTCCATTTAAAGGTCACTTACGTAATCACTGTTTCGCCTCAAAATAAACCGTTTAAGCCATTTGAACTATACAAACTTATCAACATATCCATCTCTTGGGAAATCCAAGGTTACAATATTGCATTTCTTTTAATTTTCGTTTTGTGCATGCACTTAAATAAAAATAAATGGGCATTTTTACAAGAACTGATTTTCATTGGGGGACATTCATACAGTTTATTATGTGCATCGTTGCATTCGTTTCTCATTACCGGTGACGTCATGGCTTTATAAGACACGGTTATAAGTTTCTATAACCTCAAAGAAGTTATTTTCACTAGTAATAATTAATAAACACTCACGTGTCAAGCTACAGCGCAATAACCAACATGTCTGGTGGATTGTAAAGTCGCTGGCATATTGGGATCATCTTTGAAAGAACAATTCCGAATATAATGTTAATAGTGAATTTTACTAAGCAGACCAAAGTCTGGGACATAAATTTGCTAGTGACGAACCTGTATCTGTGATATTGAAAGTGTGCTGCCTATTGATAAAACATATGAATCTGGCTCCTGCAGGGCGATTCTGAATGTGCAACGATGGGGTTTTCACCGGTTTCGGTTGTTAAAAGAAGGCGATGAGCCAATCACCAATCACCATTGCATTGGCCTTGAGTAATGACCAAAACCGCTGATAAACTTATCTTCGCTCATACAGAATCGCCCTGCAGATCATTGAAACTGTTATCGTAACTATGGGATACCGTACGACACGAAGAACACATTACGAGCAGTCTAACCTACCTTGGGGTATGCTCAAGCAAGCGAGCTTCAAATCTAGTAAATAACTAATAAAATATCCGGCCTATTATTATTATTATTATACACTGGTCTACGAAGTTATCTTCAGAAGAATAAAAGCAAACACAACAGCCGATTGAATATCTCAGTCTGCCACACACATGGCACGCTGGTAAGGTTCTTAGTCCATACCGCAGCCATCTGTATTGCAGGGGCATACTGCACATTATCTGGGTAGGAATGCTTACAGCTCTTCAGTCATACAGTATCCCATGGTGTTATTGTTCATGTACTGGTGCAGTAGCGGCTTGAACCTGTATCTAAACTTGTACCGATAACGGGTGGATTTGTAGATACATTTGAAAGAAAATGTTTTGTATTTCTGTATACAGTCAAACTTTGTTAAGCAGTTTTCGTGCTTGAGATCCGATTCCCCTTGAGTACAATACTAATTAGAATGCAGTATTTTGGCAATTTTAACAAAATGCTTGCCACGCATGGATGTCCGCCCACTCATAAATTATTTATATGTTAAGGACATTTTTAAAACCGGGTATCATTTCTATTGGATTTATTTGTCGACCTGTAGATATAAAGGTATTATTAAAGTCACAAACAAGTAGAAGTTGTGTCACCGTAGATCAAAATCAATGGACAGCGAACGTGGTGAACAGGGGCAAGCTCCATCCACTTACATTCTACTAAGTCCTTTGCAATGAATCTGTGGTCCTAGGTTCCCGCCCTGCGCCCTCCTTCCCCTACCTCGACTCGCCGGCTCGAGCCAGCCGTGAGGGGTATCTTTGTTATCGCACCTGTCATCTTGACCGACGCGGAAGACAAACATACAAATATAAAAATTGGGGTTTTTAACCAATCGAATACATTTTTTGGTGGCATGTTATTCGCGGCAGATCGGAACAATCGGACATCTTTAATTTTAGCGATCGGACAAAAACGATATAAAATATAATATGAGGCTTTCATTTCAACAAAGTCCGTAGATGGCCTAATTTTTGCACGATCGCTAAAATTCAAGATGCCCCATTGATATCGATTTGCCACGAATAACTAAGACATCATAAAATTTATTCGATTGGTTAAAAACCCCAATTCTTATATTTGTATGTTTGTCTTCCGCGTCGGTCAAGATGACAGTGGCGATAACAAAGGCACCCCTCGCGGCTGGCTCGAGCCGGCGAGTCGAGGTAGGGGAAGGTGGGCAGGAACCTAGGACCACAGATTCATTGCAAAGAACTGTAGCTACTAGAGACTACACCGAATAGAATCTTTACAAACTAGATAGTTAACTTTGCACTGAAAATCACCAAGTTAATCATGATGTACTGCCTGTACTACCCTCTCCCCTCCACTGTATGAATTGGGGTTATTTCCATTAAGGTGATTCCACCCCAATGCACAAAGCACAATATACGAGTGTCAAAACCATTATGGTGGAACTGTATGGTATATGCCATACGGTTTTATGAAAAATATGACACACATCTCCGTGTAAGCCATATACATAGTTGAGATTGTATTTGTTGCATTCACCTTATCTGTGCTATAATCCAAGGTCACTAAGGTCCGTATGCATAGTCCAGTCTCAAGCCTTCCTCAACTCAGCCTCTCCCCAGCCTCGCCCAACCACCAATCACGGAACGGCATTGTCATCTGGATGGCTCTGTGATAGGTGGTTAGGTGAGGCTGAGGAGAGGCTGAGTTGAGGAGGGCTAGAGTGTAAATTATGCATTCGGGCCTGAGTCTTTTAAAGTAATTACAATTGATTGTAAAATATTGTCTTCTACGATCTGTTTTGTTGTTTATCGAAAAAAAAAATTGCAGTGCAAGAAATTAAGTATTTTGCTTGAATACAAAATCTAATCTCAAACACAAAACTCAAATACAAAATCTTATCTCAAAATCTTGACCTTAGATTGTTCTAGAGAGGGTAAGGTCTATACAAAAAATAATCACGTATCAAATATGTATTTGGTTCACACCTAGATGTTTAGCCCTGTTTACTTTATTCTTCACGATGCCGGTTTTAATTATCATATGCCTCAACCAACCAACCAACCAACCAACCAGATAGCGCTGCTAAGGACGTGTCCGAATTAAAAGTCTAAGGTCTAGGTCTAAGTCTAGGTTTAAATTATTTAGCATGTTCTAATTCTAATTCTTAGTAGATTTCGGACAGTACTAAACCTATTGCAGAGCCACCTATTGCGAGAAATTGGACCTAGAGTTGAAGCATTGGTTCACAGCCTTCTCGACGGGTCAATCCGCGAATTGTACCGACGCCTTTGGAGGTTAGGAAATGTAAAAGTATTCATTTTCCAGTATTGATGCAGGTTTTAGGCTTTAGAGTAGGCCTATCACTGTTTACATTATAAAATAATACTAGAGGTATGTATATAATAAACTTGTAAGTAACATTTCACTTTTCCGTCTTCCTTCTCGCAGCTGTTTTTTTCGTCCGCCATTTTAAGACTTATAACGAGCGTGCACTTTCGATTGCTAGGTCTAAACTTCGATTTAGACATAGACTTAACGATTTCGGACAGTACTTCATACGTCACCGATGATTGATGACGTCAAATTTAGACTTAGACCTAGAGTTAGCAATGATAAAGAGGAATTCGGACACGTCCTAAGCAACCTCCTTTCAGCGCCATCGATGAATAATAACAATAAAACAACAATGAAAATTGACAGCTAGACCACTCCTAATAGAAGTTTATTTTCTGGCCACCAGAATGCATCTAGCTAGTCTATTTTGAGTGTATTTTCAGACAACCAGTTTATTTATATATTTGATTTCTTAGATTTTGTTGGTTGCAAAATGTATGTTTTTGTATATATCTAGGCCTCCTATTCAGCTTTACATTCGGGTTGATGGAGCAGCGTGCTACTCCATTTCTTGGGCTAACATCTTCTTTCAGTTTACGGTACAAAAACTGGTTAGGTACAGATTATTCGTTGTAGTTTACTATGTACCGAATCCATTTCCCCAAGGGCTACTGTCCTTCCCTCCCCCCTCCCCCACCCAATGACATGATGGAGGGGAGGGGTCGTCGTTAAGGGAATTGGGAAGATTCTCCCATGACTTGCTTAATATCTCTGTTAAGTATTTACCATAATTATATTTACTTCTTTCGTAAAATATAAATTTAATACATTAATAGGCAACAACTAAGAATTTCGTATTTCTTGATAAATGCTCACCATCACATTCATAATGTCCACTTTTTCTTGGACTCTCAAACATGCCCTTACAAAGCTTGACTGTATTATAACTAGGGTAGTCCATGTGCTACAGTACTCTGTACTCTAGATTATTCATTTGCTTAGAGGATGCTTACTAATGAAAACTTGATATGGATACGTTGAAGCCGCTACTGTACCAGTGTATTTATTTCATGTATTAATTGTGAATTTCTGTTTGTATCGAAAATTGCACTGCCACCTTATTCCAGTATAGTTTTTGGGTTCAAATTTGTATTTTCTTGTAAGGTAAGACATTTCATTAATGTTATATGTTTCGACACCTTACATATGTTCACAGAACACCCACAAACACATACATTTATAATGTACCCGTACATTGCGCACTTGTTTCGTAGCAGGGTGGAAACATGCAAACTGCGTCCGTAGACTCGTCCGCCTCGACTTATCCGATTATCACGTTATAAAATTAGTTCTGCATATTATTGGTTTATAAACCTATTGACTGAAATCTATTACGATAGCAGGAACTGATATGATGGTGACCTATCTAATAACAATAGTGTCGTGTGTCGCCCTCTTGATATGAAATAGACCGACACAAAATTAATATTGAAACATAATCTCGTGAGTTATTTACTGAAAACTTTTTCGCGGTTGAAATGGCGTTTAAGAAATGCAGACTTAAAGGGAAAGAGTAGTCTCTTCGTCAAAAACCGCAGAAAATGTTCATTATTAAAATATCTCAAGATTGCAACACGAAATCGAAAATCTAAATCAGCAGCGCACTTTGCTGTGGTAAGCCTTACAGATTGAATAAAAGATTATAACCATTAGCGTAGTATTTTGATTATAACTCGATAATTAGTGATAACATTAATTATTTATAAAAAAACATACTGATTATAATATAAGTCACGTTTCAGCGCATTCAATGTGTAGGGCTTAGGCCTACTAAACCACAGTGCGCTGTTGATTCAGATTTTCGATTCTGAAGACCATTCTTGTCATATAATTTAAAAATGAAAATTTTGTGCGGTTTTTGACGTAGAGGTATCCTTCCCTGTTGATGATTCGTACGTTGGTTCTTTGAAAGGTTATTCTAATGGGACTATTTCCTCCACAGTATGGATCAAGTTTAAGTTAAAATCGTTATATCAAAATATACCACATTTCGGGAGCAATAACTCTGGCGTCGTCATTCAGGTGGGGCAAACTTCAGGTGTCGGTCGACTTTCCTCTTCACATCTTTGAACAACAGTAGTCAGGCCCTTTTTACTTAGTAACTGGGCTTGTTCTCACATACTACCATTGAGTGTGTATTGTATAGTAGAATGCCAATGCAGTGTCTGTTGTCTGCAATTTTGTACATTTAAGATATTATGCCAGTCGGCTTGTATCAGAATGGAAACACATGCACGAATTACTTGAATCCGTACTATCTCCATGCACTTGTGTTCTGCTACTGGCCGACTAGATTATGTTGAAAGGTACGAAGCATTAGAGACAGCAATCCATGTAGGCCTATACTACGATACGATACTACTGAATGAACTCTCTGTTGAATTATTGAAACATTAATTGTAGATCTTTGCAGTAGGTACCGGTACTACTATAATTAGAGACCTGCGCGGGTCGGAAAAATGCTATCCGCAACCGGCCCGCAACCGCAAAGTTAAAACTCAACCCGCATCCGCAACCCGCATTTTTTTAAAATGCTGATCCGCACCCGCACCCGCGCGATCAAAACCGCAACCGCACCCGCAACCCGCTTTTTTGTCTGTTTCTATATGTTCTACGTTGTTGTCGTTATTCCTTTTTAGAGGGTAAAGGGGGATTTATCAAACAATAAGTAAGCTTAGTCTTGAATAGCAGTAATTTACATTAATTTAATATAAACGTAAAATCAACAAATTCACGTTTAATTTTTAATTTGGACTTTTACCAACAACCCGCACCCGCCCCGCACCCGCAGCCGAAATTACTCTTTTTATCCGCAACCCGCCATGATTGAGTGGATATCCGCGGATAACCCGCGGATATCCGCGGATATGCAGGTCTCTAACTATAATATAGTTTCAGAATATGCTGAAAGTTAACATGAATTAGACTGACCCTGAAGGAAGCATTATAGTGAATCTAAGTAGCAAAAGACGCAAACTATTTCGCATCAAAAGTGATCTCACTCCCATAAGAAACAGAAGGTCGGTCTCTCTACTCTCTACCACAGATCTCAATGCTCAATTTTGATGCTAGTCAACTAGAAGACAATAATTACAACTAATGCAACAATTTGACAGCTAATTATAACAATCATTAATTGTAGTATTAGTGCATTAGGCTAGTCAACTAGTGTCAAAATAGAGTGGTTATAGTCGAGCTCTCAGCTGTTACTAGAACCGATGTTTAGTAGGATACGTTATACCAATAATTATGTGCCTATGAGGGCACAAAAGTATTATTGTTAAAGTATTTGTTCTCATAACCCAGTTTTATTCGATAGACTATAAATAGAATAAAGCCACCGTTAAAATATGGGTTACTGTCGTATCAATAGATTTCAGTACATTTAAATAGTTCGCTAACTGCCAGAACCGGCAATCGAACCCTAGACCTTCTGCATTTGAAGCAGAAATAATATGCAGAAACATTCTTATGTTGAGTACAGTCACAGCCCGGATGATGAGTGCCAAGCACCCAACATTATTTTCAACAACCACGTACATACAATGCAAGTGAAAGTCAACAATGTACTTATTGACATTGCCATACACTTTGATGATGGTATACGGGCTCAATAATGGATTGGGGAGAATGGAGTTTTTTGTGAGCAAACATTTCAATGCCGTTCCATTTGCGTTTTCTGAAATATCGATGAAAACATACTTTGTGAGGAGTGAAGCTCAATCCTTTTTGGTCCAATTATCTTTATAAGTTGTTTGCTAGGTCCTATTTAAGTTAGGAATATTCAAGGAAAATGACATAACACGTTTAAGCTTTCCATTTAATTTTAGACACAATCCATCTATAATTTAATAATTTATATTATTGTTGAGATACGGGTGATAAGACTATGTCAAACTTCACTTAAACGTTATTACTTATTAATACTTTTAACATGCATCTTACGTCGTACACTATATCACATCGTAAATTACAAAACCGTTCTACATCCGTAGCTTTCTAACTTAGTTACAATATATAGTTTTTAATAAAATTAAAAACACGAGGGGTTGTTCTGCCACGTCGGTAACACTCACCAACATTCATGTTTATGCGTTTCAGGACTGCTCTGGGCAGGGGCGTAGCCAGGATTTTGGTTCGGGTGGGGGATGACTTTTCCGAAAACGAGGTGGCGCCTAAGGCGAAGCCCCAGCCGCCGGAGGCGAAATTTTTTTTGAAGGCTGTTAATTTTAGGTGCCTAAAACTAGTTTTAAGGTGAATTTGATTCGTAGCGTAGTTTGCTAATTTTTAGATGGTGTGTAAACGTTTCCTCAAAACCGGAATTTTTGTCGCCCAGGCAGCGTGAAGTCGGGACACGGGACATTCCCTTCAAAACGGGACTGTCCCAGTCATTCCAGGACGGGTGGTAACCCTTAAAAAACATTGCCGAAAGGGGGTGGGGGAGCGGCTGGATGTATGTTTTAACAAAATACAGAGTAGTTTGCAGCCGACATACTGTAATTTGTTTCGGACCCATTAGAAGCATTGGATTTATGATTATTCGAGAAATAGGTTTTTCAATGGAATAATAATTGTTATTATAATCTACAAATAAGAGTATAATTGCGTTTTGAGAATAAACACTTTTTTTTCGGGGGGGGGGGGGATCGAACACCCTGATCCCCCCCCCCCTCGCTACGCCTCTGGCTCTGGGTCCCTTCGTCATAACGACTGTCGTTCTACAATGCACAACAACTGCACAGCGACTGTGTAGTTGAATAAAATAAATAAATTCACAGTTAGAGTCTACCCAATCAGTAACTGTAATGACTGTCGTTCTGACGAAGGGACCCACAGCGGTCCTGAAACGCATAAACATGAATGTTGGTGAGTGTTAGTGACGTGGCAGAACAACCCCTCGTGTTTTTAGTTTTATTAAAAACTATATATTGTTACTAAGTTAGAAAGCTACGGATGTAGAACGGTTATGTAATTTACAATGTGATATAGTGTACGACGTAAGATGCATGTTAAAAGTATTAATTACGTTATATAGGCCCTATACAGTATACATGTACATAATACATAATACAGTATACAGTACAGTACAGTATACAGTACAGTACAGTATACAGTACAGTACAGTATACAGTACAGTACAGTATACAGTACAGTACAGTATACAGTACAGTACAGTATACAGTATACAGTACAGTACAGTATACAGTATACATAATATACATTCATATCTGCATCACATACATACACACATTATAAGTTATTGTGTAGACCAAACCGTGATGACCACCACGCAAGTTAATTAGTTATCTGTGACTCAGAACAAATTTCAAAATTTCACTTTAGGAGTAAACCATCTTTAATTTGCGTTACTTTTTATGTATGATTGATATTTAGCAGACCCTATACATTCAAACAATTTTCATACATTTCACAACTATCATACTTAATACATTGTATAATTCAATGTATTGCATCTTGATCTTTCTTGTTTACTTTTATTTTTTACACAATGATGTAAGCTGCATGCATCACATCTGCATCATACTTGTTTCATACACTTTGCCTCAAAACATTACGCACTTGTGAATACAGTAGAATAATTTCTAAAATGTCATATTTAGGTAACAAATCATCCTTAACTTCCAGTTTATTCTTTAAGTGTGATGAATAATTATGAGATCATACATATTTCAAACTTAGTAGGCATATGTCATCATACTTTTCATCATACATTGTGTATTGTATAGTACAATGTATTGCATATTGATCCTTCTTCTTTACTTTTATTATTTACATCATGATCTAAGATTCATACATCATGTCCTCATCATACTTACTGCATACACTTGAACAAACACACGAGAACATTACACACGTAAATACAATAGAAGAATTTTGAAAATTTTACTTTCGGCAAGGCATACTGTCAATATTGCTTTACATTCACGTTGACCCATTAGTAGGGAATTGTGGCTTTCACCATATTTATAAACAAAACGTTTCGTGCAATATAAGGAAGGTTTACACAAATTACTAGTGATTATTGACCAGCCTCCGTGATTAAGCCACAGGGTTCTTTCATTGGCTATGAGTGAGAATACTCCACTCTGATTGGCTGTGCCAAAGGTTTGTCTTGACTTGACTTAGGAATTGAACATATTTCAATTCCTTGGTCAAGTCAAGACAAACCTTAGTCACAGCCAATCAGACCGCAGTATTCTCACTCATAGCCAATGGAAGAACCCTGTGGCTTAATCACGGAGGCTAGACACTAATCACTAGTCATTTATGTAAACGGCCCTGTAGCCTAAAAATATTAACCTTTGCTAATTCTTCACTAGTGACGAGTTAATGAAAATGTAAAATATAATATTGATAGTGCTTTGCCAAAATACTTTCTATTTTTGTTTAACATTGTGTAAGACCCTTTCAAGAGGCTAGACGTAGGACATGTCACACCAATTTAGATCAATAAGTGAGCAATATTTGAGAAGTCTAAACATTTTCTGAATAAAAGAGCAAATAATATGCAGTGGATATCACACAAAACATAGCCCCCCCAACCCCCACCCGCAAATCATGAGTGTAGTTTATGGACAGTCATTAAGGTTCACTCCTCACAAATTCGTCTGGTTGTGTTGCACGTTTATGTTGGCGCTAGGGCTAGTTCGCGCTCGTTCCCATATCAATAGAATTAAATTTAAATTCTTCTTTTCCATAGACTAATGTTATATGGATATTTATTGTTGCTGTTCAACATTTAAACTTAGTAAATCCTTGATTTTGAGCAGCTGACTTGTTGATAGGCAGACGGGCTCGAATATCTGGTCCATGTCTCAGTGGCTCTTGTCGCCACACAATGTCGGAACAGTTGGGCTCGAATGTCTGGTCTTGTCGCCGCACAATGTTGGAACAGTTGGGCTCGAATGTCTGGTCTTGTCGCCGCACAATGTCGGAACAGTTGGGCTCGAATGTCTGGTCTTGTCGCCGCACAATGTCGGAACAGTTGGGCTCGAATGTCTGGTCTTGTCGCCGCACAATGTCGGAACAGTTGGGCTCGAATGTCTGGTCATGTCGCCGCACAATGTCGGAACAGTTGGGCTCGAATGTCTGGACTTGTCGCCGCACAATGTCGGAACAGTTGGGCTCGAATGTCTGGTCTTGTCGCCGCACAATGTCGGAACAGTTGGGCTCGAATGTCTGGTCTTGTCGCCGCACAATGTCAGAACAGTTGGGCTCGAATGTCTGGTCTTGTCGCCGCACAATGTCGGAACAGTTGGGCTCGAATGTCTGGTCTTGTCGCCGAACAATGTCGGAACAGTTTTTACGATGCTCGTCGCTGAACAAGTTTCCGTGTCTGCAACGCAAATGTATTCCTACTTGCATTCGTAGCGTTCTTAAGCGTAAACTGGCGTAAACATTTTTTATTGCTCTACAACCAGACTAAATTCAGGGATTTCTACATAGGGTTTGCATAACATCCGTTTATTTTGACTGGTTATCAAGGGAAGCGCCCATATGGAATAGAACCCAAATTTTTTCGAAACGAACTTGGCCGATACCAAACCGAAGTTTTTTTTATGGCTTGTGTCTATTTTTCTTATGATGACCATTACCACAGATAACTAATTAACTATTAGTTATCTGTGCCATTACAGATTAGGGTAGTTCTGATACATCTGCCAATATTTTATATCCCTACCTTCAGCTG
This sequence comes from Isoperla grammatica, assembly GCA_945910005.1. NCBI lineage: Eukaryota > Metazoa > Arthropoda > Insecta > Plecoptera > Perlodidae > Isoperla > Isoperla grammatica. The sequence continues at coordinate 47,909,376 of OX246742.1, read as the reverse complement.
TTGACATAATAATGAACCCACCGAACCCCCCTACGACCCATCAGCTAAGATGGCAGTAAACGCCCCACTATACGATGCATAAGCGGATGTTTTCGGTTTGGCGATGTTCGGTTTTCATAAATTTGGCTTCTACCGCTGTTCCGCACTCCTGCCAACAACACTGCTGGAAGGGTACGATTGGATTTGGTGTGGATGGGGGGAAGTTTCCAGAATGTCTTTAATATGTTTGTATTTTCATATAAGTACATCTAGAAGCTCGTACTGGAATAAGATTGGTGCACTGCAATAAATGAAACATTGTCTGTAATAAAAAAATTGTATCCCTGCCTACCAAATTATTTTACTCTAGCCGACGCTGTAGGAGCTGCGAGTGGTGGAAAGGTATGTGCATGCAATGAAATTAGTGAGATTTTTTTTAAAATAGCCGTTCCTGGCGGCGGCCTCACATTAGACACCAGCGGTGGGTCTCCCCCTAAGGGGTGTAACATCCCAACCAATCAAATTCAGAGCTTTGAAATTTAAATATTGAATTGTAGGTTATGTGCTCTGCTATTTTGGGTTCAATACCTAATTTTAATTGTAGTTTCATACAGCGATTTTGGCTAAGCTTGGTTCGATACCCAACTTAAGCCGCCGCATGCATTGCTTTTTTACAAGTAGGGTTATGGCCGGTATCATTGCGTAGGACTAGTTTTGAGGTTATGTCGGCTACTTAGCAAGCCAACGGCATCTAGGCTCAATAATGGTATGTTCGATTGGCCTGTCGGTGCACACTTTGTGCAACTGCGACCTGTTGCACTGCCATTTTCATAAAGTAGGGTTAGGTGCAGCCATTTACTTAAGCCCGGTTTACACACCGTAATAAGGTTTAACAAAGTTGAATCAAGCTAGTAGCATCATGGCGTTCACATAACTTCCTAAGATTTAAGGGCTAGGACGAAAGTTGAAACTATTCCAACTTGTTAGCTCTTATCCCAAAAATTCTTAGCCCAGCCAATGAGAGACGAGCTTTTATAAATCCGGCCAATGGTAGCGATCCTAGTAAATCAGTTTGGAAAATACTTTCCTTAGAACGAAATATTAAATGTTAAACCTTATTCCGGTGTGTAAACCCACCATTAGCAAGCTTACCTCGTTAGGTTATTGGACTAGATTACTGTAGACGCCATGTTCGGCGGACTGGGGGGTGTATAGTAAGTTCAGTTGTCCGCTGTCATTCCCGCACCGGCGGGCGTATAGCCTCTGATAGTCCCGCCCGCGGCCGCATAAAAATCTTGCGGACATTTTATACGTCCGCGAGACTAAATGTCCGCCGCGGCGGACGTATAAAAATTTTGCGGGCATTTAGACTAATGTCCGCCGTGGCGGACGGGACTCAGAGGCTATACGCCCGCCGTTGCGGGAATGAAGGCAGACAACCAAACGCCACCCCGTCGGCCGAACATGGCGTCTATCCTAGGCTTGCTTAATCGAACATACCATCAAATGAGCCTAGGTGCAGTTGGCTTGCTAAGTAGCCGAAATAACCTCTACACTAGTCCTAGGCAATGATACCGGCTATAACCCTACTTTTAAAAAAGCAATGCGGCGTAAGTTGGGCATCGAACCAAGCATAGCCAAAATCGATGTATGAAACTACAATTAAAATTGGGTATTGAACCCAAAATAGCAAAGCACATAACCTACAATTCAATATTTAAGTTTCAAAGCTCTGAATTTGATTGGTTGGGATGTTACACCCCTTAGGGGGAGACCCACCGCTGGTGTCTAATGTGAGGCCGCCGCCAGGAACGGCTTTTAAAAAAAATCTCACTAATTTCATTGCATGCACATACCTTTCCACCACTCGCAGCTCCTACAGCGTCGGCTAGAGTAAAATAATTTGGTAGGCATGGGATACAATTTTATTATTACAGACAATGTTTCATTTATTGCAGTGCACCAATCTTATTCCAGTACGAGATGTACTTATATGAAAATACAAACATAATTAAGACATTCTGAAAACTTCCCCCCATCTAGACTACACCAAATCCAATCGTACCCTTCCAGTCTATTTAGTTGGCAGGAGTGCGGAACAGCGGCAAACACAGTAGAAGCCAAATCGGGAACATGAAAAGTGAGCGAATTCTTAACTGCGCGAAAAGTAAAGTGCGCGAAAGGACACTGAGCAAAACGTAAACTGCGCGACAGGACACTGAGCGAAAAGTAAAGTGAGCGAAAAATAAAGTGCGCGAAACATGAAGTGCGCGAAAAGTAAAGGGAGGGAATAGTAAAGTGGAGCGAAACGTAAACTGCGCCAAAGGAGACTGAGCGAAAAGTAAAGTGAGCGAATAGTAAAGTAAGCGAAACGTAAACTGTGTGAATGGACACTCAACGAAATTTTTCGCTCACTTACGACTTCGCTCACTTTCCATGTAGCCGCCAAATTAATGAAAACCGAACATTGCCAAACAGAAAACATCTGCTTATTTATCGTATAGTGGGGCGTTTACTGCTACGTTAACTGACGAGTCGTAGGGGGGGTTCGGTGGATCGATTACAACTGTTCCGACATTGTTCGGCACCAAGAGCCACGGAGACACGGACCAGATATTCGAGCCCGTCTGCCTCTCAACAAGTCAGCTGCTCGAAATCAAGGATTAACAAAGTATTAATGTTTTGAGTGTTAAACAGCAACAATAAATATCCATATAACATTAGCCTATGGAAAAGCAGAATTTAAATTTAATTCTATTGATATGGGAAGGAGCGCGAACTAGCCCTAGCGCAAACATAAACGTGCAACACAACCAGACAAACTTGTGAGGAGTGAACCTTAATGACTACACCCATGAATTGGGGGGGGGGGGGGGGGGGGGGGGGGCTATGTTTGGACCTACATCTAGCCTCTTGAAAGGGGTCTTACACAATGTTAAACAAAAATATAAATTATTTTGGCAAGGCATTATTAATATTATATTTTACATTTTCATTGGCTCATCGCAAGGGTTTATATTTTTAGCTATATTGCAAGAAACTGTTTATAAATACCTATGGTGAAATCCACAATTCCCTAATAATGGGTCAGCGTGAATGTAAAGCAATATTGACAGTATGTCTTGCCTAAAGTAAAATTTTCAAATTGTTCTTTTGTATTCACGTGTGTAATGTTTTTGTATGTTTGTTCAAGTGTATGGACAAGATGTATGAATCTTAGAACATGATGTAGATAATTAAAGTAAACCAGAAAGATCAATATGCAATACATTGTACTATACAATGCACGGTGTATGATGAAAAGTATGATGCCATATGCCTACGTTTGAAATATGTATGATCAATAATTATACATCACACTTAAAGCGTATATTGGAAATTATGGATGATTTGTTACCTAAACATGACAATTTCCAAATTGTTTTACTGTATTCACAAGTGCGTAATGTTTTGAGGCAAAGTGTATGAAACCAGTATGATGCAGATGTGATGCATGCAGCTTACATCATGGTGTAAATAATAAAAGTAAACTAGAAAGATCAAGATGCAATACATTGTATTATACAATGTATTAAGTATGATAGTTGTGAAACGTATGAAAAATGTTTGTATGTATAGGGTCTGCTAATTATCAATCATACATAAACAGTAACGCAAATTAAAGATGGTATGCTCCTAAAAGTGAAACTTTGAAATTTGTTCTGTGATATTAATTTATAACAGTGTAAGTATGATGTGGGTATGAGTACACATCATGAGTCTTGCATCACGGTTTGGTCTACACAATAACTTATGTATATGTATGTATATATATATATATATATGTTGATTTTCAAGTTTTCGCGGACATAAGTAATGTTATTGTTCACCATTTTCTGGGTTTCGTCACACGATATAAATTGAGTAGGTGGTTTAAAGACATGATGGTTTGAAGACATGTGAGGACAACACGCCCAGCGAGATTCGAGGCCCCATAACAAGAAGCATGGCTAGGGCTAAAACGCTTCAGGCTTCGATTCCCGCCAATGGCAGTGACAGGATGACAACACGCGGATGCGCGCGCAACGTAGGAAGACCCGAGATTCCCAGTCGTGCAGAGAGTACCGAACGGAGAACAACGCGTCGTGGTGACCCTGGTTAATGGGGGATGTTATTCCCTCGAAACGTCGGGTGAGGTGGGGTAAGTTTAAACCACCTACTCAATTTATATCGTGTGACGAAACCCAGAAAATGGTGAACAATAACATATATATATATATATATATACTGAATATATAACGCAATTAATACTTTTAATGTGCATCATACGTCGTACACTGTAGCGCACCCACCCTATTCACTATTAATTTTTTCGTAATTAATATTATTATCATGTTTTTCTTATTGTTATTACTTATTATTACTAATTGTTATTAGCTTTGACCTTAGTTCCTGAAGGTCATCACCCTCCTTTTCAACTTTTTGGATTTTAATTTCACCCTTTTGGTTACATTAATTAAAAATGTATGTTCATTCTGCTGACTTGAGCTAGTCAAATTACTTCAAGTATGGGTTGGCACCCTTAGCCCACTTGTCTGTAATGCTACAACACTATATCACATTGTAAATTACATAACCATTAGATTTCTAACTTAGTTGTAGTAAGAATATATTTTTTTTTTATAAAATTAAAAACACAACGGGTTGTTTCGCCACGTCGGTAACACACCAAAATTCATGTTTACGCGTTTCAGGACTGCTCTGGGTCCCTTCGTCATAACGACTGTCGTTCTACAATGCACAACAACTGCACAGCGACTGTGTAGTTGAATGACTGTCGTTCTGACGAAGGGACCCACAGCGGTCTTGAAACGTGTAAACATGAGTTTTGGTGTTACTGAAGTGGCGGAACAACCCGTCGCGTTTTTAATTTTATTAAAAAATATACATTGGTACTAAAACTAAGTTAGAAAGCTAAGGATTTAGCACGGTTATGAAATTCACAATGTGATACAGTGTATGACGTAAGATGCATGTTAAAAGTATTAATTACGTTTAAAGAAAGTTTGACGTAGTCTTATCCCCATACCTCAACAACCCCTCAACAATAATATAAATTATAGATGGATTGTGTCTAAAATTAAATGGAAAGCTTAAACGTGTTATGTCATTTTCCTTGAATATTCCTAACTTAAATAAGACCAACCATACAACTTATAAAGGTAATTGGACCAAAAGGGTTGAGCTTCACTCCTCACAAAGTATGTTTTCATCGACGTTAAAGAAAACGCAAATGGAACGGCATTGAAATGTTTGCTTACAAAAATTCCATCCTCCCCGATCCATTATTGAGCCCGTATACCATCATCAAAGTGTATGGCAATGTCAATAAGTACATTGTTGACTTTCACTTGCATTGTATGTACGTGGTTGTTGAAAATAATGTTGGGTGCTTGGCACTCATCATCCGGGCTGTGACTGTACTCAACGTTAGAAAAGGTATTAGATCGCGATGTTTCTGCATATTATTTCTGCTTCAAATACAGAAGGTCTAGGGTCGATTCCCGGTTCTGGCAGTTAGTGAACTATTTAAATGTACTGAAATCTATTGATACGACAGTAACCCATATTTTAACGGTGGCTTTATCCTATTTATAGTCTATCCAATAAAAGCGGGTTATGAGGACAAGTACTTCAACAACAATACTTTTGTGCCCTCATAGCAAGGAGGCACATAATTATTGGTAGGTAATGTCTCCTACTGAAAATCAGTTCTAGTAACTGAGGGCGTACCTCACCACTCTATTTTGACGCTAGTTGGCTAGCCTAATGCACTAATACAACAATCAATGAATGTTATAATTAATTGTCATTAACGGTTGCATTAGTTCATTAGGCTAGACGACTAGCATCAAAATAGAGCATTGAGATACACCTCTGACTCTGAGTAGAATAAAAGTGTTTTGTTTTTATTTTGTTTGCTGCTTGCAAAGGCAGCATTAATATACATTTCCACTTACTAACTCAAATTCGATTTGCCATTTAAAATACACGGTGTAATCTTTTATTTAAATTTGCAACGTTTGGTATCTTATTAACAGGGTGTTCGGCGAATAAAAATCGAATACTGATATTGTCCAATATTATCCAAATCAATATTTTTCTACCAATTTGTAACAAAAGTATAGTTTCTGTAATATTTCCCCCAAAACGTTGATCTTCACTCCCTCCCCTCCAATAGAGAACCTAAGTAGCAAAGGCACTAACTATTTCGGGTGACAATTAATGATCTCACTCCCATAAGAAACAAACGGACGGCAGTCAACTTTGCACTGTGGTATCGCCGAAGGTGACAAATATAAGGTATTTGGTTAGCAAGACGAGAAGGTCTGTTCTTTTCTTCATTGGTTACAATTTCACTCTAGTCGGTAGCTATCACGGAATTTAAATGAGAGCGAGTTACACAAATCCATGTTAGCAGCTGCGCATGCGCAAATGAATCACTTGTAGCTGACGTCCGCTCCCGAAAATCTAAATAATACGGGGTTCAGATGCTCTGACGCCGGCGTATAGCGTTAGTCATTGGCCAATCAGGCAACAGAGCGTCGTACGCGACTTGCCCAACGACTAATGCTATATGTCGGCGTTGGACCATGAGAACCCAGCATAATGCGTCTAGACGTTTAAAATGCGGCTGTTCTCGTTTCTACAGTAACAAATTTCTTCAGAGAAGTACAAATATTTGTTGATCGATTGATCAATCAATAAATTGTTGGTTCAAAGAACTTCATTACTGTAGAAAAAAGAACAGCCTTTTATTTACCTACTCATTCACTTAACCGTTACTTAGTAATAGTATACCCCTCTTGAGAGAGAGCGAATTGACACATTTAATAAGAATCACAGAAAAAGAATTAAAAAACATTACTTATTCACATACATACATACATCATACATGCATCATACATACATACATATGCCAACCATACATACATCATACATACAAACATACATCATACATACATACACACATGTAAATACATCATTCATACATACACACACATACATACATACATACATACATACATGCATCATACATACATACTGTACATCATACATACATCAAACATCATACATACATACATACATCATTCATACATACATACATGTACATACATACATGCATCAGACATACATACATATACCAACCATACATACATACAAACATACATCATTCATACATACATACATACATACATCAGACATACATACATGCATCAGACATACATACATACATGTACATACATCATTCGTTCATACATACATACATCAGACATACATATACCAACCATACATGCATCATACCAGTGTTGGGTAAGTTCCTTAAAAAATGGACCTAGTTCCAGTTCCAGTTCCACGTAAGGAAAAAGGAACTCTTTCCAGTTCCAAGTTCCTCTAAAAAAAAGGAACTGGGGCGTTCCTTAGTTCCTTTCAAAATGGAACTAAGTTCCTAAATAGTTCCTTTCCGCAAACAACAATTTTTCTTTGGATATTGCCGAGCGGGATACTAGCCATCGACTCATTAGTCATTGATTATTATCCAGGTTTATGTATTAGGCCTACACCAAGAACATTGACTAAAAGTAAAAGGTTAGTTTATATTCTTAATTCTTAATGCATTACAATTTATATTAATTATTAATAACTGTTATAATTAATTTAATTTAATTTTTTAAATTACATTCAATGCCAAGGGTTCGCAAATAACGCCTAAAATATGGTTGAGATTTGTAGGAATGAAAATGAGGATATTGTATTGAAAATCACACCTGTGTAGGAGGGGTCGGACGGTTGATCAGTTATAAGTGACATGACACGCTTATTCCGCACGAGCGATTTGGGATTAGTCACCGGTTTCGGGTCTTCAACTTGCGCCGGTGTGCGACTAATTGGAGACCCCACGCGGGGGTGGCGTAGCAGGTGGAGGGTTGGGATGGGTAGACAAGAATGAAATATTACAAAAAAAGTTATTTTAGATTTCTCGTTTCTGTCATCTTGTAAGTAAACTATGTTTTGGCGCTTTCGTCCTTCATGCTTGTACAGTCAAGTAAAAATAAAAGGAACTTATGAAAATAAGTTACAGTTCCTAGAAAATTGGAACTATGGCGTTCCACAGTTCCTGGGTGGAATAAAGGAACTATACCGTTCCTTAGTTCCTTAAAAAGGAACTAGTTCCTAGGAACGGAACTAAAAACATCCGTTCCTACCCAACATTGCATCATACATACATACACACACACACACATACATACATACATACCTACATACATGTACATACATCATACATGCATCAGACATACATACATGTACAATTGTACATACATCATACATGCATTAGACATACATACATATACCAACCATACACACACACACACACACACACACACACACGCACACACACGCACGCACACGCACACACACACACACACACACACACACACACACACACACACACACACACACACACACATACATACATACATACATACATACATACATATACATACATCATACATGCATCAGACATACATCATACATACATACATACAACATATTAAACATGTGTCAGCGTTATTTAGAAGAGACGGGGGCGTACGTCAGCTGCAAGTGATTCAACTGCGCATGTGCGGCGGCTAACATGGATTTGTATAACTCGCTCTCATTTAAGTTCCGTGATAGCTACCAACAAAATTGTAACCAATGAAAAAAAGAACAGATTCACGCCATGCGTGCTCATCAATACCTTCCCAGATATGACAGTGCAAAGTTGACCGACCTTCCGTTTCTTATGGGAGTGAGATCACTTTTGATGCGAAATAGTTTGCGTCTTTCGCTACTTAGGTTCCCTATATAATGCTTCCTTCAGGGTCAGTCTAATTCGTGTTAACTTTCAGCATATTCTGAAACTAAATTATAGTAGTACCGGTACCTACTGCAAAGATCTACAATTAATGTTTCAATAATTCAACGGAGAGTTCATTCAGTAGTATTGGCGAGTGTATATGGGTTGGCTGTCTAATGCTTCGTACCTTTCAACATAATCTAGTCGGCCAGTAGCAGAACACAAGTGCATGGAGATAGTACGGATTCAAGTGTTTCGCGCATGTGTTTCCATTCTGAAACAAGCCGACTGGCATAATTTCTTGAATGTACAAAATTGCAGACAACAGACACTGCATTGGCATTCTACTATACAATACACACTCAATGGTAGTATGTGAGAACAAGCCCAGTTACTAAGTAAAAAGGGCCTGGCTATACTGCTGTTCAAAGATGTGAAGAGGAAAGTTGACCGACACCTGAAGTTTGCCCCACCTAAATGACGACGCTAGAGTTCTTGCTCCCGAAATGTGATATATTTTGATATAACGATTCTAACTTAAACTTGATCCATAATTCCATACTGTGGAGGAAATAGTCCCGTTAGAATAACCTTTCAAAGAACCAACGTACGAATCATTAAGTCTGCATTTCTTAAATGGAAAACCCTTCCCTAAATAAAACTACATTTAAGACCTACATTCTCCTTTCCAGTGGCTGCAAAGTCACGACAATCACAAAACATTCACCATTTCCAACCGCGAAAAAGTTCTCCGTAAATAACTGGCGAGATTATGTTTCCATATTAATTTTGTGTCGGTCTATTCCGTATCAAGAGGGCGACCCACGACACTATTGTTATTAGATAGGTCACCATCAATATCAGTTCCTGCTATCGTAATAGATTTCAGTCAACAGGTTTTTAAACCAATAATATGCAAAACTAATTTTATCACGTGATAATCGGATAAGTCGAGACGGACGAGTGTACGGGCGCAGTTTGCATGTTTCCAGGTGCGCAATGTACAGGTACATCATTATGTGTTTGTGGGTGTTCTGTGTACGTCTGTTAGGTGTCGAAACAATAACGAAATGTCTTACCTTACAAGAAAATACAAATTTGAACCCAAAAACTATACTGGAATAAGACTGTTGCAGTAAAATTTTGATACAAACAGAAATTCACAATTAATACCTGAAATAAATACACGGGTACAGTAGCGGCTTCAACGTATCCATATCAAGTTTGCATTAGTAACCATCCTCTAAGCAAATGAATAACCAAGGGTACAGAGTACTGTAGCACACGGACCACCTTAGTTATAATACAGTCAAGCTTTGTAAGGGCATGTTTCAGAGTCCAAGAAAAAGTGGACATCATGAATGTGATGATGAGCATTTATCAACAAATAGGAAATTCTTAGGTGTTGCCTATTACAGTAATTAGGCAATGTATTAATTTATATTTTACCAAAGAAGTAAATATAATTATGGTAAATTACTAAATACTCAACAGAGATATTAAGCAAGTCATGGGAGAATCTTCCCAATTCCCTAAACGACGACCCCCCCCCCTTCATGTCACTGGGTGGGGGGGAGAGTACAGTAGCCCTTGGGGAAATGGATTAGGTACATAGTAAACTACAACGAATAATCTGTACCTAACCAGTTTCTGTACCGTACACTGAAAGATGTTAGCCCAAAAAATGGAGTAGCACGCTGGTCCCTAAACCCAAATGTAAAGCTGGATAGGAGGCCAAGATATGTATATAATAGTACAAAAACATACATTTTGCAACCAACAAAATCTAAGAAATCAAATACATAAATAAACTAGTGAAGAATATTGAACTAACCATGCTTTGCCAGAGCGTAGACGGTTACACTACAGTACACTAGTTATTCATCATTTATCAAGGACACATTCCACCCTCCCGAGATAATGCATTGAAGGTGAGTCCTGCCCTAATTCACATTTTCTAAAACATGAATAAGCACACTGTATGGAGTATAAAATATATGCTCTTTTAAGACGATCGAAAGATTTTAAAAATATATTTGGTTGAGGCATATGATAATTAAAACCGGCATTGTGAAGAATAAAGTAAACAGGGCTTAACATCTAGGTGTAAACCAAATACATATTTGAAACGTGATTATTCTTGTATAGACCTTACCCTCACTAGAACAATCAAGGTCAAGATTTTGAGATTAGATTTTGTATTTGAGGTTTGTGTTTAGATTTTGTTGTTGCAAGACTTAAATTTCTTGCACTGCAAATTTGTTTTCGATAACCAACAAAACGAATCGTAGAAGACAATATTTTACAATTAAGTAATTATTTTAAAAGACTCGGGCACAAATGCATAATTTACACTCAAGCCCTCCTCAGCCTCACCTAACCACCTATCACAGAGCCGTCCACATGACAATGCAGCTCTGTGATTGGTGGTTGGGAGAGGCTGAGTTGAGGAAGGCTCGAGACTGGACTATGCATACGGACCTCAGTGACCTTAGATTATAGCGCAGGTAAGGTGAATACAACAGATAAAATCTCAACTATGTATGTGGCTTACATCGAGGTGTTTGTCATATTTTTCATATAACCATATGGCATATACTTAACAGTTCCACCATAATGGTTTTGACACTCGTATATTGTGCTTTGTGCATTGGGGTGGAATCACCTTAATGGAAATAACCCCAATTCATGCAGTGGAGGGGAGAGGGTAGTACATGCAGTACATCACGATTAACTAGGTGATTTTCAGTGCAAAGTTAACTATCTAGTCTGTAAAGATTCTATTCGGTGTAGTCTCTAGTAACTAGTAGAATGTAAGTGGATGGGGTTTAGCATGTAGACACAGTGAGAGTGAAGAATGGCAAACCGAACAACTTGTAAGGGAAATGTTATTGACCAAAACATGAGCAATTTCCCCCCCTGTTCACCACGCTAGCTGTCCATTTGATCTAAGGTGACACTACTTCTACTTGTTTGTGATTTTAACAAATAGGCCTAACAAATGATCAAATAGAAATGATACCCGGCTTTCAAAAGGTCCTTAACATATAAATAAATTATGAGTGGACAGACATCCATGCGTGGCAAGCATGTTGTTAAAAAATGCCAATAAATAATGCATTCTAATTAGTATTGTACTCAAGAGGAATCGGATCTTAAGCATGAAAACTGCTTAACAAAGTTTGACTGTATCCAGAATTACAATACATTTTCCTTTAAATGTATCTGCAAACCCACCCGTTATCGGTACAAGTTTAGATACAGGTTCAAGCCGCTACTGCATCAGTACATGAACAATAACACCATGGGATACTGTATGACTGCAGAGCTGTAAGCATTGCTACCCAGATAATGTGCAGTATGCCCCTGCAATACAGATGGCTGCGGTATGGACTAAACCTTACCCGCGTGCCATGTGTGTGGCAGACTGAGATATTCAATTGGCTGTTGTGTTTGCTTTTATTCTTCGGAACATAACTTCGTTCACAAGTCAATAATAAATTAATAATAATAGTTTACCAGATATTTTCTTAGTAATTTACTAGATTAGAAGCTCGCTTGCTTGAGCATACCCGAGGTAGGCACGACTGCTCGTAATGTGTTCTTCGTGTCGTACGGTATCCCATAGTTACGATAACAGTTTAAATGATCTGCAGGGCGGTTCTGTATGAGTGACGATAGGTTTATCAGCGGTTTGGATCGTTACTCAAGGCATGGCAAGGCAATGATTTGACTTACTGCCTCCTTCTAACAACCGAAACCGGTGAAAAACCTATCGTTGCACATTCAGAATCGCCCTGCAGGAGCCAGATTCATATGTTTTATCAATAGGCAGCATACTTTCAATATCACAGATCCAGGTTCGTCACTAGCAAATTTATGTCCCAGACTTTGGTCTGCTTAGCAAAATTCACTATTAACATTATAGTCGGAATTGTTCTTTCAAAGATGATCCCAATATGCCAGCAACTTTACAATCCACCAAACATGTAGCTTGACACGTGAGTGTTTATTTCTAGTGAAAATAACTTCTTTGAGGTTTTAGAAACTGACGTCACCGGGAATGAGTAAGGAATGCAAGGATGCACATAATAAACTGTATAGATGTCCGGATGTCCCTAAATGAAAATCAGTTCTTATAACTTATGGGTAGACTTAAATGCACATTTATTTTTATTTAAGTGCATGCACAAAACGAAAATGAAAAGAAATGCAATATTGTAACTTTGGGTTTTTTAAGTGATGGATATGTTGATAAGGTTGTATAGTTCAAATGGCTTAAACTGTTTATTTTGATGCGAAACAGTGATTACGGAAGTGACCTTTAAATGGAGAACGTTAACTGGCTGTGAAAATGGCCAACGACATTGAGATGAAGAAAAATCAAACTTTGTGATCTTTTGCATTCTCTGACGGAATTGAGAAAGGCGTTGCATGCCTACAATAACTTTTACGAAACATACTTGAACATCTTCAGACATCGTTCCCGTTTCCATTCTCATTACCGGGTGATTGCAGGAGACTATCGTCAATCAGGCTGTGTAGAGCACTGTTGTCAGACTTTGAATCAGCTTAAGGGCAAAGGATAGTCTCTACGTCAAAAACCGCAGAAAATGTTCATTATTAAATAATATCTCAAGATTGCAACAAGAAAGCAAAAATCTAAATCAGCAGCGAACTTTGCTTTGGTAAGCCCTACAGATTGAATAAAATATTATAACCATTAGCGTAGTATTTTGATTATAATTCGATAATTAGTAATAAAATTAATTATTTAGAAAAAAACATACTGATTGTAATATAAGTCACGACTTAGCACATTCAATGTGTAGGGCTTACTAAACCACAGTGTGCTGTTGATTAAGATTTTTGATTTCGAAGCCCATTCTTGTGATATAAATTAAAAATGAAAATTTGTTGCGGTTTTTGACGTAGGTGTATCCTTCCCTGTTAAACCTTGGAGATAAAACGTTTTGTGAATCTGGCCCAAGGAAATCCATCTATTCCTGAAATTTGTCATGGGCTGAAGAAATTCATTTTCCCTCATATTAAAATATATGGGTAAGGTTTTGAGGCTCAAGTTTTACCAACCAAAAATAATTCCCTGTTGGCAGTACATTGTCAAAACTTGCAATAACCATAATAATATAGTGGCTGTTTTATGTCCACAAAGCCAGATTCTGAATTAAAAAACTTTGTTGGCGACTTAATTTGAGCATTGCTACTAGCTGGCAATGGAGGTGAGTCACCTCAGCCCACGTCAGATTTTAGGAAAAGACATCCGAAACCAAGGGTACAACATTTCTTTCGCCCATTCAGAAGAATCAAAGCTAATAACACTTTTTGCAGGAAGTACCTAGCTTCAGTACTTAGCGGTTTAACTAACACGCCTACATTATTCCATTTTCCATTGAAATATGTACAATTGTGTTTGACAGAAGGCCCAATGGTCTCTGTTAGTAGAGTGGGAGGCCAGGTTTGTTGACAAGAAAATACAGTTACCAACTTTTTACCCAAACTTCAATTACGATGATTGCAGCCAGTATACCAATATATGAGCATTAAGCAATCTTACTGAGCAATCACAATTTACCATCAATATTGTCCAATTATACGTTTGGTTATATGACAGGGTTGTTTAAGCTGATGTAACCTCTCTATGCTTGTCTCTATTGGTTGGCAAGACGCATGATGACATAAATGTGTCAATGCAGGCATAAGAGAAGAAGAGAAGACCTCTTGTCCCACTCTACTGGACATTTAATCTTTGTCATAAGCTTTGCAAGAGATTTCATGTCAAATATACACTACACAGTGAAACTTCTTTAAAACAAACTTCCAGGGACCAAAATATAGTAGTATGTTATAAAAATATTTGTTTACAGGGATCTTACATTTCCATGTATGTATATTATATATGAACATCTGGGGCATCGAAAACACTTTGTCATCAGTTTCTTATAACAAGTTTTACGGTGTACGTGTAGGCCTACTAGGAAATTGTTATTTTGGCTCATAAAGCTGAAAGGTTCAGTGGTACATTTATGATTGAAAATAAGAGGCCTACACAGAGTATGATATACAAGGCCACTTCAGTTTTGTTAAAACACCAATAAGTTTCCAATATGCCCAGCAATTCATTGAAAATGACCAGGTTATTGAAATTCGTCTTCAGAATTTTCTGCAAATGTGATTTCATTTCACCATTTCATAAATCCTGAACTATAATAATTATGCACAACCATTACACATAGTGTTAACAACAACACACTCATATTATGTTCATACTTCATATAACTGTTGGCATTATATCAAAGACAATATAGAAGGCTCTAGGCACAGTGTAATGAGCACTTATGACCATTGATCACTGTAGAGCATTTTCATTTACCCTGTCACGCAGAGGTTTTGTTAGCCAGCTGTGGCTGCCTTACGGTGCAATTCTGTATCCACCAAGTCCTACAACAAGTAGACCATTCAACCAGCCAATTTAGTTTCATAAGATGCCATGACAGTGCAACAATGTGCTTCGAATACAGACACCCTTTAAATCCTAAAAGCCCTTAAAATTAACTAAATCAACCCTTAAAATATTGAACTACTCGTACCATTAAATCGTGTAAGGATTTAATGCAGGAAGGTTTTCGGGTCTGGGTCGAGTCTCGGCCAGGCTCAAGCGTAATTGACTCCAGGGTAAAACGGATCAATCCATCAATTACCTGTCCTTGGCCCCCCCCCAATGCACTCAACTCCTAAAAGCTCACTTTGTCCGTCGACGCGCGTATAGGCGTGTAGGACACTTGCGGTAGTGTGCAGGGGTGGAGCTCTCCCAACACAGTGTGGGGGAACGTGCTTTTACCTCACTACTGCACCCCCTTCAGCAGACTACCAGAGGTGGTGTTATTGGGTTCGCCTCTGCAAAAAAGGGCCACCAGACCCAGGCGGATACCACAACCAGCGGAAAAAGTGCTGATAGTGGCGGGAGATTGGAACTTGGTTTCCCATACCACCTACCTAAATCAGAAGAGCTACCTAAATCGCTCTATATCTGTTTCGAGACACGACAAGGCTCAAGCGTAAATGTGATGCCCGGGTAAAACGGGGCGTTCACTTTACCTGTCCTTGGCCACCCCTAAGGAACACGCTCCTAAGCTCTCCATGTCCAGGCGTGCTGCTAATCTATGGGCGTGCTTATACGTCAGGAGCAATAGCGTACGTGCTTCTCCATCGGCGGCCATGTGCTTTTACCACACATAGCTCCACCAAGTCAGTGCTATCTAATCTGATACGTGCAGCCAGAGTTGTTCCTAAAGGTTCGCCTCAGCAAGAAACCAGAGTCATAGCGGATACCACTATCAGCCAATTGCTGACCGTGGTATAGGGTGATGGACCTTGGTTACCCAACCCAACCATGACACACCTACCTAAATCAGATCCAAAGTCCGTAAATCCCCTGATGGGGGTTCGTTCGTCCGCCATCAGACCGACGGACCTTGAATCAAAGCTACCTAACTTTCATACTACCATCACAGGTATGGCAGAATATAAAAGTCTATTGTAACTAATAATAGTAAAAAAAAAAAAATGAGTAAAAAGTAAGTAAAAGTAATTATATCAAAATCAAAGCAAGGATATCAAACAAAATGTGGCCTGTTAAATTGCCTTATCCACCTCTCCATAGATACAGTCCAATAATGCTTTATATAACCACATGTTAGGCTAAAATGTTCAGTGGTACATTTATGATTGAACATTATAGGCCTACACAGAGTATTATACAAGGGTACCTCAGTTTTGTTACAAAACCAACACGTTTCCAATATGCCCAACAATTCACAGAAAATTACCTTTTATTGAAGTTCGTCTTCAGAAGTTTGCCTCTGCAAATCTGAATTCATTTCACCGTTAATTTCATTAATAATATAAGAACTATAATTATCATGCACACAAAATTACAAATTGTGTAGAAACAACAATGACAAAACAACAACAACAACACCACACTCATCTTATGTTCATACTTCATATAACTGTTGGCATTATATCAGAGACAACATAGAAGGCTCTAGGCTTAGTGCAATGATCACTGTACTGCATTTTCATTTACCCTGTCACGCAGATAGTTTTGTTAGCCTGCTGTGGCTGCCTTACGGTGCAATTCTGTACCCACCAAGTCCTACAACAAATAGACCATTCAACCAGCCAGTTTAGTTTCATAAGATGCCATGACAGTGCAACAATGTGCTTCGAATACAGACACCCTTTACCTCCTTAAACCCTTAAAATTAACTAAATCAACCCTTACAATTAACTACTCGTACCATTAAATCGTGTAAGGATTTAATGCAGGAAGGTTTTCGGGTCTGGGTCGAGTCTCGGCCAGGCTCAAGCGTAATTGACTCCAGGGTAAAACGGATCAATCCATCAATTACCTGTCCTTGGCCCCCCCCCCCAATGCACTCAACTCCTAAAAGCTCACTTTGTCCGTCGACGCGCGTATAGGCGTGTAGGACACTTGCGGTAGTGTGCAGGGGTGGAGCTCTCCCAACACAGTGTGGGGGAACGTGCTTTTACCTCACTACTGCACCCCCTTCAGCAGACTACCAGAGGTGGTGTTATTGGGTTCGCCTCTGCAAAAAAGGGCCACCAGACCCAGGCGGATACCACAACCAGCGGAAAAAGTGCTGATAGTGGCGGGAGATTGGAACTTGGTTTCCCATACCACCTACCTAAATCAGAAGAGCTACCTAAATCGCTCTATATCTGTTTCGAGACACGACAAGGCTCAAGCGTAAATGTGATGCCCGGGTAAAACGGGGCGTACACTTTACCTGTCCTTGGCCACCCCTAAGGAACACGCTCCTAAGCTCTCCATGTCCAGGCGTGCTGGTAATCTATGGGCGTGCTTATACGTCAGGAGCAATAGCGTACGTGCTTCTCCATCGGCGGCCATGTGCTTTTACCACACATAGCTCCACCAAGTCAGTGCTATCTAATCTGATACGTGCAGCCAGAGTTGTTCCTAAAGGTTCGCCTCAGCAAGAAACCAGAGTCATAGCGGATACCACTATCAGCCAATTGCTGACCGTGGTATAGGGTGATGGACCTTGGTTACCCAACCCACCCATGACACACCTACCTAAATCAGACCCAAAGTCCGTAAATCCCCTGATGGGGGTTCGTTCGTCCGCCATCAGACCGACGGACCTTGAATCAAAGCTACCTAACTTTCATACTACCATCACAGGTATGGCAGAATATAAAAGTCTATTGTAACTAATAATAGTAAAAAAAAAAAAATGAGTAAAAAGTAAGTAAAAGTAATTATATCAAAATCAAAGCAAGGATATCAAACAAAATGTGGCCTGTTAAATTGCCATATCCACCTCTCCATAGATACAGTCCAATAATGCTTTATATAACCACACGTTAGGCTAAAATGTTCAGTGGTACATTTATGATTGAACATTATAGGCCTACACAGAGTATTATACAAGGGTACCTCAGTTTTGTTACAAAACCAACACGTTTCCAATATGCCCAACAATTCACAGAAAATTACCTTTTATTGAAGTTCGTCTTCAGAAGTTTGCCTCTGCAAATCTGAATTCATTTCACCGTTAATTTCATTAATAATATAAGAACTATAATTATCATGCACACAAAATTACAAATTGTGTAGAAACAACAATGACAAAACAACAACAACAACACCACACTCATCTTATGTTCATACTTCATATAACTGTTGGCATTATATCAGAGACAACATAGAAGGCTCTAGGCTTAGTGCAATGATCACTGTACTGCATTTTCATTTACCCTGTCACGCAGATAGTTTTGTTAGCCTGCTGTGGCTGCCTTACGGTGCAATTCTGTACCCACCAAGTCCTACAACAAATAGACCATTCAACCAGCCAGTTTAGTTTCATAAGATGCCATGACAGTGCAACAATGTGCTTCGAATACAGACACCCTTTAAATCCTTAAACCCTTAAAATTAACTAAATCAACCCTTACAATTAACTACTCGTACCATTAAATCGTGTAAGGATTTAATGCAGGAAGGTTTTCGGGTCTGGGTCGAGTCTCGGCCAGGCTCAAGCGTAATTGACTCCAGGGTAAAACGGATCAATCCATCAATTACCTGTCCTTGGCCCCCCCCCAATGCACTCAACTCCTAAAAGCTCACTTTGTCCGTCGACGCGCGTATAGGCGTGTAGGACACTTGCGGTAGTGTGCAGGGGTGGAGCTCTCCCAACACAGTGTGGGGGAACGTGCTTTTACCTCACTACTGCACCCCCTTCAGCAGACTACCAGAGGTGGTGTTATTGGGTTCGCCTCTGCAAAAAAGGGCCACCAGACCCAGGCGGATACCACAACCAGCGGAAAAAGTGCTGATAGTGGCGGGAGATTGGAACTTGGTTTCCCATACCACCTTCCTAAATCAGAAGAGCTACCTAAATCGCTCTATATCTGTTTCGAGACACGACAAGGCTCAAGCGTAAATGTGATGCCCGGGTAAAACGGGGCGTTCACTTTACCTGTCCTTGGCCACCCCTAAGGAACACGCTTCTAAGCTCTCCATGTCCAGGCGTGCTGGTAATCTATGGGCGTGCTTATACGTCAGGAGCAATAGCGTACGTGCTTCTCCATCGGCGGCCATGTGCTTTTACCACACATAGCTCCACCAAGTCAGTGCTATCTAATCTGATACGTGCAGCCAGAGTTGTTCCTAAAGGTTCGCCTCAGCAAGAAACCAGAGTCATAGCGGATACCACTATCAGCCAATTGCTGACCGTGGTATAGGGTGATGGACCTTGGTTACCCAACCCACCCATGACACACCTACCTAAATCAGACCCAAAGTCCGTAAATCCCCTGATGGGGGTTCGTTCGTCCGCCATCAGACCGACGGACCTTGAATCAAAGCTACCTAACTTTCATACTACCATCACAGGTATGGCCGAATATAAAAGTCTATTGTAACTAATAATAGTAAAAAAAAAAAATGAGTAAAAAGTAAGTAAAAGTAATTATTTCGAAATCAAAGCAATGAATATCAAACAAAATGTGGCCTGTTAAATTGCCTTATCCACCTCACTATACATGCAGTAACGCTTTTATTTAATCACACGTTAGGCCTACCCAGGATAATAACTCATAAAAATTACACTCCGAATACATTACCATGGACGTCACATAATCCATCAATATGGCTCGAGCTTCGATGTAGGTTAGGCTTGTTTCTTTTAAACGAGCATCTTGCCCACTCACTGTACAATCCAGCATCCAGCAGTGTCCTAGTGGTCTTTTTTGTAGAACCAGCTGTAAAAAACAAAATGTTGAAATTACAAAAACACTTTCAAAAATGTTTATGCTTACAGCACTAGGCAAGTACTGGTAAGTACTAGTACATACTGATTCAACTTTGCATTTGTGGGATATCTTACAGCTTGAAATTTTTCAAAAGAAAAAGTTTTTCAGAATACCTTGTTGCAGATCATAACTGAAAATTTCTCCCCCCAGATCGCATTGCTGCATCATAATTCTTACCCCCCCCCCCTTATGTAATTTTATTTAATTAAGTGTAATAGGCTATTTAAAATGTAGCATTTAGTCTAAAATATTACAAGATAAGTTATTAATGTAACTTATAAAAATTAAAATGCAATAATTCTCATTAGGCCCTAATTAACTAGGAAAACGCTCCGCGTTGCTAGACGAGCGATTTTTTTTAATACATCAAACAATATGAATTCCCGTAATTAGTAACCTAAATATTTTTTTACAAAATGGCAGTTTAGTTAAAAAACTTGTATCCAGTGTCGACCTTGGTAGTGTGGACATAAATATAAAAAAAATTAAACTCTGTCCATAAGTTTGAATTTAAAAAAAATATATGGGATTTTTTCCAATAATTAATTTTTTGTAGGTTGGCATCGTGACGAATTTTGTTGGTTATGTTAACAGCACCGAGTTTGGTGGTCACGAGTGTTGACCGAAAATTTCAGCTAAATCCGTCAAGCCGTTTGGCCTGTGCGCGACGAACAAATTTGGGAACTTTTTTCAGTAATTCATTTTTTGTAGGTTGGCAATTTGACTAATTCTGCTGGTTATGTTAACAGCATCGAGTTTAGTGATGACAGGTGTTGACCAAAAATTTCAGCCAAATCCGTCGAGCCGTTTGACCTGTGCGCGACGAACAAAATTTGGCGCACACACGAACAGACGAAGTGCCAATCGAGTTGTATGGAGAGATTCGCTATCGCTCATCTAATTATTTATTATAGCTTAGTAATAAATGAATAAATTTGATGTACATTAATGCAATTTTTAATTTAATAATAAATAATAAGCCATCTGTGTGGAGGGGGTAGATGTGATGCGTACTGCAGACCGTGGGAGAAATACTTCAAGTTGACAATGATATCGCAATATCCTAGAGGGTTGGGGGGGGGGGTAGGTACTCGGTGACAACGCTGCAGCAACGCATACTGCAGACCATAGCGGAAATAGTTATTATTTTGAATTGACCACGATATCGCGATATTTTCGATATGACACTGCCACATCGATATCGAAATTAACGGCGATTTTCCCACGATATCGATATCGTATCGAATAATCGATATCGTTGGGCAACACTAATATAAAGATACCAATATACTTCTCTTAGAGAAATCTGAATATACGTTTACCACACGAACCAAGTCCATAGCCTACTTAGTTGTACTATACGTACTCGACAATCAGCTCCAGTTTCTGATTACTTTATCACGGATTCTGAGATTGTACATTGTCTAAATTTAGTAAATATTACTGATCGGCAGAGCATGCTGGCTCGAATACTTTCTCGGTACATACAAACGTGTTTACCAGGAAAATCTCGTACGAATGCAGCTTGTATGTACCGAATCGTACAGACTCGGCTCGCGTAGTAAACGTACTATACAGTGGAGCATCAATTATACGTTTCGTACTTATACGTTTTTAGTATTTATACGTGATTTCCATATGGTCCCGGCCATTTCCCATAAGAATCAATGTTAAAATAATTTAATTATACGTTATTTGGTTATACGTTATTCTCGGTTATACGCGACAGAAATTGTTCCCCCCAGACATCTTGGTAGGGATTATACGCTAATTGGTTTTATTTGTCATCCGATATCACTTCCTGGAAGCGCAAGCTTTATCTCGTTCGGGATATGCAGCTGTGAATGTGCGAGAATGGAATGTTGTTATTGTCAAGCGGTCACCCCGCCTCGCCCCCCTCCCCTCCCCTCCTCCCATTCGCTACCCTTGCTCACGTCCGGCTCTTGGCAGGTAGCCCAAGCCCCGAGGCATCGTATAGCGCCAGCCCCTCATCCCTCCCACCATACTACGTTTCACAGAGCGTCTGTCTGTCCATGCAGATTGTTCCAAGTTTGTTGGTGTTTTTAAATTGATACCACGTGTTCATAATGGCTTGTTTTGTCGATTGGTTGTTTCATTACTATCCTCTGATTTTATAGTAACATTTCATGTATT
Source organism: Isoperla grammatica (assembly GCA_945910005.1). Lineage (NCBI taxonomy): Eukaryota > Metazoa > Arthropoda > Insecta > Plecoptera > Perlodidae > Isoperla > Isoperla grammatica. The sequence continues at coordinate 47,886,983 of OX246742.1, read as the reverse complement.
GATCTGATTGTTTCTTCAATTTGTTGATTTAAAATAATTATCCATGCCCCCGACCTTGCCGACGTAATAGGCCTGCAGGCCGAGCGCGGGCGCTGTGTGATACATCCCTCCCGGGCGCTGAGCCGACAGCTGCCGCCAGCTCGTGATAGCGGTCTCCCGGTGACGCGCGGCCGTACAGTCGCGTCCAAAAAACACTTACGTAGCGGTTGCTGAAACTTGTTCTGCGTTGACATTTATAACCGAAAAACGATTAATCGAGGTCAATATTGATCTGGGACGGGAAAAATAAAGCGATCGATGCTGAAAAACGGTACGGCGAGCAACGATATTTGGAATAAAATGTTTTAGATATCACTTTCGGTCGGGACTATTCGAAATAAAGACGACGATTTTCACGACGGAACATGTAAAATATATATTTAGGCCTAAGCACCATTTCAACCCCCCCCCCCCCCCGCTCCTACGTGCGGTAGAACACACCGTGAAGGGAATTTTTGTACTGCAGAAAGAGGAGACTGCCAAGTCACTATTTCCACTCATTGCAAACGAAAACAAATGTAATTGTAGTTATACGTTTTTTGTACTTATACGTTTTTTTCGGTTTGGCCCTTGGAAAACGTATAATTGATGCTCCACTGTATTTCTCTTTTACTCGGACTCTGGAGTCTCAAACTCTGTAAAGTTAGGCACAACTTCACTGTCACTGCCTATGTGACCAATTAATAGAGGCATCGAATTTTCGCGTTAAGCAAAAGCACGAAAAAAATAAAAAACGTTTTTTTTCGTATTTGTGGATGAAATCACCCACTAGCAGCCTGTTGGCAGTGAAATTGAATCACGAAATATCGCGAAATTTATTTGAATTCACGAAATATCGCAAATAACTGTGAAAATACGAAATAACCGCGAAAAAACAAGATATTTATCGAGTTTTCAACAATTTGCAAAAAATCAACGTCGTAAAATGTAAAAAATAAAACTTCTCCGTCAATTTGCGTGAAAAATCGGTCAAGTAGGTTTTACTTTTATCGGCTCATGTAACAGTCGAAAACTTCTTTACCGACCCGACCTTCGACTTCGATATATTTTCGACTGGCAGGTAGGGTCGATGCTGAGTGATGATATGTTTTTTCCGCTTCCTGTTCATAACAAACAACACGCGAACTGACGAGTGAACAGTTATCCACGCGAAGAAAGAAAATAAAATGCCTTGAAAAAAGAAAATAACTTGACTTGTAAATATCTACATTAATTCATATATTTTAGTAAAAGAAAATTGACTTGAACTAAACCAGTGCCTCTTCTAGGCTTTTGGTGGCAACTTGATTTCGGTCTCGCGCTGCACTTGTTCGTTTTGGTCGTACATAACCCTACTTTTCCCTTCTGCCGTATAAAACTAATTTAAAGATGCATCCCGGTGAACAAAAGGTTACAAGCCGTTGTAACTATTTTACTTGATTTTTGTTGATGACAACTACAATCATTTTCCACCTTATTCACCTACAAACAGCGTTCGTTCAAAGTTTCAGTTCTTCAGTCAGTCTGTTCTAGGCCTACTTATTTACATGAAGGACTCAGTACGGTCTTTCGGTCTAGGCCTAGGCCTAGTCTAGCTTTTTGGGCGGACCGGACCCAGTCGGTTCGGTCCCATTTTCTAGGTGTTTACATGGCGTGGACCGTACTCGGTACCGGACTCAGTCCGCCATGTAAACGGGGTTATTAAATTCGTATATTTAGTAAAAAAAACTGCATATCTTTGTTTTACTTCAAAAGGCTATTGTACGGGTGATGGACACGTAGAGAAACTGTTTTTGTAAAATGTGGTACAACAATGCAGTGTTCTTGAGCCTAAGTACAGCAAAGTGCAGTTATTTCAGCCACTCGTAGCCCTAGGTTTGCTTTGGTTTACTGTACATGGCCCCCGAATCGTAAATCAGCCTTAAAAACATTCCTACTAATATTGTTCCTACTCCAATTCCTGAATAATGTGTAACAAATAGTATTTTGAAAACACCGCTGAAAGCGTTAATTTGATGGTATATTCACCGCTTTGAGGGTTTCAAAACACCGATATTTTGAATTTGAAAACACCATAAATCTGTGCCCCTACCAATTAATATAGGCCTACTGTATTCTGAATACAACTTCAAAAGTAATAAATACTTAACTAGTAACAATGTAGCTATAAAATATCAATCTTTCACGTGTTTTTGAAAGTTTCACTTGATGCCTTGAAAGTTTCAATTTGAAACTTTTAAGACTTCCAACACTAATTTCTATAGGTAGATATTAATGGATAACAATGTATTGAACTATTTGTCCACTATATCACAATAGATGAGCGGCTCGTTGGTCTAGTGGTTAGCATCCCTGCTTCCAATGTAGAAGGTCCCTGGTTCAAATCCTGCTTCAGGCAGAAGTTTTTTAACTTCTAATGTTGGTTCAATTCCATTACTACTTGGCTTAGGAATAAGTAAACGGTGACTTTGGAGCCGTCCTAGCAACGAAGCACTCAATAAATTCAAAGATGTTCTGAATCGGCCTTGTTGATTCTGGCATTTGTCCGCAGGTGTTCGCACTGTCCAATCACTGATTCATATGTTTTATATTTGAAATATCTATCTTTGATTGGTTATCGCTCACTTGTCGATGGTGTTCGAAGCCTACAGGGTTGGTTAAGTCACTTTAAATTAAAGTCCCCCACTGTAAATCAGTTTAGTTACTGAGTGGGTAGACTCTAAATAAGAATGTATTTATTTATTTTATCGCTGGGAAGCAGCTGTGCTCAAGTTGTTCAATGGGGCGGTTATAGGAGTTCCAATATTGTACTGATTCTTATACTGTGGTGTAAATGTAAGTTAACTTGCCTGAGCATCTGGACGCTGCAACGTTGCAACTGAACACGCCAAGAGCTCTCTAGGTAAGCTGGATCTCCGCGAGGTGAAGTCAACAAGTGAAGAGCAGAAGTATCTTCCCAATCACTGCTTCAAGTCTTGCTCCATTAGTCTGTAAACAATGGAACAACATCAAATTAATAATGTATTCAAATTTTGACGGTTTGGAATTAGTTTTTAGACAGACTAGTTGTGATTCAAAATACAGAGTAACTATGATAATCTGGACCCATTTGGGTTGCAGCAGGGGTAATGATGAGTGAATGACTTCTCCGCCGGACATTATGGTGCCCTCTTTATCTGAATTCCTCCACTCCATAGGCAACTACTATACCCAGCAAATCTTAAAATAATTTGCTATACGTACTATTATGTGCATGCCCCCCCCCCCCCCCCGAGTATAAGTCGTCGCCGACCTCGGCCCAAGATCCAAATTCGTCTGTCTCAATGCCTGTATTCTAGGTTTCTGATTAAGTATTTCCAAAGAAGTAATTATAATAAGATCAAAGAAGTAATTAAAATAAGATCAAAAATCAATAGATCCATTTTTTAATTATTAATTATGACAAAAAGGTGAGTAGAAAGGAGTACTTTAAATGTTTGTGTTTTCATAAAGTGTTTAAAATACTCAAAAGATGTCATAAAATAACTGAAAAAGGTAACTTACCAGGGAGGTTTGTAGACAAGGCTGTTTGTTGTGAGGGATGGGGTGAGTCAGCAACAGCGCAGTTGAGTCATCGAAGCCGGGTGAGCAGTTGACAGGCGATGATGCAGCCACATCTGTAGACGAAACGGAACACTGATAAGGATCACAGTACAATCTATATCACAGCGTCTGTTATACCTGCTATGCAATCAAAGCCCTACTATGCCAACCAAGCAAATTGAATGCTGACATTTTATTTGAAATGGACAGACAATTTTTTTTACAGTTCAGTTACTAAGCACATAGTTTGATCTTGGATGTATTTATTAATACAAATACAAATTTATGGCTCAAGGCTATATCCACAGAAGTCCCTACTCCCTAGAGATAACAAAAGAGTAGGCCTATATGATTGGAGCTAGATCCTACACTGGCAATGGTTAACTTGATTTCAAAAGTAGTTGAGTACTTACCTAATTGTTCTACACTGCGACTCTAGAGATGCACAACGAAGTTCTCAAGGTAAGCTGAATGTCTGCGATCTCCCATCGAGTGAAGTCTTCCGACGTCTCTTCTTGCAGGCGGATGTATCCATGTCCGTAGCTGTTCACCAGTGTTATGTCCATAGTCAAGACTAGTCTGGAAACAGAAACAAATTGATTCAACATTAGTCATATTTTTCAAGAAACTGAGCATAAAAACATAATTTTGATTTGATTTTACAAAATTTACCAAAATAAAAAAAAGTACAGCTTAATTGATACCATAGCAACTAACATGATTGTCATAAGACAATTGTATTGACTGTAAATTACGTGTTTTCTAGCCAAATAAAATCCATCTATTTCTATCTTTTTATCTTTAATTCTAAAGCGCTAAATGTAATCAGTACCCTATGCTTGTCCAAACTTTAGTAATATACCTTTCTCATCAAAACACCTCAATGCCGACTATCGTCCAACTTCCAGGTAGCTCTCGAGGTAAGCTGCTGGTTGGGAAGCTCTCGAGGTAAGCTGCTGGTTGGGAAGCTCTCGGGGTAAGCTGCTGGTTAGAAAGCTCTCGAGGTAAGTTCTTGGCTCGTGAAGCAGACTTCTGTGGCAAGGAACAAAGAACAAACATTATAGGCTATTCATCTACGTTATGAAACTGTCTTCTTTGCATTACTTCATAGTACTCATATCAAGTGTTCTTTATTGACAGCAGAGCTAATCAAAACACATCGGTTCCACATACCAATGAACTATGGAAAATAATCTCATAAGATAAATAAAATAACTGATATTATAACCATTCTTCCCATTGTAATAATGCCATTCGAGAGAACGTGACAGTTACAAAAAAATGTTTTACGCGAGATTCGAACCCACGTCCCTAGATGGCACAGAACCAACCATGGCAATATTATTACATATAAATAATAAAACCAACAATTTTGTCTGCGGTGGGTTTTGATTATAATATGAAAATCATGGATGAAGATTTGTGTCCATGTTCATGTGTATGATTAGAATCTACAACCTATTGCTTTATTTGAATCTCCCCCCCCCCCCCCCCATGCATTTACGAATGTGTGAAAGAACGCCAGGTATCTGTTGATTTTCTTTCAATTGGCGCGTTTGAAAGGGGCAGTAGACAAAGACCTGAGATCGGTATGCGAATACTTTTGTTGGGAATCTTATTGTTAGCAGGATGTTCTGCAGAGATCCGAGGTTATTTATGTGTGTGATCTGTGTGGGAAGGAGGAGCAGACCAGAAGGCATCTGCAGATTTGTGAGGGACTAAGAGCCCAAAATGACGCTATGCCAGGGGGCATAAAGTTTCACAACAGGGAGGCGAATCTCTATTGGCTGACGAGATCCAGCATGATGGTCAGATAGATCAATTGTGGGCATATGAAATAATAATATTATGGATGATATCGGGTGATAAAATTCGGAAGCGGTTCCAGTTCTCATATAACCCGGGTACCCGGATCCTGAAAACGTATTTTTCGATGTGTAGGCTTGATTTGAAGGTCGTCACTAGGCCCTGTGAAGTGCGCGGAGCGCGAAGACGAGGGACGTACGATATGCACGCTGCCCCCTGTGTTAGCCTCTCGGAATACGCCTGCAGTAATCACATCGAGTAAAAAAGAAACATTTCTCAATACATAACTGAAGCACGTACATAAAACATGATATTTTAAGAAAAATAAATAGTAATAGAACAAATATTAGCCAGAATGTTCACCAGAAGGTTAAACAAAGAACAAACAGTAACGAATGCAAGTCGGTTCGCGTCTGTTCTGTTCCCCGCCGAGTCACGTGTTGTGGAGGGTGGGGGATGGGTCGGCGCGCAACATACCTGCTGGCTCCACTGGAATTGACCGCAGCAATACTGGCGCGTAAATATGGCCTGGAAACGGACTAAAAAATTACCCGGACCCGAAAAACGGCTCCGGGTAACATTTGGAGCCGGGTACCCGATGTCATCCCTAGTACCAATCATATGTAAATATTATATACCAGATTGTCATGCAGACTAGCTGAAAGGTCTGGTCGACGGGCATCTCCACCGCTCTGTCAGTATGCGTAGTTTCATTACCGCTGACCGCAAGGCGTTAGTTCATTAGTCTTCCAGTCGAGCAGAGTGCAGCTAGCTGGATCACTGCATGAAGACTGTCCACCTCCACTGTCCACCATGCTTGTAGCGTACTGGCACATGAGTACATCCTAATAAATACAGTAAAGTTAAGATTAGGTCAGACAAGGTTGAGAGGTAAAGCTGTAGGTGAGATTGAGACAGGTTACATTTAAGACATGGTTTGGTTTCATTAGAGGTTGCAGTACACGTGGCAATATGGCCGCCATCAGCCATGACGTCAGCTGATTCCTTAGTATAAAGAACACAAATCACCTTTTATGTACCACAGTATCAATGGGACGCCTATGTGCCCAACGCCCATGTGTAGACAATGAAAAATTGAAAAATCACACTAGGCCTACCTTTGTTAAATAGGCTACTAGACTGTCGTGCAAACTAGCTGAAAGGTCCGAACGATGGGTCTCTCCGCAGCTGTCAGTATGCCTAGTTCCAATACCGCTGACGGCAAGGCGTTAGTTCATCTTCCAGTCGAGCAGAGATGGCAGCCAGCTGGATCACTGCATGAAGACTGTCCACCTCCCAGATACTGTTGCACCACGCTTGTAGCATACCGGTACATATTGTGTACATTCTGATGAGTAGAGTAAGTTAAGATTAGTTCAGATAAGGTTGAGAGGTTAGGCTGTAGGTGAGTGTGAAACAGGTAAAGTTAGACATGGTTTGGTTTCATTACAGGTTGCAGTACATGTGGCAATATGGCCACCAACAGCCATGGGCCCATGACGACACCGGTTTCTTGAATATAAAGAATACAAAATGCTAATTTATTTATCACAGTAGGCCTAGGCCTATCAGTATGTACAGGCAAATGGAAATGGAGCAATCACACTAAGTACCTTTGATAAATAACAGACTTTTCATTTAGACAAGATAGGTCAAATAAGGTAGGGATCAGCACTTCAATTATGCCTATTGCAACAATTTCCACCATTCTGGCCATGTGTTCCTCTTCACTTTGAAAACGGTTGATGTCCGAAACGTTTAAACCCCATTACCAAACACATTTAAACGGTGTCCTCTACCGCCCTCACAAAACTAATGGATAATGTAGGGTGACCATAATTACAAAAGCAAAAACCGGGACACATGGAGGCTTGACTTGTATGGACTTGTGTGGATCACAAGGGGTCTGGGGCGTAGCCCCAGCCGCCGGAGGCGCAAAATGTTTTGGGTAATTTTTATCTCAAGATAGCCTGTAGTGAGATCTGAGATAGGTTGGGTTGGGCTGGGGGCTGGCCTTTGCCTTGAGGGTGTGGCGCAAGAGAAGAATCAGGTTCCAGGAAAAGATAAGTACGCGCAATTGCAATAATTACTGTAAACTTGGCAATATGTGTTTATTTCTTAGGATTCAACATTTGTTTTATCTTTCAGATTAAATAAAAAAACTTGTACAAAATTAAGTCTTGCTAACTGTTCTTATGGAAATACTATTGTATTTTGTAGTATTTATGTGGAGTGTTTTGAATTATAACTAGTATTGGCTTTTATATGAAACATTATATTGTTTATTAATGGAAATTTAAATGGAGAATACGAATTAATTGGACGAACTCTTAAAACCGGGACATTTTGGCGTCCCAAGAACTATTTTCGGGACACCGGGACAGGCCGCAAAAAAACGGGACGATCCCGGTAAAACCGGGACGTCTGGTCACCCTAGGATAATGACATAATGAGGCCGGCACACTGGCAGCAAAAGGATCATGGCGTCAATGTAAACACCCAGCCAGACACTGTTTTATACCGTCGAAAAATGCAGTTTATAATGTCTTAGGCTTACCTGTTGTCTTATGTGAAAGGCAGGACTAGACTGCACTAGGCACTTCTGAATTGCAAAGAATCTTGAAGTCTCTCTTCTGAGGTGGTGCTGACTAGCCAGTGGCAAAGTAATCTCCCTCCCCGCCTTCTTCCATAGCCATGCGTTAGAAGACTCTTGTTGCTTGGATCTGTAAAGAACCATATTTAAGCTAGATGGTAGGCCTAGGCCTAGTCGGCTTATACAATAGTAGCCTACTTATTGTGGTTGTGGTTAGCTTGTGCCGGTAGGCCCCTAGCCTACTAAAGTGTTTATTCCAGATTTCAGTTCAGGGTTCAAGTCCAGGTTCATAGGCCCTACTGTTTTCTTTATTAAGCCTAGGCCTACTTCTGATATGGATATTAAAAGGTGACAAAATTAATAAGATCACATGCATACAAACAACGGAGCCAACGGTAATCTATTGAATAAGCATTCGGTTGAATTAGAAAATCGAAACAAAAATTAGGCTATGTTGCCCAAAGGATGAAGAAACTAGCCTAGGGCCTAGGCCTATTCGAAAAACGGACGCGTTTCAACAAGATTCATTACTCTGCGGCACCATCCACCAGCGCAGAACTTTAAATCGTCTTCAAAAAACAATGTGAACGCACCTGAAAATTTTCTAGGGCCTAGCCTTGCTAGAAATTGCATATAAAGTAGATAGGCCTAGGCCTAACTTGCTTGAAAGCTACAGGTTATTTCTCTATGGCTACAGGTAGCTACACTAGGGCCAGGACACACCATCAAGAAATTTCTTTCGCGATTTAATTACCTCGAACAAAACCTTTCAACACCAAAACTACATCACACCAAAGTGCATATATTCACTATCACTTGAAATGCTTTTAAAGAGCTGATGCCTAAAATAAAGCCGTATATAAGGTGATAAATTGCAGCCGTTCGAAAAAAGTTTATCTCCAGCATCTGGCAATGGACCGTGGAAGGATGGCGCACGCGCACCGCCACCGCGTTTTGTATAGTCGAAGGCATCTCGAAAGTCGAAGACAACTCGAACTTCGAAGACATGGGTTTCGAACGCAAATTTTAAATAATTTTCCATTTCACACAACCGTTGTACCCTAAAAAAAATAATCATGCCTAATTAAAATTATCCAAAACGTTCGAATTTTCTAAACAGACCCCAAAATATAATTTCCTTACAAAGGGTAGTTACAAACGAAAATAAAAATGGTGAACATAATGTAGACTAAAATCATTATAGCGTTACCCTGCTAACGAAATTCCAATATTTCCCTTATAAATTGAAATAGTTCTCAGCTGACATATTACACAACAAAAAATTACAAACATGGACACATAGCGAATAACACCCGCGTGCCGATATTCAGCGGCTAACTGGCTTGGAAGCGGAGTAAGCAGAAAAAACATCCAATTAATTTGCTTGCAAGCAATTCATATACCGGTAGCCAGTGGAAGAAGCAGGTTGAAATGGGAGCAGCGGCTGGCTTCGCTTAAATAAATATGGATTTATTTATTTAAGTCAGTTGCTGAATATTGGCACGCGGCTAACGTCAATCACCTTTTATAGTATATTCTCGCAATAAATGCATTTATAAACGGAGAGGTGCACGTTTGAGTGTAATCCTAGCAGATTGACAATGGAATGTATAGGATCTACTAGGCCGGAGGCTAGACCTAGACCTAGGTCTTTCTGTGATGCTAAGCATTAGCATTCATAATTCAAAAAAGAGCTATAAGAATCCTGGCGGGTTTTTCCCGACGCCAGTCTTGTAGGGAACACTTCACCAGGCTCCGGATTCTAACTCTTCCATCCACCCTTATTATGTCTGCAGCTGTATTCGTTCGTGCCAACGCAGACCTGTTCCCACTCAGTACTTCATGCCATTCCCACGAAACTAGATCCAGATCTTATATCTTTTACAAGCCCTTTAACCTTCATTCATTCAAACATAGCCCCAAATACCTATGCATGAAAATATACAATCATCTCCTGCTATCTACAAAACAATCAGCATCATTACCTTCTTACAAATACAAACTAAAATCTTTCCTATTAAGTAATGCATTCTATAACCTGGATGAATTCTTTTCTTTCTCCACTGCCCAAAAATTGAAATTAGGTCTCACTCATGTAATACTTAGACCTAGGGCCTACTATGTTCAAAAGAATGCAACAGCCTGCCAGGAATAGGATGGAGGCTAAATTAGGGACAATTTAAAAAAAACGTGCCTCATGCGGGATTCGAACCCAGGTCCTCTAGAGTAGGACCATTAGCCACCGCAGCGCTTGGACGGCTAAGATAGCATTATCATCAAATTCGAAGGGGATCATCTATCGGGAGAAGAATGGTTGGTTGGTTGGTTTTATTCTCTTCACTGTTGGCCGTACGCCGGTGGCAAGAGACTCTCTTCTTCCTTCATTCCTCCTTTCCCATCCTTGCATCTTCTTCCTTTCCTCCAACACCCACTTGCTTTCCATTTTTCTCAGTTTTCCTTGCTTCCTTCCCTTCCATCACCCCCCTTGCTTCCAACCTTCCCCCTTCCCCATGACCATCGCCTTTTCCATCAACCTGGGTTCGGGTTTAGGCCTCAGCCTGTCGGCAAAACCCTTTACCTTTCCTAGCCTCAAAACTTCCCCGTCTAGCTGGTTCCACTGAACGGTCGCCCTTCCCAGGAAGGAGAACTTGCCTACATCCGTCCTCCATATCCTTCTTTCTATCTTCCATTGATGATCCCCCCCTTCCCATGTAGCTGGCTCCGTCAACTGCCCTACTTAACTCCCCCCACCCCTCATGCTTCCTTACTACCCCGTACATTTTACCCAGCCGATCCCTCCGTCTTCTGTCCTCAAGCATCTCTAGCCTAGCTCCTTGACCAATTCCGTTACACTCTCGTACTTTCTACTCCTACCATCCCCCAGCTCTATTTCCACCCATCTATTTGCCCTTGCACACCACACACAATACCAGTAATATGCATAAGACTACACCCTCGAAGTAATGTAATGACAAATACATAAGTTCAGGGGCGGACTGGTACTTATAAAAAAGCCCGGGATGCTGGGTTTCAGGGGGCCCCGCACTAGGTGGCATGGCGCAGCTGGGGTCTGGGGCAAAGCCCCAGCCGCCGGAGGCAAATACGCCTTAGGAGTACAATTTATACAATTATATTATACAATACAATTTATGAGGTTGCATTGAATTTTATGGCCAACAATACGACTTTAGGGCGCGATTAACAGAGGCCACCCTACCAGTAGCAAAATAATTTCCATTGGTATTTGTTTAGTATCACTGATCGCGCTTCTTACTCACTTTTTCTAATGAAAAACGCCAAAGTCTTGTTTAAAGTGTTATTTTTATTGAACACTGTTTAATTGTCTTTCTTTTGATGCTTATTATAATATTGTAGTTAGTTTTTAAGAGTAATAAATGATTGTTTGAAGTTTTTATATGAAAAGTTGACGTCTTCTTCCTTGTTTCCTGCTTGTGTCCGGTGCAGTGCTGCCAATGGCAAACTATCCAAAACCACCCCCTAACCTCGGGCAAAGTCTCTTTCGGGCGCAAATCTGCATAATTGCATAATTTGAAGAAGGAGTATTTAATCGTAGGGGCCTAGTTTGCACGTACATCCAAACCCCCCCCCCCTAACCTCTGGCAAACTATCCAAAACCACCCCCTAACCTCGGGCAAAGTCACTTTCGGGCGCAAGAGGTAGGGTTTTTTCATGTACATACGTTGGTAGACCACACTTTATGTGTGCTCCGAACAGCTGCGCCCTCCCAGCAAACACAGGAGCTCCTGAGGAGATACTAAAATTAGGAAGCCAGTGCTAAAACTAGGATATCCTATTAGGATGTTCTAGATCCCTCCTAACAACCTCATAGAAATAGTTTCATGTACTGAAACTAGGAAGCAAGAGCTAGAATAAGGATATCCTATTAGGATGTTCTAGATTCCTCCTAACAACCTCCTGTAAAGGAAGAATCCACAAATGCTGATGCAATGACGCTTGCGAGGCTTGAGGGCTCAGGCACGCTCACTTTGATTTCGCAGGTTGTACGCGGTGGCTTTAGCCTTTATAAAGTCTATTATAGGGGTTATTAATAATAAGTTTACTTAAAATTGTGTAGTTCGTAAAGGAAAATCCTTCGTCAAGAAAGCTTTGGTGAGTAATACCATCTTGTTATATTTAGTTCATATGTCCTCATGTTTATGGTTATGGTTGCCCTAGGGTAGGCCTAGGTAGACCTAAGCGTACCACATGGCTTCATGCACACCACATCTGTGTACAGAAGTATGGACACTAGTAGATAGATATAACCCTGGAATTTTTGTTCATCAGATGCTGTGCCGAAGGTCTTGGCCTGCAGTGGGGCAGAGCACTCGGCCATCAAACATGAAATTGCCGAATGGCTACGCCACTGCAGTCAGCGAGTGAAATCAAAAACATTTATGTTGGGGGGCAATAATTCTAGGATATAACTGCTAGAAAGTCTCTTGTGTAGATTGACTGCCGTGTTTTTCTTTTCTTGAAATTAATTATTAGCAATTTTTGTTTAGTAACATTCATTATGTGTTTAAAATTAGCAAAGTTGACCAAAATATGTTAAATCATAAATGTTGGTATTTATTGGCCTCATACATTTTAAGTTTGGAAGTATTTGCTAGGTTTTTTTATGTTTTTCTTTTTTGTATGACCCGTGCATCTGGCGACCGGGATATTTTTAAGTTGGTGGAATTTGTTTCATTAAGGTTGTTGAGATTTAATCATTACTGTCCTGTTTTTTAGTGATGTGCAAATACTGTACAAAAATACAACACACACAACGGGTCAAATGCGTAGTCGTTCCTCATGTGCTCCTCAACTCAGCCTTTCCTCAGACCGCCCAACAACCAATCACAGAGCACATATTATGTTAACGTTAACCGGCATTGAAATGCGTGTCTGGTAAATACTTTGTCATTATACCATTTATAGGTTCGATTGATTTACCTACACCTTTGGTATGTTTTGCACTGTTTTCTATGCTTTAGCATGGGGCCCAGTGCAAAAAGAAGAAACAGGGGTAGGTAAAGTAATTACGATCGCAATCAAATAGGAGGCACCTCTTAATTGTAAGATGTCTTAAGAGGGACCTCCTAAGTCTATCCTAGGACATCCTAAAATTAAGAGGTGCCTCCTAAGTCCTAAGTAGGAGAGACTAAGGAGCTCTTAAGAACAGACTGAAGCTATCTTCAGTACAGACTTCCTATAAGTAGGATCTCCTAACAACACCCTCAGTGCATACTAACAGGATAAACCTCCTATTTCCTGTGACATTATGCGCGTTGTGAGGATGGACTAAAGAAGTACTGGGACCTCCTAGGATACTTAAAGGATATCCTAAGATCTTCCTACTAGGACGGCGTAGTATGAACTGAGTACATCCTTAGTACCTCCTTGTGTTTGCTGGGCTCGCACGTCCGCCATATTGCCATATTTAACGTGATTGTGTTGTCAAATCGATGCAACTTCAAAACGATAATTTAATATGAAAGAAGAGACTATTTGTATTAAAAATCACTGGAGCTTACAGATAAATCATGAAATAACAATAATGTACTGCGCATATGATCAATATCGCAAAGGAATTAAGAAAAAAAGTGAGTACGAAACGCGATCAGTGATACTAAACAATTACCTTTCCATTATATTCAATTAATAACGTTGAATATTTACAATAAATATTACAATAAATTCAATTAAAATTTCAAAATAATACTTATAGCGTGGGGTTAAGATTTTTTTAGCAATATACAGAGATCAATATACTATATTGTTGTTTTATTGTTTATTGTTGTATTGTTGATCAGCAATATACTATATCAATGACATAGTGGAGGGGATGGGGGCAAGGGTGAGATTATTTGCAGACAACTGCGTCATCTACAGGGAGATAAAGGACAGGGGGGACGAGGCTTTACTGGGAGAAGACATGGAGAAGCTGGGGGAGTGGGTGAGGTTTAATATGATGAGTCTAAATGCGGGCAAGTGCAAGTGGGTTGGGTTCACAAGAAGGAGGCAGGGGAAGAGGGTTGGACCGACGTATGAGATCCAGGGGCAAATTTTGGAGAGAGTGGAGGTGATTAGGTAGGCCTACCTAGGAGTGTGGCTGGCAGATACGCTGGAATGGGGAGAACAGATTAGCAGGATGGTTGGGAAGGGCGTAAGGAATCTAAACCTTGTGATGAGGGTGCTGAGGGGAGCAAGCAGGGAAATAAGGGAGCATGCGTACAGAGCTCTGGTGAGGCCAGGTCTGGAGTATGCAGGGGCGGTGTGGGACCCGCATGACATCAAAGGGAAGGATGCTCTGGAAGGGGTTCAAAAGAGAGTGGCGAGAAGGGTGATTAGAAGGGCGAAATAGATGGGTGGAAATAGACATGGGGGATGGTAGGAAGAGGAGAGAGTATGAGAGCGTAACGAAATTGGTCAGGGAACTAGGATGGGAGACGCTTGAGGACAGAAGACGGAGGAATAGGCTGGGTAAAATGTACAGGGTGGTAAGGAGGCATGAGGGGTGGGGGGAATTAAGTAGGGCGGTTAAAGGAGCCAGTTACATGGGCAGGGGGGATCATCAGTGGGAAATAGAAAGAAGGACGTGGAAGACAGATATAGGTAAGTTCTCCTTCCTGGGAAGGGCGACCGTTGAGTGGAATCAGCTGGAAGGGGAAGTGGTGGGGCTAGACCCTACACAAGGCTTTTGCCAACAGGCTGAGGCCTAAGCCCCAACCCAGGTGGATGGAAAAGGAGAAAGGCGATGGCCATGGAGAAGGAAGAGGTTTGGATGCAAGAGGAGATTGTCATGACAAAATAAACACAAAAAAGGATAGGAGGAAGGAAGGAAGTAGAGAGACTCTCACCACCGGCGCCCAGCCAACTGTGAGGAGAACAACAACAACAACAACAACAACTTACTTACAACATCAAGAAGTACTTACATCATAGGAACTTTCTGGTAGCAGCCCGGGGGCCCGGACTGCCAAACGGCCCGGATTTGCCCAGAGGCCCAGGATGCGATCGCATCCCGGTATCCCTATAGCCAGTCCGCACCTGCATACTTTTGCTCCAAACTTTCAACTTCTGATAGCTCGCAGTTGTGATCGAACTAGGCCTAGCCATCCCATCATTGGGTTTATATTTTAAACCCAATGACCAGGCTGGCATCGGAACACCGTTTTCCAAACGATAAAATAGTCACTAGAATAAGAAATAACTACAGACCGGTAGATTTGGCTGAAAACACTGTTTTAATAACACTTCGATCAACTGTCGTTTCATGTTCAAGATATTTTATCCCTTTAAAAGTGACATTCGCACAGGTGTCAAATTGTCAAGGCCGCCATTGAATACTGTATTGAATAACCTCCGGAGTCTCCGCCTAGCGGATGAGGCTCAAAGCTGCTCCTAGCTGTCAAAACAATGGTTACCAACAAGTAAAACAAAATCAATAATAAATAATAATTGTGTTCTTTTATTTATTTTATCTGGGCTGCGTACCAACTATGACTGGGAGTGACTGAGATCCGTACCAGCTTGACTCGCAGTCAAGCTGCAGTCACTGCTTTTTGCGTACCAGTTTACCTCGCAGTTACCCCTTCAGTCACTGCGATGACTGGGCCGAAAAGATCCAGCTATCGCAGTCAAGGGGGGCGTGGCTAATAATTTTACCGCGAATTATGAATTTATAGACAATATTATATGGTTTAAATAGTAAGTGACATCATAACACCATATAATCTCAACTTAGAAGTCCCATAAGGGTTAAATTATGAATTGTAATGTTGTAAGGTTAATTAGTAGATGGCAAATGTTGCTTTTATGAATGACAATTTCTGCTGTTGTCTGCTTTCGCTGTGACTGTGACTGCAGCCCGTACCAGCTGCTGAGTTCACTGCATTGACTGGGGTACCCCCACCACCAGTCACAGCCACAGTGAACGCAGTCAAAGTTGGTACGCAGCCCAGATGAATCAGATGGTGGTCGAGGCATTCTTTTATTACCGACCAGCAGGGCGATTCTGTATGGGCGACGATACGTTTATCACCGGTTTCAGTTGTTAGAAGAAGGCGATGAGTCAATCACCGCCTTGCATTCGCCTTCAGTAACGACTAAAACCGCTGATAGATTTATTGTCGCCCATACAGAATCGCCCTGCAGAACAGATAGAGCACGGTCCGTGATAAATTGGACAATCATGTCTAATATAAAAATCGTTTGAATTTTCAAAACATAACCCAAAACATTTATTTCCCTACAAAGGTGATGTTGGGTGGTTACAAAATATGAAATAGTTATGCCATCGTTATGTTATCTATACTTTCAATTACGTTATCAATAAAGCTGGCTATTGCTGTTGCTCCTTTTACTGTGGTGTTATCACGTGGTTTTCCCAATTTGCTTTGAAGCAACACATTTCAAGATGAAGCAAGGCAAGCGCTCCGAAGGTTGTTAGGAAGACACGGAGGGTAATAACCTGCAAGACCCCAGGCACAGCCACATTCGTCCTTGAATGGAACTGTCTAAATGGGGCATTCTACAATACTTTTAAAACTGATGAGCTAAAACCTACAAATCAACTGCCAACTGGAACAGACTAAGTAGGAACTAGAACTACACCACAGACAGTCACATATTATTTATCTTTAGCTCCAGATATCGCTCGTAGGATCTCTTCACGATCTGAGAACCTGTTGCCATGGCTAATTTGTATTTGGAAAAGGTAAGGAATACTCATTTACAGTGAATTCCCGATTTTAAAGACCCACTTTGTAAGGATTTTTCATATTTTATGTTATTTTGAAAGTCTGTTCAACTCTCCCATTGGTTGATTTCTCACGGATTTTACAGATTTCTTGATTTTATGTTTTTTTTTTTTTAATAGTCACTTCCCATTCGTAAAATCGGGACTTTCCTGTAGTAGGTACCAAAAAGATGAGGATTTGTTACTGAGGGCACAGTGGAATCTAGAAAAGTGGATATCATGGCCAAGAATGTTCACATATTCACTTAATAGCACAAAGGGCAACATGTTTGAAATACAAGCAATGAAAACCAACACTTACCTTACGTATTGTTACAGGTTGAGCGACGAAATTAAGTACAAAATTAATTAGGTTAAATTACAAAAATCTTTATTTCCTCATCTTTTAGTGATGTTTGCAATATTGATTTACACGTATCATTACACTTGAATGCCAACATTATGGCATTTAAAATATTTGTTCATAACATTTTTAAATGTTTCAAAATTTCAGTTATAGTAATACAGTATAATAGTCCAAAGTTTTATCCAAAACACACCATTAAAAATTTCCTGTAATATAAAATTTATTTTCATGAGATACAACATAGGCCTACATTGAGAAAATTAAATATGAGCATGTATCTTATAAACTTTATAATTCTTTTTAAAATACATGCCCTAATCACGTTATACTTTCGATCAGTCGTTCGCTTGCACATACAAAGATAATGATTAAAATTAAATCCTCCACCTTAGTTGTCTTGAGTTAAGCTGGTGTTCAATATTTTCCACTGATCCTTCTATAAAACTTAAGTAATGCGCTGAACAAATCATAACTAATACTAGATGGCAAAGCAAAAATATTGCTTTAAAAAATCTTACATTTTAAGGCTTAACTTAATTACATTATATTTTGTACATTGTTAATGTACTGTAGTACGTGGTACGCAGGCTGCCTGTTAGTTTCGAAAGCTTCCTAAGTACTAAGTCCCTAAGTAAAAGCTGCAGTCGGTCAAAGGATGGAATGTGCAACGCAAAGGTATGAAACTATAAAACAGAGTTCAAGGCACAGTACACGGGAATACTGCAAGCTATGTTGATAATACATTTTACTCTGAAACTGGTTTCAGAGCTCGTTGATATCTTCGTGACGCGTAAGTTAGTTCTCCATGTCCTCCATTTTGGCTAGAGGAGCTCGACGGGGGCTAATCTGAAACAATCCACCACGGACGTTTAACCACGAGGTTAAGTGCAGCGTTCCAAGGTTGCCTACGGGACAAAGTGCTTTACAACACTGTTGCAAAATATACATATCTTTGAATCTTTCGATGTTTTTTTTTTTTTGTAATTTGCAAATAATTTATTTCGACATCCATGCATTAGGATGAGCTATCCAACAGCTAGCGCCTTAATAAATATACAATGATCCGAATGATTCAAATAACAGGGCATACAGAGTCCAAGACCGGGATTCACAAGAGGTTTTAACTAACATAACATGCATAGAATTGTGTACAGCAATACATAAATATAATTTATGCATTTAAAAAGTCACGAAGTGAAACATTTAGAATTATATTACTGCAAAGACAACCAAAAATGTTAACAAAAGTTTGAAGATGTAAAAAACAAAACATTTGTATGTGCATGTGTGTGTGCATGTGTGCGTGTGTGTGCATGTGTGCGTGCGTGTGTGTGCATGTGTGTGTGCATGTGTGCGTGCGTGTGTGTGCATGTGTGTGTGTGTGTGCATGTATGTGCATGTGTGTGTGCATGTGTGTGTGTGTGTGTGCGTATGTGTGTGCATGTGTATGTGTGCGTGTGTGTGTGTGCATGTGTGTGTGTGTGGGGGGAGGGGGGGGGGATGTGATCCCTGCCTGTATTTGTATACTATGAAGAATACAACTGTATGTGCACAGACACCGCAAGATGTACAATGCAAGTACTAAAGACTGTACAAGCAAGTTCACCAGTTGTAACGGATTCGGCCACTTCAAACTATTTAGATAACCCGAGCCCCCGACATCGAATGTGTCATCTCATAAGTCATTCTCTAAAAACAATTGTATCTTGCAAGACGGCTTGCAGAAAGATTCGCAAGCACTCCTATTGCAAAGTCAAAGCTGCAGATAGAACGATAAAAGAGAAGGCGGTTTATATTAGTATATCAATCAATATGCATCATCCATGCAAATGCCCAACACCAGTTTTACGAACCATGCTGAAGGTGTACTTACTCACGATGACTGTACGGAGGCATGAGGAAGAAAACATACAATGTTACACATGGCGTAGACTGATGGACATGCAAGTGTACATAGGTAAAAACACTCCCCGCTGGTTCTTGTTTATTTTTCGGGTATGTGGTGGAACATAAGTTTTTGTAGATATTTCCCTCCAGAACATATTAAGTGTTTTTATAATGTGACTGCTGTCAAACTAAACAGGAAGACCAATATTCTTTTTTTAATAAAATACAATATTCTTTCTTTAATAAAATATTCACAGAATATTCTATTCTAGATGTTAGATTTAGATAGATGTTAGATTTTTGCCTTATTTATGTAATGTCTATCTATATTATTCAGTCATAAAATAGATTTACAAAGGAGGCCAAAAATTAAACTACCGCTACAGAATTTACAGTGAAACAAAAGTAAAAACAGGGAACAAAATTAAATAGCAATTAAAAATATATTACAACAACGAAACAAAAGACAGTAATTGACTCGACGCCGCATTGTTTACGGTACATGTTAAATTGTTAAAGTAAGCATGCCATGAGATAGTAACTTACTTGCTTACAAGTATGATGTATGTTACCTACTACTAATTGTCACCAAATGAGGCATGCAGATGATGAAATATGTTTTAGGTGTAATTTAGTTGTAAAGAGCAGGTAGTGTAGGCAGATGACAATTGTTAGAGGTGGCTCAACGAGTTCACGAACTCACGCTTACATAACAGTTAGATAATCGATGTTGCTAACGTACCAAGACCTGACCGGCTGAAAGCTTCCATGGTCTTGCTACCACGGTTCAGATGGCTGTGATTATAAAGTAGGTACCCAAAGCTTTACATAGTTTTAATAATAAGTATTGACCGATGCTGCTAACGTACCAAGAAGCACTTACACGGGGTTGACCGGCTGAAAGCTTCCATGGTCTTGCTACCACGGTTCAGATGGCAGTGATTATAAAGTAGGTATCCAAAGCTTTACATAGTTTTAATAATAAGTATTGACCTCACAAACAATTCGCCAATTGGTAATCTGCTTCAATCAATAAACTAATTAATTATTATCTACATTCATGTCCGGCTTTTGTGTACTTTTTCAAAGGATAGAAAATAAAGAAACACTATGGCACAGGCATCAAGCAGTAATACAAAATTCCAAAAATATGGCCACGATATCTACCATTTTTGATAGTAATCTCGGCAAAAGCTGGAAACTAAGTAAAATAACCCTATGTCAGGCTCAAGTGTAAACTATCTGCAAAGCGTGTGTTCGTCGAGTGGTCGAAGGCCCGCGGAGTGTGATAGGCAAATAAACATAGAATGAGTGGGCTCTGACCTCTGAACTGGGCCCCCCCGGCAGGTGACCTTCAACAACACAACAAACAACAATCAACCACAAGTACAATACAGCACAAAAAACACACACAAATTACTACAAATACAATATCATCAAAACATTCCAAAACATCTTTATTTAGGCTAGCATTTTTTATTTATATCAAATATATAATCTTACTTTTATTTGACCAAATATCAAATAAGAAACTTAGATTTACTTTCCTCTAGATAACAAAAGTAGAAGGTACCTACAAACAGTGTAAAAAGTTATTCAAACACCAATTGCAAATATTGTGGACAATAGTACTACTACTACTGTACACAAAGTTCTAAACTGCAAAATGGGAAGAATTTTCTTTGCAAGTAGGTATGTATTTTAAGTTTGATATTTTTTCTACATGTCTCCTTGCAAAGTAAGATCCAAAGCAGTACGTACGTACATACGTGCACTGTCATTGGGTGAGTGCAGTGCTACATTCCAGAGACTTGACTGCGAGGGGAGTAGCTAGTGGAATTGTGAGAGGCACATAACTGGGGTTAAACAACACGCAAGGCCAAATTGAAATGTGAAAGCGAGACGGCAGATGTAAATGCGATCAAGCAAAGGCTACAACTTACAATATTTACTCACATAATTTAAGAGCTTTTGTTCAAACAATTGCAAAGTTTAGTATGAAGAAAATGTTTAAAACGAAGATCCAATCACTGTTGTCGACCGGTAGAGGTCTTGCTCACTCTGACCACTGCTTGGGTGCATTCGACTAATTGACTGACCATGAGTGCTCAAGTCAAGACTGTGGGGCCACGATAGTGGTGACGTTTAATGTAGCAGTTACCAAGTTACCAGGCAATAAGCGAGGGCAACATACTAAGTAGGGCTGTGTGAACATGCTAATCAAACCTCACCTTCCTTTCTCTTAAACACTATTGCAGAGGATGTTCATCATGATTCATGAGAATCAAATAAAACTGAAAGTTTTTAGGTGAAGACTGCCCAGAATAATCTTCGGAACCAGCAGGCATTAAAATATTTGTTTAATGGTTCATGTAGAAGTTAACTTTTTGAACCAATTTTAAAGGTTGGATCACACAACCTTAGTAAAGGTGTTACAAAAAACGTAGGGTAACTGATTAAATATTGTTGATGTAATTGGTGATGTATGTGGTTCAAGTAAAGTTAGACCTACTACTACTTCTAGTTCCAAACAACATGCAGTGCAATGTAAATTTCAAGATGATGCAGAAACTTGCAAACTAAATTCAACAGCCAAGACACCGGAGGACTCTGCAAGCAAAATGCTGCTACTGCTTTTCTAGTCATCCACGATGAACACACATTGGTTCTATTCTTTCCGTTTTAAAATCAAATTAGGATAATTCAGTAACATGACTGTAACTGTGTAGTACAAACTGTAATAACTAATACGGAGGTTGTCCTCATTCCAGTACATGTATGCAATGCCATCTGACCATGCGGGCAGTACGTGTATGTACGTGATTGACCACAGAAGAAAGGCAACTCTTGCACACATATCAAGTGTATTGAACACATCTTCTTTATGAACTAGTACCGTGAGGTCCTAGTTGTTGTTATTATCGTACGGCCTTGGTCCCGGGTGTAGACGGTATTAAAACAAACATGTTTTGCTAAACCCACTTGAACTTTAGTGCTGGACAATATCAAGTTAGAACCTACAAATAGTGCATTCTTTAGTTTGAAACATGCAAGACTGGGCAAAGCTGGTAGGTTTACACAAACCAAGCCAAACAGATGTTACTAGTTCTTGGATGTCGGTATGGCCGTGTCCATTGTTTGTTAAAACCTTTTACGGGTTTTAGGTTTTAATAAACAAACAACAGCTAAGAACAAGTAATAGTGACTCAGGCCACGAAAGCCTACAACAAGTTCAAACAGATGTTGATTACAAAGATATCTTATGTGTACATGAACCCACTGAGTTTAGACCTTCCAATCTTCATTTTCATGGTTACTTTCCATCTCTGTTTGATAAAGTAAATCAAGTCCTTAAAATATGTAAGCATTTAAGTTGAAGTAACAAGATGTTACCTGAACATCTGGTATGCCAAAGGTGGTCTCATAAATTTGGCAATACAAATCAAATCAAATCTGCCATTGCAAGTAGATTTGTTTTGCCCACTACTGCCAGCTGGCAAATATATTGCAACCAATAACTTAGATTAATATGTACTGGCCAGCATGGGAGTAACTACCAGCAGCATTACTACACAAATACTGCTCACTACAAGGAATCTAGATCAACATTCAACAACGTACACACATTCTAACGTACAGCGTGTTCTTTTAACGTATCCGAACAATCATAGTTTGCTTGCACACGTATCTCAATCAATCCGAGCTAGCTCTGGAGCGTTCTTTTAATGCCATTCAGATCAAACAGAGCTAGCTCGCATCGCTTGGAATTTCACTTCAGATTTACAGAACAAATCAAAGATGGCTGTATTAACAACAATTTCTGTTAGCAACAATTGGGAATTAAAATTGTTTATAATTGAAAATATATTTCGTAAAATATTCAAGAACTATTGGATAAGACCGTCTTATAAGACAGCAAAGGAGAATAGTTCTGAGTGCTATAAACCTGGCTAGCTAGCAACCAATAAAACATCAACAGCTTGAGTTGATAATACACCATCCCCTTACCTGGCTCATATTGGAACCAGGTGTTGGATTAGTATTACGTACTTTAAGAAACAACAAAGTGTCCGGCGTATTAAGAGAACACACTCGTACTAAATGAGCCTCCACTTACTGTCCCCGCCCGCTCTTGTGGTCTCGTTGTTGGAAACTACGGTGGACTTGACCACCACGGTCTGGGTGGTGGTGGTCACTATCGAGCCGTGCTCCGTCTTCTCCGACGAGGTGGTCGTCTTGATGACGTCCTCCATCACGTTGTTGACGAGGTGGTCTCGGACAGAGTCTATCGTTATGTCGCCGACGCTCATGCTCAGGTCGTTCACCTCGTCTGTTCCGTTCTGCTTGGGCGAGTCTTCTGGTTCGCTGTCCACCTTGGGACCGTCGTCGTCTGCAAGCAACAGGTCGGGGCTCAATACAACGGGACTAGCTGCTTACTAAACTACTTGCCATTCACTTTTGTTCTTCAACAAGTTTGATGAAAGGATCGAACCGTGTAATAATGTGGGTATTACAGGAGGAACGAAAGAGTAAAGATTCATTGATACTTCTAGTTCAAACTATCATTTTTTGAGAGGGAGAATTAGTCGACTTAATGGAAGAAAGTGAGAAAAATTTAAAAACATTCTTCATTTGGTTATTACCTACAAAAGATTTGTTGTAGTCTCAAATGTGTTCTTTTATAGCTAGAAACTTGGGTTATTTTTGCTGTTAGACATTCTTTTAGTTTGGAAACTTTGTATTGCAATCTATTGTCTATATTGTGTTTGTTTGTTTGTATGAATGTATGTAATGACAAATGAAAATGACAAGCTTCAAGATTCAGGTGCCCTGTCCACTATTTTAATCTATTAATGAAATGATACTCTATTCAGGTGCCTCCTATCCAACTTTACAGTCGGAGTTAGAATTAATGATAGTAATTATTTAATAATAATGTATTTTAACCTATTTAGAATAAATTAAACCACCCTGAATATACCTAACATTCCTAGAGCCCACAGGTAGTCTGTAGAGATACTCTCTGGCAGTGACTCTGCAATTTGTTCGTATTGCCTCCATGGATTGTGTAAGCTTATCTAACACGTAGACGCTAGGTACAGTGAACCAACAGCTTACCTCTGAACGAGAAGCTCACACGCAGTTCTGAAATATTGAAACGTTATGTTAGGTGAGCTGTTGGCCCATGTCTAACTAGGTATGAGGAGGGTGTTACTCTCTACCATGGTGTTATCTACTTCTACCTACAACCACTCAACATATACATAAATCATTGAAATCACATGACAGTATCTGTATGTGTATTTATTTTCTATACTTAGTTAAAAGAACTCATTATCACAACATATACGATTATAGCTCCATTATAATTCACTCTTTTTGAGTGAAATAAAGATAACAAACATACCTTTTGCAGCACTTTAGTAAGATAATTAAATGTGCCTACTTTCTTCGAGCTACGAGTGTACTCGACATGCGTATTCACTAGTGGTGTCAAACGATATTTTTTTCAATATCGATATCGGCGCCATTTTGCCGATATCGTATCGCGATATCGATATTAAAAATTGACATCGATATCGCGATATCGAATTTTTTTTTCGGCGGTAATAAAACAATACATAAGAAATCGTAGTAATTTTAAAGTGTTTTCGCTGTGGCCAGCAGTACGCGTTGCTGCAGTTAGTGTCTTCACGTCTATACCCCCTCACCCTTGCCAAGGGATATCATTATCAACTTGAAAATTTTCCGCCCGTGGCCTGCAGTACGAGTTGCTGCTTAGCGATAAAGGCTTGAATTCGCGTGATGACGTCTAGTCACGTGTCGGGCATCGGCTATTGACAGTCGTAAAAGTATCAAGCAATACTGAACAACAACATTTTTCTCGGAAAGAATTCGGGGTTCCAGGTACAAATAGTTGAATGGATCCAATGTCTCCACGCAAATAAAGGGAACCCGCAGGCCTGTAAGGCCATCTGTGTGGAGGGGGTAGATGTCCAGTTACAAACTGCAGCAACGCGTACTGCAAACCATGGGAGAAATACTTCAAGTTGACAATGATATGGCGGGCAGGGAGGGGGGGGGGGGGGGCTGTAGGTACTCCGTGACAAGCTGCAGCAATGCATACTGCAGCAATGCATACTGCAGACAATAGCGGAAATATTTTAATATTTTAAGTGTACCACGGTATTTTCGATATGACACTTCCATATCGATATTAACGGCGATTTTCGTGCGATATCGATATCGTTTGACACCACTAGTATTCACGTTAGGATCCACCCACTCGTTGCTGCGATCACGTATGTCGAGGCTTTCTATCAACTGAGGTTTACACTAGTAAATTTTCCACAGGGATGAGTATACTGTTGATGACAGTCAACGTTTAAATTACTCATATTGACTTTACCAACTTTGTGTGAATGGCTCTGTACCTTCTGCTTACCCACCCATGCCCAACCATCTAGTCAAACATACCCAGTGACAAGTTGGAAGGGTATTAGGGCTATTCACTGGTCCTTGTCAAAACAATTACAATTTTACAACAAACAGAGAATAGTCTTAATAAACTTGCCCCAAGACTACCTTACAGATGCTTTCGTCACAGGCGAGTAGCTCGCAGCCCAACCCGAGACAATTGGCTACGACCAAAGCACAAGAAAGGTTGCGGTATGGCCACTTTACTAGTTAATATTATCCTACACCTGTTGTTTTCAATAAGTTGAAAGAGCTGGCAAAGACAGTTGAAACACGACTCAAAATGTTACGGACTCACCCTTACCGTCGTGATCGATACCGTTGACTCGAGGCACCTCCTCCTGCTCCTCCTCCCTCTCCCCCTCCTCCTTCCCCTCAATGGCCTTCTCCTCCTCCTCCTCGTCGTCCACCTGGATGACCTCGTGTTCCCGCGCCCCGTCCGGCAGACTGACGTAGCATCGGGGCTGCGTCACCACGGCAGCCGACAGCGAGATGCGCTGTAGCTCGCTGGACGAGTGGAGGTAGAGCGCTTCGCCACACGATGTGAACGTCAGGCTCGATATGCCGCTGCAACACGGACCAACGGCTTACCTCGTCTGTCTCACGGTAAACATGGCACTAAGGTCTAGTCGGCATAGATCGTTTAAAACTTACAGTACATGCGAATTAAGAAAGTTCCGACTGACCAAAACAAATACAAGCATTCAAGAACAATATTATACAATGTGACTTGTTACCTACAGAGTTGACCAATTTCCAACTCAAGTAACACCTCAAATCAAATGAATGTTGGTGGAATATAACAGCAGCAGCTATAATTAAATGAAACCAAATGTCTCTTAGTGTAAGCTACCAAAAGTCAAAACTAAATATATACAGTTTCTATATGCTTGATATAGACAGCAGTGTATTTATTAATGTTCCAAAGCTATTTAATTGTTAGGTTTTTATGTAGCGAGAGAATAAAGACGAGTGAGGTGGGTATTGAACTGACTTGATGTCTTCTCTCTTGATGATGGCCGCGTTGAGCTGTCGCTTGAGGTCGGGGACGGAGAGAACGAAACAGTCACCGAGGTTCGTCAGGCAAACTAGGCAGGTCTCCGCGTGTCGTTGATCTGGTGTCGTGAAGTTTAGGAGGCCCATGCGGCGCACTCGCGACCCTTCGTGTGCGGTCAACTTGAACTTGCCAAACGGCTTCAGACTTGGTAATGTGAAGATCTGCAACGTAACACGCAGTGCGCACATTAGGCCTATCTATATATCTCACAGAATCAGGTTCTTTATCTAGACCAACACAAACTTGGTCCATATTCCCTCTGCAGTCCACTCTCACTCTCTCTCTCTCTCTCTCTCTCTCTCTCTCTCTCTCTCTTCGTATAAGACACCTTCCTCCCTCGATCTACTAGATACGGAATACTGTTGCCTGCACTTTCTTTGCAAACTAACTCAAGTGCCAGTTACACAATAGCCTATATTGCACTTTGTTGATTGTTTGAGAAAGCATCTCCCTTGTTATATTTTCATGCCTATGGCATACAATTTTCTTGGGCACCTCAAAAAGTCATAGCAAAATTAGACTGTCTTTGGGTAGGGTAGAACCTCTGCAATTCATATCGCAAGGGACCGACAGCAGGCTTACCTTGAACTGCTCCTCGGAGCCGATGACGACCCTGTGAGGTGGCGGACACTCGTGCCTACCCGAGTCTAGAGGTTCATTGTGACCGGTAACCACGGCGACCGCAATGACCGGCGCCCTGTGTTTCAGTTGGATCTCCTTGGCGAGCTGACAGGTGACGTCCTCCTCGCTGCGTTTAGAGCCCGGGGGGACAGCCAGGGTGAACACAAACACGGTACCGTTGTTGGTGCCGGCCCACAGCGTGGGGGTGGTGGCCTGTACTGCACACACAAACACATTACCATCACACACAAACACATCACACACAAACACGGTACCGTTGTTGGTGCCGGCCCACAGCGTGGGGGTGGTGGCCTGTACTGCACACACACAAACACATTACCATCACACACAAACACATTACACACAAACACATCACACACAAACACGGTACCGTTGTTGGTGCCGGCCCACAGCGTGGGGGTGGTGGCCTGCACTGCACACACAAACACATTACTATCACACACAAACACAGTACTATCAGACACAAACACATTACTATCAGAGTCAGACACAAGTGAACATAGAGCCCTAGTTGAAAATTGTCTGTTCAGTTGTGAGAATGGAGAATGTGATTCATGTCTCAGGCTAGGTTGTATAGTTATGCAATGTATGTCTATGATGAATCAATTTCAATGAATGTGTGCATTCGGTTGTGATCTCTCGCACGACTATCCACCTAGTGTATTTAATACGATCCACAACTTTTGTAAGACAGCTTATAGACAAATTTTCATTGCTAGGAGAAAAAATAAAATAAAAACACAGAAACTATAAAAGAAAAATACCAACAATTGTAAATTACCAGAAAGAAGGCACTTGAACAGACTGGTCACAACAATGAGTAGTTACCACTGATAATGTAGGTCTTGGCGAAGTAGAGGCAGCGGACCATACTTCCGAGGGAATCATCTACAGGCCTTGCTTCCACAGAACGTTCCACTGGTTTCGCTTCGATGGGATTTACAGGAGCTGTGGAGGGGGAAGAACTGTCGCCAACCCTGGAGAAGAAACATTTGTCTACTGTTAGATATACAATCGCTCCGCAAGGTACAATGCAAACATGCATCTACAATAGTGGTACTTGTCAAAAACTTACTTAAAGCTAGGTAAGTGGGTCATGTTGTGGAGATGAAAAGGTAGAATGGCAGCAGAGACAAATAATAGTGTTTTTAATAACATTTCAATTCAATATTTACACACATTACACTAACAAATTCAAGGACAAACATAAAACACAACATACCCCAGAAAAAATAACATCTTGGAATGTGCACATTAAGACCAAATTAGAATAAATAGATTATGACTAAAAGTAACTGTTCAAGTTGTTCAAGTTCCCACTAGTAGCTAGATGAGAAATAACCATATTTAATGTAATTACAATACATAACAGAAAGAATAGATATCTCAACTATTTATAACTTCATAACAGGAATATATGTTGCAATTTTTGGAAGACTAAGACTTTGTTTACTGCTGGATTCACATAAAGACAGCGTTATGTGAAATTGCTAACTCAGTAAACGTCAAAAACATTAGCAACATTTGATGACTCAGCAGTTATAGTATAACCTCTCGTAAAGATCGTCTGCTGCGACTACAAACGCTCTACCATAACAAACCATCTGTTGCGGTATTTTTGCGACTGCCATGCCTCCAATTATACAGCAATATAGCCAAAAGGTACCATTATAAAAAAAGATTGTCAAATTCAAATAGTACTGTCATTACATGAAAAAAACATTATTGGGGAGTAAAATGACTAGGCCAACAAATACAAATATAAATTTACTGCTCTTTCTGCTAGAACATGCAGTATATTTTTCTCACTTACAGGATGGGGTTAGGCAGCCTTCGGGCATGACGCTAATTACTGCAGAATTGTTCCGATGCAAAATATATATTCAGTAATAAAACAAACCAGTTTTGAAATTCTCAACCAATTTTCAAAAAGAAATGGTTCAGCAACTTACCAAGATACTTCACACACATCAAGATTTTACATCTATAGTAAACATTTCATCCAACTTTTAACAGATGTTTTAATAACACAACAGTCCTACTTGAAGTTGGATATCTTCTCAATAAAACTTCCTTCCTACACGGAGTTGCCTCACAAATACCTATCTGGTGCAAATATAGAATGTCCCACACTTGTTGCATGTTACGTCAACGACTAGCAAGTAGAAAAATGGTAGGAAACGAAAACATTTCCACTCATTAATGTCAATTTTAAGTGCTCTCTCGATGTGTAGAGATAATGATTGTAGACCTACTTCTTGTCGCCGGCAACGGGGGAGGTGGGGCTCTGGGCCCCCCGTTTGTCTGTCCTGCGGGTGGATCTGCCCTTGCGCAGCCGGCGGAATGACTCACGCAGTGACTTCTTGAAGGACTTGCGACGTGAGATGGGCGCATCGCCGGCCCCAGACAAGTCTGTCCAACAAGCAACATGGGTACCACTTTAACACTGAGGCAACAATTGGAATATTTGCATAAGATAATGCATTGTAAATTGTAATACAGAAACGAAAAGACAAGCAGAAAGGAAGAAACACGAAAGGAATAAATCAATCCACAGGCTGATAAATAATATATAGAGATTATGTTGGTAGCTGACACTCGACTGGAATAGTAAGGTAAGACAGGGATAGGATCTAACAGCTTATGTTCAAGTAAGATTATGAATTTGAGAGTTGAAAGTTAAAAATTAACATTGAAGAGTGTAAAGTGTCAATACATAAATGTATATAATAAAAAACAACACGCACCTATTGTATCTTCAATGTCAACTTTCAAATCTCAAATTTGTCACCGTAGTCAAAGGTAAGCTACCCTACTCCTATCCTTATACTCAGTTGACTAAGTAATATATAAAAGAGAATTGCGAACGGAACGTACCGTTGGGGTTGAGGGTGCACTTGGTGAGCACCCCCTTGTGCCTCACGTAGTCGAAGAGTGCTAGTCCGTGAGCAGTTCCCGCGGCCGCCACACCCCACTCTGAGTGCAGCACCAGTGCTGTGACGGCAGCTGGTGGGTGGAGCTGTAGTACTGCGTGTGGTTGGAAGCCGGCCGTCAATCTAGACACAATCCAACCGTCAGTTGGTTCACGGGCCCCTCGTCGCAACTACTACTACTACTTCTACTACTGAGACTCAATCACAAGACAAGGGTGAAGCAATGAATCTACGTTTTCAGAAAACATTTCATGCATAGCCTAACTTTGAATTTAGAATTACTAAATATTGATACGGCCCTTAAAATCCCTGAATAGGATAGTAGATAGTACTCTTTGTTATGTTTCTTTTTGGCTATGCAATACTATCACAGTTTACCATCACTCCAGTCAGGTAAGCTGTTGACCTACTATCTCTCTCACACAATGCACATTTACTTAGTTTCATAACTGAATAGGATCGACATTATATCTATATATATATCTCGCTACTCTTTATTCCAACATCACTTAGTTGGGTAAAAGGGTGTGTCCACCATTGATCTTGGGCATCCCAGGAATCAGTATCGGCATGCCAAGCTCGACACATCATTTTCTTCAACTTCATTCTCTTCGTGAATGATTTTCCCTCGACATTATAAAAACATAAAAACAAACGCGACTCACTTGAGCGCTCCGACCTTGGGCGTCAGTTGGTCGTGACCCTTCCACACGAACCCGTCCCGGTCGAGCACGATGTTCATGGTGGTGACCTCGACCTCCCGCTCGACCGCCTCCGCTCCGATCTGGGCGACGATGACCGAGCCGGCCGTCCCGGCGACCACCAGCGTGCCGGAGGTCGGACACAGTGCGACCTTCTTCACCGCCAGCCGGGGGTCGTCCGAGTAGGGGTCAAACGTGCCCACCTGCGTAATAAGTGTCGGTATTGTCTAGTCTAGTTGAAACATGTGACCGTAGCCAGAGATGGTTTGTAATTATTCTGTAAACCCACAGTGGGCATGATGAATTAGGCCAGTACACTGTTAACTGAAAGGACCGCCAACTTTAAGAATGCAGGAGAGAATTAGAGGAAATGGGGGGCAAGACATACCTTGACAAACGGGGGCCACTCCTCCTCCTCGTCGTCCCCCTCCCCTCCCCCCCTCCCCCGCGATCTCGTCCCCGCTGAACAGCTGGGCAGACTGGAACTTGCAGACGGGCTGCAGAGCCACCCCGCTGGCGTCCCAGAACCTGACAGTCCCGTCCTCGTGGCCAGTGAGAAGCAGCTCGCGGCGGGGGGAGGGTGGGTCCCCCTGGGCATCCAGCTGCTGCTTGCCACACAGCAGACCTCCCCCGTTGATAGGCCACTCCTGTACACACACAACATGTATATGCTCTCAGTTGTAACACCCTGCAATAATGAATATGTACAGTGAGAAGCAGCGGGGGGAGGGTGGGTCCCCCTGGGCATCCAGCTGCTGCTTGCCACACAGCAGACCTCCCCCGTTGATAGGCCACTCCTGTACACACACAACATGTATATGCTCTCAGTTGTAACACCCTGCAATAATGAATGTGTACAGTGAGAAGCAGCGGGGGGAGGGTGGGTCCCCCTGGGCATCCAGCTGCTGCTTGCCACACAGCAGACCTCCCCCGTTGATAGGCCACTCCTGTACACACACAACATGTATATGCTCTCAGTTGTAACACCCTGCAATAATGAATGTGTACAGTGAGAAGCAGCGGGGGGAGGGTGGGTCCCCCTGGGCATCCAGCTGCTGCTTGCCACACAGCAGACCTCCCCCGCTGATAGGCCACTACTGTACACACACAACATGTATATGCTCTCAGTTGTAACACCCTGCAATAATGAATGTGTACAGTGAGAAGCAGCGGGGGGAGGGTGGGTCCCCCTGGGCATCCAGCTGCTGCTTGCCACACAGCAGACCTCCCCCGTTGATAGGCCACTCCTGTACACACACAACATGTATATGCTCTCAGTTGTAACACCCTGCAATAATGAATGTGTACAGTGAGAAGCAGCGGGGGGAGGGTGGGTCCCCCTGGGCATCCAGCTGCTGCTTGCCACACAGCAGACCTCCCCCGCTGATAGGCCACTACTGTACACACACAACATGTATATGCTCTCAGTTGTAACACCCTGCAATAATGAATGTGTACAGTGAGAAGCAGCGGGGGGAGGGTGGGTCCCCCTGGGCATCCAGCTGCTGCTTGCCACACAGCAGACCTCCCCCGTTGACAGGCCACTCCTGTACACACACAACATGTATATGCTCTCAGTTGTAACACCCTGCAATAATGAATGTGTACAGTGAGAAGCAGCGGGGGGAGGGTGGGTCCCCCTGGGCATCCAGCTGCTGCTTGCCACACAGCAGACCTCCCCCGTTGACAGGCCACTCCTGTACACACACAACATGTATATGCTCTCAGTTGTAACACCCTGCAATAATGAATGTGTACAGTGAGAAGCAGCGGGGGGAGGGTGGGTCCCCCTGGGCATCCAGCTGCTGCTTGCCACACAGCAGACCTCCCCCGTTGATAGGCCACTCCTGTACACACACAACATGTATATGCTCTCAGTTGTAACACCCTGCAATAATGAATGTGTACAGTGAGAAGCAGCGGGGGGAGGGTGGGTCCCCCTGGGCATCCAGCTGCTGCTTGCCACACAGCAGACCTCCCCCGTTGACAGGCCACTCCTGTACACACACAACATGTATATGCTCTCAGTTGTAACACCCTGCAATAATGAATGTGTCCAGTACAAAGAAAAAGAGTAGCCAACTGGGAAACATTCTATTAATAATTTGTTTACACATTTGTCTTCCTCTAACGTAATTTCAAATTTAGAATGCTGTCGAGATATTCTCCTAAACAATAAGTTAGCAACATAGCATTTTACCTGGCAATTAAATTCAACAGAGTTCAAAGTTCCAAGTCAAAAAATCTGTTATCGTTGAATGCGATAAACAGTACAAACAGTTTTAATTCAAACTGCACGAGACGATACATTGGCTGTATGAATATTATAAAAATGTTGAACTAAAAGACAACATCATGTCCTCGAAGTGAAGTGAAGGGCCCTTACCCTGTCGGTGTACAAGTGACCGGTCTGGGTCTTGCCACAAGCCACGATGTTGTCCCAGAGTTGGCCGGGCACGTCGGAAACGTGTTGCGAGCAAGTGACGGCGCTCGCGTGCAGCGAGACCAGGTAGGGAAGCGCCATCATGCGCCAGTCGTCGGCAGTGAGGTCAATCGCGACCAGTTCCTCCTCCAGTAGGACAATCAGCGAGTCCGGCGTGTCCAACTCTGTGGGCAGATCGTTAGCGTTATGAGGCGTCGTTAGGCTTACTAAAGGAATGAACTTACATTACTTACCGGTTTTACTTCAGCCAAAATATAATTAAATTACGTTAAAAAATTAGTTTTAGAATTAAAATTTATCTCCCTTTGATTTTACGCTATCAGAGAAAAGGGGAGGTTATTTAAATAAGGAGTTAGAAAAGCGACATCAAGGTGATTGAAGCAAACAAGAAGAAGACAGGCGATTCAACTCGCCTTTGTTGTCGGGATCCGCGTCGATGGTGAAGAAGTCGACGACTCTGGAGGTGAAGTCGAACGCGGCGTGTTTCTCTCCGTGTTTGACCGTCACCGTGTGTCTGTCGCTGTAGCTGGCTCGGGGCATCCCGCCCGAGAACAGGATGAAGTCGTCACTGCACAGATCACAACCCACATATGACGGCCCATCAGCTCCTTTAGTTTATGAGAAACTAAGTGTTATATGTTCACACCAACGGCTGTGTTTATACAGACAGGATCGAAGAAGAACGGCCACCTTCTTCCGAGTTGCATCAAAACGTCCCGTTTATTTGCGTTTTCAATGTTACTCGTATTTTAAATTAATTGACTTGCTAGATGTTTTGAAGGTAAGCTGTCGCCTCCTATACCAGCACTACCACAATGCTATATCAAAGGTTTTAAAAGTATGTCTCACTTCTTATCGTGCCTCCAAAGAAACTTGGTGACCGCCTTACAGGGGAACGGTCCGTACAGGGTGGCCGGCTCCTCCATTGGTCGCTCGCCCACAGACGCGTCCCAGTACGCAAAACTTCCGTCGTTGTGCGAGGAGGCGAACTTCTGTCCCGACCGGTGCCAACAAACACTCTCCAGCTGCTGCGTACTGATGTAAGTCTGGAGCATCCAAGGCAACACAACACATTACAACAGGTTACGCAGTCGTATTGCCAACAAACACTCTCCAGCTGCTGCGTACTGATGTAAGTCTGGAGCATCCAAGGCAACACAACACATTACAACAGGGTACGCAGTTTCCTTAGTAATGTACCTTGCTTTAATATTAAGGATCAAGGTATTCCCTGGCAAATGAATGGCTTGCATTTGATTTCCTGTCAGGGTTAAATAAAGTATAGTAGTATATAGGAGTAAACATAATCTGAAGCTCTTGTTGGCGTAGATTGGGGGGTGGTTTAATAAGCCGCGGTGAACCTATAATCCAGGTTCATATCCTGGCTTGGGTCATGTCGTGTTTTTTCCATCTTCATAATCAGTAACAGTAATAAGACTAATCACCCACACAACCTAGATTAACATTGTTGCCAAAACATGAGACGTTAAGCACAAATATCAATTCATCGTGTATTCTTCCCAGCCTAGAACATCTTCTCTAAAAAATTACCAATGTCCATCCTTGTTAAACTGTAGATACATGAATGAGCACAAAAAATATTATATAGCTATCAGTCACAATACTAGGATTTCAACCAACCAGCCATGACTCATTCTAGTCATTATCTCTCGCATGGGAACGATCTGCTCGTGCCCTTATCAATATTGATTTACAGGAAAGGATGAGTCACGGAAATGATCTGCTCGTGCCCTTATCAATATTGATTTACAGGAAAGGATGAGTCACACACTCGCAACAATAAGCTGAATGCAGAGATAAGCGCGTCGTACCTGTTCGGCCCCCGGAGTCTTCCGGTCCCACAAGACCATGAGGCCGCGGTTGTAGCCAATCAGGATCTTGTGCGGACTGCCGGGCTGCTCGGCAATGGCTTCCACCGCACCCGGGTTGATCTTGTAGTCTTCCGGGACGCTACGGGCACAACAGACAAATACTTAGCGCACTACCACTACAGACGCAACCTAGTCCAGCGCTTGCGACAAGTCTGTCGTGTTACTTCGTACAACACACATCATAGCGTGGGGGCACTCTTAACATATTCACAACACATCTGGCGAGCTGTTGGTCTCCATTTTGCTTTTCCCCAACACAACAAAGTAATCGAGCCATTTAAGGCCTCTATCACAACCATCATAGTTTAGCAAAATTGTATTTATTGTACGTAATGAATCTCACAGATTCATTTATTTATCAGCATTTACATCTCAAGGATTATTTCTAACATCAGGTTAATGTAATATGATTTACATCTACATTTTGTCTACCTGCGAGTTACTTACGTTTAATAACACTACACAACGTTTTCAAAATGTTTGCACCTGCTGCCTCGTATAATTTATTAGAAACCGGCTTTCCATAACATGTCAAAAGAAAACATCTACCTTCATGACATTTCATTGCAATATTACAACAGACAGAAACTTACTTCTGCATGACGACGTCCTGGTAGATGATGGTTTCAGATATCTGGAAGGTCTTGAGGTTCAGCAAGTAGATATTCCCCCCCTCGGTGCCAAGCAACAGGTGCTCCAGTGAAGATTCCATGCAGATCGCAGAGATTCTCTTCAGCCTGTCGGATTCAGCCAGACAACAGTTACTTTAGATAAAGCTCAAAACTCAGTACCTACAGTTGTTCTTAACATGTACAGTATTCACTTTTTGTTAGGCTGGCCACGATGGCAACAGAATTCTCAATTAGGAGAGATAGAACCCTGTTTGAAGTTGTAAAAGTTCTATCATGCTCAACTTGCATAATGGGTTACAATTTATGCTTTCCTACGTGCATGCCACTCAAATTGTCTAACGATAACACTGCCAAACAGTACCAATATAGTTTTAACAATTCAAATACTAAACACGAATTGTATGAGAGGGATAGGATGCTAACAGTGTACCATAGTATAGTGATGCTAAACCACGATAAAGAAACGTACAAGACAAAGTTAGAATGATGTTTTCGGTCAACGCGAACTTTCTCAGCAAGTGGAGAGGAAGGTTGCACGGACTGAAAGCGATATTTAAAAGTTTTGTTTGTTATTTGTCTTGTGTTGTCATTTGTTACGTTTCTATCACCGCTTACCATCAGTACACTTAAGGTAAGCTGTGGGCATCCTACTTCTCTCATGCGATCCACGTACCCGCCTTCTGGAACTCGCTTATCGACACTCAAATACTCAATACAGTAGATAAACATCAACATTACTGGAAATGCCTCTAATCCATTTTAAGTGTCATGTAAATTAACATTGTTTTGAATCCCTGGGCGGACTCACTTCCCCTCCAGCGACTGCGTGTGAACCTCGTCCATGGTCCCGTTGTTGATCTCCCAGAGGTGGAGCGAGTTGTCATCGCAGAGAGACACGACGCGCCCCTCGTTGCGCAGGAAGACGAGCCGCGTCACCGCAGAGTCGTGGCTCTTGTGTTGGCCGTAGAACTCCACGCCGGGCTTGCCTAAGCTGTGCGTTGCGTTCAGGAAACATCCCACCGTTTCAAACACGTCTAGGTCAATCCGTCGTGTTCATTACACAAAGAAAAACAATCACAAATACTGACCTACGATAATTCGCACAAAGAAAGCTTTTTGTAAGCCATCTTTTACTCCCCTCTAGAGAAACGTGAGTAGAACTAATCAAAATGCACTTTAAACAACCGCCAAGTTGTACTAGGCCTACTTGTATTCTTACTCTTCACGTTACTTGCGTAAGCCGGTGTACGGATGAAGGGAAAAGCACGGACGAGATGCATCGATCAATAAGGTATTTGGATCGTTAGGGACAATGTAGCCATGTCTAAGAGCAATTCGATGGATTTACAATATATGGCTTCAAACTGTAGTAAATGTGACAAGTTTTAATACTTGCATGATGTTGAAGGAACATGTTTTGAGTTGATACAAAAGGTTTCGACTTGATACAATAAATAAATATTACCTTTAAAAGGTAAAACAAAGTTATAAGTTGAACGTTTCGTTTCTGATGTTTTGGCCACACAAACTTCTAATACATAATCAGCCTCAGCAGGTAGTCAATGATGTGGATGCCAACTTCTAATACGTAATCAATAGCCTCAGCAGGTGGTCAATGATGTGGACATGAACATAATATGTGCTTCTTGTATTAATTGTCTTTGTAGGATAATAAATGAATGGCAAGGAAAAAACAACTAAATTAAAAGAGATTACCTGTAGATAGCCTACATATAACAAACGCTAGGCCTACTGTTCGGCATCTTACAGCTAATTAGCAATGGCAATATGCAGTGCGAGAAAGTTTTAAAATATGTCATTTGCAATGCATGTCATTATATTCCCACATTTTTATTATACATAAAGAATGATATGTCATAATCAACCAAGATAATGTCCATTGCAACTGCATTTATTTGAATAACTTGACTCTTTAACAACTTATGCTAATAGAACAATTAATTAATAAATGAACAAATGAAACAACTATTTTTTATTCAAGGTCGGGAAGTTTACTCAGCATTGATCATAACAGGCATGATGAGCAATGTTTATAACCATGTTGTTCCAACTAAAGCTTATTTAACTGCATAATTATTCACTAATCACTACATCAAGATTTGCTGTAACTTAACGAGCATACTAATTCAATATTGTTTGTCATAGAATATAGGGGATGAAACTAAGCTCGACATTTGGAAAGCCAATCACTGCATGTGAAATCAGTATTGTTATCTAGGCTGGAAGTTATTAATACCTTTCAATACAATTAACTCAGAGAGAAATCAATTCCCAGCAACAGATAAGATATGAGAGCAAAGCATTAATGTCTAAGCTTCGAAGTTTCCACTTGAACTTCACGAACACTATGAGTTACATATGGGCTATACAAAAAAAAACTTTAAATAATACGCCAAACATTCTCAGAACATCATCTAGGCTATACTAGACAGCATGCCACTGTGTTTCTTTTTAATACCTACCTTAATACCAGAACTATACATATCACAATAAACCTTTACTTACACAGTTACAGTTCTTGAAGATGATGATGAAAATGATGATGATAATGATGATGAAAATGGTGATGATTATATTTGGGTCCTGACTCATGTTTGGGTTGGGTTGTAGAAGAAATGCACCACAAACAAGAGAAGCTCATGAGTCGGGCACTTGCTGCTTGTATATCCAACCACCTGTAACTTGTTGTTCCAACCACTTGTCACTTCCACAGCCAGTACGGAGGCAGTCCGTGTCCCCGCAGAGACATGCCCAGTTAAACTAAAAGGATACATTTTAATGGCGCCGCTAGCAGTGCCGATAGCCAGGAGCCGCAACGCTGGGTCCCATGCCAGTGCAGTCGGTTTGTTGGGGAAACCATGTTGAACCGTCTGCAGAAAGTCATTTCCAATTAGTGATTTATATAGACCTACATGCATTTAATTAGTCAATTTTATGGGCTTTTTATATCAACATCCCACTGATAGGATATAATGCTCCAGGCCTTTTATCGGCAGACAAGCCTACTATTGTCATCTATTGACAGAAGGGGGATTGTGATAAGCTCTTATCTGCAAACAAAGGAACACCTTACTTTTATCTATAATAACACATAACATTTCCTCATTATTATAGAGCTGTGGCAGGTATTGCTTGCTAACTAACAGATTATTGGAAAATAAACTCCAGAACAAGGAGAACATCTTTACTCTTTAGTATTACCAAACTTAATGGACAATGTTGGGATATCCTTAGACCTAATACGCCTTCACTAGGCTACAACATTCCACGAGTTGTAAGAATCACTACGGAACTTTTTTGAGACCCAACGTAATTAGCATGCCTACACTTTTGAAAGGGGCTGAGGTCGTCCCTGTTTACTTCAATTTCTTTGTTGATTAATGGGCTTTTATCCATCCACACATGTAGGAAGCTACATGCTTTAACTTATATTTATTATTTATATTCTGGCTAACCAGAAAACACTTGATGGCATGAAGAAGATATTCCAATGTTGTCTGAATGATAAGAACTCAAAGAAGCCAGCAAGTACTATGCCTATATGAAAAAATAAATGTATGACACACTCCCTACAGCGGATGCTATCTTATCTGGCTGTACTAGAAGTCTTATCTGACAGTTACTCGAACC
Source organism: Isoperla grammatica (assembly GCA_945910005.1). Classification (NCBI taxonomy): domain Eukaryota; kingdom Metazoa; phylum Arthropoda; class Insecta; order Plecoptera; family Perlodidae; genus Isoperla; species Isoperla grammatica. The sequence continues at coordinate 47,847,556 of OX246742.1, read as the reverse complement.
AACGTACTATCCCGTATTCACCCTCACCAATGCCTACGGTACTTGAGACCCCCACAATCGTCGCACATCAACGTTTCTAGACCTCGTATTTCATTATCCGAAAACAATGTCGTAGGTTCAATAGCCGTTGTTCTCGACTTCCATGCGCATATAATTTATACGACCACAAGTGGTTCACACAAAAATAGGCTTACCAATTTCATGTAAATTTACAAGAAGTAGGGTCAACAGAAAAATGGGCAATTTACTTTGTTCCGCATTTTACCGGAAAAAGAAAATAAGCTTGGATTTGTTTAGAACTTGGACTCAACCATACAACTGCAAATATGAACCCGATAAAAGTTAATATTGTCATTGTGTAGACCTAGGCCTACACCTGACTAATACTACGTTTACATGCAGGTTTGAAATTGATTTAAAAAAAAACGTTTTGAGTTTTCAAAACTGCATAAAGTACTTCGAAAATGGGTTTGGATCGGTTCGAGTCAACCCTGTTTGCTCGTAGGGTTGACTTGAAAACTAGTTTTGGAAACTGCCATGTAAACACCACACTGCCACCAATACGTTTCGACTTTGCGGGCTAACTAGCAAACTAAACCGACGGTGGCGGTACAAATTGAGGTTATGTTTACACTCTTTTACTGCACTCGTTCTCTTGTTCTTACCTATTTTGGTTGAATTTGTGAAATGTCTAATTCTAAGAGGAATGTTTGGACAGACATGTAGGCTATTATTTATGTTGCCTCCTTTGTTGTTCCAACTTTCACATAAAAAACAGTGCAATGTCTTGATTTAAGTGGCGCTGTATACCGGGAAATGTATGAACTATAATATAATGATTTGAGAATGTTTCCAGATTGATGGCATGTAAACGATCGACGTATTTGGTTTGACTCCAGCCAAAACTTTTTCAAACCTGTATGTAGGCCTAGGCCTGGAGGTAGTGTAATATTTAGTAGGCCAGACCCTACATGTATAGGCCTAATTGTTTAGTTGGGTTGGCAACTGTTTGGGGTTTTTGTCTAAGCCTAGGCCCTACCTACGAAGAATCAATGCTTACCTTTCTGAATGCAAATAACTCCCGTTGCAATTTTTGACGCTCGGCAGAGGGCTGTTGCCCTTTTCCTCTGATAAATTTCAGCATGACCCTAAAAATGAAGGTAGCAGTGTTTAGATTAGATGACAACAACCGGTAACCCAAGCCGAGGCTAGACCTAGGCCTATCTGTCAAAACAAGCTAGGCCTAAGGTCTAGGCTAGGTTTACTATCTACGACTAGCTATGCTTAGGCCTAGGCTAGTCCAGGTACCGGTTACCAGCCTGTCAAAAACTTCGTTACATACAAGTGACAGTAGAACCACAGGTAGAACCACAAGCGACTGCGTGTTTGAAAATGTCACGCACAGCGTGATATAAGATAACAAAAGGAAACGCCTCGTCTCAACGCTGTCTTCAGGCCTAGGGGCTAGGCCCTAGCCTACGTCAACCACTCGCCCTTCCCACCGCGTCAAAAACCGGCTGTTTCAACTGAAAACTACAAAAAACGGCCACCTTTTGGTATTTAATTGAAATGAGGATAAACTTACCTAAGTATGAACAGCAATTCTTTTGAAGTCACTTGTATAAACAAAAGATATGTAAAATTACATAAAAGTTCGAATACCACGTCCCCGCCGACAAGACGAGACGCATACAAATCGAAGCAAATTCGTGAGGCACTTTACAATGTTATTAACCGGTTAAATATTCATACGCCAATTTCGGGGCTTATGTGCACAGAACGAATTATGGTTTCAATAGTATATTTACAAATATTTGCAGTTATGAACATCAATTCAATATTTATGTGTATCACCTACTTTTCGAAAAAATATTTAAATACTTGTGAGCACTATTTTCTTTAACGAATATAACCATGGGCGAAGATGATTCACGCCTACAACAGACGGTCGCGACACCTGTTGACGGAATGCAACTTGCTGCTTGCTAGTTTGGCACCTAAATTTTTATTTCTTATTTTATTACACTTTTATAGCTAATACAAAAAGATATCGATTTTTTATTTGTTACAGATCTATCATCTCTAAAAGTATCTCGAAAGAAATCGAATACTATATATCTGTTGCTACTTTAGCTGTTTCTTTCATAATACTATTTGAATTTCTTTTTAGTTCAATCAATTCCTTGATGATTTATGTAAACTAATCAGCATCTCATTATGCCTAATCCCGAAATTTAAAGTATGCTTCACCTTGGCTGAGGACTTTTTTCTACTTTTCCACTGCACTAGCGCTGTGCACTGCCGCTGGCGGTAAAATTGTCAACCACGCACATCAGCTGTTTGGGTTGCTAAGCAACACAATGTTTACATTCAGCATTCCGCTAGTGTCAAGCTGTATTATTTCTCTACGGTCCACGATGAGCGAACTATTGTGACGATAAGTTAAAATAAACTTAAGAATCACATAATTATAACATCGTAAAATGCCAAATACACTATTGCGAACAAAATGTGCTATCGTAGGCAATCCGAAAGTCGGGAAAACAGCTGTAACTCAAATGTTTTATACTGATGGCAGAAACTTTCCAAAGAACTATAACATGGTAAGTTGGTGGCCTCATATTTTAGGCCTGTGCCCTAGTATCTTCATCCTATAATCGTTTTAGAATGGTGCTATTAGTCTAGCAAGCCACCGAGGCTATGCAGTCGTTTCTCTAATGACGTATAGACCTATCACCGCACTAGGCCTCAGCTAGGCTAGTTGGTTAGGAAGTTTTCTATGCCAGTGCATAATATCCAGGAAGATCAGAGTACTATGAGCGATACTATCCATTCAATTAGCATCTGTGAAATGAATGCGTACTTTATTTCCACAAGAAACTAAGTAGGCCTACATGTACATTGTTTGAGGGTGGTACAACACAGTAAGACTTGGGACTCCACCCATATCTTATCAAGCAAGTCAGCTCTCCATTGTTGATATCCTCATGTGGTGGTTTATTCCATGGTTTTATATGACTGTAGGCTAACATGTTTTTGAACCACAATTCAGTTTTGCAAACAATTTGCAGTGTAATGTCCATTGTGAATGCTCTCTTTGTTCAATGATCTAATTTTTCAATTGCTGGATGTATCTGAATATATTTGACCCAGGCTATCTGTAAGAAATTTTATTTTTCCATTTCATAGACGTTTGGAGTTGACTTGGCTGTAAAGTCAATCAAGATTCCTGATAAAGACGATGCCGTTGAAATATACCTCTATGATTCTTCCGGACGTGATACGTACACAGAGTTCCTTCCTCGATATGTAAGGATACATTCACCATTATTAACCCAGTGTTACGACGTAATGTGAGACGTACACATGTCTTAATGAAGGCTTTATAAATAACTAATAATTTGTGACGTGGCCTTCAACAAATCCCTAGATTGAATGGAATAAAAATACTCAAAATAAATTTAGCATAATTCCTAACATGACTGTGCAAACACTTATTTCATAATACCATGTGCATTGCAGTGGCACGAACCCAACATTGTCATGGCTGTTTACGACGTCACCTGTGAGGAGACATTGGACTCGGTAGAGAAGTGGGTGACCATCGCTCGGAAAGGGAAAGGAGAAAATGGCTCGGAAGCTCCCGGGGTTCTGTTCGGTAACAAGACGGATCTTACCGAAAGAAGAGTTGTCAGCCCAAAAGCTGGTGCTGCCATGGCAGAGAAACTCGGACTCCATTACTTTGAGGGGTCTGCGGTGAGTTGTGTTCCACAGTTACTGCACTTGGTTTACCACGCTCGTATCCTCTTGATGGAATTATTTACCAAATATCAAACAAGGCTACATTTAAATGCACTAGTTATTTTGATAACTTTTTCCCAAAGTGCGTCATACACAAGTCTCTTCGAAGCTTGCCATAGCAAGCGAGTTAGAACAGTTTCACTGTGTATTAAATATAATTTTAGTTGTGGAGGTTGGCAGATAGGGTAGGTGCCAATTAGGCGTACATACTTTTAAGGATATCTGTAGGTAGGCTAGTCCTTGTTTAACAGTTACATTGAGTGACTGGTAACTTAAATTTAAAATTATACTTGTACCTTGTTATGTGGTACATTTCATTAGTATGTAGACACATATCACACTATTTGAATTACTTTTGAATAGACAAAGTAGTGACTTGAAAACTGGATATGAAATATGCTGAAACATGTATTGATGTAATTGCACAGAATTCCGTTATTCCCATCATTGTAGTTGGACTGGACTAACTGTTAATGCCTATATGTATAACTATTAGAGCGCCTCTATTTTTTAGAAGGAGAATGTGGGCATCGAAGAACCCTTCTTTCTTTTGGCTCATGAGTGGCACAAGCTGAATGAGAATGACCAAAGCTAATTACGATGACAACTAGAGAATCAACCGTGCAAACAGGCAAAAATTCACAGTCAAACTTTGGTTTGCCACCATACATCCGTCCATAGACAGCATACATAGCGGCCAACAATATAAGTGTTGCTGTGCTTGTTGAAGTTCGTTTTTGATGTGCTTTACTGATATACCTATATCATATTCATGTGATATTCATTTGAATATTATGTACATACAAAGTGTGTACATTAAGATCCTTGTTTCAGTCTGTGAACACAAGGGTTAATCATCAGAATTATTATTGTATCAAGATTATTTGATAATTATGATAATTGATAATACACAGAATGTTTTTATACTAAATAAATATTTATGTTAACTGATTTGATGATTGATTGACCTCCGTTCATGCAGATAATCCTAATCCTGACACATCCACCTCTTCCTCGACTGGTCGTTGAAGAAGGAACCCCCTAAATCATGGGACCCATGACCACTAAAACTTTTAACTAAAAAGGCCAAAATTAAACCTTGCACCATAGCAAGTTATGCCAAGGTCAGAATGCTGTGCCAGCTGACAGAGACAGATGACAGCAGTGCCAGCTGACGGACCGATGACAGCAGTGCCAGCTGACAGAGACATATGACAGCGGTGCCAACTGACAGAGACCGATGACAGCGGTGCCAGCTGACAGACATATGACAGCGGTGCCAGCTGACAGAGACAGATGACAGCAGTGCCAGCTGAAAGAGACATATGACAGCGGTGCCAACTGACAGACATATGACAGCGGTGCCAGCTGACAGACATATGACAGCGGTGCCAGCTGACAGAGACCGATGACAGCAGTGCCAGCTGACAGAGACCGATGACAGCAGTGCCAGCTGACAGACCGATGACAGCGGTGCCAGCTGACAGAGACCGATGACAGCGGTGCCAGCTGACAGAGACCGATGACAGCGGTGCCAGCTGACAGAGACATATGACAGCGGTGCCAGCTGACAGAGACCGATGACAGCGGTGCCAGCTGACAGACCGATGACAGCAGTGCCAGCTGACAGAGACATATGACAGCGGTGCCAGCTGACAGAGACATATGACAGCGGTGCCAGCTGACAGAGACCGATGACAGCGGTGCCAGCTGACAGAGACATATGACAGCGGTGCCAGCTGACAGCGACATCTGATGGTTTTTCACTGGTCGCACCGGGGGTGGATTGTACTTTCCACTGGAACTTTGCACCAGTGCAGGAAAAGTTGTCTTTCACTGGGCTACTGTTTCTACCAAGTTAAGAATGAGAAGTTGGTTGAGGAATTGAGATTCTCAGCAATGTGGGAGTGCCCGACTTTCGAGTTGACTTTGAGGAAGTTTTCAGTGTAACACGAGGGTAGTTTAATACTGTACACAGATTGTGGCAACTTATCAAGCCGACTATTAATATTCATAATAAATTGATCACAAATATTATTTGCAATGTTTTGTACCTTCATACTTCGATCACAATCACGCTTGCTTGTGTCGGTCTTGCCTCGAATCGTGCAAGCAAGGGCATCAATACAGTATACCAACATTTACTTACCAATAGTAGAATACACACATTTCTGGGCATCAGGACGGTACATGCTCGGAAATCAAACCAAGGAATCTGCCGCAAGTAAGTCTGCCTTCTTGTTTATTTCCCACAAAATAAGTGCCATTGGAGCATACTTAATGGCTACACAATCACAGTTTTATACTGCCGCTGCGATATCATTTAGAAAGTAAAAGCTTGCCCGAATAGAAAAGTTCCTCCCACAGTTAAGACCCCAACAACTACTCGCACGTCGAGGGGTTAATGTCTCAGATGGTCTCTATGACGCCGCGCCTGCGGGCTCGCTTGTCTTCGGGCAGCTGCGTGAAGGAAGTCTCCTCGGGTCGAGGCAGCGGCCGAGCCACCTCCGGCGTGACGACGGGGGGAGGGGCGGGGGCAGGGGTGGGGGCGGGGGTGACCAGGGTGGGGTAGAGAGCGGGGAAGGAGGGGCGGACGGCGTTCTCGGGTGCCGGGGAACGACTCTTGTGCTGGAAACAGAGACAAGACGTCGTTAGCGGGGACACTCTCTAAGCCGTGCCAAGCTTGTCGGATCTGTCAGACTTGTTACCTTGGCCATGTCCTCCAGAGGTATCTCCTCACTCCGCGGTCTAGGCATCCTCGGAGAGCCGTCACGTGACCTCGCTACCCCCGGGCCGTGGCGCTCTGCGACAGACAAGCACACAACACCCCTTGGAAGAATCATTCATTACAGATTATAAATAATGATTGGTTAACAAGATATGAAACTATCAATGGCTATCAATGTCCTCAAATAATGTCCTCAAATATAAGGTAGGTATTTAACGACGTCATCACACACGTGCGGGCGTAATAACCTACCTTGCGAGTCAGCGCGCTTCTTGGCGGGGGAGGCGAGGGGAACTCTGGATCCAGCGGACGGAAGACTTTCTCTACGCAGAGCGGCTGCGAACCCAGGCACCTTGCTCACGGTAAACAGGGGGCGGTGGTGAATGGTGCGGATACCTGAACAGTGAACAGTCCAGTCAAGTCTCCTGGCGATATGACAACACATTGGCACCGAGCGAGAGACACTTATCAAATTGTGAATGGGGACAAGAGGAAATGGTGCTGAATGGAATAGTTGATGTGGGTAAACTTATCGTTTAGTTTTGGTTTTAACAGCAGTATGACAAAATAATTGAAACCAGAAACTAGGGCTGTGCTAAAAACTACATTACTTGATTGCACATACATAGCCTACGGTAAGTGGCTTGAAATTTGATTCACTTGTGCAAAATTCCTCAAAAATGGGTTTGCAAAAAAATATTATAGAAGGTAACATTATTACTGGGGGACCTCCCTCAATAACAGTTGTAATTCATGGGATGGCAAAAGGTAATATTTTTTATTTGACAAACTTGATCATCTTAAAGAGGGAGGGTGAATAGGGCTACGTACGCGATCCCCCCGCTCCGTCCTGCCTCAACCCCATCAGGTTGTAGACTGGAGGAGACGAACAGTTACTGGGCAGGTCCAACAATCTGGCGATCTGATGCATCTTCTTCTGGCGAGCCTTGAGGCGACCCTTGGACAGCCTGCGGACAGCGAGCGTTAGGTCATTAACTACGATTCCAGTGTTCATGTCAAGCACCACACATGATTGAGTGTAAGACGGAAGGTACAAATTATCTACATGGTGTCCACTATCCTAGATTGTAACATGTAGGCCTATATTGTTTTTGAAAATAAAGCAATACTCCAATAGTATTGTATTACTAACCATAATACAAATAATAGATGGTTAACGTCCAAAATGAATGGTAAAGCTTAAAGGCATTTTTCACTGCATATGGGAGACCGTATGACAGCAGCGCTATGAGCGTTCCGGTTCACACAAATGTTAGTATGCCCCTCATTTGACGCATGCAATAATGATTTCGTGGAAATACAGATGGCTGTGGGACGGCTTAACCTTACCCGCGCGTGAAGAGTGTGGTAGACTGTGTTATTCCATCAACCATTGTACCAGGTTTCACTTGTTTTTTAGATTCTTCAGCTGATTGTTATTTTAGTTACATAAAACTTATTAATAATAAAGTTTTAAGTGCTTAAATATGTCTATAATCAAAATTACTGTAAATAATGTGTTAGAAATGTAACATTTGGAGCACTTAACTGAAGTTAAGCCAAATACAATAGGCAAACTGAACGTCATCGCTCACAGCGCCCTCTATCTGTCATACGGTCTCCCATTCCTAAATTGAAAAAAAAAGAAAAAAGTGGCCTGAAATGGTTACAACTAAAGTGATAACTGGACAATCCGACTCTTGATTTTGTGTGCCTACATTTGTATAGATATTGTATAACGGTCGTTTTGGTTTACATAATCACAAAATTATCTTCAAATTTTTTTTCTAGGACAATTTACTCCTAAGCATTTCATTCCTTGAAAGTTAAATAATTGAAATGAAAAATACCATTAAAACATTACTACAAGGTTCCAGCAGTGGACATGGTACTCGTCAACATAAATGTCTCGAGGGTCGGACTGAACACGTGTTTGTTTTCACTCTTTACTCTTAACCACTCACCCGATTATATTTTGGTTCGATATTGTTTTCAAAAGAATAGAGAAATACCGATCGGAAACCATGTCGGATGAAGCCGTACCTTTGTTTAGCAGCCATGCAGCGGATGTGGTCGTCGAAGATGAATCTGGCCGAGAGAAGTGGTACTCGGTTGGCAGTGCCCGAAGAGAGAGGGCGGTGGATCGTGATGTGCAGGCAACGGGAATCATCCTACGAGAACACCTTGTCTCTCATACTCCTTACATCATTTTAGATTGATTTACAGGCTTTAGACTTGATGTAGAATTACTAGGCATTGTTGCCTTAAAATACTATTTAGCATTAGGGAACTCAGTGGCAATTACTAGAGCCAAGGAAAAATAGCAGAAAACCAGCCTTCAGCGGTTTCTTGCACTTGTAATGGAAAATGATGTCTTATAATGGACCCCCCATTGGAACATGTTTATATGATCACCAACCTTGTCCCCCGTGACCTCAATGTCTTGCAGGAAGCCAACGAACTTGGCGACCCCCCAGCCCAGCCTCCGAGTGTCGGGCTCCACCAATATCAGCTGGATTATGTCGATGACGAGGAAGCGACGTATCTTGTGCCCCTCTTTGTCCACCACTGTGCACGCTATGAGATCGCTGTTGTCTGAAACACGAGCGATGGATTATGTCGATGACGAGGAAGCGACGTATCTTGTGCCCCTCTTTGTCCACCACCGTGCACGCTATCAGATCGCTGTTGTCTGAAACACGAGCATTACCCTCCGTCACGCTCGTTTCCAGCGCAAGCTTGTTGAAAATTGTATTAGGTACTAACTTTATTACACTATGCTTACAGGAAAAATGAAATTGGTTAGGAATGAGAATGAATAATATAGATTACCACCATCATCTACAAGAACTTCAACATTAGCTTATGAACGGCAAGGAAATTCAAGGTCCATTATCGCAATTTGCGAGGCTTCTCATTTCTAGACCATAAGACGTAGAGAGGAAATATTTGCTTAAACTTTTCGAGTCCTTTCAAAGCTTGCATAGTAGTCTACCACCTAAAGTACACAAGTGACCAACATAAGTCCCTTACATAGAGTAAAATATGGGCTGCCCAGCAATATCGATAATGGAAAAAAGATGTAGCAATAATGTATGGAAAACTCGTTACACCAGTAAGTATAAATTAATTAGGAAATTAAAATATCTCTTGAGCGCAAAGTTCCACAGCTACTCAAGAGACTTGTTCCCGGGCAGATAGAGCTAATAATAGACAGTTGTGTCGTACTGTCTTACTGAGATCGAGAACGTTGTCCACTTGTACGCAGGCTTGAGGGTTCGTCAGAGGCAACTGGGTCTCGGGTTCCACTCCCAGCGTCAACGACAGCTGCCGGATCAGGAAGAAAACTCTGATCGCTCGTCTCGCTCGCTCCACCTGACAAGACAGAGACCAGACGTTTAGATACCTAGTGAACTGACATGGCTTTCAGAAACTTGTGTGTAACTCAACGGAAATAACTTGATTTACAAAATGTGTAACCAATATTCCACATGACCCGGCTACATGCTAAGTGTTCTGCGGTCAGAATAATGAAAATAAGACTTTATTTCACCACTTAGTAGATCAAAATCATTTACATAATGATATTGGGACACATCAACAAAGTGTGAAAAACGAACAATAACAAACCTAGACATAAAAAAAGGTCACTACCGGTAACACTCGTTCATTTAAGTAATCGTTATGAACAAGAAAACATAACTCCAGTGATTTCACGCATACTGCAGGTAATAACACATGAGTTAATAAGGTGTACCCCACTCAAAGTAACCATTACAAATACTATGGGATATTCTCTCCTATTGTATTGGAGTGGCTCGGTGTGTTACCTCCCCGCAAGGCAGACGCTTGCTGAACGCTATGCCCGTCATTGGCGTCCCTGTGGGAGGTAGTAAGATGTTGGAGTCCATCATAAGCCACTCAACATTGAGCGGCTTCTTGGCCATCTCGTTGTATTCATCCTCAAACATGTCCAGGAAGATCTCCTCGCTCTGTAACAACAATAATACAGACGGGATTTAAAAATATAATGAATTAGATAAAATCTAACTAAAATAACAAATAAAATAAATAAACATTTAAAAAAATACAATCATATCTAACTAACTATATGGATTCGTGAGGAGGGTCTGTTTCATTCTAGCTGTCTTAGTTTAAACAAGAAAAGCGAATCTAGAAGATGCTGTACTAGCCAAGCCAGCCAATACGGACCTTGTAGAAGTTGCGCAGGTGCGATGTGCTCTCTTCCTTGGCCTGCTCGATAGCTGCGAGATGGGCATCCATGAGGTAGCTCTGTCCGTCAGTCATCACCAGCTTCATCAGGAGACGTATGCTCAGCTCCAGCGTGACCAGGCGGACCCGAGAGTCTGCAAGCAACACGTCTCACTGTAGCGGCGGTGAGTGGTGCCGTACCGGTACTCTGAGACCGACTGACTTACTGGACTGGCACGAGCTGGAGATGATCTTGATGAGTTTCTCAACGAGCATCACGTTGTACCAGTGCTTCATGTCCGCCGTCCCAGACGTGAATAACACTTCGTCCAGCAGCTCCTCGTTCACACCTGGCAACAACAACACGTTATACGACGCTTAGTTCGTTTAGCATCACTTCTAAATAAATGTTTCCTTAAATATAAACTTGTTGACATTACTGTACTTGGAAATTTACTGGACATTACTCACCAAACTTGTGTTAAATTTATGGAAAATTGAACCTTTATAATTATATTCTGTGCAATAATTCTACAAGTTTCAATAATTATGAGGAATTAGCACAAATTAGTTGCTTTTAGTGGCAATTAGCTAAAACCTCCTATTTCAGATTTAATGCCACATCTTTATAGCTTTAAAGTCGTTCCATTGATCAAACTACCAGTTTCAAGCGATGATTTTAATATTTGTTTAAAATCACAAATAATTATTTCTTTGACAATTATTATGTTAAATTACTATAAAATGTAAAATATATTCAGTAATCAAGTAAGAATACTATTTTAAAATCCAGTATTTACACAAAAATGCAGTTATTTATAATGGCATGATTCCAGACACTAGTTTGACTGCAGAATAGCCAATCCCTAAAAACGAAATTAGTTCATCAAAACTCCAAATAGTAGTCAACTTCTTATCTCGCTTTTGGCTTTAATTACACCACAACACATTCACAAATTATAGACTTTATAATGGGTACAAATCTTAATTGATTTACAAAGCCAAGGAAACAAAAAACTCGTTTTTAATATTCATCGACAAAGTATTGCCAACCTTCAATATATTTGGCAACGCTGCAAAGACATTGTTATTGTCAGATCGTGAAAATGGCGTCGAAAAAATACGGAATACGAAGCGGAGGACGTTTTATTACGATAAAAGAAAATGATAGGATTGTATATTTTGTATCGTATCATGTTGTTTGTGCAATTGTTTACCTGACGAAGTGATCTCAAGTAACTTAAGTCCATCTAGGACATGTGAAGGCATGCAATGGATGTAAATTATTTCAAATGCGTGTAGGGGGGCTACATAAATGGTAGGCCTAGGCCTTGCACATGTCAAATGATCACAAAACGTCCTTGAGTGGCCTTAGGGCTTGGCATATTTTCTTTCATATTATACAGATGCCTCCTGGCATACTATACTTAGCATATCTACATTGGGGAAAATGTTTGCGTTTACGGACGTACAATACATGAATTTCATTTCGGATAGGCCTAGGCCTAAGTCTAAATAAAGGTGGCCTAGGCTAGGCCTCACGTACCGTATTCAGATATATTCCCGTTTCTAACTGTGCCTTCAATTTGAATTGAGTGCATTATTTGTATGACGCAAAATGTTAATTGGAAATAAGCGACAATAAATGTAAATAAGAAAGCGTCCAGTCACGTCGCATCGTGGAAATGTGACAGCCAGCTCATGTTTTGACGTGAGGCGGACGCGGGCTCAAAGAGAAATGACGTCATCGCACGCAGTGCTGCCATAGTTTCACGGCTCGCCCGATTTCCCATCAAATGTTCTTGTAGTGAAGCCAATATTGACCGAAAACGAGTCGAGAGATTGTATTCATACATACATATTTAGAATTGTCGTTCAATTATCTTCAAATTGAGTATAAAATAAAGAAAATGACAAATGTTTAGTATCTACTTAGTCGATGCTTTATATTCGAAAGTGTATGATTTTTGACCGTTTCAATGGTAGGGGATAGGGAAATCGACGGATTTCAAATATTTATATTAAAAAAAGTAGTCGATGAAACTACTTTATTTTTCGCTAATATTAAACATGATATTTAAGTGTATATTCAACATGATTTGTAGCACAATGACAAATAGTTGGATAAACAGTGGATCGACTTTAATGAGCCAAAATGAAAATGATCAGATAAGCACACAACCTATGTGGCCTATCCAAATACGTATTGGCAAATTGGCTTTTAACTTAATTGTCTCACATTTAGCATTAATGTAAGTCTACAGTTTTAAAACTCAAGCTAAATACCTACAATTCTGAGCAATTGGTACTCCAACAAATTATTACTGCCACAAAGAAGCTATAAGTCACAAATGAGCTCATTTTGTAGTATAGGTCCTAAATGTAACATTTGAAAATGTTGCCTTTACAGTTTACACACCTCTATTAATATGTAATACACAATATAGAACTACCAACTCATTAATACCAGTCACATAGACAATCAAGTTGCTACTGACATGCAAGCACAACAGTCAACAACACAACTCTGGAATCCATTTTACCTTGACAAACAATGAAATTATGAAAAGAGGAAAAACACAAAATAGAAGGTACCTACATGAAAAAGCTGCTGAATCATATTATTTTTATATTTAGGTTGGAATTCATAGTCGGCCCCTACACCTAGGGGCGCCCATTGTTACTAAGGTAACAGTTGTTTCCATGTTATTTCCCATAAACAAAACAAATCCGTAGCAACAATGGGTGCCCCTAGGTGTAGGGGCCGACTATGAATTCCAACCTTAATCTTTAAGAGTTGCCACGTGATACCACTATGAATGTGCTTACGAAAGAATCTAATGGGCTGTCAAAATTGTATATATAGATGTTTAAATTACTGAAAAGAACTAAAACTGAACTCTTTCATTGGACGTAACGTGGGCGAGACTCGAGCGGTCCCTAAATAAACAACGCACGGGCTTTATATATAAACAGAACGTTCCTCCTCAAGTGTATACTCGAAGTAAAGCTGGTCACTTTCTACTTTGTGCCGACTACGAGCTGAGGTGGGGAGGAAGTAAAGCCAACTATTGGGACGCATTACGTTTACAGCACAACGAGTTGCGTACGTATACTATAATACGATGTCAAATGGCAACCTCTTGCAACAATTATTTAATACATTTGATTTAGCTTGCTACCTGGAACAAACATAAAGGAAGAAAATATAAGACATTGCCTACCATCTACATAAACCAGAGGAAGCATGGAAAAAATAAATATAATTAAATAAAATATTAACCAATAAATAGAAATTCATTAACATGATCATTTGGCCACAGTATAGTTTATGTTTACAGTAATGGTACAATGATTGTAGTGGATACAGTTTACACACCTATCTTCGTACATATCTTTGTACTGGACACTACCGTGGTGTAAGCAGACTGAAAGCTAAACTGAAGAGTTAGAAAGGTCTGTGATGAACGTCTGCTTTCTGTCACGTATCAGCAAAGTTCACCTGTAGAAAGCGGAGGGTGCCGCCCGACTGACGATCCAGCAGCCACTTCATCTCGGTCCAGAGGGGCGGCTATTTCAATTGATGCAATCTTTATCATTTACGAAAATTATGAACCAGTTCTTTGTACTAGGCAAGCTATTTTATGAAATACTGAATGTTTTCTTTAGAGAGTGTTAGTTCTACATCTGAACAATGAATGAATCACTAATCAAGGTACACTGTTATCTTAAAGTGTCACAATAGCTATTGTGTTTGCCTGTATCTTCAGAAAAGAGTGGCTCATCCAGTAGATGAACAAACCTAAAGAAATGCATTTTTGCAAATTGTGCAATTTGAAATAATGCCAGTTCTAATCACAAACCAAGACATGTACACATTTTATCTTGATTAGTGTTGAGAACAAAGCTGCAAAACATTACCTGTTTGTATATAAATATAATAATAATTTATCAGCTCCCCTAATGGTGTTTGCTAACAAAATGCTGTAAGTGTTTCAATCACTACACCATCGCTCGACCCGAACGGCATCGGTGTAGGTGCATCCGACAAACAAACACAGACGGCGGAGCTACAAAGTGCACCAATGTGCTACACTCCTTACACGAATGTACAGAATGCAAAACAGAGAAACAAAACACAGGTGGAAGCACAAACAACGCATTGAACATTGGCAGTGTCGATAGTGGCTGCTGTGAACGAGTTTAAACGGGGCACACAGTGGGGCCAGAGTCATCCCAGAATAAGTTCCGTTTAGTTGTACAACGCACAGTTTAGTAGATACATGCAAATAGAGATGAATCATAAGGCTGCATTAGTGTTTTATGGAAGTCTGCACACTCATCTATCATCGTTACAAACACCACTCAAGAGATTAGTTGGTTATCGAGCCCCACCCCACATAGGCGCAGTAGACATTAGATATACCTTTGTTGTGGCCGAGCGCGTAAAGCAGACAGAGGGCGAACAAAGCCGCGTAGTCGTTCTCCGAGCATTGAAGTGTATTGAACACTGTCTCAAGGAATGGCTTGTTTGCTAGAGAAGGCTGTGGGACGGGCTCGGGAGGAAGTGGAACAACCGCTGCGCTGGCGGGCCCCCCAGGTACCTCTGCAAGCAAACAACCAACTTAGCGTTACTGGGAAACCCAGGTTTTTGTTCCATACATTAAATGGAATCACAATTAATGTGAATTTGCTATAGCCTATAAAATGCTTGATCAGTTGATCACCAACTATTATTATTATTAATCATTTATTTACGTACATTTATGTACTAATCATGCCAGATTATGTAGGTCTTCCAATTTTGATCTACAATTTAATATATTTCTGTAGTTGATTGTTTTTAGCTAGGGCCTAGATGGATATACTTCAGCCAGTGAATTACAATTAGTATTATTAAAAGCGGGGGTGTCTGAACGAACCCAATGCGAGTCGCTGTTCCTTCTCCTCGTCGGTGATGTTTAAGTTGGCAACCCCGTCCGTCTCCGGCTCCGCCTCTTCCCGAGTGACGTCGCTGCAGCGACCCGAAGCGACCGTCGTTTCTAGCGACTCCTCCAGCGTCTCGGTGGGGGCGACAAAGCCTGGCTTGAGGTTAAGCGTGCTCTGCTCCTGGCACAACACAAGATGAGTTCAGCTCCCCAAGTAAAGCAAGTTATAAACTACACAGACGGCTCAGCAACACCTGGAGTTGGAATAGCGGGAGCAGGAATATATAGTCGAGAGTTTGAAGCATCATATCCAGCAGGAGAAAATGGAAGCAACTTTGATGGTGAAATAGTGGCTATATGTAAAGCACTGGAAAGGATCAAAGACGCACAGCAAAGGAATTTTGTCTTACTCTCTGATTCCAAAGCAGCGATCCAAGCAATAGTTAGCAATGAAAGAAACAGTAAAGGCATTATACAATGCAAACTGCGGTTACAAAATGTAGGAAAAACTGTGAAACTACAGTGGATACCATCTCATTGTAACATTCTTGGAAACGAGAAGGCAGACTATTTGGCCAGGCAAGGGAGTAAACTGCAACAGGAAGAAAAAGCAAAAAGCATGAAGAGAGAAGAAAAGGAGGCCTGTCTCTACTGGTTGACCAGATCTTACATGATGGCCTGATTAAGCCAAATGTGGGCATATGATAAAAAAAAAAAAAAAAAACAATGCAGTCAAATCACACATCAAATTGGCAGCAGAACAAGGAACCAAGCTGAACTGGAGGGAACAAGGAAGAGGGAAGAAATGGGAAAATTACACAACAAAAACCACTCGGAGAACGAAATACACCAACAGAAAAGTGGAAACTGCCCAATTTCGACTGAATACCGGACATGACCTTCTAAAGCCGCACCTCCATAGAATAGGGCTGGCTGCGTACGGCGTGTGTGATCTGTGTGGGATGGAGGAGCAAACCAGAAGGCATCTGCAGATTTGTGAGGGACTAAGAGCCCAAAATGACGCTATGCCAGAGGGCATAAAGTTTCACGACAGGGAGGCGAATCTCTATTGGCTGATGAGATCCAGCATGATGGTCAGATAGATCAATTGTGGGCATATGAAATAATAATAAATAGTGACATGTTAGTACCTGTGCTTGCCGGTAGGAGGCCAGCTTCCTGGAGGCCCCCTCGTCAAAGATGTCGGCGTCAGCACACAGGATGATCCAGGCCAGGACCTGGACCAGCGGCCGGTGAGTCAGGATGAGGAACACCTGCGATAGGAGGAACAGGGACACGACGCTGCTGACGCGAGGCTTCGAGTCCTGCAACAACCAGACACCGTCAACGTTACGTACGTTGACAACACTTGGCCCAAGACAATAGATATTTCTTATGAAATTTTCCTCCAATAATAGTTTTCCAAACTCACAAGGAAATTACTAACAAGAAGCATTCCATGAATCAAATGTCTGGTTAAAACAGGCCATTTATCCCTAAATTGGTTTACAATTCGTGTTTGCAATTTCTATTTTTTTTTCTGCTTTCTAATCAATGACAATATTGATTCCTTTAACGCATTTATTCCAAGTAGCAGTTCATCTTTATTGCAAACATTGTAGGCAGGAAAATTATATACGGTATATACTTTGCCTCTATAAACTTCAAATTTTCTAAGCACTTCCAAGCCAGGATTGGACCCCCATAAACTGCGTCGGCACAACGAGCCCAACTCACCTCGGCGTGGGAGGGCCGACACTTTGTCAGCGAGAAGATGTAGAGCGGTATGAACAGCTTGTTGAGCAGATGCTCCGTCAGCACCTGGTTTAGGTCGGCAATGTTTAAGCACAGAATGTCGTTCAGGTAGTGAAGGTGATCGAGATGTTCGGCCACGAGGTCGGACAGGCGATTCTGACTCTGGTGGCTGAAACCAAACAAATCGAGTCTTGTAATAAGTTTACAGTACACAGTAATACACAAGTATATATACTGGAATCAACAATGTACAATCAAAATAAAATATTCTGTTCTGATAATACATTCTATATTGCAACATGACAAAGGTCCCACTAGTGCAAATTTAATAAATGAGATTAATTAATTATGGAGGGGAAACCTAGTACTAAAACAGAACAAACTTAATGACTCAGTAATAAAACTTACTAATGGGTATCTTAAGAACGAACAATACTGTTAATACTCAATACAAAACATGAAAAAGTGTTAAATAAGCACTGTGGGTTCGTAAGAACTTGGACTACACGGATCAAATTTCAGATACTTGTAATTACTACAGTTGTAACTTTTATTAATAAGCAAAATAACATCTATAATGATTCGAGGTTAAAAGTTGCAATGCGCGCTCATGCGGTAGAAACGGGAACTAGCAAATCAAGTCAAGTTGTTGTTGTGCCAGCGCACTCGCTTGATGAATTTAATGTCGAATTACGGGTTTTGAAGCTTTTCTAGTAGTTTTCCGTTCGTACAAAACAATGTCTAGCGTACAAATCCCTTTTCAACAGTGCTGTCAATACTGACAAGTCTGGATACTCACTCGGCATCGTTGCGAACGCAAGCGTCCAGCTCCAGTATGTGGTTGCCGATGAACCAGACCAGGTTGGAGAAATAGGGCGCCGCCGTCTTGGCTCGGATAAACTGGATCATCGACTTGTCGTCCACTTTGTACACATTCAACGTGAGCGTGCGCACCGCGATGCGTACCTGCAAGTCAATCCAGGTCCAACATGCAACAGGCGGACAATAACAGCAGGAAACGAACCCTGGAACTTCCACACTGGAACCAATATGTAGAGCCAAGTAAGATTTGTGTTAAGAAATGAAACTGTAGTTATACCCCTAAAAATGATAACTGTGTACAAGGTGTTGTGTCAGCATGCTAGTTATGCAAATTCTGTATCGAGAAATAATGCGGTAAGGCCTATGGAGCTTTAACCACGAAATATCTGTATTTGCGAAAAAAGACCGAAATAACAAAAATGTGTTAAATATTGGCCAAAAATAAGTGTTAGTGTAAGAAAAAACGTGCAGAAGAATTTAAAATATAGAGGAAATAGTAGGAAGTACTGTTCTTCTAAAGTACATCTTTATTTCATCTTTATTTATAGGACTCAGTCTCCACTCCACCTTCGTCGGGTGAACAAGGCCACGTCAGGCCGAAACAGTTTCGACGTTATTGTGTGTCTTTCTACGTTTTTTTATGTTTTTAATGTGTCTACCAACTCCGAAGGTTGTCAGCAACAAGGTAAGCTGTTGGTTTCCTTCCTATCTACCTCCAATAATAAATATCCAAAGCCGCTAGGCACTCTAAAATACATTCACATTATCTTTATTTAAGTGACATTCCTAAATTGATTATGTATAACGTTTTTTATTTCTTGTTATGTGCCTATAAAAATAAAACCGCCAAAACGCGAGATTTACATTTTGAAAAACAAAATTTGGAAAAAAATAAAAACGGGCTCTACCAATATGTTATGTTACGTATTCAATACATGCAACAGGACCGAGGTCCCACTAATGCAAATTTAATATATTTAGTCAACCAATTGAATGTGTAGTGTAATACCTCGCTACGTCACAGCTAACATACCATGCTCTCCGAGTGATTGAAGAACTTGATTGCCTCCGTGTAGAGAGGAAAGTCGTTGGTGTGTTCGTTGTAGAAGAAGTGAATGGTGTGAGCGTTCAGTTTCAGCGACAGAGTCTTCAGAAACGAGATGTAGTACGCCATAACTTCCTCGTCAGAGAAATCGAACTTGTGGACAATGATTGAGTTGACGTGATTGTTGCTGAGTAAGTAGTCTGAAAAAATATTAAATTAAATACTAGGTAGTTTAATTTTCATTGTGAAGCTAGTACATTGTAGACTAAAATAGGATAGGTAGAAGGACAGAACCCAAACAGCTTACCTGAATTGTAGACCGTTGTGGTAGAGCTTAAATAACAACATTATAATGGACAACCCAAGTTTTTCGAGACGTTTCGGTATACGACCTTGATCACTTGGGAGTAGACTACTAACTAATATAATCTATGAACTATGAACTAAACTAGCTGGCCCTATTGGCTGTTGGGGGTGGAGGGGGGGGGGGGAGTGGCAGAAAGAAGGGGCTGGGAGGCTAAGAAGGTGGAGGGGAAGCAGGGACATGGTTCCTCTTTACCAGATGTTTACGTTGGGTGGAATGCGTGATTTAGTTATCCACTGGTGGGCCGATTCCCACCTTTGTAGCTCTCCAGGATTGCAGCTGGCAGGAAAAGATTTGATACTGTACTGGTGATGAAGCATGAATGAAATGGTAAGTCATTCGTGCTGCATGTTCTGCGATGGGCTTCTCCATGTCTTGTTCGGTTAGGTACCGTCATTCGAACACTGAGAGGGGTGATTAGGAGTCCTACATACTCAGCCGCACAGCAGGTGCATCACATTCTCCATGCTACAGGTGTTGTATTGTATTGTATTCTATTGGGTAATGTTGGACTCCTTACACAGTATGTGTTCGGGGTATATTACATGTCAATTAGGTAGGTTAATTAAAGTGCATAGGCCTAAGGTAATATCCTTACAACTAACATAGCCCTAGTACAAATTGCATTTACATAACATTATCAATACATCACATTAGCTGGTAATGGTGCCGGATGGGGTTAACTCTGCCTGTGACTTTGGGCCTCAAAGGTGGTGGAGGGTGGATGCATAATGTATGTCTTGTCTAATACCTAGAATAATACATTTAGTTAATACTTACATAGCGAAGTCTCATTACGGATGTTCTCAAAGAGAATATTAAGTGTCTGAAGTAGTTGAACACAAACGTAGCTGCCGCACTTTTGCTTCATAATTTTGAGAAAGAAAGACAGCATGTTCTTTTCAAGAAAAAAGCTGGAAAGTGCAAAAACCGTTTTAATAGTCATTCATTCTCTAAATCTAGATGTATGTACCCTATCTGATGTATTTTGAATAGACTTAGGCCCTATATTATTTTGTAGAAATATATTACTCATTGAGATTCGTAATGCTATAATATAGTAAAATTGCTCAAGTCTAACATTTGTGGACAGGAATGGTCTCACACTACAGGCCTATTATAAGTTGGTAATTGTGGTATACAACTAAAATTCTTAACATATTGTGACCTTGTCGCCACCTAACCAATTTTATACACAATCATAGGCAACGTGTGTTGGTACATACAGCGCTATATGTGGCCAAATGTAGAAACTTATTGATGATTGCATTCTGCGGTTGAAAATGGTGCCGGATATTATTGTGAAAGCTTGTTTTTTGTTTGTTTGTATTTTCTTGGTGTTGTGTTTCTGTTTTGCTGTGTGTTTGTTTTTGTTTTTATTGTCTTGTTATGTTTGTGTTTGTTGTGTGTTGTTTGTAAGTCTAATGAAGTTTTCCACTGGGCTGCACTCAGTGCACACTGGTGAGCCTATTGTATTGTGCATTGATGTTTTAATTATTAAAGGTGCCTCAGTGCGGTCCAGTGCAATCATTAGAAAACATGTCCCGATTTAAATGGCACCTTGCATTTTAAGATGGACTGATGGGATTCATAATCTGTCCAAAAAATTTTAAGCCATATTTAATTAAACAATTTTCACAATTTGCCACTATCGACGTAGGAAGAATGACGCTACTTCATCGTAAAGTTGCGTGACATTGCCACTTGAGCACTCCATTCGTTTTCACTAGTGCCCTCAGTGGCCAAACTTGGTGCCTATAACCTGTTTATAATTCTGTCAAGTAGACATTTGCATATGAAATATTGTCGATGCTGATCTTACTCAAAAACACTGCTGTCATTCTGATCTCCCCAAATGAGTATTTCAGCGATTGAGCGAAGTGTTTCAACAAGGAGTCCTCTGTTATTCTCGGATACATTTTGGTTCTTTGATAAGACATTATACAGGTACCTAGAAGAAAAGTAAAAACAGATTATAATTTAAAACAGTAGCACTCACAGGGTAAAACCTACTTGGTCCAGCTTCACTCTGCTTCAAGTTACCACTGAAAATGGGTAGTGTAACATACGAAACGTCAATCTTTTCAAGGTTTAAGCAATCGACACAGCTATACACAACGAAAGCCAAGTTTAGATATTAAGTTCTTGTTCCTGGGCATGGACAGTAGTAGAATGGAACAACCCTGCTGACAGTGTAATGGGGTACAATAAAATTAGGCCTACTTGGCCTTGTCAGAAGTGCTGATGGCCTTGTTTTGATGGGGGAGGAACCGGGTTGAAAGGAGGCAGAGGACCAGCGTGTGGAGGACCTCTACTGGTATTTCTAAGGGAGAGTGGAAGAGATTCTCATCACTGGCCCGTGTCAGCTGCGATGACAACAATAATTGTAGGATGCTAATTAGGTACCTTATGAGTGACCAAATGCGTATAGCTTATAGGGAACGTGCAACTGACGTAACAGCCGAACTACAACAATGGAATAAATGAATTGAACTGGTGGACAAACAACAAGCTGTCAAAGTAATATCTTTGCAAATAATAAGGAGAAACAATTAGTATTAACGATAGTAACTGCTCGCCAGTTAAAATTTATGTTCAGTAATGGACAGCAACTATCTGAAAGTTTGTAAACGTTCTGAACATTTGTTTTTCTAACTTCAGAACTTCATATATTTTTTTTGACAGCTTGTTTGTCCATCAGTTCAATTCATTTGTTTCATTGTTGTGTTTTGGTGTTGTGTGTACCCTATATAGGCCAAGGCTAAGCTTACTTCCATGATAGTAATAGTAATAAAGCTCTCAAAAGGCCTCACTGGCCTTAATCCCGCCCATAATAAAGACCGAAATCAATCAATCAATCAATCTGCGGCTGGGCCTTATAGCCTGGTGGATTGGGTGTTATTGAGTGTGAAACAGTAAGGGAATTTAGAAATAGAATGAGGGATATGAAGTAATGACGGTGGGTGGGTGGGAAGTTGGGACAGGTTGCCACCAGTGGCCCATCAGCAGCCTTGAAGTATTTAACATAACATTGACATATGTAGGGCCTAATGTTTACATTATCGGAGTGGATATACGTCCGACTGGTCGGACGTCCAAATAGCTTCTAGGCTATACGTCCGACCAAACCTGCGCATGCGCGGGGTGCCTCATATCCGCCTGCCCCCATCATCGTCCTTCGTCCATTTCCGTTTGCAAACGACGTGTGCTCTGCTCCATCTCTGCTCCGTGATGAAGCGTGGTGAAGCCGTGGAAAGGCGGGATGAGATTTAGATTTTGTGATGGGGCCTAGGCCTGGCCGGTCCATAAGCTCGCCTATACTTCCTTTAGACGTAGGCTTGGGTCTGGCCTTGTTTTTTAGCCTAGGCCTAGCCTCCGGACCCGTCCTCAGCTAGGGCCTAGGCCTGGCCGGTCCGGACCCGTCCTCAGCTAGGGCCTAGGCCTGGCCGGTCCGGACCCGTCCTCAGCTAGGGCCTAGGCCTGGCCGGTCCATAAGCTCGCCTATACTTCCTTTAGACGTAGGCTTGGGCCTGGCCTTGTTTTTTAGCCTAGGCCTAGCCTAGGTCCGGACCCGTCCTCAGCTAGGCCTGGCCGGTCCATAAGCTCACCTTGTAGGGCCTAGGCTAGGCCTAGGCCCCTAGTGCTTCTAGGTCCTAGCCTAGCCGAGCTAAGAGCTCACCTGGTAGGCCTAAGGCCCATAATGCTTCTAGGTCCTAGGCCTAGGCTGGTCTAGGGCCTGGCCCTACTTCCTAAGCCTACCTAGCCCATTTGTGTAAGCCCTATCAAATTTTATGCTATTTTTACCCAGATGATGCCAAGCTAACCACAATTGCAACGTGGGTATCATCGGCATTCGGCCGTTAGGCTAGGCCTAAGCCCTATGCACATACACATCACATTTTAACTTTCGAGGTTATGTTCGATCGATCATGACCCGATTCATATCGACAAGTCGGACGTATAGCGTACGAGATGTTGCCTGTCCGACCAATGGTCGGACGTATAGCCTAAAACAACAAACATGCCCGACCAGTCGGACGTATAGAGTCGTCCTTACATTATAACTATGTTAGGCTTAAGTGCTGTATTTCAAAATGTACTATATTATTAACAGATGTGGGTCTACTCATTAAGTCGAGGCTATACTTACTTAAGATGTTCCAAAGAGTGGGGATTTTTCGGTTTCCATAAACTGCCACCAAACCAGCTCCTGCTTCGAAACATTGTTACGTCCAGGCCAAGGTATCCAGGCCTACCTATGCCTAGACCTACCCTATTTTGGCCTCTGCAAAGGACTCTTGATCTATGGCCTAGGCCTACTCTTAATAAAATTAACAGACAGCTTTGCCATGACCAGACCAAAGAGTTGGCCTGGGAAGCTCGTACTTCAAGTAGGCCTAGCCCTAGGTGCCCTACCTAGGTAGCGAGGGCCTGGGCCTAGGCCTAGACACAAAAATTATCCTCAAATATGACTCTATTTTTTCGTTCAACAGTTCTAATTATGACCTCTTTAAGTTCAGGAAAATGTTACGTAGCCATTTCTGAAGTTTAAAGGCACGTAATTCCTCTACACAATAATATGACACGAAACGCTCACTAGATTTCAATCTATTATGTACCTGCGTGAACGCAAAGACGATATCTCGGAAGTCAAAAATGGCCGCCGTCCCTCATGCCAACATAAAAAAACCAAATACGCTGAACTTCGTAACCAACTAAACCCGAATATGCTCCAATGACGTATTGTAACCCAGCATTACCTTGTATACAAACATATGTTATAATAAATATATGCATATATATTATATTTCTAACACAGATTACCCAATAAATAAATGCACAGGGCCGTCGCTCAACACTATAATTATACATAAGCACTAATCAAATTTTGATTTGAAAGAGAACCAGAGTACCGGTATATTAATTTAACTTGATTCCTTCTAATTAATGCAAATTACATCTACTTAAAGCATATAAAAACAAACCTGCATAACATACCACAGATTTTAAGATAATTACGGAAGTTTGACGGGCTGTCATTTGAAAATTACGTAGTGTCACACAAAGTATAGATTTGTAAGAGAATCTGAGCATATTCATTTAATTTGATTCCATCCAATTAATCTCAATTACTTGTACTCTAAGCATATATAAACATACCTGCGTGACATACCACAGATTTTGAGATAATTACAGAAGTTTGATTGGCTGTCATTAGAAAATTACGTAATGTCACACAGTAGCAATTTGTAAGAGAACCTGATTTATTTAATTTGATTCCTTCTAATTAATCTCAATTACATCTACTTTTATCAGATATAAACATACCTGCATGACATACCACAGATTTTGAGATATTTACGGAAGTTTGACGGGCTGTCATTCGAAAATTACGTTATGTCACACACAGTAGCGATTTGTAAGAAAAAATCGCTCATCTAGCAACGCGGAGCGTTTTCCTAGTAGTATTAGTGGTAGTGGTGGTGGTGGTGGTGGTAGTAGTAGTTAGTGAGGTAATTTAGTAGGAAGGCAGGTTTATAGTGTATGTGTACTAGTGATTTTTAGTGGATTTCTGACTGAATATGTTGGACTGTACTTATCTTTATTTTGTAGATCGAGGTATGGGGGGATCCATCAGATGCAGGGGCGGACTGGGATAAAAAGGCCCGGGATGCTGGGTTTCGGGGGGGTCGCACGAGGTAACGTGGAGCAGCTGGGGTCCGGGGCAAGCCCCAGCCGCCGGAGGCAAATACGCCCAAGGCGCAAAAAATTTGTTAGGGTTGCATTGACTTTTATGGCCTAAAATGCGATTTTAGGGCGCGATTAACAGAGGCCACCCTACCAGTAGCAAAATAATTTCAATTATACTCAATTAATTACATTGGATATTTACAATAAATATTACAATAAATTCTACCCTAATAATTTCAAAATAATAGTTATAAGCCTAGAGTGGGATTAAGATTTTTTTAGTAATACCTGTACAGAGAAGCATATTTTACATCATAGGAACTTTCTGGTGGCAGCCCGAGGCCCGGACTGCCGAAGGGCCCAGATTTGCCCACGGGTCCGGGATGCGATCGCATTCCGGCATCCCTAGCCAGTCCGCGCCTGCGTTTGCCTGTTACTCCGTGAGACAGCATGACTCTTGCGTTTTGTTGAGGCTTAAAGCGATCCATTATACTTTATCTATAATGATATTTGGCTAAAATTCACAACATAGACTACCGCAAAAGTGTTTTTAAATTATTTAAAAAACAAAACAGGAGTCACCGGCCTACTTTTTGAGTTAATTCGACTTAAAGATTTTGCAATTCCCCTATCTTTCCTATTGTAAGATTGGAAAAACCTACACCTGTTGAGCCAAAATACAGTACAGTAGACCAACATGAAATTAAACATTATTAAATTATGTATCACATTACAGATAATTTAACACTGATAAAAACAGGGCTTTAAAAAGAATATGTAACCGAAATCGTTTTTGAGAGATATTCCGATTCGTGACTAAACACATGAAATAACAATGAGAAACTGGCGCGGCCCGAGGCGCGAGCCTGACCACGGCAACACTGCCTGACGTTAAAGCGGGGCCAACCAATGAAAGTGTAGGGAACCAACTTCAAATAGTGGGTTTGCCGTTTGCCTGTTACTTCGTGTGACAGCATGACTCTTGCGTTTTGTTTAGCCTTAAAGCGATCCATTGAAACTTCACTTATATTGAGATTTCGCTGAGATTTATAAAATACACTACTGTAAGTTTCCTTTTGTGTTATCTAAAAACAAAAATGGGGGTCACCGGCCTCTTTTTTGAGTTAATTCGACTTAAAGATTTCGCAATTCCCCAATATTTTCCTATTGTAAGATCGGAAAAACCTACACCTGTTGACCCAAAACAGGGTACAGTAGACCAACATGAAATTAAACATTGTTAAATTCACACGAAATAACATTGTGAAACGGGCGCGTCCCGAGGCGCGAGCCCGACCACGGCAACACTGCCTGACATCACAGCGGGGCTAACCAATGAAAGTGTAGGGAACCAACTTCAAATAGTGGGTTTGCCGTTTGCCTGTTACTTCGTGTGACACCATGACTCTTGCGTTGTGTTGAGGCTTAAAGTCGATGCAGTGAAACTTCACTCATAATGAGATTTGGCTGAAATCCCCAAAATACACTTTCGTAAGTGTGCTTTTCATTTATCTAAACAAAAAAAACCGGGGTCACCGTCCTACTTTTTGAGTTACGCCAACGGCGCAAAAATTTTTTTGGGGTTGCATTGACTTTTATGGCCTAAAATGCGATAGTAGGGCGCGATTAACAGAGGCCACCCTTCCAGTAGCAAAATATTTTCAATTATACTCAATTATTGACATTAAATATTTACAATAAACATTACAATAAATTCAATCATAATTTCAAAATAATACTTATAGAGTGGGGTGAAGATTTTTTTTTAGTAATATCTGTAGAGAGAAGTATTTACATCATGGGAACTTTCTGGTGGCAGCCCGAGGCCCGGACTGCCGAAGGGCCCGGATTTGCCCAGGGGCCCGGGATGCGATCGCATCCCGGCATCCCTAGCCAGTCCGCGCCTGATCGGATGGGACCTCGGAATATACACAGGATATGAATGCAATGCAGATTAAGTAGTACTAGTAGTTGCTATTGTCATCATACATTAATTATAATAAAAAATAACAAGTTAGGAACAAATTACAAAACAATAATTGCCCTTCAATGACACAAGTCCACACAATAACACAAGTCCTCTACATCTGAAAATGCTTGATCCCTCTTGCAGAATGTAGATTCTGACAATAAACTATTACAGTAATAATAATAATAAAAAAAAACACTACTTATTAAAAACATTAACAAAACGCTTCTACCTTTTTGTTATTACTGAACGAATACTGTATTTGTGTAGATGTATGTTTTTGTATTGAAGTATTATAATTTTAACCAATTAACTGTATGTGCTGTATGCATGTAGGAACGAGATACCGTCTTTTTGACAAGCGTGCTTAGTGTATCATCTTGAATGTAATATTAAGTGCTATTTAATAAATAAATAAAACTACACAAGTCCATTACTTACAAAAACATAGTAGACTCACACATTCGGGACACCTACCACTTCCTAGAAAAGCTTAGAACTCTGGATTCCCCGTTGCCTGCTGACACCATCATGGTGACCATTGATGTCAGCTCTTTGTACACTAACATCCCCACGGGCCAGGGTCTCTCAGCCATGGAACACTTCCTTAACACCCGGACTAGGAATTCCAAACCAAACACACAGTTCCTAGTAGAACTAGGCCGGATGGTCCTCACCATGAATAACTTCCGCTTCATGGACAAACACTACCTGCAAACCAAGGGCACTGCAATGGGTACACGCATGGCTCCATCCTATGCCAACCTGTACATGGGCAAACTGGAAGCCGACTTTCAGTCCCGACAATCCCAAAAGCCGTTATGTTGGCTGAGGTTTATCGATGACATTTTTGCCTTGTGGACTCATGGGGAGGAAAGCCTACTTGAGTGCTTGGAGCAACTCAACTCATTGTATGCTGTTAAATTCACGTGGGAGCTTTCACGCACCCAGATCAACTTCCTGGATGTTGACATCTCTATCGAGGAAGGTCAGCTCCGCACCAGTGTACACTTCAAGCCGACAAACAGTATGCAGTACCTGCACTACAATAGCTGTCACCCGCAGTACACCAAACGGTCTCTGCCCCACTCGCTGGCCACCCGAGGCAGACGTATCTGCTCTAACGATGAAGACCTCGCGTACTACTGCCACCGCATTGTAAATGCCTTTGTTGCCCGAGGGTACCCGCAAGAACAAGTTGAACGGCAAGTGTACCGCACCACCACAGACACGCCTATCAAAGCCAAACCCACACAAGGAGACATCATACCCTTGGTGACACAATGGCACCCTGGCCTACACGTTCTCAACGGCATTCTTAAACGTGGTAGCCATCTTCTTGCTTCCTCCGCTGCTACACAACACCTGGCTACCAACCTCCCCAGGGTGTTCTTCAGACGTCCTCCGAACCTAAGCAACATGCTGGTAAGGCACGACCTGCAGAGGAAGCCAAAAGATAACGCCCTACCTCGAGGATCGTACCCCTGCGAAAGCAACCGCTGCCACACATGCCCTATAAACCTCCCGACCAAGACGTTCTCAGCCAGAGCTACCAAGATGACGTACAACATCCAACAACATAACACCTGTACGACACAAAACCTCATCTACCAGCTCCGGTGTCTGCACTGCCCCGCAGAGTACATAGGCCTAACCACCAACACTCTTAGGCAAAGAATGAATGGGCACAGGCACGACACTGTGATTGCCAATGAGAAACCCGTGGCCCTGCATGCGACCAGTCACAACCTAGCCTTTAATGACTGCTTCAACACCAGCATCATCAGGGCTTTGCCACACAACTGCAGTGAGGGAGAGCTCAGAAAGTGGGAACTAGCTCACCAAATGGTTACCAGCTCCCGTATGCCTCCCAATCTCAACCTGCGCTAACCTTGGGGCTCTGGAGGGTATACAGAGAACTACCTTACCTTACCTGGCTAACTCTCCCCTCCACCACCAACAGCGCCTTGTACATATATATATATATTTAAATTTAGTCAGTTAGTATCTCTACACCGACGGGTGATCAAGGCTGTGTAAGCCGAAACGTTCCGTCTAATTGTAAATTATTGTAAATATATGTAATCTCCATCTCAACACGGCTGCCGATCTTCTTTAAGGTGAGCTGTTGGTTCCTATAACTCTTTCCCTCTCAATACTAAAAACATAGTACAGTGAAACTTCTTTATAACAAACATCTTTATAACAAAATTATCTATATAACAAATTGTTTTTGAGGTCCTAAATAGTTCTTATGAATGTAAAAGTAGCATCTTTATAAAGAAATGTTCTTTATAACAAAATAATAATCTGGCCCCCAAGAGTTCATTATAAAGAAGTTTTACTGTAACAAAACGAAAACTCTTTAGTTATTACTGAACGAATGCTGTATTTGTGTAGATGTATGTTCTTGTATTGAAGTATTATAATTTTATCCAATTAACTGTATGTGCTGTATGCATGTAGGAACGAGATACCGTCTTTTTGACAAGCGTGCCTAATGTATCATCTTGAATGTACCGGTAATATAAAGTGCTATTTAATAAATAAAGAAAACTAAATAAATAAAAAACAAAGCAATATAACAACAAAATAAGATTGGTCGAAGGATAGGTCCCTTTTTTGGGAGCGAGACATTGGATCCATACAACTTTGTACATGAAAACCCGAATTATTTCCAAAAATTCTTGGAAATAATAAAATAAAATAAAATAAAAAAAACAATAACATAAAAAACAACAACATTCTTATCCGACTTATGGGAATTCAATAGGGCTGCCCAACGATAAAAAAATTCATATCGATATCGCGGATGTAATTATCGATATCGTATTACGATATCGAATTTTTTAAACTTGGTATCGATATCGCCGATATCTTTTTTTTTTTCAAACCAGCCAGAGGCCATTCATTATTAACAATTTAATGTGAATAATTTAACGTCGACATGTTTTACTATGTGCGTCAAATTGTTGTATTATTAAAAATGTATCCACAAAACAGCGATGTTGTGATTGGCATGACGTGACGTGAGTGTGACAGAACGAGCGCGGGCCCAACAGACTCCCGGCCGGCGGGCGATGAGGCATCAACCGCTTCCCATACAGCCAGCGCCCGCGGCTCACGTTACGGGGGGGGGGGGGGGGGGTTACTGGCGGACGGCGGGTGGTGCGCGAACACAAAGGCGAGAACGCGCGACAAAAGGCGAGCAGGTACCAACGCGAATGTTGCAGTGTATGTATCACAAAGATGCAGAACCACAACACCGCCAAACCTTTTTTTTTTTTTAAGATAGTTGACACTTGATCGATATCACGAAACGTACGATGTATTAATTCTATATCGATATCGAATTATTTTTCTATTATCGATATCGTTGGGCAGCCCTAGAATTCAAGCCTTTATCACTGTGCAGCAACTCGTACTGCAGGTCAAAAATTATAAACTTGACAATGATATTCTGATATCTATAGGCCTACTACATTTTTTTTATCAAAGGCTATTTTTTTTTAGGATTGCCATTAGTTCCATAGTTGGCCCTCTGGTGGACCCATGCTAACTTCAAACGCAAATATCTGGGCTACCGGAGACTTATTTGCTGCGGTGATGTCTGGGCCTGGAAACAATAGGAATGTATTGCCTACTACTCATTTGACATAATAATAGTCCACCGCACATTCTTCCTATGCATGTACTCGTACGTTGCATTACATTACTGCTTTCTAGCTACTGGCCAGGAGTGAGTTTTTACATCTTCACGGATTTCTGTCAAACAGTATTTTCTTATGTATTAGGCCTAATGGTTTTACAACATTTTTTCCCATGCACTTTGAAATAATTGCTATCTACTGTTATGAAAGGAAGTTTAAGTAGTTTAAAGGAAAAAGGTTTACAGTATACTACGTGCTAGAATTTACTTAAATCTATCATGGTGACACTGGTGTACAGTCATATAAAATGTGACTTTCAAGAGATGAGGCACATAATAAATGGTATTATGTTCCCCACTGAAAATCCACCACTTATCTTGTATTCTGAGTAGGTGGAAAACAAACACAAATTTATTTATTTTATAACACATGCAGCCCTACGATTCATTCTTCTTTCCACAAGTTAACTAAACAACACACTTTTAGTAGGCGTAATTGAGGCACTGGGTGGAATAAGGGCGCAAGTCTGAAAACATAGTTTTGAGATAAATGAGATAAACTTTTTTAGGCATGAAATAAATTAACCACAATCGTCATAATTGTATCAATTCTTCATTTATACTAAATACTTGTCTGTATGAAATTTTAACTTTTTTTATCAATCCGTCTACCCCGCGGATTAAATATAATTTAAGAATAACGCCCTTCTTCTGCAAAATGTTATTTAACCTTTGTTTCTATTCATCCCCATCACTGTCCGACAATTTAATGTCTTTTTTGGGTAGATATTCGTTGCCAGAATCTTCCTTAACACATTGCTCCACATTGGTCAAAACATTACGAGTTCCGCCTCACAAATCAGTTCTATGGAGGCGGAACTTTAGTGGTAAGATTGTGACGCGATTAGCGGAATCTTAACCAACTCGACGCACCACAACACAAACTAGACCGCTAGGACGGTATTCGAATAACGCCCTTATTACACGAAGGGCCTCAATTAGTGTACATGTAAGTGTTACGATTAACAAGACACTCACACATGGGCCGGTCACCTGCAAACTTCCGGCAATTCAGATAGAGGTTCGTATTCTCACGTGGGTGACGGCAGAAGGCGTGGAAGATATTCTGAGCATATGAGTGGTCTCCTGGCTAAAAACAGGAAAACACTCCATGAAGAATCTACAAGTAGAACTGGGCAGATACAATACATATGTCAAGTAGGGATGGACCAAACCATCCATTTTATTGATCAACATTCGATATTGGAAAATATATATTTTGATTGTCAATATTTTTTTTGGATATCAATATAGCTAAGGCACAGTTTAAGTCAAACGCACAGCTTAGAGAGGTTTGGACTTGCGACTAGCTTTGGGTTCGGCGGACAAAATGAACAAGAACCCGGCTATGATCCAATGTAGTCTGCCCCCGGTACCCCTTTGCTGCAAGGCCCACACTACATTACTTCTGGGATATTATTCTTGCATTCAATTTAATATATCAACATAGTACTAAACCCAAATAAATGTAAACGGGGGATTTGGACCCAATATAGCTGAGGTAAGCCTAAATTAGCAATATTAATAAAAGGATTTCCCCGACGACTGAAATGTCAGTCCTGTGCCTAAATATGTTTTTAATATTTGCCTGTAAGTTAACACTTGGTCCTCTATCTACTATCCAAGCATCACATTTTGCGACACCTATTTTATTTTGTAATTTTATCTCAGGTAGAAGTGCTGGTCATAATCCATTAAATAGACCAAATGTTTGACCTACCTGCAGTTCTTGAGTGAACATAGTAACTCACCTCGTAATTCTTGTCGCAATTGTATATCAGATCAGTCTTAATAGATAAGTTTGATAACGTCTGCCAGTGATCCTTGGTGAGGCCCAGGAGCTTTCTTACGTTGTCGTCCTTGAAATGAATAAGGACTGGCCCTTCTAGTCCATACGTTATAATCCTGAAATAAAAAACAACAAGCTAAGCATATCCGGGCCGGTTGCCCAGGTACACGACCGAGTACAAGAAATGAACAGTGGTGGCAGAGCATTGTCCGTATTCAATAGAAATACTGCAGATCGATGATCACGTTTACATGGAGGTGTTTTAATTGGAGCCTGCTAACTTTTACTGCTAAAAGGACATGTTTACATGCTAGTTTGACTATATCGGGCTGCCGGCAATAATGGCAATTTGAATGTTAGCAAGTAGTGGTGTCAAACGATATTTTTTTCAATATCGATATCGACGCCATTTTGTCGATATCGTATCGCGATATCGTTATTAAAAAATTGACATCGATATCCCGATATCGGATTTTTTTCGGCGGTAATAAAACAATACATAAGAAATCGTAGTTAATTTAAAGTGTTTTCGCCGTGGTCAGCAGTACGCGTTTGCTGCAGTTAGTGTCTTTACGTCTAAACCCCCCCACCCACCCTTCCCCCGGGATATCATTACAGTATCAACTTGAAAATTTTCCGCCCGTGGCCTGCAGTACGAGTTGCTGCACAGCGATAAAGGCTTGAATTCGCGTGATGACGTCTAGTCACGTGTCGGGCATCGGCTATTGACAGTCGTAAAAGTATCAAGCAATACTGACCAACAACATTCTTCTTGGAAAGAATTCGGGGTTCCAGGTACAAATAGTTGAATGGATCCAATGTCTCGACGCAAACAAAGGGAACCCGCGGACCCGTGCGGCCATCTGTGTGGAGGGGGTAGATGTCCAGTTACAAACTGAAGCAACGTGTACTGCAGACCGCGGGAGAAATACTTCAAGTTGACAATGATATCGCGTTATCCTCGAGGACTGGGGGGGGGGGTAGGTACTCAGTGACAAGCTGCAGCAACGCATACTGCAGCAATGCATACTGCAGACCATAGCGGAAATATTTTAATATTTTAAGATGACCACGATATCGCGATATTTTCGATATGACACTATACCATATCGATAACGAAATTAACGGCAATTTTCCCGCGGTATCGATATCGTATCGAATAATCGATATCGTTCTACACCACTATTAGCTAGTAATGTTCACCAACTCTTGGCAACATTGGAGGGCGACACCAAGTTTCTCATTGTCTAGCACGGCCAGTGGCCACTAAAAAACTGAGAATTATGTCTGCTATGTACTGTAGCCTACTTGATGTTTGCACTGTGTGTTTTGTGTAGGCCTACCAATACCATACATACATGCCCTGTGACAAAATGTCTGCTATGTACTGTAGCCTACTTGATGTTTGCACTGTGTGTTTTGTGTAGGCCTACCAATACCATACATAGATGCACTGTGACAAAATTACAGCTTGGACTGTTTGCCGCAAAAGCTAGACGGTATAATAAACAATGAATATATAAATTATGAAACAAAAACATTGTGTTTATTTGTTCAAACATGTTATTTCGTTTAACAATTTTTTTAGGAGAAATTATCTTAATTTTTTTGGCATATCAATTTTGTGAATTGGCTGGGTTATACGTTTAGACGTGAAAATTTAGGAAAATGAAACGTTTTCTCCCAGCCCTATCTGTTTATAATGGTTGCTCGAGCACTCTTGATATCATTTCACTGCAATAAAACAGTAAATTCAAGTAGTGTGTTGTCGGTATTAAAATAACTTCAGACATTGTTTTATACTTAAATTGTTAGAATCAACAAGGTAACACACAAAAAGACAAGCTCAACTTACAGCTGATGCGAAACCTTAACTTACCAGGCCCCGAGTTCTATTCTCATTGCGAGCACTGGCGTGGGCCACGCAGTTCACTTCGGAACTCGAGTGGCGGACTCAACGGTAACTTACCGGGCCCTCACTTCCACTGTCATATCGAGGTAGTCTGCTCGACAATTTGGTTCGGGGCACACATGTCCGACTCTGACTGCCGAGCACGAGCAGATGAGTTTGAACTCCACCTTCAAAAGTTTCCAATTGCTGACGACACCGCAGATCGGTGAACCAGCGCGAAGTTTCTCCAGCAGAGAAATATCAGTGAGCGGAAACCAAGCGGACTGCCTGTCAACATTATAAACACAGCTTTGGTGCTCACGACGCTGACGATTCTGTGACTATTGAACATTTTGTATAAGGTACAAACATGTAAAAAATAAGTATGGTGAAATCAGATTTGAATATCTTATATTAGTAGAGTTAATCATTGCAATTAATCGTGATTTAACAACAATATGTTCAAGTTGTCTTCATAAGCAAGACAAATATTGCAATAGGTACAATTTTTTTATTGCACTGCTATTTGGTAGCTCTATAATGCCACCAAACTACTAATTCAAAACAAGCTTGCCAAGGGTGCAAGCATGGTTGTCTACTAATTGGCAAGTGTCGAGATCCAGCTGACCATGAAGTCACGTTAGAAATCATTGTGTCATCGTTTTCAGAAGTGGTATAAAAGTAGGTACTGCCTGCTGTGCATCGACACATTTGATTTATTAAATATTGTACGTATCTAACCCGTATCTGAATTAGTGACGACATACGATACTAGAAGTTCAAAACCTGTTCCTCCACTTCGGAAACGGTTTAATAATAATAATATTTATTTATTTATTTATTTACATAGCCTTCCTTAAAACACTCATGTGCACGTCACAGGAACATGCGAGTATGCGAAGTTGTCATTTAGGGTTAAAATAATACATATATACACACATAAAAACACATATACACACAGTATAGTACAAAAGAAGTATAAGTACAAGAGTCAACTTCCACGAGTCATTACCACATTACATAGGGCCTATAGCAATTCATACACTATACACTAATAACTAATAACTATATTTCAATTACTACAGTACATTAGAAGTAGTTGAAATGTCATGACATAAATTCAGTAACAGAATAGAAACAGTGATCCATTAAAAAACCTTTTACTTGATTCTTAAATAAAGTTCTGGTATTTATATTTTTTAAGTTATCAGGTAACTTATTGTATAACTTTATACCAATATTGATTGGATCACTGTCCAATAGTTTTAACCTATGGTGAGTTGAGTGCAATTTGTTCGAGTTACGGGTATTAATATTATGCACACTGTCATTTGTTTGGAACATGTCCGGATAGTCTCTCACAAACATTAAAACTTCTAGAATATATAAGCATGCAACAGTGAGTATTTGATTATTTTTAAAAAAAGGCCTACATGAAACTCTGGATCTTAAGTGCCACATATACCTCACGGCTCTCTTTTGGAGGCAAAAGATTTTTTTGGCATTAGGTGAGTTGCCCCAAAAAAGTATTCCGTACGATATATGGGACTGGAAATTTGCATAATATACTGTTTTTAGTGTACCTATATCACATTGTGAAGCTAACGACTTAAGCATGAAACAGGATGAATTAAGACGCTTACATAGGCTTTCAATATGAGCTAACCATTTCATTTTAAAATCAATTGTTATACCAAGAAATTTAGTTTCATCTACTACATCTATAGATATATTATTATGACTAATGGTTATGCTTGGTTGAGCACCTTTAAGTTGGAAACTTATAATCTGTGTTTTAGAGCAGTTAAGTTTCATTTTATTGGATGCGAACCAGTCTTCTAATTCCTTGAGGATGGATTCAGACTTTTGCTTTAGTTCATCTAAGGTCCTTGCGGTTATTGCAACACTTGTGTCATCTGCAAAAAGAATAACTCTGGCATCTTTTGAAAGATTAGCTGCTAGATCATTGACGTAGAGACTAAAGAAAACAGGGCCTAGATTTGAGCCTTGAGGTACACCACTACAAACATATTCCCAACCCGAAGAAGTCGTGTTATTATTACAAGTAATATCTACTCTCTGTTTTCTGTTGGTAAGGTACGACTCCACCCAACATCCAGCAATGCCTCTCATACCATAATACTTTAATTTGTCCAATAGAATTGTATGGTTTAACGTATCAAAGGCCTTTGATAAGTCACACAGTATGGCTCCTACTACTTGTTTATTTTCTAGTGCATTATTTATTGTGTGAATTAGTTGAAATGTTGCTGTCATTGTAGAGCGTTTTTCTCTGAAGCCATGTTGTTCGTCACATAATACATTGTGCCTCTTTAGAAACGGATGAAGTCTGTTCAAGAATAATTTTTCAAAAACCTTTGAAAGGGTCGGTAACAACGCAACCGGCCGGTAATTTTCTATGTTTTCTCTAGCTCCCTTTTTAAACAAAGGTTTTATAACAGAGTATTTTAGTCTTTCTGGGAATATACCCACTAAAAAAGAGCAATTACATATATGTGATAAGGGCTCTGCAATGAAATGGCTACTGTACTTCAAAATAACGTTTGAGATTTCATCCCACCCCGAAGATTTTTTTGGCTTTAAGCTATTTATGATTTCGATAATTTCAACAGGATTAGTCTGACATAAGTCAAGGTCCGGTATGTCACCATAATTAAGGCTATTTAGATTCGCTCTACATTGTTGGGTGGTGTCCTTTTTGTTGTTTATTACTTTATCAGCAGTTGTAACGTAATACTGATTAAAGGCTTCAGCTATCTCATGCTGATCCGTGACTTGTAGATCACCTATTTTAAGCTTAGTAATAGGACTTCTGTCATTAGATTGTTTACCTGTTAAATGATTTACTAAGTTCCATGTTGCTCGCACCTTGTTGTCTGCATTGTTTATTATCGATGCATGGAAGTCACGTTTAGCTTTATTTATGGTTTTTGATAAGTCCTTCTTAAAATTGCTAAAGAATAGTTTAAAGTCCCTACTGCTATCAACCTTGCTCTGTTGATATAATACACGCTTCAATTTACATGATGCTCGAATTTCCTCTGTTATCCATCCTTTATAACAATTTGCAATATTTTTTGGACGGAAGAGTTTTTTAGGGAAATGTGTTCCAAATATAGAAAGGTAGATTTTAAGAAATTGGTTGAATTTTAAGTCAACTTGATCTAATGGTATGTTGTACATGCTAGTCCAGTCTACGCAACCTAAATCACATATAAAATTTTGTACATTATCTGGTTTAAAGCATCTTTTAAGAAAATTGTTCGTGTTAATAATAATATTTATTCACCATTCGACTTGTACAAGATACAAATATTGGTTTCGTCAAGATGCTTATGTCGAAATATTAATTCTAATTCTAATTCTAGGCAGGCATTTAAATATAAGCCTTTAAAAGGTAAGCATTTGAGTAGCCTATGATTACAGGAAGGTTAACCCAGTTGATACTAAGAATAAAATGAGATAAGATATATTAGATACACATTAGACATTAGATTAGATTACATTAGATTAGATTAGATTAGATTAGGGCACATAGTTGAGTCCAGGATCAAAGCAAAAAGTGACAAAAGGTGACAAGATCGATATACAATATGGCCTCTGAAATAGAATATATAAATAACACCACTTTTTGCATTTTTAAACACTAATTTAGGAAAAAATAAATCATTTCCAAACACCTCTAATACTACATAATAGCTTTTTGAAAGTAGCAATGGTTTGAAGTACCTATCTTTAAACTTCATCATCTCCTCAATTACTATCATCTTTCCCCACAACATTATTGTAATTTATTTTTCCTATGGAGCAGATTCAATCCAACAGACATTGTTTGCCTATAAAACACAATACGACACCAAGTCGTCTGCTACATATCACGAGATCACAACTACTCACACGCTGTGGTACGTCGGCATGGAAGCCAACGTGATACCGGTCAGGTCGTTGACTTGTAGGTACGAACTGCCCTTCTGCGACGTCTTCTTGAACACGTTGGTTAGAGTGATCTCGATGCCGTTCATGAGGCCAAGCGGGTACGTCTTATTTCCCCAGTTGTTGAAATACACACAAGTAGAGTCCGTTGAGTCGGCATCGCCGTAGCGGATCTCCAGCATGACGGTCTTATCGCCTGCAATTGTACACATCCTAATGTAAACCACGTAGTAACGGCAAACGAGAAATAGAAGAACTTCACATGGCAAGGTATCTATCTACCAACTGAACGAATTTGTGACAAAAATACAACATTCGTCGTTCTATACAAAACTGTCTCTTTTAAGTTCTGGCTCCTAATTACATTACTGTCATCTTACTGATGTAGCATAACTGACATTTTACATTTACAAGTCTTTATTATTTAGATACTATATCACAGAATCTTCTATCTTAGCATAAGAGATAAAAAGATATGTGTTTACATGTTTTTTTAAACAAAATTTTGAATTGCTTAGGATTCATTTCAGTTAAGCAAAATAAATTTCACAATTTCATCATTGCACGCATGCATGGTATTACAAAAAGTTGTTGAATGGACATAAAATAAATTACCTGGGACTCCAAATCCTGGAGTATCAACTTTGTTATTCTTTTCCGTTTCAAAGTTTTGGTTTATGATCTTCCTATTATAGATCTTCCCATGTTGATGTATCATACCGGGTACGTCTGCTACTGGCACCGGATGGGGCCTGGGAACACGATCAAGCACCCATAAGACCGAGAGTTGTGATTTCATGGCAAACAACATACAACAATATCTCTACATTTAGGCCCTATGTAGCCAACTTTAAATCCTTGTAGACCATTAAGAACACAATATTGCAGATTGCTCTTGATGCTCACGTTGTTTATTCATCTGTGGTTTTATACAATGGCAATGTACAAACATAGATTTCTTAAGGTTGGGTGCACAACCAGCACACAAGGTTGAAATTAAAATTCTTAAATTCTATGGGATTACAGGCCCAGAAAAGACCTGAATCAAGTCTTTCCTTACTGGTAGGAAGCAGAGTGTGCGGCTAGAAGCCGGCAGTGGTCAAGCAAAATGGGAAGATTCTACTATACGTACGTGGAATACCCCAGGAAGGGGTGCATTCTTAGTTCTATGTTCTTCAGTATCTACGTGAACGATATGCCAAAAATAGGGCTGTGAAAATGTTTCCCCGAGTACCTGCTGATTCAGGGGGGGGGGAGGGGGTGGGCAAGAAGGGCCTCTAGGAAAATCTATGGGGTAATGCTCTAAAATCTACAGCGGTACCTACAACAACCTAACACAAGTTCTAGCAGAAGTGTTCAGAGTCGACAGCTAAGTGTCAACAACTAAACAAGTAGTTCTCAAAATATGTAGAACCCACTTGGGTGCTACTAATGGCAAAGTTGAAACACGACTGCCGGATTGCCAGGTCATTAGTCGTGAACGTACCACAGAGGACAGGTATGTCGGAAGAATGCCGTGTCAGACGGAAGCTCAATCCAAGGCAACTGACGTACGTCATGTGAAGCATTCCCACGCCTGAAACAAGAGATTCCGGTATTACGCTGGCAGGTAGCCCAAGGACGGGATCCGACGGTGAAAGCGAGGGAGGACCTACCAGTCTGGGAGTGAGCCGTGCAGAGGCAAGTGTAGACGGAAGATTCCGCCCACTGCTAACAGCGCAGAAAGCGGGTACAGGTTCCCTCGTAGCACCATCACAAATTGAAGCACACTCTCCTAAAATACACAAACCTGTGTAAAAAGAAGGTTGTAGATACATTGTTATGAGTAGTGGAACACAAAACAAAATTGAAAAAATACACGACTGATTAAGAGACTACGAGACTGAAATGTGTCAAAGGTAATTGTGTTCAGAAATTATTTAAAAGAAAAGTGATCCGAAAAGAACTAGGATTGGATTTTGATTATTATTGGCATTGAACGACATACTCGACAATTAGTTCATATGATGTCAGAGGGGATTGGAGGAAAAGGACAAGTAGGACGAAAGAGAAAGGGGAGGACATGGACTGGCTTCATCTGGCTTCTCCACCTTTACCCTTCCAGTAAGATTCCCAGAAGCATATTATGCTTTTGCCGGATTGGAGATATTGTTATGTACCGAATTCACGCGCCGACCCACCCTTGTCCCTACCAGCCTGGTACGGGACTCGAACCCATGTTCAGGTCGGCTGTCACAAGGTTTCACTGGGGACGTAACCCTCTCTTGACATACGTGAACTCGTACATTTGGGATCGTTGCTATGTCTGAGGAAGGCCGGGAGACTAGGTACTTAAATCAACAGTCCTGGGCTCAAACATCGAGGAACCGTACATTTATTATGTTACACAATAGATAATAGACATTCATCCTACCGTGGCAAAGACGTGGCGTACCGATCTTTATCTATCTCCCTCTAATCTACTACTAAGGAGTCACACTACCTTGGTTGGCTTTCGCCCCGTCCGTTTGTCCCTCGTGACTCCTTGGTTCGTTCCTCGGGGATAGTCCTTGTGCCCCATGGCACCGCCGGTCGAACTCGGCCCGTTCCATCTTCATGCGCCTACATTACGACCATCTTCAACGGCTCCTCCGACCGGTCCCCCCCGAGACTCCCGAGCCTCACCACTTTTAATCCACCTCGACCGTATCACGTCACCTTCCCCCCCCTTTACCCCTTCTTTGGCTTGTGCTAGCTGCTCATGACTATAATCACTCATCAACCTACATGGTTCGACCCCCCACCCAAGCCAAAATGCAAGAGTGGGGCTCAGACCAAACTCCTAACAACAATCCAACTTGGGCCTCCCAAAACCCCTGACACAGCAAAGTTACCAAATTACTTGTATGACCATTATGCTGTGTCAGTATTCTAATGTTAGTATTGTTGCCCTAGATTGATGATTACACAATAGCCAGCTCAGCACCTACCTGATTGTGATCAAAACAGAGTGTTGTTTACCCATGTCACAATCAAGTAGAACAAAACACGACAGTGAAGGAATCCAGTGTGAAAATGAATAAACTTCCATTTTCACACTACAATATTTAAGTGACGTAACAATAGGAACGTCCAACTCTGTGTGACAGTCTGATATACAGTAGGTACCGGTACCACATTGTGATGTGTCCACCCGTTTTTGGCTCTCAGCCGTGGATCTGGAAACTCAGTAGGCCTACTAAAACACACATACCTTGTGCATGTCACGCTTTAACAGGCTTGCTACAATGTTGATCTGAGGTATGGTTTTGTTCTTCAATTGGGCTACAGACTTATGCTGGATTTGGACGTAATGAATATGATGTGT
Source organism: Isoperla grammatica (assembly GCA_945910005.1). Lineage (NCBI taxonomy): Eukaryota > Metazoa > Arthropoda > Insecta > Plecoptera > Perlodidae > Isoperla > Isoperla grammatica. The sequence goes on along the minus strand of OX246742.1, from coordinate 47,805,552 downwards.
GATGTTGTCTTCGCTGTATTCCATCAACTTGCATACCTGAAAACAATGAATTATATATAAGATTAGTAGGCCTATGGAGTGTGCATTTACTTGGATGCCTGAAATCACAAAGCGGAAAGCCTACACGATGTCCACGCATTGTCTATGCCTTGGGAGTAGATAATTTCAACAAATTAGGTGTAAATATAGTAGTAGACATACAATACTTGTGAATAGTTCCTACTGATTCCAGACCAGTTTCTTATTATATTAAGTTTTTAAAAATGGATATTTTTTTTTGGGGGGGGGGGGGGGGGGGAATTTCTGGGTTTATTATTTGTGAATTTACTAATTGAAATATATATATATCTTGACCCCGTTTCCAACATTAATTATCGGGTAGGGGGGTGTAGCGAAGTACTCCATTTCTTGGGCTAATGTCTTCGTTGCCGGCTAGCCGGGCCTGACACAACCACCTCCTCAACCTCTTCCTCGATCACTTATTCCGTTACCCTGTTTAGTAGTTCCCTCCATCGCTCGCGGCTTTCCCATAGTCTTTCTGCCTCAACTTCGTTCCATGATCTTCCTCTAAACTCCACACTGTCTTTGATCTGATTCATCCACTTGTCTCTCGGTATGCCCACTTTCTTCTTATGCCCTTCTTCTTGTTGTTGTTCGAACTCTCTTCTTGGTATCCTAGTCAGGTCCATCCTTTTCATATGTCCAAACCAACGAAGACGTTCTCTCTCCAATCTTACTTTCACGCTTTCAACACCTAATCTTTCTCTGATCACACTACTTCTAATCCATTCATTGTTTGTCACACCCAGTGTGCTTCTCAGGAACTTCATTTCTGCTGCCACTATTTGATTTTCCGCTTTGAATCCCATGGTCCATGTAATTGTGTTATATGTCAGTATTGGTAGAAAGTATAGTTTATATATTAGAAGTTTGCATTGCCTTGGGATTTCATCTTTCCAAAGTAGCTTCCTGACAGACTGGTAGAAGCTTTCTGCCAATGTGGTTCTTCTTTGAAATACATACATACAATAAATATTAATAAGTAATAGAAAGAAATACAATACATTGAAATACATATGAATATTAATATATAGGATTGACACCTGCCTACTTCTTTCATATATACATGTTAGTGTATTTTGGTGATTATCCGTGAGTTAAGTCTGAAGTTTTCACTCTTCATAGACCTTGTTTCGTGACGTTTTGATGACATATCCATTGGCATTTTCTAGCGACAGGCCCAAGCTTAAAGCGAAGGTCTCAAACTGCCCATGCATTGACTACGTGCTATGAGTTGTATTGTATTGTATTGTATTGTGGGGCTATACAGTTGAAGTTATGACCTGTCACAAATTGCTGGCCAATGTCAGTGGAAAATCTTGAAATAAGGTATGCCAACACAACAAATTACAAACCATGGACTAATGCCCCAAAACTTGCCACACAGGCACACATACACCTATACATGTATTACTATTAGGCCCAGTATTATGAACACAACCAGGAAGTGAATATGAGCTAATAATAATAATAAAGAAGAATACATACATAGGTGGATTTTAAGGCTTCTGATTGGTGGTTACCATGTTGAAAACAACGTATTTGTTAGGCATACTAACTTTCTTACTAGCTGCTCTGTATACCAGCCCTTACTCGATTACTATTATTGGGTATTATGTTACTAAATACTAAATACTAAATACATATACATGAGACGGTACAGGCTTGTCCCACACGGCTTGGGTGTTCTAAAAAGCCACACCAAGTCAAGGGAAACCTCTCAGAAGGGTATCAGTTTTCTAAATTATTTGACATTTTTAATGACGGTCTGGTATTTGTCTTGGAGGGGAGGTCAGAGGTTGTTACCACGCCGAGGGTGAGAACTTCCACTTCAAGGCTAAGTTCCAGGCTAGTCCATTTTTAGGCCACTACACCCCCCTAGTTAGGGTAAACCAAATTCAAAATCTTCCATGACGTAACAATAAATGAGCCTTCTGATTGGTCGCCCTAAGATCACAGGGGCAAGTTTGTAGCCGGAGTCCTGAGGGACGGTGAACAGAACGAAGACGGCCTTTGGCCGAATAGGTCGGTTTTTTAGGCGTACGACGGCCGCGGGCCAAGGTGTAAGGAGAGACAATGGCCGGGTTGGCCGAACGTGGTCGGGTGTGAGTGAAGTGTAGTTTTTAGTACTAAGTAATCATCATAATAAGTAATCAGTAAATATAAATTAATAAGTATTAAGTAACAACGTATGAGACAACGAACGGGACACAATAATAACAATACAACAACAAGAGACCACCACAACTCCAACCCATAGACAGTTATAAACACCCACGCTCTCCGGCTGCATCAACCTAATCGTCAACATCATCAATATCACCATCGCCATCCGTACATCAAGCCATCTCCAGCCAGCGCTACAACAGGTATCGTTACTACTTTTTTACCATACTATGGCCATAGGGAGGTAGAATAGTAATAACGATATTTATTTCAGACTTTTGTTTTCATTCATTCATTTTGTTTAATTATGTATTTCATTTTCATTTTTGTGTATCTTTTGTGTCATTTGTGTTATTAATTAAACATTAAGATTTATATTTTATACTATTCTATTTTTTAATTCCTATTATCCTACAACCATAATCTCATATTTTATTTAAGCAACAACAACTTTTCATATATTTTTTGTGCTCTACCAACAACCCAAAGTTGAGCTAGCTGAGGGTTTGTTTTCTTTTGTTTTCTTTTATCCGTACTGTCTCAAATGGCGCCTTGCAACGTGTGGCGTGAATCGTAAAAACGTATGGGGTCCGATTCACCGCCCAAGATTTATGTTATCTTGTTAATTTTGTATTTCGTTGTTGCGGTAATTTTTTATAAAAAGGTTGTAGTGATATATTAAACATAAATATTGTAACGAATTGTGATTGTGTTAAGATTAATAATTGTATTTAACGAGCCTTGTAATGTCTTTGTCATATAAGTTGGTAACGATTGAATAAGTAACTGTAGTTTAATAATTGATTTTTTTTTATATTCAGTAAAGATAATTTGAAACAATGGCAGTGGAAAAAAGTGAGCTGTTGGTGCTCTTAAAGGAAATAAAGGACAGCGTAGAACAGTTAAGAAACGATAATAAGCAGATAAGGAAGGATATGAAGGATAACACGCAAAGGTTAGAAAGTAAGGGGGATGACAACGCAGAACAGTTAAAGAATATAAATGACAACACAGAACAGTTAAAGAAAGATATGAAGGATATGAATGACAACGCAGAACAGGTAAACAAAGATATGAAACAATTAATTGAGGAGTTAAGAAACGATAGGAAGAAGTTTAAGGAAGAGTTAAAAGAAGTAATAGTAGAGTGTAAGAATGAGATGCATAAAGCAATCTATGGAAGTAAGGAAGGTAAGAATAAAAGTGTTGAGATAGTGAGTGGCGAATTAGAGTCAAAGATAAGCGAAGTAGATTCAAGTGTTAATGTGTTGGGGAAGAAAGTAAACGTAGATAAGGAAAAGAAAAGTAACTTCAGTTTAAGGAAAGTAAAGAGGTTGAGGAAAGGTAAGAAGTTGCGTAAGTTAAAGAAGTGCGGATCAAGTAAGAAAAGAAGTAGAAAGAGAGAGCTAAGGAAGAGAAGTGTTAAATTCAAGAAAGTAGAGGTAAAAAGGAATAAGGAAAGGCGGGGAAGGAGTAGTGAGAATGTGTCTATTTGTCGGAGTAAGATGAAATTCAACCCGTTAACTTTTAAAGGTGGTACGTTAAAATAAATAAAATCCCGGATGTGACAAATAATTTGCGAGGATGTGCTCCATCAGAGACGAGCGAGTTATTATGACGAACGTAGCGATCAATTAGAGTTTAGGCCGATTAACAATAGGTAGAATAACGTTGGTAATTTTGTTAATTTTAGTTTACGTATTTTGTGTTATGTAAGATGTTCAGTGAACAGCGGGCAGTGAGCTTGGTTTCGGGGGGTCGGTCTTGGAGGGGTCGTTCAAGGTCAGAGCCTTCAGCTCGCAAACAGATGTTTTTTTTTTTTGTTGGTGTTACGGTTTCTTCACGAGGGGGATGTAGGAAGTATTTGGGGATGTAGAGTTCGTTCGCGCTAAGAAGTGGGTTTTAAAGTGTGTCATATGGAAGTGTTGTATTTTTGAGAGAAGTGTAAGGTTTTGTGTGTCAAGTTTCATTGTTTTAAGAGGAGTTCATTTCGTATGTGCGATAGGTTAATGAGGGGTGGATAAGGTAGAATGAAGTTTTTTTTTAGTGGAAGTTTAATTTTCAAGAGGTTTCGAGATATATTTTGGTTAATCGTGAGGTGAGGGGTAGTGTTAATTTAAATTCAATAAAAATAATGTCAAAAGTAAAATGAATTCGTTTTGTGCGAAATATAAATAAATTGGCGGATGAGTTAGGGTGATAGTTGTGAAGGTCATTTCAGTTTTAATTGGTAGTAGTTGAGTTTTGTTCATTTAACGTCAAGTCTGTGAGGAAGTGTGGTAATTGTTTTTGACTGTTCGTGGGTAGCTATGGGTAGACTGTTGAGTGGTGGTTAGTATAGCGTGCGTTTTTTATTTTTGTGCCAACAGATTCTTTTCTTGCGCTCACCGGTAGAGAGGCCGTACTGAGTTTTAGTTTTTATGAACAATCTGTTGTGTCGTAATTAATTAATTGGAATAGCGTACGTTTGGTGGGGTTTTTCTTCGTGGGTACCGCTAACAGGTGCTATCATAGTGTACTCAGAGCAGAGGTAAATAAGTAACTGGTTGTGGAGTCATGTTGTAAACTGGAACGATTATTGCCTGAGCCATTCATTTATTTGTTGTTCATACAAGAGGGTTTCAAACTGTTGTAACATGTGGAAATAATTTGGTCAAGTGTTGAAAAACAGATGTAAGGAAGAATGTGGGAGAGATTTGGGTGTGAGACCACAAAAAAAAAGTAGGGTCTAGAGGAGGGGTAGTTGTTAGCATTTTACGACGACCCTGTCCGAACAGCCACGTGCCGTTTAAAGAGCTAGATGTATAGTGCGATCGTAGTAAGGAGTTTACAGCTCCAACTTTTAATATGTAATCCAACTTAGCATTATGCAATGTTGCAAATATTATAATAATTTTAAGTATCATTCTTGTATTAATTCATAATTAACTTGTAATCGATATGTATTAATTTTAACTTCAATTTTTTGTAATTTTTAATGTTTTTCATTTAAATGGAATATAATTAATTACACGTAGTGGTATTTAATTATATTCGAGGGGTATTGAGACGGTACAGGCTTGTCCCACACGGCTTGGGTGTTCTAAAAAGCCACACCAAGTCAAGGGAAACCTCTCAGAAGGGTATCAGTTTTCTAAATTATTTGACATTTTTAATGACGGTCTGGTATTTGTCTTGGAGGGGAGGTCAGAGGTTGTTACCACGCCGAGGGTGAGAACTTCCACTTCAAGGCTAAGTTCCAGGCTAGTCCATTTTTAGGCCACTACACCCCCCTAGTTAGGGTAAACCAAATTCAAAATCTTCCATGACGTAACAATAAATGAGCCTTCTGATTGGTCGCCCTAAGATCACAGGGGCAAGTTTGTAGCCGGAGTCCTGAGGGACGGTGAACAGAACGAAGACGGCCTTTGGCCGAATAGGTCGGTTTTTTAGGCGTACGACGGCCGCGGGCCAAGGTGTAAGGAGAGACAATGGCCGGGTTGGCCGAACGTGGTCGGGTGTGAGTGAAGTGTAGTTTTTAGTACTAAGTAATCATCATAATAAGTAATCAGTAAATATAAATTAATAAGTATTAAGTAACAACGTATGAGACAACGAACGGGACACAATAATAACAATACAACAACAAGAGACCACCACAACTCCAACCCATAGACAGTTATAAACACCCACGCTCTCCGGCTGCATCAACCTAATCGTCAACATCATCAATATCACCATCGCCATCCGTACATCAAGCCATCTCCAGCCAGCGCTACAACAGGTATCGTTACTACTTTTTTACCATACTATGGCCATAGGGAGGTAGAATAGTAATAACGATATTTATTTCAGACTTTTGTTTTCATTCATTCATTTTGTTTAATTATGTATTTCATTTTCATTTTTGTGTATCTTTTGTGTCATTTGTGTTATTAATTAAACATTAAGATTTATATTTTATACTATTCTATTTTTTAATTCCTATTATCCTACAACCATAATCTCATATTTTATTTAAGCAACAACAACTTTTCATATATTTTTTGTGCTCTACCAACAACCCAAAGTTGAGCTAGCTGAGGGTTTGTTTTCTTTTGTTTTCATTTATCCGTACTGTCTCATACATTTGGGTACAAGTCAAGTGTTGCAACTCTTATGAAACCTTCCCCTCGCCCTCGTCATCCACTGTCTTCTCTTACTCTCCTTCATTCATTCTATAGCATAAAGAAGGCTCTAAATCTTGAGCTATTGGATGGAAAATACAGACATGTGAAACCTTAAGCCTAAGTCTATTATAGGACAAAAAGGTAACTCACCTCCCCGTCAGGTTGATCTTGCGATTTGGGGACGACCAACGACTTTTCGTGCTTACACAAATAGCAGCCCAGACCCTGAAGCCAGACAAAACATGATACAAGTGTCACTGTAAGCAAGGTAGCACATGTCTGATTACGTATCTAACTACACTGTATTGTATACCTGGGCATTGTTGTTGATACTTCTCGGTAACGGTCTAGGCACTTTAGGCGGATGATTCTCAGACACTTCGAAGTCGATTAACACCACGTAGGGTAGAAACGTCTGTCGCCAGTTAACTCCCTTTTCCTACAACACACAACAGGGCGACCCCACTTTTAACCACATCCTTTCCATTTCAATCTTCTCTCGAGAACAGCTACGTGCCTTCTAGCACCCTATAAAACGGATGTAGGCTACTGTACGTAATTAATCTAATGGTACTGGTTTCCTTAACATACATATGTCCAGACCACAATACTATCACCGCAAAGCTACAGTTTATCCTGCTCGAGCAATAGGGCTTCAATCATTGAACATCCTTACCTGGTATACTTCAACGACAACCTGAAGCGTTGTCGCGAGGACGTGCTTGGGATCCACGGTATCCAGCGTGGTCGTAAGAACGCACGGCAAGGAAGTCACGCAAGAAGAGTCCATCACATGCCAGTAACAGGTGGCCTGGTTTAGTTTCAAGAATAACTTGTATGGCTGGCTCAAGATGACGGTTTTACTTTCTTTGTCCCAGAAGGGTCGAAAATTACATTCTTCGAACCTCCCATGTTTTAAACAGTCGGTGGCCTTGCTCACAAGTTGCATCAGAGTTGTAATACCCTCGTCACCACAAAGCTCCTGCAAGTAACATACTACTTACTACAGGGTATGCTCACCGTTTCATATCAAACGCATACAATAGCCTAGTACATAGGCCTACTGACATCAACGAAAACTTGATATCCATCAGATTTCAAAGGTAAACTAAACTGTACATCGCAGGGTAGGCCTAGGCCTATTTAATACTTTCCCATTCCCAATGCAGTTGTGTCTGCTTGTGATAAGCTATGTTTACAATAATTTCGAAAACATAATATCATGCCACAACAACTCTCCACTGTACAGGTCGTTGCACAATAGCCTAGGCTAGCCTGGGAATGTGATGAGGGTGGGTGGAAGGGAGGTTGGGACAGGTTGCCACCGGGTAGTTATGGCCCATTTGCAGCCTTAAAGTATTTAACATTAACATTTAACATTATGTAAGTTTTATTTGCCTGCATGTTAAATAGCCTAGCCAACTATCCCCTTCCCGAAGCTAGAAGCGTATTGTGCACCGAGCTTGGCTCAACATGTGGAATGTAGATACTAACATCTTTAAAGTGTAGTGTTAGGCCCAGGCCTGTATGGTACAGCTTCTACATCAACATCAAGAGAGTAGAGACAGGGGAAAACAACTTATAACTTACCATTGAATAGCCTAGGCTAGGCTGCTTGGTTCAAAAAACCTTCAACCTTCAATAGGCTAGGGCCTAGGCCTACTAGGCTCTATGGTGCATGCCTTTGGTGCATGCTATGGTGGGTGAGTGGTGTGGTGAGTGATAGGGTCCAACAGGTTATCTTGGGGGAGTTGTTTGTACGGTTTGTACGCCTACCATTTTGGCGGGAGGGGAAGAGTAGACCTAGGCCTAGCACAGCCATCTCGTTCAAGAGCACTCCCCGTTTAGTGGACCTTGAAACCAATGTTTTGATATCAATTGCAATGCCCTCAGAGAACGAAATACAATTTAAAGTTCAGTTAAATATAAATATCAAATATTATATGTGTTTTGTTACTAGCAGAAGACTGCTAAACCAAGAAACAACAACAATGAGAGTAGTGCTTAAATGTGATAGATATACTCCAGTGAGAACAATGCTGGACAAACTTAAGGTGCTGTCAGTTAATCAGTTGATACATTTCAATGTTCTATTATTTATACATAAGATGACAAGAGGGTTATTACCCATTAATATTAATAATAAGATTAAATTGGTAGCTGATAGTTTGTACTATAATATTAGAAATAGTGAAAACTTAAATGTGGATCGCTGTAACAAAACTAGATCTCAAAACTATATTTGCTATAATGGGTTTAAAGCATATAATAAGTTAGACAAAGCACTTAAAGAAGAAGGTTGTATGGAAAGATTTAAAATTAAATGTAGAGAATATGTACTGAGAGAAGTGTGGTAAACTGGTGTGTGGTGTGTGTTGAACTTGTTGGTGATTAATTTGTGTGTGACCTGTAGAATTGAACTTGTTGGTGATTAATTTGTATTAATTTGTAAAGGGGATATATTGTGTAAAATGTATTATTTGTAATAATAGCAATATGTGCTAAATAAATAAATAAATAAATAAACAACAGCATACGGGAAACCGTATGTTACTTCGAGTTCACAATACGGCTGATTCTGAGAGCTGCCACGCCCACTCATCGTCTTGTGGTGGTTGTTGTAGGCCTAGGTCGCTCGGTGGGATTTGAATTCTAACCAAACCTTAAAAAACACCATAACATTGACACACAGTGACGAGAAATATACAAAGTAATGAACGTGTTGGAGCTCTACAGTGGAATTGGTGGCATGCATTATGCATTGATTGGTATGGAACTATATTTTGTGTAACGCCCTAGCCATTCCGAAAGCCTGGCTTTGAATCCTTTCGTAGGCCTGGCCTAGGGCCTACCCTGTCGGGCCCCTAGGCCTAGGCCCTACCCCTAAGCCTCTGCTACACTAGAAATACGTAAACACACAGAAAAAGTAGCATTTTTTCTACTTCTGGATGTCAGAAACTATGTTTTGTTTAAATTCGTTGCACAACCTTTCACAAAACTTTACTTCTTGAAGCTACCACTAGGCTAGGCTGTAATGTGTCCTTAGTTGTAAGATATAATTATGTTTAAATTATGATTGTGTGTTTGGTTATGAATTTTGAAAAAGACTGTACACTGAACTAACATGCGTAATGCCAGCCAGTCAGAATGCGGCATTGAAGAGGGTACTCCCAGTGTAATGGAAATGACAATGATGGAAGGTGAGGAGTACTACCAGCCAGTTGATGCAGGTGTATGGACACAGCAAATGTCTCATCAGCTTTGTCGCATTTGTGCCAAGCCGAACGAGTACCTCATTCCTATTTTTGAAGGTGAAGGCATCGAACACCAGTTGAAACCAAAAATAGAACAACATCTACCCATTGAAGTCACTGAAACGGACTGCCTTCCGCTGCAAGTTTGCTACCAGTGTGCGTCTACGTTAATCGCTTGGAGCGATCTAGTTGTTACCTGTGTTGAAGCCGACAAAAAACTACATCAAATGCACGAACTGGAAGAGAAAGACGTCAAGGGAATAGAGCTACTCGATGAGCCAATACTCGAGAGTAACGAAGCGTGCAAGACTACCTCGACTGCTTCCTCCTTGCAGAGCGAGACAATCTCTTGCAAAGCCGAGAGACCGAGTCGAAAGATGGCACGTGTCAAGAGCTCAACGACTAGACCTCGGAGGAAGGTGAATCTCAAAACAAAGACCCCAGACAAGACAAAGGAAATGATTCCAACACCACCAGAAGACGCTCCGTCAGAACCGGTAGGAAACGGGACGACGGAACGAGGCGAGCGGCTCGAGGACAAGGGCAGCGATTTACACGATTACAAAGTCGAGGTAGAAGAAAAGACCCAAGGATATCTTTGCTCAAGCTGTGGAAAGAGCTTTACAACTGGTACAAAACTAAGGTTTCATGAAAACTGGATGCACAGCACAAAACCCAAGAAATATGCATGCGACTCGTGCGGCCGCGAATACCAACACAAGGCAAAGTTCCGGCTCCACCTGTTGAAGCACTCGGGAACAAAGGACGTCGTCTGCGAGACGTGCGGCAAGGCGTTCTACGAGAGGACGGAGCTGCGTCAGCACGCGACCTGTCACTCGCTGGACCGGCCGTTCGCGTGTCGGCTGTGCGTGTCGACGTTCAAGCGACGCACCAACCTGCTGACCCACGAGGCTACGATGCACGGCGTGGTGCCGGACGGACACCGGTCGCATCGCTGTCCGGCGTGCGGCAAGACGTTCCTCGTGGCAAAGCTGCTCGCCGACCACCTCGCCTCACACTCGCGGCAGATCCGCTGCAGCTCGTGCGGACAGGAGTTCGCGAGCAAGAGCGCGTACGCCCGACACGCCAAGCTCTCCGACTGCGGTCCGCTCGAGGAACTTTCCGAACCTCCGCCGTGCGTCTGTAAAGTCTGCGGTAAGCTTTTCAAGGCCAAACCGAACCTTAGGCAACACGTGAGGAAAGTTCACGAAAAGGGTAAGAACAAATTCCAGTGCGTCAAGTGCGGCCAGGAATGCGTTGGCTTGCGATCGTACTCTTACCACGTCAAACACGATTGCAAACCTTGGCCTTGGAAGCCTCGGACCAAGCAGGCGGTAGATAAACGAACTTATCAGTGTAAAGTGTGTGGTAAAATTTTCAAAGCGAACTCCAATCTAGCGCAACATGTTAGAAAAGTCCACGAGAAGGACAAACACGACAAGTTCTGCTGCACGATATGCGGCAAGCTATTCCAATGGAAGGTCTGCCTGGACGAACACGTTCGCATTCACCTGAACCTTAAGCCCTGCGTGTGCAAGGTGTGCAACAAGGCGTTCCGAACGTGGTCATGTCTGGCTCGCCACAAGAAGGCACACGAAGACAGGCGGGCGTTCCAGTGCCAGGTGTGTGGCAAGGCATTCAAACACAGCGGGGCGCTCAGGGCTCACTTGCGGATACACTCCGGCATAAGACCGCACCCGTGCGGACTCTGCCAACGGTCCTTCATTTACTACAATGAGAAAATTAGGCATCACCACAAGGTGCATAGTATCCACATTGCAATAAAACAAGAAGAAACGCAATCTACCGAAGAGAGTGTAATGCCCAAGATGATCTTGCAGGCAACTGAATCTCTGTATTGACAAAAGTGAAGGAAATAAATTACTGATATCCTGTTACTTTTAAATGGACTTATTTCTATTACTTAGGTCTATTATGAATTTCTGTATACCTTGACTTCATTCAACAAGCCTACCTATAATAACTCCTGCCTTGATTTAGTCAAATACCTCTCAGCCTTCTCTCAACACATCACAGACTGTTAATAATTAAAAATTAAAATTCTTAAGTATGTACTTCTAATTCTGTGCGTTTCCCTCGGTGCCAAATTTCTACACAACAGTCTAGATTGTCTCGCATCAGTCTAGTTAAATGCACCATATCCCCAACAGGCTACTTGGCTATTTCAGTTTCGAGACCAAAACACTGTTTTTCCAAATTCTATTTATTTTCTAGAGAGTGGCCGGCCTGGTAAAGTTGTATCTGCAGTCGAAATAAATACAATAGCAAACGAAGTATACAGGTACAATTTTGCAAAAACGAAACTTCTTCAACGAAACATTCAATCGCTTACAATCAAGGAGTTTGACGACTTGGGTGTGGACATGGTTTTAATGAGTCCGCCTTGCCAACCGTTCACGAGGGTCGGCCTGAAAAAGGATGCCCTGGACGATCGAACCTGCTCGTTTCTACACGTCTTGAATCTACTGCCACATTTGAGTAGGAAACTCAAATACATGCTCGTTGAAAACGTGAAGGGGTTTGAGAAATCCGAAACGAGAAATAAACTCGTGGCAGCTCTGGACGATTCTGATTTCATCTGGCAGGAGTTTATATTGAGCCCAACTCAGTTTGGAATACCGAACACGAGACATCGATACTACATCATAGCCAAGCGGAAGCCCCTCAGGTTTTGTTTCCGCACAACAGAACTGGTAAGATTCCTTCTTAAAACCCTAATTTGAGTGTTATCTTTCTCAGTGTAAATAACTACTAAGTTGCTGTCTTAAAAACAGTACACGTAAAAAAGTAGGCATCAAACTTAAGTTTCGTATTTGATCCCTAAAAAGGTTTTCGTAGGCTATATCAAATATTGTTTCTCACTCCGCATTGAAAGATTACTTCTGATCACTAGTAAAAGATCTGTACCCCTTTCACTTTTGTGCAATGTACAAACAATCTGTTCTACTCCTGTGATTACCTAGGAACATCAGTGATAAATAATGAGACGAAAACAATTTTCTTTCAGATGGAAGTTTTCCCAATAGTCAAAGAGGATCCCACCTGTGATGGTCCCATCTCCAAGCCTCTTAAGGAAATCATTGAAAATAATGTTAGTGAAGAATATCTTAAGACTTTCCTCTTGCCAGACAAACTTCTTGGCAAGAGAGGATGGCTACTAGACATAGTCACACCCGACTCCACTCGGTCGTGTTGCTTCACAAAAGCTTACGGACATTACGTGGAAGGAACTGGATCCGTTCTCTCTCCCCGAACGCTAGAAGTGATTGGAAACACGTTTGAACGGAGTAAGGCGTTCGAGCCAGAAAGCGACGAGCAACTGGAGTTGCTTCGTAGTCTCGAGCTTCGTTACTTCACTCCGCAAGAAGTGGCCAGACTAATGTGCTTTCCCGACGGAGATTTCACGTTCCCAGATCACGCGAACCTAACGAGAAAACAAAAATATCGTCTCCTCGGCAACAGCATTAATGTTCACGTAGTGTCAAAACTGATACAGATTTTGACTGAAGGCGATTCTTCAAATAACAACTTGCTCACAGCTGGAAACATAGACTAACAATAAAGAAATTTGAAATGCAATAAAAATAAAAGGAGTAACAACATGACAATAATAATAATGGTTGTACAAAAGTAAAAATCAGGTTCTATAAAGAATACCATATTTAATTATTAAACCAGTTGAAACCCCTACCTTTTTGTTATTTTACGGGTAGAAAGTGTACGTAGGTAGTAGGTACCTCAGTTTGGAATTAAAGCCATATTGGGTCTTAAGTAGAAGGGGGCCTACTACTATGTAATACAATTAACATTTATTCTGCACCTGCCTTTATTGTGTTTTGTATAGGCTAGCTACTGTAAGCTCCCGACAAACGCCATAGCTTCTCAAGGTAAGCCGTTTGAATGGAATGAACTTACCGAGGTTTTGGTCGGGAAATAAATTTCAAGGTTTACTGGTTTACTCATAGAAGGAAGAGGAGACCTTACAAGAAACGGAAGCAATTCAAGGAAATTCATTGCCACGTGAGAATTGCCAATGATTGAGAAACAAACATTTAGGTACATATTGAAATGTTTTTATTTAAAAAAAATATTGATAATTTTATTAAAAAAGGTTCTATATCAAGAATATAAGATGGGCAGGCCATCCTGCAAACAGATGCAATACATAATAAATGGAATCACACAACACAAATAGATACAAAACAGTATATTATTTGTCCAATGTCTAGTTTTTTAAAGTGGACAAAAACAAAATCCTATAAACCTTGACATTTACCCATTCCATATCCAAACAGGTAACTTGAGCCGCTTTCATAGCAACACGGCAACACGTTTTTTCCGGACCGGCAAGTCAGGTGAACCAATCAGGGCAGGCACGGCAAGCTCCTGATTGGTTCACGTGATCTGCCGGTCCGGAAAAAACGTGTTGCCGTGTTGCTATGAAAGCGCCCTTACACTTCAATTGTGAACCCTAAACGAGAGGCATTTCGAGTGTGGTACGTCGCAACAAGCTCCATTGGCCCAGAGTATACTCAATTGGAAAGACAGTGGTCAGAATATCCACCTCCCTGCTGTCAAAATATCAAGATTTTTGCCCAGAAAGCATAAGACCTGGGTTTAGCCTAACAGAGGCGTTTCTTGAGCGTCTGTATATCTCAAACCCTGCAAAGTTTGATGGTGTTTTGTTTGGATTAGTCTAACCATCACACTCTCTACCAAAGAGATGATAACGTTCTGTTATTACTGTTCCTCTTTCAAATTCTACTGTGATTATCATCTCCATGTCACATACTTTATGGTATTTAAAAAATATATATCCCATATAGGCTAACTCGATATAATTAAATATGAACAAAACATAGATTTCCACCTGTGATATATTATTCTCTGATGTTCCGTTGGGTACTTCCAATGGAAAATTTTCCCCAATAAATACTTTTTTCCCAGTCAACATTTAGTAATGAGATGAATTATCTCCTCCTCAAAATGCTGAATGGGTATCTAGTCGAGAGAAATGCAGAAACGCCCTCACCGGGATTGAAGTTGCACACGTGTAGGCCTAAGGTTAGTTAATGCAGCGTCTCAAGCTCCTGGGGTATCGGTATCTTCTTGAGAGCGGCAAACTTCTTCAAGGCCATGTACTTTGCATGGAGCGCCTCGACCTCTTCACGCATCCGCAGGTTGTCGTCTTGCATCGCCTCCATGTCGCGGTATTCCTGCGACTTCTCCGTTTCCAGCTCGTCTTTCTGTTCGATGCGCTTGATGCGGCAACTGCAAGGGAAATTTTGTTGGTAAGTAATTTAAGTAAACGTGACGGGGTAGGTCTAAGGACAAGGTTTCCGAATTAGTAGCAGTGTGATCAACAACACTAATGAGGTTAAAGATTTTCTACAACAATGAAAGAAACTGAAATGAAAACCTTTAAGTAGCTACGTTGGCTTGCAGAAAGCGACCTTCACTGGATTGTGCATCGGGGCCATCTAAAGCATAAATGGGCCACGATCTCACTTAGGCCCTAGTCATTTAACTCACCTAGCAGCATATCCTCTATTCTTCAAAGTTCTTCTGCGTTGCTTCATGCGAACAATCTCGTCGCGATTCAAGCCTCTGAGTTTCAACTGTCGATTGAGGTCTCGAACGGAAATAGACACCAATTCGTCATCACTTATGTCCAGTACTGGGCCTGGCGATAAGGGCTCCTGAAACATATAGTGTCTAGGCTAGTCCAATGGTTTCACGACAATAACGCTCTGTAGGCGTAGACTAGGCCGAGGCCTAGGGCCTAGCTTCTGAAGGCCTTCGTAAAATTTACTGAGTAATCGCCTCTGGGCTTCCGTTAAAATTATTTAAAGCCAGTTGAAATCGTACTTTATCTAGGCTAGGGCCTAGGCCCAGCCCGTTTTATGCAAAAATTAAGAGCTAGGTAGGCCTATTTAAACGTCAAAATCACGTGTCAAATGTTCCATGTGATTAATTACAAACTTACCAGGCTCGTCATGACACCTTTTCTCTCACCCCTTTTTCCGTCTGCAGGCATATTGTTCAATTTATTACGATTTTCAATACGCTTCATACGTTACGAATGAAATAAACGGAACAATTTTGTGCTTAGTCATTCTTCTCCTTTCTTCGACGACCACTACAACCACAACAAAACGCCATCTTTGAACGTCTACCATTTGCGGACATTTGATTGGGTAAAATGTTGTCTCGATTGCGATTGGTGCCTGAAGAAACGGTTGTGGAAAATAAAAAACAATTCTATTTCCGTTTCCCATCAATTCACCACATCAACCACGCGTAAGTGTTAAGTTATAATTGTATTTTATGTAATAAATTGCTGTTTAGGGCAGTAAAATATATGTGAGTTAACACTAGTAACTTCATTGTTTTACATGTACATATTTACGATAAGGTTTGGGTCGAAATGCGGAAATAAAATGTAAATTTCTTTCGGTTAGGCTGCCAATCCAATTTGCTTGCATTCAGCCACGTTTTCACATCGACTTGAAACTTGGTAAAAGTCCACGTTTTCACTATCCTAGGCCTAGCGCAGGTCCCAAACCCATCAAAACCGACCAACGATACTATTTATTACTTTATTTGGTTGTCTGGTTTCCTAACCTTCTTACGGTCTAGGCCTAAGGCCTAGGCCCAGGCCCCTACCCTACAGATCTAGGCCTAGGCCTAGGCTAGGCCCCATTGATACAGTATTTTTATTAGTAGGGTCTCATCTTGGAATATCCAGCCTTATGAGGGCCCAGCCCCATTAGGCTGGATATTCTAAGGTCTCGTGTTGATTTTGTTCCAGATAATGGCGGACGCAGCTCCAGCCGCTGGTGGGCGAGGTGGTTTCCGCGGAGGGTTTGGTTCTCGTGGGGGTAGGGGAGGTGATCGTGGAGGGCGAGGGGGTAGAGGTCGCGGGAGGGGTCGCGGACGTGGCCGCGGGAAGGAAGCAGAGAAGGAATGGATTCCAGTCACGAAACTGGGACGTCTCGTTCGAGACGGCAAGATTCGCACTCTCGAGGAGATCTACCTGTTCTCTTTGCCGATCAAAGAGTATGAAGTCATCGATTTTTTCATTGGGCCCTCCCTGAAGGACGAGGTAACTATCTACAATACGTACAATGTTCACTAAAGCCTTTCTGTTATGTTTGCCTCGCGACCTTTTATCTGCGTTATTACTTACACCATTGTTGTGGTTCTACATGTGAAAATACAAGAACCCCTTGTAAAACTAGATCTAAAGGGTCGGGGTCAGAGCGTCGAAACACCATATCGTCGAAACGCCACTCGGTATAAAACCTATGCTTCGATTTTATAAGTGTCAAAAGTGTGCTCCATTCAGTATAAAAATATATTTTACTGAAATTTTTTCTATGTCCACGAAATGTTGTGTGCGGCGTTGCGTAGAAACGCCATAAGACCTAAAAACTTTTCCTCAAACGACTAAGTATTTTTAAAAATTAAAGTCCTGCGATTCGACATGAGGGTCATAACGTATTATTTTCCACCAAATATTTTAAAGTCCATTTTCCCTATTAAAACGTGTCACTTTTTATACTGAATGACCCTCTCCTCTCTGAAACTTTATTTTGACAGGACAAACACTTTTATATCGAATGGTATGTCGCGACGGGCCATTCGGTATAAAGTTTTAGACCGAATGACCCATCGCGACGGGCCATTCGGTATAAACTCGAGAACTTTGCTCTGGGTGTGGAAGCAGTTTTAGGTCGAGTGACCCGTCGCGACGGGCCATTCAGTATAAAACTTTATAAAGTTTTAGGTCGAATGACCCATCGCGACGGGCCATTCAGTATAAAACTTAATAAAGTTTTAGGTCGAGTGACCCGTCGCGACGGGCCATTCAGTATAAAACTTAATAAAGTTTTAGGTCGAGTGACCCGTCGCGACGGGCCATTCAGTATAAAACTTAAACAAATTTTAGGTCGAATGACCCGTCGCGACGGGCCATTCAGTATAAAACTTTATAAAGTGTTAGGTCGAGTGACCCGTCGCGACGGGCCATTCAGTATAAAACTTTAAAACGTTTTAGGTCGAATGACCCGTCGCGACGGGCCATTCAGTATAAAACTTTATAAAGTTTTAGGTCGAGTGACCCGTCGCGACGGGCCATTCAGTATACAACTTTATAAAGTTTTAGGTCGAATGACCCATCGCGACGGGCCATTCAGTATAAAACTTTATTAAGTTTTAGGTCGAATGACCCGTCGCGACGGGTCATTCAGTATAAAACTTTATCAAGTTTTAGGTCGAGTGACCCGTCGCGACGGGCCATTCAGTATAAAACTTTATAAAGTTTTAGGTCGAATGACCCATCGCGACGGGCCATTCAGTATAAAACTTTAAAAAGTTTTATACTGAATGGCCCGTCGCGACGGGTCATTCAGTATAAAACTTTATTAAGTTTTAGGTCGAATGACCCGTCGCGACGGGCCATTCAGTATAAAACTTAATAAAGTTTTAGGTCGAATGACCCGTCGCGACGGGCCATTCAGTATAAAGTTTTAGACCGAGTGACCCGTCGCGACGGGCCATTCAGTATAACACTTTATAAAGTTTTAGACCGAGTGACCCGTCGCGGCGGGCCATTCATGCAGTATTGACCCATTGAGTGGCGTTTCGACGCAGGTTGGGCCTTTAAGACAATTGGTACATTTATGTAGCCATATTTTTCAGTATTTTATTATTGTATTGGTATTTTTTGCATTTTTGGCATTTATCGGTACATTCATTTGCATTATGTTATTTCTTATTGATTGTGTCAACTGTCAACAATTCATTTCCAGGAAGAAACAACCCAACAATATCACCCACCTCCTTGCGAGTACAAATTAAACGATGCGAGTTGTTAACTTGTGGATTTGTGGAGGGTTCATATTATAATACGTTTTTTTTCCACAATTTCTTGTATTTTTTGCATTAATTATTTGAAATTTTGTATTTTGTAGCTTTAATTATTAGAAAATTAGCGTATTTTTCGCAAAATGTGAAAAATATGTTTTTAAGGCTGGAAATGGTCACAAACAAAGAATTCGGGTCCAAATATATGGCAGATTGTTAATAATGGAGTATTTTGCAAGTTTTTCATGTGGTCATTCAGCCAATGGAGACGGTTTATGTGGGCTGCAGATCCTGGCAGCGGGCAGTTTAAAACACGTGTTTAGGAAATTCAAGGCGCAAACATCCCGTAAACGCAAATGGGACATAATAATTTGTAAAAATGTCTGGATTTTGGAGAAATTAACACGTATTTCGCTAAATAGCAATTATTCGCTCAAAAAGACATATTTCGCATTAATTCCCGAAATAGAAAATCACTTTAAGGCTTCCAAATACTACAATACATAAAGAAATATGACAAAAAACCATGTTTTTAAGAGGTTCTAAATTGTTTCGCATATTTTCTCGTTAATGCGAAAATAACGTATCTCTATATATGTATATATATATATATATATATAAATGAACTTTTTTTTAGCCATTGTTCAAACATCACATTCAAAGTGCACAGTTTCTTCTACCAGTCGCCATTTTAAGCTCCGATTAACGGCTAATCGTCGCATCTCGGCATTAAAATAGAACACTCATTCAAAAGAGGCCCAACATTTAAAGTGCATCTAAAATTGTGACCAAGCCCATTACTATGTTTACAATATATATTTTATGAAATAAACAAACATATAAAATGTGTATATTACATAATAATTGATAAATATATTATTAACAATTACAAAATTTAATACATTTTTTGAATATTTCGAGGAAGAGAAAAACAAAATGAACATATTTAATTTATAATAAAAAGTTTGGCCCATGAATTTGCATTATTCAATTTCCTTTTCGAAGTCCTGAATTATTTCTTGAATTACCTAAATTGATTACAGTTTAATAACTTGATGGTTATTTGCTAAATTAGAAATGGTGTGTTCATTTTGTTATTCCTACATCGAAATGTTTCAATAAATTTATTTTATTTTGTAATTGTCATTATTATATTTATTTATCAATTATTATTTAATACAAACATATTTTATATGTTTGTTTATTTAATTAATGTATTGCTACTAATATATTATTGTAAACACAATATGGACTTGTCCAATAATTTTTTGCTAGGCTGAGATCAAGTTGACCTTGTTCTGAAAGTAAAAGAAACGTGTGGACTTTGAACTTTTGTATATATAGTTCAAAGTTAAACTCGTCTTCATTGATACTACGGATACTATATACTAAGCTTGAAAAAATGTATTGGTTATAGTTCGTGCTGTACGAATTCATTCATAGTTAGTAACCAACACATTTTGTTCTTTGGAAGCAGTGGCGTGCAGACAATGTATAAGGTGCTCCACTTTAAAGTTGAGGGGTATACCCACCCCTTGCTAGCAAGGGGTGGGGGGTGGTGGACTGGTGGTGGTTGTGTATGAAAGAAAATTTGTGAATATATCTCGCTGAGTAAAACTGGACAGGATATTTTATTGTTACCTAATCCGGTATATCGACTATTGAATGTGGGTACTACATTCCCTACTAAATTTATAGGTGGTTTCTGGCCCGATTTCATAACAATAAATAAATAAATTAATTAATTTTTAGAGTCTACCCACTCAGTCGTTGGGACTACGGGGCTCTAATGTGCAGTTCAAGTATGGCTGGATATCTCCGTCCGTTTGTTTGACTGGACAGAAGAGAGACTGACCGTCGATTGTCATTTTTTTCAAGTGTTGAAGATGTCTAGTAAGTGTCCTTCGACATGTATTGCGTGTGGAAAACCAAGAGGAGGATTAAATTTTACTAATTGGACGCGACACTGATCAAAACAAGGGTCGTATGCAGAGTCAAGTGTCAAGTTAAGTACAGGATTTGTTGCTATGGAAACCCTTTGTTACATGCTATTTTCCATAAGAAAACTCCATGGCAACCATAAACTTAACTCCATACTTGACTCGACTGTGCATCTCGCCCTGAGATCAACAATTGTGAACAGGACATATCTATTGGCATCGTCTTCCATGCAGTTATCGGTCATCCATACACATCATTGCTGGTCTGTTGGAAGTGAGACGATGTGAAGGAAAGTTCATTGCTACGTAGCATTTAATTTACAAGCTATTTTTACCATAATTCTTATATAGAGAGCTAAGTTTTGTTAACATTAATTCTTTCTCTCTCTAATTTAATTAGTATTAATTATGTTAAATTTAGCATTTTGTTGCGTATTTTTTCTTTTCATCAAAACCTTGAATATGAATTGGGTTTCTTACAATTCTAATGGCCAATTATTTGTAGATATTGAATATCAATCAGTGGCGACCGAGGGGGGGGGGGTTCTGAGGGTTCATCCCCCCCCCCCCCCCCCCCCGGAGCCAAAGAAACCCTAATGTTATGGTATGATTATTTTTTCAATGATTTCAGCCAGAAATATTTTTAAAACGCACCAAATGCACTCTAGAAACCCCAATATCAAAAATTTCGCATGCGGCGCAATTATGAGGGGCCCGGCCCCCCTACCCCCCATACTTAGTCCTTTTTTTTTATACAAAAGTACCTTGCGAGTGCAAATAACTTGATGCGAGTAGGTTTTAAACGGATTTGTCAAGGGTTGCGCATGGTTGGGCGTTGGAGGGGAGGGATCATTGTAATAAATCATGCACAGTAAGGTGTACCATGATTTCACCATAAAATCACACATAAAATCACCATTGATTTTTTTAATCCCCCCCCCCCCCCCCACCCAAAAAAAAAATCTTGTGTGCGCCACTGTATCAATTCAATTTCAACTACTTAAAGGGTTAGAATGCAATTCTTAAATCTCAATAGGAATGGGAACAGCTTGGTTTGGTAGAATTAGCATTTTGTAGCATTTTCATAAATATATGTTCACCGATTAAGCATCTAAAACCTAAAACTCAAAATAAAAGTTTCGTTTATCTGCAAGTGTGTAATACCGTCATTCCCTCATTAAACTGTAAACTACCTCCTTTCCCACGCACACGTGCACACGCACCTATGTGGCATTCCCACTCCATTCCTATCCAAAACCGCCGCTGACCATGTAGCCACGCCCTCAACCTTTCGTCCACTCTCCGCCCGCATAGGCTGCCCCTGACAAGAAACATACCTCAATGCACAACGACCTAAAGGGTTGTCTACCTGCAAGGGGTACCAAACACCGCTTAGTTTTGACTGGTGGCGCATTCTGACCAAGGTACTACGAACTCGACCGTCGAGCAACCTTTCCGAGAGCGGGGCGCATGAAATATGTTCTTGTTGTAAACTTTTGTTTCATTAATAAAGATTTCTGCATTTTGTTGGTGTGGTCAAAGCGTGTTCGGTACAAAGTCGGTAGGATTTATCATGTTTGATATTTACGGTTACACCTTGCCATGGATTGGAATATCACCGGTGCTATTCCGGGCACCGGTAATCCAGACTGAAAGATTTGACCTAAAAGCGAACACATAGATGGGTAAGGGAATAACAGTGGCAGGAAGTATAATAAATATGAAATAAAAACTCTAATCTTTGCACATTTTTATTTGGTTGTTGTTGATTGTTGTTATTTGAAACAAGGGCGAACAAGGGCGTTTGCGACACATGTATCTTTATCTCTTACATTGAACATTGACGATAGCTTTGAGAACTTTTCGCCAGAAAGTTCGTGTACATGGACGCGCTGGCTTATCAACACGTCACACACAGCGTTTTCCTAGTCTTATTATTATTATATTTCTTTCTATTGTTCAATAAAATATTGATTGTCCATATAAATTATAGCTTGGATTTTTCGTTCTATAGTTACTTCACTACAATTCAGCAATACACATTTAATTTTTACCTACAATACTTATCGGATCTCGTTGAAATTAATGTATTCGTGACATATAAGAATGTTCATATTTGTTCAAAAAACAACGATCAACAACAACCAAAACAAATATGCAAAGATTAGTTTTTATTGTCATAGTTATTATACTCCCTGCCATTGTTCAATAAAAGATTGATTGTTCATGACCGATTTTTCCACAAAACTAATGACGTTCAATCCACATCGAGGCTTGTGGATGGTCCAAATTTCAACTTCATGGGACTTTTCGTTCGACCGCTACCGCGAGACAAAAAAAACGAGTGCCATAAAAGTCAAATGGAGACGCTCGCTTCGCTCGCTTAACTAATTTAGAATTGAAAAAGTAAACATAAGTAATAAAAAACTAAAAAATTACCCCGCACACCAATTTTATTTAAAAAAGATAAGGCTAACTTTCAAACAAATAAGAACTTATATGTTCTACCACGACAGCCTTCAATTATTTTCTCCATGGCAACGTCAAAGTTTGATCACAAATGAGGCCGCCACGCGCAAATTGTGACGTACGTGTTACCTGTGAATTATTATATTCTCATTATATTAACATTTATTGACATTAAAAAATAGAAAGGTATACTGCGGGCAGAGAAGGCTCAGTGCGGGGCACACGAGGCTCCAATAGGCATCTAGAACCCTTAGACAGAGTTAATAACGATCTTCTATCTCAATGAAACAATGCACAACAATGAACACTAGTTATCTACCACTTTGGGTGCTGGACGTTCTTTGGCAGGTCCATCCCCTGGTGCTGGGCGTTTTTGTGCCAATGTTGTCTAAGGACGTGTGGGAGGTATCTATGTGGAAGTTACATCATAAACAAACTTAATTCTTGCTCTTCAATACATTTATTATTTATTTTGTTTATGTTTTCATATGAATAATAAGTTATAATCTAATGGTTAAGTATCCATTTTGGATTTTAGAAAAATTAAAAAAATATTTCCCACAAAAAAATGTTTTCTCATTTTTTTTTTATTTTTATTTATTTATTTGGAAGCTAGAACGTTTGTCTACTCTGTAATAATAATACTCTGAATACAAATAAGCTAAATATCAAAACGCCTACTAGAAGTCACTCTTACTGTTCATGCAAACATCAGGAATATTTTAGGTGCCAATCGAAAATAATAGCGGCTACCTATGCCATCTAGCGGGAAACAACAGTACCAATGGCACGCCGCCCGCACACTATGTTATGTCCAGGGTCATTTTTAATTGTTGTGTATTGTTGTCACCGAAGATTTGGATGATCGTGGTTAACTCAGTCTAAGGATTCTAGATCAATTCTTATGAAAACCGTCTATTCGGGAAGTCGCCGGTTGAATACCGGCCACGGGCAGTCCTGACAAGGTTTTCCCGACGTTTTCCTCAGTCACTTAGCCGAATGCTGCAATCGAGACATACAAACATAACAGCCCTTGGACATTTCTTCGCAATAAATAACGTACTACCCAGTTGGTCACACACGGTACGTTCCCGTCCACTCTGTGCAAATTCTAAAAGTTTCAAAACTACCGCCACGACCAGTACACAACCTTCCAAAAACCTAACGGAAAGTACAGCTTATCATCACTATAATTGTGCAAGTCTTTATTTTCACAGAGCTTTGTTTACGTTGCCATGGTTAATTTACAAGTGTGTAATCTTTGTACCTCTAATAGTTAACGGATATTCGTGACCGGACGGAAATTGGCTATCTCACATTTTCCCGCCAGTTTGTTTTTGAAAAAAAAAACTTTTATTAACGTTAATGTAACTTTGTAACTTATTGACCAATTTTTCCACAAAACTAATGGCGTTTAATCCACACCGAGAATTGTGGATGGTCCAAATTTCAACTTGATCGGTACTCCGTTCGACAGCTATCGCGAGTTATAAAAGTTTTAATATTTTTTTTTTTAAATAATATAATAATGGTATAAAAAATAATATAATAGTATAAAAAATATATATTAAATTAATCGATTAATTACATAAATTAAAAGTAGTAATAATAATAATATTATTACTAATAGCAGTTGTTATTGTTATTACGAACTGTGACATTATGAATTATTGTTATTATTGCAAATATGAATATTAATAATAATGATTATACAATAATAATAATAATAAAATATAATAATATAATAATAACAATTATTATTATTATTATTATTATTATTATTATTATTATTATTATTAATATTAAATATTATTATTATTATTATTATTATTATTATTATTATTATTATTATTATTATTATTCTTTGTTGTTTAACGACGTCGACCTACTCGACAACTATGATCCTATGACGTCGGGGGGTGTTTGGAGGAAACGGACAAGTAGGACTTAAAAAAAGGGGAGGAAATGGGAAAAGGGAGAACGCGGACTGCCTTTCGTCTGGCTTCCCCACGGCTATAGGGTGGACCCACCGAACGGGCCACCGAACATACGCTTCCGTCGCCATAGCTCTCGGTTCGCTCTAAAACTTTATACTGAATGGCCCGTCGCGACGGGTCATTCGACCTAAAACTTTATAAAGTTTTAGGTCGAGTGACCCGTCGCGACGGGCCATTCAGTATAAAACTATATAAAGTTTTGGGTCGAGTGACCCGTCGCGACGGGCCATTCAGTATATATATATATATTCAGTAAAACTTGATAAAGTTTTATACTGAATGGCCCGTCGCGACGGGTCATTCGACCTAAAACTTTATTAAGTTTTATACTGAATGGCCCGTCGCGACGGGTCACTCGACCTAAAACTTTAAAAAGTTTTATACTGAATGGCCCGTCGCGACGGGTCATTCGACCTAAAACTTTATAAAGTTTTATACTGAATGGCCCGTCGCGACGGGTCATTCGACCTAAAACTTGATAAAGTTTTATACTGAATGGCCCGTCGCGACGGGTCATTCGACCTAAAACTTTATTAAGTTTTATACTGAATGGCCCGTCGCGACGGGTCACTCGACCTAAAACTTTAAAAAGTTTTATACTGAATGGCCCGTCGCGACGGGTCATTCGACCTAAAACTTTATAAAGTTTTATACTGAATGGCCCGTCGCGACGGGTCACTCGACCTAAAACTTTATAAAGTGTTATACTGAATGGCCCGTCGCGACGGGTCATTCGACCTAAAACTTTATAAAGTTTTATACTGAATGGCCCGTCGCGACGGGTCACTCGACCTAAAACTTTAAAAAGTTTTATACTGAATGGCCCGTCGCGACGGGTCATTCGACCTAAAACTTGATAAAGTTTTATACTGAATGGCCCGTCGCGACGGGTCATTCGACCTAAAACTTTATTAAGTTTTATACTGAATGGCCCGTCGCGACGGGTCACTCGACCTAAAACTTTAAAAAGTTTTATACTGAATGGCCCGTCGCGACGGGTCATTCGACCTAAAACTTTATAAAGTTTTATACTGAATGGCCCGTCGCGACGGGTCACTCGACCTAAAACTTTATAAAGTGTTATACTGAATGGCCCGTCGCGACGGGTCATTCGACCTAAAACTTTATAAAGTTTTATACTGAATGGCCCGTCGCGACGGGTCACTCGACCTAAAACTTTAAAAAGTTTTATACTGAATGGCCCGTCGCGACGGGTCATTCGACCTAAAACTTTATAAAGTTTTATACTGAATGGCCCGTCGCGACGGGTCACTCGACCTAAAACTTTATAAAGTGTTATACTGAATGGCCCGTCGCAACGGGTCATTCGACCTAAAACTTTATAAAGTTTTATACTGAATGGCCCGTCGCGACGGGTCATTCGACCTAAAACTTTATAAAGTTTTATACTGAATGGCCCGTCGCGACGGGTCACTCGACCTAAAACTTTATATAGTTTTATACTGAATGGCCCGTCGCGACGGGTCATTCGACCTAAAACTTTATAAAGTTTTATACTGAATGGCCCGTCGCGACGGGTCATTCGACCTAAAACTTTATAAAGTTTTATACTGAATGGCCCGTCGCGATGGGTCATTCGACCTAAAACTTTATAAAGTTTTATACTGAATGGCCCGTCGCGATGGGTCATTCGACCTAAAACTTTATAAAGTGTTATACCGAATGGCCCGTCGCAACGGGTCATTCGATATAAAAGGTTATAAGTGTGGTAAGATTTTAAAGTTTTAAATGAAAAGTGTAATTATAGGGGTTGCTAATGTGCAAGAAGCGGCGTAAGGTATAAAACGAGAGCGGCGTTAGATATAAATTTCCGACGTGATGTACCGTTGCGTATAAACGCCATTCGGTATAAATATTTAGGTCGAACGGTACGTGCAGTACGGGCCGCAGCGTATAAAATCCTGTATTTATACCGAATGACCCATACTGGAGGGTTCATAACGTATAAAACCCTGTTTTAGGTCTTGTGACCCATACGGGATGTACCACTCGGTATAAAATTTTAGGTCGAATGGCGTTTTGACGCTATGGCGCATCGTGCACAGATTTTATACCGAGTGACCCATCGCGTTTTTATACCGAATGGCGTTTCGACGCTACGGTGTTTCGACGCTCTGACCCCGACCCGATCTAAAGAGAAAGAAGGAAATTGAACGTCGATTTTGTATTGATTCATGCAACACTCGCCTCTTTTGCCAGCAATATAAATGCTTAATTTGTGTCTATCTGATATTTATTTGTTTATTGCAGGTGTTGAAGATCATGCCTGTCCAGAAGCAGACTCGTGCTGGACAGCGTACACGTTTCAAGGCATTCGTTGCAATCGGAGACTCGAATGGCCACATTGGCCTGGGTGTTAAATGCTCCAAAGAAGTAGCCACGGCAATCAGAGGTGCCATAATCCTGGCCAAACTGTCCGTTGTGCCAGTTAGGCGAGGCTATTGGGGAAACAAGATCGGCAAGCCACATACTGTACCCTGCAAGGTTAGCACGTGTTTTAGTAGTTGCTGTAAACAGCACTTCGTGATTCAAATGATGCATGGGACACCTGAAAATTGAAGCTGGTCATTACAAAACATATAAACATTCCTCTTGCCAACAAGGCATTGGCTTCCTTTCACTAGAATCACAATTGGGCTTTACCTTTTGCATTGTCAAGTTAGGCTCAATTGAGGCATTTAATAATTCATTCTGGACAAATTCAAGAGCTAATTGGCCTAGCCTACTATAAATTGTCCAGCCCTCTAGCTAATACTTACATGTTTCGGGTTCAATGAAGCGCTAAGGAACTTCAGTGTGAACTTCCTGTGTGGTATTGGATTTATGTGTAACTCTGGTTTAATATCCACGTTGCCTTGCAGGTGACTGGCAAGTGCGGTTCAGTACAGGTGCGTCTCATTCCGGCTCCCCGTGGAACTGGAATCGTGTCTGCGCCAGTCCCCAAGAAACTGCTGCAGATGGCCGGTATTGAAGACTGTTACACTTCGGCCCGTGGATCCACAGGTAAGACTGTGCTACTGATTTCTGAGCTACCTCCGGAGTTGTCATGTTTTGAAATAAGTAAAATTGCTCGTTCTTGCAATACGTAATGGTGCATGGTTTTTTTGCTATGGAAAGTGGAAAAGAAGTGTTTTGTTATTGACATCACCATTTTCCCTTTGTACTTCTAATTTGATTTTTCAAATATTAAATCTTCTGCAACAGGTTTTTAATTTAAACATCTTTTTATTTGCACATACCATGAAAAAGTTTTATGGTAACTTGAAATAACTCTTCACTATACCTCCTTTCTGTCTGTCATTTCATTTCTACATGTCCGTTAAAATCTTGTATTATCTGGTGCATACATACATTCCAATCCCAGTTCTATTTTTATTCATTACCATGCTATTTTCTTTAGGAACTTTGGGAAATTTCGCCAAGGCCACGTATGCAGCCATTGCCAAGACGTATGCATACCTCACTCCGGACTTGTGGAAGGAGATGCCTCTTACCAAGGCGCCGTACCAAGAGTTTGCCGACTATTTGGCCAAGAACCATCGTCCTGTTGGTGGAGTTCGCGAAAACTGAACTACGCTGATGTAGAAACCATTCAATAAATGCATTTATTGACACTAGTGATGAAATATACTTATTTCCCTGCATACTCCTCAATGATTGGCCTTCTAAAGCCAGGACTTAATGATAAGGTGGTCAATATATCGGGCACCCCGACCAACCTTCAAACCAAATTAATTTGTGGCACAGGGGTATGTTTTTCTACATAACCTGAGATGTCAGAATGTTGGAATATGGATTACTATATTTGGCTGCCAAGTTGGCGGACCTCGAATAAATAACGTAGGTTCAAAATCAACTAAAGAAATTTACCAGTCAAACTTTCAAGTCAAATAAATGGTCTGTTATTTTGTTGTACTGTTTTGAGTTTTTTTTTTATGAATATGTAACTTAATGCTTGGAGCTCCCCCTCATTGCATGGCTTCTTTTATGGTAAATAAATGGTGCCATTTCTGTTTATAGTCCCACATGGTTACAGGAGCTGATGCAATCAGTAGGGGGATACATACTAGATATGTGCTTCATTGCTGTGACTGTTTGCATGTAAACCAGTATCATACTTACTACAGATAGATTTTAGTGAAGTTCCAAAGCTAGTGTATAGTTTAAAAAAATGAAAAAACTTGTTTGTCTTCGATTTTCAAAGGAAACTTTGGACGGTCCATCTCATCATTATGACATGTAGGTAAATGTCCTTCTAGGGGCAGCTAGAGTTTTAAGAGTAGAAACTAAAACTTGGTTTAGACGGAAGGATCTATGGACGTTGGAAAGAATACTCATTTCCTCATTTCTTCCAGCCAGTTCTCTTCACCTATCTCTATCCTCCCACCATTTTTCCAACACAACCATCATAAATAAATGAAATAATTATTCACAAGTTTTCCTTTGAGTACCTACTTACAAACGTACACTCTAAGCAAAACTGCGAGAGTAAAAATTATTTCTTTCAATTAGAACATACCGTACATAAAATCAGTTTGAAATACCCCTCATAATCATGCTCGACTGCTGGCGCGCGTTGCGGCGAATCGCTCAACCACAAGTTTAAAAAAGAAGAAGAAACAAACATGGAGGTCACACGTAAAAGTAAGTCTGTCGGTTTTCATATTTCTTGTGTTATTGCGAAAACTGTTGCTACTTGAAAGAGTTTAACTCTCAGAAACATTAAACATATATTTACAGAAACTGTAGGTAGACTTTTGTACGTATTTATCTGTTATTAAAAGAATTGTAGGGGTACTAATTCTGCGGTCAATGTTGACAGCTTTTTTAAAGTGAGGTTAGATTTATTTTATTCTTGGTATAGGCCTAGCGTATGTTGTATTTTACTGTTTACATGTTGAACAGGTAAGATAGAGTAGATGTACAAAGAAAAACGAAGCCCACACAATTCCAGGGGATCTGAATGTGGGGGAGTTCCTATTAGAAGTGGAATTATTAGAAGTGGGGCTCATCTCCGGTGATACTTTTGTACCTGAGGGGGGGATTCCCATGCTATGTACCTGACTAGTAATAGAACAATTACCTGTTACTTTTAGTATTATTATTAGTAATAATTTAGTACCTGACTTGTAGAGTGGCTGGCTGTGTGGGTCACGGCTCTTGACATTTTAAATATAACATTGATTTTTACTTTACTTTTTACATTTATGGACTCACTACTTTCAAGGGGTATAATGTAGTAAAGGGCGGGATGGTCCACTATAGCATGTATCTTAATCTTGTAAGCAATGCCCTTTTATTAAAACTTGACACACGGCTATGGCCGGAAGTGGGTGGGAGGGGGAATCTGCCACTGGCGAGGTGCGCCGCCGCAGAGTAGATGAAACAAGTTACAAGTTACAAGTTAGAAGCTGGTGTAGGCCTAGGCCTACATAATCGGAATCGGTTAGCATAATCGGAAAGTATTCATGTGTAGGCCTAGGCCTACCTAGTTTTCTAGTCATAGGTCTAGCTAGGCCTATGCTCTAGCCTACACGTGGAGCTTTTGCACTTTGGCAATTGCAAAAATTCAAGTGGTAGCCAACTAAAACAAGCCTGAATTTTTCTTCTTGCACAGATTTTTCCGAGGTTTTGCAAGGTTTGGAAAAGGTGATCAGTGAATCTGCTTTCCTTGCAATCGATGGTGAATTTACGGGGTTGGTGAATGGTCCAGACGTGAAAGCCTTCGATACAACATCGGAATACTATAAGAAACTACGAGATGGCTCTATGAAATTCCTTTTCGTTCAGTTTGGACTCTCGGCATTCAAATTTAATAGTGAAGAAAACAAGTGAGTTTTTAATATTTGGCCACATGCTTAGCCTAAGCTACATTTAGTGATGTATTTCAGTGGCGGGATCATATGGCTTAACGGGTGGTTAAGTGATAGGGAGAAAGTGAATATGGGTCATCAGTATTTAATGTTGTACATGACACACAAACATCCACAACATTGAAATTGTTTGTGTTCAGTCAATGGAGGAGACCTCTACACATTTTAACTTAGTCAACCGATAACAACATAACCAATATATGAGTCTTGTAACCAATTGTTTAATTACAGATGGACACATAATACTTACAACTTCTACATATTTCCTAGACCATATAATCGATTCATCGAAGATCCAAGATTCACGTGTCAAAGTTCTAGTATTGATTTCCTAGCATCTAATGGCTTCGATTTCAATAAAGTCTTCAGAGAAGGTACGTTTGCACAGTGGAGTATGAGGATGTGATGTGTGTGCTGGAGGACGGCTTCATCCCCCTCCCCCCAGCGCCCTTTGATGCATGCTTCGAAAATAAAACCAATTGCCAATGACATAGCCTACTCAAGAATCCAGTGAAATTATCCCATTCAGCAGACAATATAAATATTCTTAAAAACTTTGATGGCCTATCAAAGTTTTTAAGAATATTTATATTGTCTGCTGAATGGGATAATTTCACTGGATTCTTGAGTAGGCTATTATATTGAGTAGGCTATTATGAAAAATGTTAGACTAGATTAGATTAGATTTATTTGCGTAATTTTAGACTCTTCCCATGTATAACATGTTCAGAGTGTATTACATGTCATTATAAAATATTATGATAACGATAGGTTCATCTAGGCTAATACAATATATATAAAATAATTAAACAAACAATACATAATATATACAATATGTACAGATGACACATCAATAGGTTTAACTGCAGCAAAGATCTATTGCATTCATGACCAGTTTCAATCCTATTTTAATTTTACAATTTATTAAGTGACTATTAGTCAGCTTTAGGTCTTCCTTATAAATTACAAATCCTTCAACCTAATGTGTAAGACTATTTTTATACAACAATTCAACTTTGAAATATAACATTAAAATATGGTAAGTAGAAACAGTCATGTTTTGGTGTGTTTCACATTTTTAAATTCTTCAATTGAGTAGAAAGCATTTTCTTTTAGGTAAGACTCTATTTTCAATATAAACTTGGCAGTGTTCTCCTTTACTGCAAGTATGCTCTCAGGTAGAGAGTTGTATAAAGTTAGTCCTCTTACATAAGAACCATTTTGATATCTTTTTGTGTTGCAGTACAGTGTGTGGTATTTTTCTTTTTGCCTAGTGTTGTGTTGATGATTGTCCTTGTTTAGAGTTGCTTCTGTATTATGTCTGGTGGATATTTGTATGGTGGAGTGCGGGATCCCCTCTCCTATCAAGTGTGGTAGCAGAGATATAGGCCTATGGTTGGTTGCATGGTCGCAGGCATCCCATACATGACGGAGGCCGAGGAGGAGCGACAGAAGAAGTACCTCACGGACAGACACAACAAGAGCAACCAGAACGGGGGCACGCCAGCCAAGAGTAACAGCGCACCCGTGCCGATACCAGAGGAGTATGAGGCGTTTATTGCCAACACGTGGTGGGTACAGCGACCTTTACCTACCTACATGCAACTTGTTTTTAAATGTGTTAGAATGTAATGTCGGTCCATGAATTTGTTTTATTTAGTATATTTGTACCTAAGTAACTAGTAATATTGACGGTGTACACAGTGGCGTAGTGCAGAAGTCGGGGGCCCCCCCGCGACATTGGCCATTGGACATGGTAGGATCAAGCACGGGGGGTATGGGGGGCGGAGCCCATGAAAAGCGCCGCAGGCGAAAACTTTTGAAAGCACGTTTTTAGAGTGCATTTGGTGCGTTTTAGGAAAAAGTGGTGGGCTGAATGTAATACCGAAACAATGTAGTTTGTGTGCGTCAATTTGTGTTGTCGTCATGTCGAGTTACAATTCACAGCATACATTGCAACATATTAACGTTTGATCTTATTTTCAACCCCCCCCCCCCCCCCCCCCCCTCCCATATCCACCACTTCCACGCGACGTAATAATAATGTATACATTTATTTACTAAAACCATAATAACATATTATTATATCATCAACAACAACAACAACAACAAGTATGATAAGTTTTAAGTATTGATAAATCAAATAACCTACGTTTTGATCCTCCAACTGCAATTCTGGAACGTTTCCTAGCCGTTTAGGCTTTTAGTGTATTATTGTCTGGCAAATCGAGCTTTTCGGCGTGCGTTAGCGTCCGCGAACTCGTCGAACAATGTATCTATGTTTAACTTTCGTGTTCTTTCACCCTCGATACTAAGCAATGCCAAACCACTGAGTCGATTCTCACTCATTGAGCTTCGCAAATAGTTTTTAATTAATTTTAATTTAGAAAAAGATCTTTCGGCAGCCGCTGCAGTCACGGGCACTTTTATAAGTTCTACCACTCATTGTAAATAATATATAAATATTAACAAATAACTTAGTAACAGAATAATAAAATAGAAACACTAACATAACACTTCGTGACTCCACACAGAAGAGAACATTCAACAAATATTCACAAAACTACTACGATTTCACTCAATTCACAATAAGAATGTAAACTTTGCGCACTGTTATCAACACATCCGATCCAGCACCATATTTGACACCACTTTATTAATCGCATCACCAACAGTCTCACTCCCACGCTGAGATGTGCCTCTATCAGTGAGGGAGTCCGAGAGAAAACTGACCTCTGAAATAATTTTGTGTAAAGGGTGGAAACTAGCTACAAAACAAAGTTTATTGTTAGTGGGGGTAAGGGTAAAATTTAAGGTTCATTGGCATTTTCGGTGACATCAGACTGTTAGTTTTACAACACAAGTGCATTTCGCTAACCCATACATCCGGTATAAAATCGTGAACGATCCCAAAAATTTTGAAAATTTTGCGAATTTTGGAATTTTATTTAAAATACATTTTAATTGATTTGTTGTCTTATTTGAAATTTTCATAATATACGATCTATATCATCGGGGGCCCCCGCTTCGCGGGGGCCCCCCCGCCTTGCGGGGTTTGCGGGGCCTTCCGCTACGCCACTGGGTGTACATCTTGTCTGCCGGATGCTAATGACGAACCACTTGTCGCAGTACGCTGATAGACGAGTTCCTCGCGTCGGACCGAGAGGAGCTGGAGTTGGAGCGTTCCGGCGCGTTCCTACGCAAGCTGCTCTATCAGACGGTGGAGGAGAAATACCCAGGCGTTGTTCACATGGACACGAGACCGACCGAGGACGGAAGTCGGGTCTTGTTCGTTACGCGGGAGGGCACCGAGGAAGACAGGCGAGTGTTTAGGTCGTCTTCTGCTCTGGTGCCCACATTGACGTGTTTATGTCATTGTGTGTCTTGACAACCAATAAAGATGAGATTCCCTTTCCTTCCGGTCTTGTCCCTTGTCCGTCTTCTGCTCTGGTGCCCACATTGACATGTTTATGTCATTGTGTGTCTTGACAACCAATAAAGATGAGATTCCCTTTCCTTCCGGTCTTGTCCCTTGTCCGTCTTCTTCTCTGGTGCCCACATTGACATGTTTATGTCATTGTGTGTCTTGACAACCAATAAAGATGAGATTCCCTTTCCTTCCGGTCTTGTCCCTTGTCCGTCTTCTTCTCTGGTGCCCACATTGACATGTTTATGTCATTGTGTGTCTTGACAACCAATAAAGATGAGATTCCCTTTCCTTCTGGTCTTGTCCCATTGATTGACATTCCTTCGTAGTGCTAAATACGGTAGATGTTGCCTGTCCTTTATTCCATTCTCACAGAGCTTTACATGTAGTGCTCTGCTTTCGACCAACCCTATTCTATGTAGGTGCTTTGCTAGTAAGTTATGGCCAGTATCTAGTCTATAGATCTGTCTAGTAGTTTCGATCGTTGTCGTGTCCCGTAACAATAGAAGTAACTACGACCAAGATAAAATGTACTTTATCTAGTGATGATATGATGATTTGGGCTTAACGTCTTAAACTTTATCTAGTATCTGCATCTGCACTTTGTTCCATTATCATTTAGTTTGGTAAAGGGGGTGTTTCCGCGGTTGGTTGTCCCCCGCCATCGCGTAGACTCCCGAGTGGAGTTGTTTGCCTAACGAGCGTGACTGTGTTCCAGACAAGAGAGAGAACGAGAGAAGCAGCAACGAGAACTACAGGAACTGGACGACGCGTTCGGATTCAGCAAGGTCATAAGGTGAGCCCAGGTTGGTCGCATCTCTTTGCCGTGCCTTGAAACTAGCTGTACATTGGTTTCGGCTTGCAGTACATATAGTAACGGAGGTTATGGCAGTTGGGGATATTAATTATTAATCACATAATTGTAGAGAAAGTTCAACTTTAAAATAAAAGTGACATTTTCCAAACAGCTTCCTGTTACATGTTCATATATTATCTAGAATTCGTCATTATTGTAGACCCTGATTACCTTCAGCAAAGAAGGGAGGCAAATTATACAATATAAACATTTTTATTGTATTGTATTCTATTGTATTGTATTGTACTACTACTAACTATATAGTCTTGGCTCTGTCCAACGTGTTTCATTGACTCTGTCTCGTCATCCGGTATTACGTTGTCCTTGATGCAACCACCTCTTTGCTCCAGGCTGCTGCGCACGTCCGGCAAGCTGCTCATTGGACACAACATGTTGCTCGACGTCTGTCACATACTGAACCGGTTCTGTGCAAGTCTGCCGCACGAGTATTGTGATTTCAAGGAGACTGTCGTATCAACATTCCCCAGGTAACACTTCATTGTGGTAGTCATCTCATCTCTTGTCAGCCAAACGTTGTTGGGGGAAAGTCTTGCAACCCCAGCCAGCCAATGGTGTTACATGGATTGGATACCTAGAGAGGAGGTCCCGGGGTGAGCACATATATCAGCAGTTTTGCTCTAGCTCTCTTACAGAAGAGATGCAAAAGAGAGAGACTAGGAAATGATCATTGAGATATCATCCTCGGTAGTCAACATTTGGTGTATTAGGTATTCCTATTTTGTTCCCTGAACGTTCAACCATATTTAATTACAAAATATTCAAAGTGATGGCATGATAGCAATTAGGATGGCAGATCTTTATATGCCGCATCTCTACCTGGTAATTGCCAATTGTGTTAGTTAATGTTTGAAGTTATGGAGAAGGTAGTCAATAGGCCTAGTCTAATCTCTCGACCACCTCCCATATTGTACCTTGACGTGAGTGTTGTTGGTTTTAGAATCATGGACACAAAGTTCTTGGCCAGCGGACCTGCGTTCAAAGAGTCCGTAAAGTCGACGGTCCTTAGCGATCTATACAGGACGCTGTCGGCAGATCCCTTCTCCATGCCGGCTGTGGGTAAGTTGGCTCTCGTGTAGCCAGGACACTGCAGTAGTTGTTTCGTTCCACACGGTGATATTGGCTAACAGATTCATGAAGGACAGCTTTCGTGGTTTCATGATGTTGATAAAGAAGATATTTGTATAACCCTCTTGATTGAAATATGGCTGTGAGTTTACATGTAATTTCTGCTCACTTTAAATGAGAATCTGGATGTCTAATTATCCGCCTAGTGTCTAATTAGCCGAACAATAAATATACATGTCTCGTTTTCCATGGATCAGAAAGACATGTATGTAGCTTGGTACAGTAGCTGGTAGCTAGGTATAAATGTGAAGGAACCTACTCATCTATTGTGTGTGAGCAACTTAGTATTTGGGGTCCATTTATGTTGGTAAATTACAAATTAAAAAATTAAATTAAATATAGGCTAAATTAAAAATTATTTTAAAAGTTTTTTTTTGGGGTAATCGGGTAATGGAACACACACCCGCACCCGTTTGGGTCAGACGGTAACGGGTACTCGTAGGCCTACCCGGCATCATCCCTACTTTAAAGACACATACAGTTACTTATTGAACATTTTTAAAAGCTGGCACTTTCAAAAACAGTAGGCTACCAAACAGCTACCCAGTACCCACTGGTATATTCTTCACTCAGAAATGCAAATGTGGTCCAATAGGAACAATAAATATGTTGTTATTAGAGCAAGAAAAATTTTATTTATTGAACCTCACTGGTGTTTTACATTAACATTGAAAATTACACTAGATACATATATGTCCAAGAAATAACTGGTAAACGGATACATACAGTGAAATGACGTAGAATCACGTAACAAAACGTGAGTAGAATGAAAGAAAGGGCAATGATGGTGTTAACGTGTCTTCAATATCTTCCAGATGGCGAGATAGAAGCCACGCGGTTCTCGTCTGAGTCCGGCAAGTACCACGAGGCTGGTTACGATGCCCACATCACAGGGATGTGTTTCCTGGCCATGGCTAAACACCTCGGTGAGTCCCCGCGCATTGCGTAGGCCTGTGTAGGCCTACCTACTGCACATAGGAACCTCTCGCTGTCTTATCTGCCACTAACGCTGAAACCATGCATTTTGTTGGATTATTTATTTGTATCATAACACTAAGACCCCACTCTCGAGCTGTACATAAGTGGACAGCAGCTGAAAAAAGAGGAACACGTTACCTACCTCGGAGCCATCCTTGACAAGAAGCTTACCGGCAAGGCCCATTTCGAGAAAGCTGCTGAGAAGGCCAAAAAGAGGCTGCACTTGATGCAACGTGCAGCCGGAGTGTCCTGGGGAGCCAGGATTGACACACTGGTTCTTACCTACAAGACCTATGTGCGCTCGGTCCTTGAGTATGGAGCAGAAGTTTTTATCACCTCGGCGCAGAACAATCTTGATATACTTAGTAAAATCCAGAATCAGGCCCTTCGACTCGCCAGCGGTGCAGTAAAGACAACACCAGTGGCGGCAATGGAAGCATACTGCAAAGTAGAGCCCCTACTACAGAGATTAGAGCAGAAAGCCATCATACTGCATGAGAAACTGGCCAGGATTGATCCAACATGGCTTGCCTTCCCAATGGCAAGTGCAGCAGGACACATAAATTTTGCTCAAAAAACAACACTCCTGAAAATGGAGCACTGTCCGGACCTGCTACGCCATCCTCGACAAAAGCTTACCACCCTAGATGTCAACTGCCTGCCAAATTCTACCATCAAAATCGAATTCAATCTTCAAGTGGAAGGTGTGGGCAAAAGGGAAGAAAAAAGCCAGACTGAGCTGAAAGTGCTTACTGAGGCACACCTGAAGAAGCACTACCCTAAATCCGAATGGATTCATGTCTTCACAGACGGCTCCCAAGACAGCACGGGAAGGAATACTGGCTTCGGCTTCCACTGCATCTTCTTTGAAGAGGCCCACCCTATGGCACCAGGCTCGAGCATTTTTGATGCCGAAATAAGAGCCATTTCAAGAGCAGCAGAAAAAATCGCAGAAACGCCAACATTTCCACTCAGGAAAACAAAATTTGTTATTATCTCAGACAGCAAGGCCGCCATCAAGAACATCTGTCACATTGAAAAATGTGAAGAAGCCTCCCTGTCACTTCAAAAAAGTCTAATCAGAAATGTGATGCATGGCAAAGTGCTAAAAATCCAGTGGGTGCCAAGCCACTGTAACATCCTGGGCAATGAAAAAGCCGACGCACTAGCCAAACTGGGCTCGAAGAAGTCGGCACCCGACACGGCGAGTATTTCCTTCAACTCTGCCAAAAACCTTGCTAAGGAGGGCCTCAAGACATCATATGATAGACTTCAAGAGTCCAAGACGAACCACAAACTGTGGCGAGACGAGGTGCTCAAAGG
Source organism: Isoperla grammatica (assembly GCA_945910005.1). Classification (NCBI taxonomy): domain Eukaryota; kingdom Metazoa; phylum Arthropoda; class Insecta; order Plecoptera; family Perlodidae; genus Isoperla; species Isoperla grammatica. The sequence continues at coordinate 47,767,005 of OX246742.1, read as the reverse complement.
GCCGGACAAATCATGGTCAAGAAAAGTGGCAACAGCGCAGTTTCGGCTGGCCACAGAACACGATGTCCTGCAGCACCACTTGAGTCGATTTCAAATAACAAAGGAACCAGCAACTTGCAAATTATGTACATTAGGTTTTCAGGACAGAGCACATCTCTTCAGCTGTGCCGCACTTAAATCTGACATTGACGCCCTGCCAAATAACCTGAGCGGGCCAGAGAAGGGCCAAGCACATATTTATTGGATAGCTAGGAAGAAAAATGATTGAAAAATCAAACTTTCGGCATAAGATAAAAAAAAAAAAAAAAATAACACTTTTTAACTGTCCATTGGCATGAATGTAGTAGGGCATAGAAAAATTATCCCCTCCAGCTAGAGATGAAGCACAAAACCTTGCTTTTAGAAATTAACATGTGCAAGTCGTTGAATGTGCCATTTTTGTAGATGGTAAAGATCGGCCAGCGTGCAATGCGACAGATCACACTAATTGAACCTCTGTGCTTGTCAATTGTCCTAGTGGTGATCATTTATGGGAGGCACTTTCTTTTATTATAAAAGTCAATCAATGTGTGATGAACTTATTCTGCTAATAGAGTGAACTATCATGATTATAGTGGGGTTTGCAGTTAAGCTGGCAGTATTGCTATGTAATGTTTGATACCAGTTTCAAGCTGAAACCAAAACAGTAGTAAATGAATGGAAAACTTGATAACCGTCTTTTAAGAAAGTGTACCCCAGGACTGCTGGTTCCCTTGGCGGTAATAGCGTGCTCCGTGTTTGCTTCCAGGCAATCAACTGCCCAACCAGGATGTGTCTTCGATGCCAGCCCTTCAACCCTTCACTAACAAGTACGTACCAGCTTTATAACGGAGTCGGATGTTGGTAAATAGTAAATACTACAGGCAACCTGTTGAACCATTCTTCCTCCAATCCCTGTGGTCATGCGCAAAGTTTATACTGTATTCATTTGAAATATGTAAATCAACATTTTGATTGCTATGATAGGTGTATGATAGAGGTGTAATGTGTAGGTACTTGTATGTAGGCCTAGGTTGAAAATAAATAACTAAATTGGTAATGAAAGGTTGAGTATTGTTTTTTCTGTTTCAGACTGATGTTGACTAGGCTTCAAGACATCGACCACATTAACATCGATGGAGACGATCGTAAGTTGAACCACGTTCATTGTACCAATATATTTGAAATGCCCTCGTAAGAAAATTACAGCCAAGATCAATAATGAATAGATTGTTTTCCAAGCAGTTATATAGTAAATTCATTCATAAATTGCGTCGTTCACCTTTGATTACATCACATGCTATTTAATTTAGTTTCAGGGGGAGTAAAAACTTATGGAACTTGGTACTAAATATAAATTTAAGTTTAACAAAGTTTTTAATTAAATGTATAATTATGTTCTTGGGATTTGTGCATGAATATCTTTCTCATTAGTATTTATATATTGAAAACTATAGCCAGTGTTCCTTCTACTCCCCAGAAGTAACTTGTTTGTAGTTACAAGTTGCCAGTGTTGTTAGTGTAGTGGTGTACCTACCACGCATGTGAATACTGTAGCATGGATCCAGGGCCGGCTAACGATGTTTCTGTTACAGCCAACCCGCCGCGCGATCACGTCTTCCACATAACATTCCCCCGAGACTGGAGATTCAACGACATCACAAAGGTGTTCAGTCAGTTCGGTGAGTCGTGTTTGATATTGACTTCAGTTGACCTCGTGAGGGTGTTCAATGCCAGAAACTGTCGAGGGCAATTCCAAAATGCCTAGAAGCAGAAAGAGAAAACAAACGCAAAGATCATCACGTAAACTGCACGAAGGAGGAAGTTGTTTTGCCAATCATTTAAATCAGGGTTTTAAACAAAATATTAGAACGTAAAATGAGAGGAAACAAATTTGTGCTTGTCTATGTAGAAATAATGGATTAAATTTAAATCAAGCCCTAAATTGATATATTTATTTATGGGATGGGATCGGAGTAACATATGATACGCGTGTTGTTGCAGGCAACATCTTTATCTCATGGCTGGACGACACGTCAGCGCTGGTGGCTCTGTACGAACGAGAACACGCCTCATCTGTCATGAAGAAGGTGGGCGTGAGCAACAAGTACCGCGTAACTCCGTATCTCAAGTACCAGCAAGCGCTCGGGGGCAACAGGGTCCCGTGCTCTCCCACTACTGCCCAGATGAGACGGCGCTCGCAGGAGAAGCTTCAGGAGGCAGAGACAGGGGCGGGAGAGCAGGGGGGCGGTAACCGCAAGCGCAAGAGCACGGGGCCGGCCAGAGAGTGAGTACCATGTTACGTTTGCCCAGGTTGTGGGGGCCAAGTATTTCAGTCCAAAATGTACTTCTTACATGGCAACAAAGCCACTACTTCTAATTATTAAACAAAAATTGGACCGTAAAGAGTTAAACACAATTTCAAGACCCATTGAAAATGTTATTAGTCACTTAACCCAATATTTTGTAGTGTGTGTTGAAAGAAATAATTATTCTTTGACAGAGAAGAAAACTGTCGAGGAACTACTCATTGTTGAATGATGAGATGTTAGTCTTGCTCAAACCCGTGGCTCAAGTTACATAAGCTGAGATAGTGCAGTGAGAGTTATTTTACACACACGTTTTATTATGCATAGTTGTTCACTAACATGTCACGTAGGTCTGTCAGCTATTCGCAGTGCTCGTCTCGTCTCGGTGCTTTGCCTTCAATCCCGTTTTAGATCACAAGTCGTTGTTTTAAACCCCTGCTCGCTGATAAGTCTCTCCTCTGTGACTAATTCATGCGCCATTACAAGAATGTTATGCATTCTTCAGATACCCAGTCGAGATAGGATGAATGGATGTGAACTAGTTTGTGCCGTGCAGTATCGCGTGTTTGATATTCCCCCATGATTTACGGGCGTGCGCGGTGGTCTGGATGCACTTTTAACTTCCTAACTCTGTACGTAGCACATGTACGTCATGTTGCATAGCTTGATTTATCTACTCTCTTGTTTTAGTGCACGTGTGTACAGTCGTGGTCAGGGAAATTAACCACGTGTTAAATTATAGCTCCCAACTTCTTGATCAGACATTGAATTCAAAGTTTAAATTACTATTATTAAAAACTGCAGCAATTGAGTTATGTCATACTCTAAGATTGCATTCGTTTTGGGTAATGAATTATAATTACTGTAAGGAAAGTGTGACAGTTATTTTACATGTATGCAACTGTACTGTCATTGTGAAAGCTATTGATATCAGAATGTTGTATTTTTTAACATAAATCATAGCAGGTTGATGGATAGTTGGGTAATAATACAGGTTTGCATGCATCTCTGATGGCAGAGTGCCTATGTATGCGTGCATGTGAGGGAGAGGGGAAAACATGCACATGATAACGACTGCAACCCGTCCCATCAATCAGTCCAGCCAATTGGCCCATGTTTTGAGCCAAGTCTTTCATTATCAAGGTTACATATCAGTATCACATTACAAACTATGCAGGTAATAATACAGTAATTCCTTCTGCAATGTAAAGTACGCACATAAATGTGAGTAGGCCTAATTGTTTATTGAAAGTCTTCTCTAATCCCTCATGGCCATAGGCCTATACACAGTATTTGATTCTAGTCATTGATAATTTATCCTTCAATATTAATGTGTACATTTTATTTGTAACAATAAACAAAAGACTAGTTTTTTTTAATACTAAGTACTAACTAGTTTCATTTTCAAATGGGTTTTCATTTAAGTTAGTGAGCTTATGCTATAGGCCTATTGAATCTGATTTAAATCAATGAAAATATGATTAAAAGAAGAAAACTATGAAAAATCTAATTTAAATAAAGAAGTTGATCTGTTAAAAAATAAATATATACTATCTTAAAAAAGTGAAGTTCATTATTGAAAACTTAGCCACATGAACTATAGAATAGAGCATTCTGAAGGGAGTGACATCATTTTCATTTCCTTGCAAGACCAATCTTAAATGCAGGGTTGGACAGATAGGAACTTGTGTGACCCCCTATGATTCCGCCTGACTAACTCAGATCAGCGACCTCCAAGCAACAAGGCCGCCACATTCCCAAATAGCCACTCTGCACGCCGTACGGGACGTTCAGCATGTCTCGGCTCACCGGGCTTCCTTGCGTCGTGTATGGCGCATTCATCGTGACGTTGACCACTGTTGAATGTCTCGCTTTTGTACTCGTGTTGCGCGCTGAAACATTTCACATGCCATTTAAGCACCAGAACATTAATTTAATAATTATTGTTATAAGTATATATATATATTTATGGATTTAGGGCCAGGGGCAGACTGGGATCAAAAGGCCCGGGATGCTGGGTTTCTGGGAGGCCCGCACGAGGTGGCGTGGCGCAGCTGGGGTCTGGGGCACAGCCCCAGCCGCGGGAGGCAAATACGCTGAAGGCGTAAAACATTTTTGGGGGTACATTGAATTTTATGGCCTAAAATACGATTTTAGGGCGCGAATAGCAGAGGCCACCCTACCAGTAGCAAAATAATTTCCAATATATTCAAAAAATTACATTTAATATTTACAATAAATATTACAATAAATTCAATTATAATTTTAAAATAATACTTATAGAGTGGGGTCAAGATTTTTTAACAATATAACTTACAGAGAAGTATTTACATCATAGGAACTTTCTGGTAGTAACCAGAGACTGCCAAAGGGCCCGGATTTGCCCAGGGGCCCTGAATGCGATCGCATCCCGGCATCCCAAGCCAGTCCGCGCCTGCCTACGATGCACGGTTTAGCTGTAAAATGCAATTAAAAATGGATCTCAAGGCAGCTACTAGTGTTGTATGGGAGTCTAATAAGGGTGCTTGTGTGATGCCAGAATAAGCCCCGTTTCCCTCTATGATGCAAGGTTTAGCTGTAAAATGCAATTAAAAATGGATCTCAAGGCAGCTACTAGTGTTGTATGGGAGTCTAATAAGGGTGCATGTGTGATGCCAGAATAAGCCCCGTTTCCCTCTATGATGCAAGGTTTAGCTGTAAAATGCAATTAAAAATGGATCCCAAGGCAGTTACTAGTGTTGTATGGCAGTCTAGTGAGGGTGCCTGTGTGATGCCAAAATAAGCCCCGTTTCCCTTTACGATGCACGGTTTAGCTGTAAAATGCAATTAAAAATTGATCTCAAGGCAGCCACTAGTGTTGTATGGGAGTCTAGTAAGGGTGCCTGTGTGATGCCAGAATAAGCCCCGTTTCCCTTTACGATGCACGGTTTAGCTGTAAAATGCAATTAAAAATGGATCCCAAGGCAGCTACTAGTGTTGTATGGGAGTCTAGTGAGGGTGCCTGTGTGATGCCAGAATAACCCCCGTTTCCCTCTACGATGCACGGTTTAGCCGTAAAATGCAATTAAAAATGGATCCCAAGGCAGCTACTAGTGTTGTATTCTTGTATGGGAGTCTAATAAGGGTGCTTGTGTGATGCCAGAATAAGCCCCGTTTCCCTCTACGATGCAAGGTTTAGCTGTAAAATGCAATTAAAAATGGATCCCAAGGCAGTTACTAGTGTTGTATGGGAGTCTAGTGAGGGTGTCTGTGTGATGCCAGAATAAGCCCCGTTTCCCTTTACGATGCACGGTTTAGCTGTAAAATGCAATTAAAAATGGATTCCAAGGCAGCTACTAGTGTTGTATGGGAGTCTAGTGAGGGTGCCTGTGTGATGCCAGACTTAGCCCCGTTTCCCTCTATGGTGCACGGTTTAGCCGTAAAATGCAATTAAAAATGGATCCCAAGGCAGCCACTAGTGTTGTATGGGAGTCTAGTAAGGGTGCTTGTGTGATGCCAGAATAAGCCCCGTTTCCCTCTACGATGCAAGGTTTAGCTGTAAAATGCAATTAAAAATGGATCCCAAGGCAGCTACTAGTGTTGTATGGGAGTCTAGTGAGGGTGCCTGTGTGATGCCAGGATAAGTCCCGTTTCCCTCTACGATGCAAGGTTTAGCTGTAAAATGCAATTAAAAATGGATCCCAAGGCAGCTACTAGTGTTGTATGGGAGTCTAGTGAGGGTGTCTGTGTGATGCCAGAACAAGCCCTGTTTCCCTCTACGACAGGGGCGGACTGGGATAAAAAGGCCCGTGATGCTGGTTTTCGGGAGGGCCCGCACGAGGTATTGTGGTGCAGCTGGCCCCAGCCGCTGGAGGCAAATACGCCGAAGGCGCAAACAATTTGTTGGGGTTGCATTGAATTTTATGTCTTAAAATACGACTTTAGGGTGCGATTAACAGAGGCCACCCTATCAGTAGCATAATAATAACCATTATATATTTAATTTGTTACATTGAATATTTGCAATAAATATTACAATAAATTCAATTATAATTTCAAAATAATACTTTTAGAGTGGGCTTAAGATTTTTTTAGCAATATACAGAGAAGTATTTACATCATAGGAACTGTCTGGTATTTGCCCGGGGGCCCGGATTTGCTCAGGGGCCCGGGATGAGATCGCATCCCAGCATCCCTAGCCAGTCCGCGCCTCTTTAGGGCATTCTAATGGTGAAGGTTATTTAACATTTATTTTAATTAAATAACTGATAATTATTTTATCTGATAAAGTTTTTTAACTGATTTTAATTTAATAGCCTAGCTGGTATATTTATTATTTTAACTGTTTACAATCTATTCCATGATGCCTGGCCTGGCCCGGTATTGTGAAGCCATGCCTGAATACAAAGTGTGCCGTGTCTGTTCCCAGATCCAAGTTCTCCCGTCGCAGCATCGATACGATCGTGGAGGAGGACGACCTAACCAACGCAGGTGGGATTCTATCTATCTTTTCACCTTGGAACAAGTTTAACTCGGACGTGTTGCTGCTGGTGTTTGGCCTCCACTTTGCCCTGTTCGTTCACATGTGGGTGGTCTGCTACTCCTCCGACCCCTCCGTGCGAGACTCCCCCCTCTTCCTGCGTAGCCTCACTACGTACCTGTTCACCTCCCTCCTGCTCCTCTACTTCTCGCTGTTCCGCCTCGGCAACAGCCTCAAGATAGGCGACGGCGTGGTGGCTCGCTGGAGGTTCTCTGCCATCATCTCAGCCGTGTGCTACACGTTCTTCCTTCACCTGATGGTCTATTCGCTGCTGCGGATCATCTTTCACTCGGATCCCATATCGCTGGCCGAGTTCCTCCACAACTCTCTGTTCACGTCCTTGCTCGGAGGCTTCCTCGTCTTCTCCGTCCCTATGCCGGTCCTCGCGATGAACCTCCTTCCCGTCTACCAACCTTAATCATTGTTGTTTCTTGTCTACGGGCATTATCGCCCGGCTTTCGCAACTTTCTCGGATTCAAGATCCCGTCGAGTGATTCGTTGTCGCGTTTCGGCCGAATGATTCCCTCGTCTTCCTTGCATCGAGGTAAACGGAACGCAAATCTTTGAATGTTGTTAGTTACGGAAAGTAATATCAAGGCAATTAGTTTTTGTACAAGATGGAGAAGTAAAGACACATTGTTTAAGTAACAAGTGCTTTGCGGTTGGACTCGAGGAGACAAAAGCACTCGTGTAGAGCGCGAGGTTACATGGTCTCCATCATGTGACACTATTGTCCAAGCATGTATTGACTGCGAAATTGTACTTCCCATAAAAACTTGGTTAACTTGTATGTGATTATACTGTTTTACTTTTATTGATAGTAGGTCAAGAGAAAGATAGATAGAAAAGTACACAACATATATATATTATTATTATTATTTTGTATCATCATTCATCATTAATGTTTATATGTTATTTTATATGATTTTTAGTTTTTATTAATAAGTTCAAAATAGTTCCAATACAAGAAACTCGGCATGGGAGTTACGTCAAAGACTGCATACGGCCTCTCTATTCCCCCATCCCTGAAGCATTCAACCAGGGTTTCTCTATCCTCCTTCCTTTGCACCTTAGGACTCACCTGTTGGGGGAAGCAAAACAGTCACTTCAATGTAAACGAGCATCTATTTCAATTAATTTTATTCCATAAGTACGTGGCTTAGGAACAATTTTAAATGTTCCATTGCAAAGTGCCTGTCGCACAGTATTGAGATATGTAAGCCCATACACTTACGTATGATATAGCAGATAGCTGCATAGTCTTATATTACATACCTGCATTTAGTTGCGTGTTTTAAACACGTACAATCCAGTCTCCTGTTCCCATGGTGCTACTGCTAGTTGGTCCCACACGTCTTCCCGTGATACACCCTTATTTCTCCCATATCACACATCTTACATGACATTCCGTTAAGGGCTTTATATTTATATTGCGTTGCACGCTAGCAGCAAGGCATGTCACGGTCGGAACTTGACTCGGTATTGTAGGGGTGTGATTTAGAATATAGTGGTACGGTATATAGCCTATAAAGTATTTGTATTTTTCTATAAATGGTAAATTCTTCCTAGATGAAATGTATTTTTCTGAGCCAAAATAAATAACTAGGTATCTCTTGGAATGATTGTAACTCTACAAGAGCCGATACCAACGGTTTGGCTTCCACCCTGACGACCGGCGACCAAACCAAAGAGACAATTGTGACTGTCATTTTTACATCTTTCTATCATTAATTTTAGTGTATCAATCATTCTCTTGCAGATTTTATATGTATATACCTATTCATATTCCCATTAATAATCATGTTCACATATTAGCAGCGCTTTCCTGCATTATATTGGCTTATTTTGAAGCAACGTGTTGTTTTCGCTGTTTTAGTGTATTGGCAAGCAAACACGTCTACGTACGTGTGTGTTTCATGTATTATATTTGTGTGTGGTGATTAGTGATTACTATGTAGTGATCACTGATTAGTATCAAATGTATCTTAAAATGTGTTACTACTGTACAACTGAAACGCAATGTAATACCTGTCAAGTAAGCACTTTCACTTGCAAGCCCGGTCAATTATACCACAGTTTGTAACGTGACTTAAGTGTCTCTGACTTGATGTACTTAGTTAAGCATGGCGTTATCTACTTAGTCTCTTCTCTTCTACGTTTAAGTTTCCTCGTTCTCATGGTGGTTGTTTCTATGAATGATTAGTAGCATGACAAACACGTACATAACTCTCATAGTTTGTATAGTTTTTGCATCATACTTATATTATTTCCCACTGGGCCAAACATAATGTCTGTACTCTTTAGCAAATGGTTGTAATATCATGTTGTCACTAGTGTAATGTGGTTTGATGGGTTGCGAGGCTGTCACTGCACACGAACGTTGCCAATACGTTGGTACATGTTGTGTGTCATAGTTTCCACGCGAGCTCTGTGTGACCTCGCACCCCCATCATTGTACTGTTTATCATTGTAACGGCTAAGAAGGAAAGGGTGTTCATAAAAATGTACAATCTAGCTTTTGTTGGTTAATAAATAAACATAATTGTCGTTGAGACGCACTCTTGAGTCGTGGATCAGCAGTGTGCAATTCCACACTGTGACAACCTGTTCATTTCCTAAACACACTTCCAAGCAACCGTTTTTGTTTACGTAGTTATTTTTTTTTTTGGACCTGGGTGGGATATGGAGATGTGTTGCATTCAACAGAGGCAACTCTATTACAGGAGTGAGCCAATGTACGGGCTTGTTGGTGTGAACAAAGACTCCTTCACAATAATCCAATGATCCTTACAATTTACATCTTATCAATCTCAAATCTAATTTTTTTCTTTTTTAAATATGATTTGAAGAAATTATTAAATACACATTTATTTACAGGCAAACATTAAAGTTCCAACTGTATCGTGTGTCGTTTTTGTTCAATGATGATTGGTATTAATTCAGGAGGGTTGAAGCTCTTGCTACGTTCATAGATTAAAAGAAGAAATAGGTATTTGTAAGTAAGTGTGTTTTAGGTTGATGGTTTGTATAAAAGCTATGAATTAAAGAGTTTCTACTTAATGAAACCCATTACACATGGAGTCATTTGGTAAATGTACGACCTTCTACCGAACATACAGCAAACAGGTGTATTTTTATTTGTTCTTAATCACAAATTCTAAGTTAATACTAATCTTTGTAGACCAAACTTGACTCGTGGTGATGTTGGTCTTTTGATGGGTTTGGTTAGTTGTATCAACATAGAAGTCTAGTATATTATTTGTGAGATGACGGTTCTATTGATATTTGTTTTGGTTTCTGACAAGCAGCTGAAGATCAAGGAGCGCCGGTCAACGTCAGCTTGCAGTTCGAAGAGAGCAACACTTGGGAGTAAGCCTAGGTCTTGCCGACACGTCTTTTAATCTAACCAGTGACAAGCGACCATACCTCGCGCTCGGCTTCTCTTGTCAAAACTACAACCGCTTTAATTGTTTTATTACATTACTTTAGTTTCATGTCTGTACCCACATCTAAGTATTTTCTACCTAATTTTCTTAAAGAAATAAATGTGACTAAGACTTATCCTGGAATTGTTTTTATTTTATCTTTTCCTTCTTTTAGTTGAAGCTAGTATTATATTTTAAAGAAATAGCAGTCTTCAGTTTTCCTGTTTTACTCCAAGTCGGTGCTTGCGAGCAACTGTATGAGCAGAGAAAGGGACACGTGGTTGATTGTTGTTCAATATTCACCGTAGCTAAGCCCGAGAACACTTGATTGGTTCCTGGATGATATTAGCTAGATACATTGCATGATTTATTTGTGTTATTTGGATTCTTCACGTGTGATGTGGTCCATGGTCAATCTCATCCTTATACAATGAAGTTTAGATGCCAGTAAATGTAGGGATAGTTACCAACAGCTTACCTACTTTTATGTAAGATGACAAAAAATGTCAGTTGAAAGTACACATTGAAGACACAATACAAAAATAATGAGATGAGAAATAATGAAACGATACATTTCGTTATTTTTGTATTTTGTCTTGAATGTGTAGGTACTTTCAACTCTCATTTTCATCTTGCACAAATGTAAGCTTCCCTACATTCTACCAAGTTATAAATACATCATTATAATATTAACATTACATCTACATATTGAAATAAGTTCGTTTACATCACACAAAAATGTACTAGCAAATAGCATGCCTACTAAATGTGCCAACAGAGAGATGTACTCGCATTATAGCACTCCTTATACATAGTAGACAAGAGCATTCATTCACCATATTGAGTACATAAAACATTATGCGTTTCATGCATGTAGATCATAAAACAATCTAAACAAGCAATGTTGCACCAACTGCATCCTGCTCGTTGTCAACCAACCAGTTCTATCTACGTCATGGACTCACCTTGCGAGTGCAGATCCAAGCAGTCGCGATGCACCGACATCGCAGTCTCTGCGTTTGTAGTCACTCGTCTTTGTTATTTCCAAGGGCATTGCATAAACGCTGTGAAGCTTGTACTGTAGGCAAATATGCACCGACATCGCAGTCTCTGCGTTTGTAGTCACTCGTCTTTGTTATTTCCAAGGGCATTGCATAAACGCTGTGAAGCTTGTACTGTAGGCAAATATGCACCGACATCGCAGTCTCGGCGTTTGTAGTCACTCGTCTTTGGGATTTCCAAGGGCATTGCATAAACGCTGTAAAGCTTGTACTGTAGGCAAATGCCGCAAAGAAACCCCAAGCCTGATACGACCATACGATGGATTTCTTCTGGTTGTTCTGGAGGCGTGAAGATCTTGAATAGCGTGACGATGTTGACCAACTACAGCTGGGATACAAAGTCTGCATCGTCAATCGGGAAAAGATTTGGTAATATAGAGAAAAAAAAAGCACAACATTGCAACACCAAACCAAACATTTGTAAGTGCCAATACTCATTTAGAGAAAATAAATTGGGGAGTGGAGAGAATATTGAACCAGTCTCAGAACTGGAAATTAGAAAACCTTTCAAACTAATCACAGTATAGGAAGTGTTCAAATTACAAACATGATGTTTAGAAAATAAAATCATTGTGATTTTAACATCTATTTCTCCCAACTGACATAACTATAAAAATGTAGGTACTCTCTGTCTAATATTATACTCCAAGGTGTTAACATATTAATTTTGTACACAGAAACAATTGCATTTGTTTCTACGATGTGAAAATGAAAACTCACACAAACAACTTAGTAGTTATACATTATTTATAGTGGTGAGTTCAAGCCACTACTACTACTACTACTACTACTAGTACTACTACAACTACTACTAGTACTACAACTATTACTAATACTACTACTACTAGTACTACTACTACTACTACTACTACTACTACTACTACTACTACTACTACTACTACTACTTATACTACTACTACTACTACTACTAGTACTAGTACTACTACTACTACTACTACTACTACTACTACTACTACTACTACTTCTACTACTACTACTACTACTACTACTACTAGTACTAGTACTAGTACTACTACTACTACTACTACTACTACTACTACTACTACTACTACTACTACTACTACTACTACTACTACTACAACTACTGCAACTACTACTAGAACTACTACTACTACTTCTACTAGTACTACTACTTCTTACTACTATTACTAGTACTACTACAACTACTACTCGGTTATAGAATTGTTCCAACAATCAACAGTTTGTCAAAGTGAACAGGAATGTTGGTAGACTTGCAGAGTTGATGTTGATTGTTGATTGTGATGATTCTCATGAGGACTTGGGACTTAGCAGGCCAGTAGATCATTTAAAAACAGGTGGGCATTTGCCATCACCCACTGAACCACTAAGCCCCAATCCCTGACTGAGAATTGGACTCCGTCTTCGTCTTGCCTTGATGACTTGATGACTTGACTTGCTACCTTGTACTGGCCAGTTGATGACTTGATGACTTGCTATCAAGTCCACACACTTGATGACTTGACTTGCTACCATGTACTGGCCAGTCGAGGACTTGAGAGACACTAGTCCCTCTTTGATTCAAATTGCAAAGTATATTTAAAAACTAAATTTGTATTACACTATTTTTAACTAAAATATGAACATGGCAGGGACTTGTCACTAACTTTAAATTAACACAAATATGAATTAACTAAGTTTGAATTAGAGGGAATACTGTACTGTACTAGTAACTGTCCTGTTGCCTTGTACAACACGGCAGCTACTTCTGTGCAATAGCATTTCCCTGCCCACACACCCCTGTAGTCTAAAGACCACCAGCAAACATTTCACAGACCAGTATTAGAAGTACGGTATGTATAAATTATTAGTATATTTATTTTACATACACAACAAAATTGTGTGTTTTCAGAATGGTTTAAAAATTAAAATTATACTTAATGATATAAAATGATGAAATGTAGGCATCAATTAGTTGGATGCGTTAGGAGACACGAAGGAATGCTGAAGGTGGAAGAGAAAAATAATAGTTGAGTGAAATATGTGCAACAGATGTGTAAGAATGTCTATCTGTTCTCACTTATTTACGTACATTAGTTGTAGACAGATAAGGGTTGTACATAGGTATAGATAGGTATATTGCATGGTTTTATGCAGGTCAGACCTACGGCCAAGTCTACGAGAAAACCTGCTCGCAACATGTTTCAAGCAGGCATGACCATTTATTGTGTCGGTAACTCACACACAAAAAGGAGGTAAAGGTGGACTGGAGGACAAAGGAAAGGGGAGGATGTCTGACCTCCACCTCGACCTGTCCAGCTAGGATGAGCTTGAGGTGTCGACATCCTCCCCTTTCCTTTTTCCTGCCCCCACATTTCCCTCCCTTTCTTCTTTTCCTCACCACCCTGCACCTGCAAAGCTAACTTTGTTCGTTTGTCCTGTGATCATTACTCCAGGAGTACGGTATTACGAAAACCCCGTTTTTCTGTCCTGGAGTAAGTGTGTTGGGAGTAGCTGCGACAAGTTCTTTTGTCCAGTGGTAACTTACTACAACTGTGATGGGAGTAAGGTTTTTACACCTGCTTCCCGAGTAGGAGTGGGAGGAACAACTGAAACGATCTCAACTGTGACAACTCTGTTTTTTGTCCAAGTGGGAGTAACTGTGATTTCTACTCCCATATCCGTTACAATGACGTATTTCCGGATTACTCTTGGCGTAAAACACTCCTGTTGAGGCAGGACAAACGAACAAACCTTGTCGAGAAGCCGCGAGGCAACGAGTATATTCAAACAGTTGAGGAGCTGGCGTTACAAACTCCACAGCTACTCTTCGAGCTTCGTCTCCACAACACATTACACAACAATGCTGGCACTTATACTTGGAATGCACAGACGAGTACCAACATGTAGTATCAGTACAGTATGTAGTCAACCAAGTTACCAGATTCATTCCAGTAAGTATAAGGACTTGTGCTATGAATCAACGATAACTCTTATGTTGAACTCTAAGAGCTACTTTATTTCTCGTACAGATCCGTCGACTATAATCTCTTATTAGAATTAATTTAAATATTTGTTGAATTCTGGATATTGCGTCCCCAAAGGACGAGGAGGGATGCAATCCCATTTAAAACACTGATGTGATAGCGAGTATTTATTAATGGGTGATCGACAATACGCAAAGCTGCGTCTTTATCACGTAGCGTCCACCACCCCATCACGTACCCAACACACGTGACAACACGTATCACGTCTCGTCAGTCCAGTAATGCATCGTGGGGCTGACTGATAGAGGACTGAGGAGAGCCTGGCTGGCATTGTCTCGACTGCAGCACACATCTGAGACACACCGTGAAGCCAGTGCTCGACCACGTGGGAACCTGTTGCAGGTCCGGGGTTCGACTACACAGTCACGTGATAGCAGGTATCACGTCTCGTCAGTCCAGTAATGCATCGTGGGGCTGACTGATAGAGGACTGACTGAGGAGAGCGTGGCTGACATTGTCTCGACTGCAGCACACATCTGAGACACACCGTGAAGCCAGTGCTCGACCACGTGGGAACCTGTTGCAGGTCCGGGGTTCGACTACACAGTCACGTGATAGCAGGTATCACGTCTCGTCAGTCCAGTAATGCATCGTGGGGCTGACTGACTGAGGAGAGCCTGGCTGGCATTGTCCCGAGCGCAACACACATCTGAGACACACCGTGAAGCCAGTGCTCGACCACGTGGGAACCTGTTGCAGGTCCGGGGTTCGACTACACAGTCACGTGACAGCAGGTTTCACGTCTCGTCAGTCCAGTAATGCATCGTGGGGCTGACTGACTGAGGAGAGCCTGGCTGACATTGTCTCGACTGCAGCACACATCTGAGACACACAGTCAAGCCAGTGCTCGACCACGTGGGAACCTGTTGCAGGTCCGGGGTTCGACTACACAGTCACGTGACAGCAGGTATCACGTCTCGTCAGTCCAGTAATGCATCGTGGGGCTGACTGACTGAGGAGAGCCTGGCTGACATTGTCTCGACTGCAGCACACATCTGAGACACACAGTCAAGCCAGTGCTCGACCACGTGGGAACCTGTTGCAGGTCCGGGGTTCGACTACACAGTCACGTGACAGCAGGTATCACGTCTCGTCAGTCCAGTAATGCATCGTGGGGCTGACTGATAGAGGACTGACTGAGGAGAGCCTGGCTGGCATTGTCTCGACTGCAGCACACATCTGAGACACACAGTCAAGCCAGTGCTCGACCACGTGGGAACCTGTTGCAGGTCCGGGGTTCGACTACACAGTCACGTGACAGCAGGTATCACGTCTCGTCAGTCCAGTAATGCATCGTGGGGCTGACTGACAGAGGACTGACTGAGGAGAGCGTGGCTGACATTGTCTCGACTGCAGCACACATCTGAGACACACAGTCAAGCCAGTGCTCGACCACGTGGGAACCTGTTGCAGGTCCGGGGTTCGACTACACAGTCACGTGACAGCAGGTATCACGTCTCGTCAGTCCAGTAATGCATCGTGGGGCTGACTGACTGAGGAGAGCCTGGCTGACATTGTCTCGACTGCAGCACACATCTGAGACACACCGTGAAGCCAGTGCTCGACCACGTGGGAACCTGTTGCAGGTCCGAGGTTCGACTACACAGTCACGTGACAGCAGGTATCACGTCTCGTCAGTCCAGTAATGCATCGTGGGGCTGACTGACTGAGGAGAGCCTGGCTGACATTGTCTCGACTGCAGCACACATCTGAGACACACAGTCAAGCCAGTGCTCGACCACGTGGGAACCTGTTGCAGGTCCGGGGTTCGACTACACAGTCACGTGACAGCAGGTATCACGTCTCGTCAGTCCAGTAATGCATCGTGGGGCTGACTGATAGAGGACTGACTGAGGAGAGCCTGGCTGGCATTGTCTCGACTGCAGCACACATCTGAGACACACAGTCAAGCCAGTGCTCGACCACGTGGGAACCTGTTGCAGGTCCGGGGTTCGACTACACAGTCACGTGACAGCAGGTATCACGTCTCGTCAGTCCAGTAATGCATCGTGGGGCTGACTGACAGAGGACTGACTGAGGAGAGCGTGGCTGACATTGTCTCGACTGCAGCACACATCTGAGACACACAGTCAAGCCAGTGCTCGACCACGTGGGAACCTGTTGCAGGTCCGGGGTTCGACTACACAGTCACGTGACAGCAGGTATCACGTCTCGTCAGTCCAGTAATGCATCGTGGGGCTGACTGACTGAGGAGAGCCTGGCTGACATTGTCTCGACTGCAGCACACATCTGAGACACACCGTGAAGCCAGTGCTCGACCACGTGGGAACCTGTTGCAGGTCCGGGGTTCGACTACACAGTCACGTGACAGCAGGTATCACGTCTCGTCAGTCCAGTAATGCATCGTGGGGCTGACTGACTGAGGAGAGCCTGGCTGGCATTGTCTCGACTGCAGCACACATCTGAGACACACAGTGAAGCCAGTGCTCGACCACGTGGGAACCTGTTGCAGGTCCGGGGTTCGACTACACAGTCACGTGACAGCAGGTATCACGTCTCGTCAGTCCAGTAATGCATCGTGGGGCTGACTGACTGAGGAGAGACCGGCTGACATTGTCTCGACTGCAGCACACATCTGAGACACACAGTCAAGCCAGTGCTCGACCACGTGGGAACCTGTTGCAGGTCCGGGGTTCGACTACACAGTCACGTGACAACACGTATCACGTCTCGTCAGTCCAGTAATGCATCGTGGGGCTGACTGATAGAGGACTGACTGAGGAGAGCCTGGCTGGCATTGTCTCGACTGCAGCACACATCTGAGACACACAGTCAAGCCAGTGCTCGACCACGTGGGAACCTGTTGCAGGTCCGAGGTTCGACTACACAGTCACGTGACAACACGTATCACGTCTCGTCAGTCCAGTAATGCATCGTGGGGCTGACTGACTGAGGAGAGCCTGGCTGGCATTGTCTCGACTGCAGCACACATCTGAGACACACAGTGAAGCCAGTGCTCGACCACGTGGGAACCTGTTGCAGGTCCGGGGTTCGACTACACAGTCACGTGACAGCAGGTATCACGTCTCGTCAGTCCAGTAATGCATCGTGGGGCTGACTGACTGAGGAGAGCCTGGCTGGCATTGTCTCGACTGCAGCACACATCTGGGACACACAGTCAAGCCAGTGCTCGACCACGTGGGAACCTGTTGCAGGTCCGGGGTTCGACTACACAGTCACGTGACAGCAGGTATCGCCGCCCCACCCGCGCGGCGAGGAATGCAACCAGTGCATCCGCGTACGGAGGACTCGGCCGCCAAAAGGAGCCTAATGGGCCGGCGAGCTTGGGCGTGGTCGGATCCGGGACCGGCTATAGTAGGAGCTGTTAACCTCCGTCGCGTACTGTTGTGGCGCCCGCGACATACCGGGGCACTTCCTGCAGTTATATGTGGCGCCCGCGATATACCGGGGCACTTCCTACAGTTATATAAGGCGCCCGCGCCATACCGGGGCACTTCCTGCAGTTATATGTGGCGCCCGCGATATACCGGGGCACTTCCTGCAGTTACATAAGGCGCCCGCGCCATACCGGGGCACTTCCTGCAGTTATATGTGGCGCCCGTGCCATACCGGGGCACTTCCTACAGTTATATGTGGCGCCCGTGCCATACCGGGGCACTTCCTGCAGTTATATGTGGCGGCCGTGCTAGACCGGGGCACTTCCTGCAGTTATATGTGGCGCCCGCGCCATACCGGGGCACTTCCTGCAGTTATATGTGGCGGCCGTGCTATACCGGAGCACTTCCTGCAGTTATATGTGGCGCCCGTGCCATACCGGGGCACTTCCTGCAGTCATATGTGGCGCCCGCGCTATACCGGGGCACTTCCTGCAGTTATATGTGGCGCCCGTGCTAGACCGGGGCACTTCCTGCAGTTATTTAAGGCCCAGCCGCAGAAGAGAGAGCTACTACTACTACTACTACTACTATATGTGGCGCCCGTGCTAGACCAGGGCACTTCTTGCAGCTATATGTGGCGCCCGCGATATACCGGGGCACTTCCTGCAGTTATATGTGGCCACAGATAAATGTGGCACTTCCTAAATTTATACCTTGAGCGTTTTACAAGGGGCGTTCATGACTTGCACATGTTCACACTCACTCGATACATTGATTCAAGCTATTTTACACGGCCAAACTTTCCTTTCAAGACGTTGAATTCGTGATTGAATTCAAGAAGTTGGATTAGGCCTGCTAGCGTTGGGTTTGGACATTGAGTTGTTTGACTTGGATAAGTGAAATGTACATCCACCGGGCCGTGTTGAAGAGGTATTTGGCAGTGCAATCAACAGAAATGTGTATTTGACTAATTGTAATTCAAATAAATTGTATAAATCAATTTTTTATTTAGGATTAAGACAGTATAATCTGTTACCAATAGAAATTAAGGAAGTTAATAGTGTTGGTTTGTTTAAAATTAAATGTAAGGAGTGGATAGTGAAGAATAAATAAATGTATGTAGGATGCCAAAATAGCTGTTAAGCTAATAAATAAAAATAAAATAAAAATAAAAATAAAATAAATAAATAAAGTACCCAAGCTCCGTAAATGCCCTGGCGGGGGCTCGTCGAACTCCTAACTTTAATGCTACGTTTACAGCTACGCGTTGCGAGCGAAGCGAGGGCGCGAGCTCCAATCAGCGGCCGAGTTTCATGCAAAGAAGTTACAAACTCGGCCGCTGATTGGAGCTCGCGCCCTCGCTTCGCTCGCAACACGTAGCTGTAAACGAACCATTAGGTTCACCGAACCTTCGCCAGGGGATCGACGGACCTTGGGCAGTACCTAAGCAGTCATAGTGTGCAGTGATAATTAAATGAAACAATCACAAACAAGAACCACGTCGTTCAAGAAGGCGGTGCGGAAGTAACAATGAATTGAGGTTTTGTTTTAACTTCTGGCAACCCCTCTAATAAGTTGTAAGGAAGGAGGACGCCATTTTCTGGAATTCAGACGAGATCGGCTGCTGGAGCTGTACAGACGTGTGTTGAACGTGTGGTACACAGACGAGGGACATGTGAACTGAAGACGAACTAAATTGGAAAACTTCAGATAAGACGCAAGTTACAACAAAATGTACTAGACTAGGCCTAAAACGTAACCCAGGTTTGACCAATTACTTCTTAAATTCATTTATTGTATTTCTCTTTTGTTGTACAATTCAACCAACCATTCTGTCAATACACCACAATAATTCAATTACATTTCCTGTATATTTCTTTCTAAATTTAATTTATTCAATTTCATATTTTTATTTAAAAAACGACTTCACTTCTGAGCGAGAGCTTCGAGAGGGATTTTCGTGTTTCATCTGAGCTAGGCCGAGGTATATCGTGTACGGTTACAAATTTTCCGTTCAACTTGTTGTATTCAATATTGAATACTATTGCTACTTACTACTACTACTACTACTACTACTACTACTACTACTACTACTACTACTACTACTACTACTACTACTACTACTACTACTACTACTACTACTACTACTACTACTACTACTACTACTACTACTTCAACTACAACTACTACTCTGTACTTTACTGTACTCAGTTTCTGTTTTTAATCACACCAAATACTACCCCCAAAAAACTACTAGGCCCTACGCTAAAAAAAAAAAAAAAACACATACAACGGCTGAACGGAAAGTTGTACCTGTTGTAAAAGGGCTCTTCCTACTCAATATGAACACGGAAGCCATCATATATCACATTTTGTATGATAACAAACTTTGATACTGACTGGAAAATAGCGACAAGACTGTGTTTTAACTTTTAAACCAGACAATCTCGCTTGGCGCCTGGCCGCCTGTAACCGAGCCACTGCGTGAAAGAAGAAGAAGATTATGTAGGCCTACTGTAACCACAGCTGTTCTGTAATTGGGTGAATGTGAAAGTGCGCGATATTCGTGTGTATGATGTGTGTTAAGTGTTTGTGGATCTTATCAACAACCACCAGATATGCTGAGAGGACGAAATGGCTTCGCTAAGGTAGGCCCTAGTTTTGTTTCGTGTTCCGAACACGTTGTGCTGTGTAGTGTGTTCAACAGCCCGCACGTGCCTAGACCCAGCCCTACCGGCTACCGTGTACACGGCTGGTGCTCTTTGCACTTTGCACCTGTTACTTATCTGCTCGGTAATTCGTGTTGGTGTTAAATGTGGAAATACTACTGGTCTGACACCCTGCTAATAGGGTTGGTTCGTTTTGACACGGATGAATTTAGAACCGGCTAGATTCTGGTCTAGGCTAGGTCTACCGGTTTACCATGTACGTCGCTAATTAGGCGTCCCCTATCGTTGAGATGACTAGCTAGGCCTATGATGTTTCCAACGTTATAAGCCGTAGGCCCTAGCTCTACAAGGAGTAAAATATGTAGAAATAATAATTCAGCCGTAGCTTTGCAGCGGCTTATGATAAGAGGCGACGAAATGATGTCCTCAAATTTCTCATTTTCCCCCATTAAAGTCGATCCACTGTTTACCCAACTATTTGTCATTGTGCTACAAATCATGTTGAATATACACTTAAATATCATGTTAAATATTAGCGAAAAATAAAGTAGTTTCATCGACTACTTTTTTTAATATAAATATTTGAAATCCGTCGATTTTCCTATCCCCTACCATTGAAACTGTCAAAAATCATACACTTTCGAATATAAAGCATCGGCTAAGTAGATACTAAACATTTGTCATTTTCTTTATTTTATACTCAATTTGAAGATGATTGAACGACAATTCTAAATATGTATGTATGAATACAATCTCTCGACTCGTTTTCGGTCAATATTGGCTTCACTACAAGAACATTTGATGGGAAATCGGGCGAGCCGTGAAACTATGGCAACACTGCGTGCGATGACGTCATTTCTCTTTGAGCCCGCCTCCGCCTCACGTCAAAACATGAGCTGGCTGTCACATTTCCACGATGCGACGTGACTGGACTTTTTCTTATTTACATTTATTGTCGCTTATTTCCAATAACATTTTGCGTCATACAAATAATGCACTCAATTCAAATTGAAGGCACAGTTAGAAACGGGAATATATCTGAATACGGTATGTGAGGCCTAGCCTAGGCCATCTTTATTTAGACTTAGGCCTAGGCCTATATTGCCTGATCCGAAATGAAATTCATGTATTGTACGTCCGTAAACGCAAACATTTTCCCCAATGTAGATATGCTAAGTATAGTATGCCAGGAGGCATCTGTATAATATGAAAGAAAATTTGCCAAGCCCTAAGGCCACTCAAGGACGTTTTGTGATCATTTGACATGTGCAAGGCCTAGGCCTACCATTTATGTAGCCCCCCTACACGCATTTGAAATAATTTACATCCATTGCATGCCTTCACATGTCCTAGACGGACTTAAGTTACTTGAGATCACTTCGTCAGGTAAACAATTGCTCAAACAACATGATACGATACAAAATATACAATCCTATCATTTTCTTTTATCGTAATAAAACGTCCTCTGCTTCGTATTCCGTATTTTTTCGACGCCATTTTCACGATCTGACAATAACAATGTCTTTGCAGCGTTGCCAAGTATATTGGAGGTTGGCAATACTTTGTCGATGAATATTAAAAACGAGTTTTTTGTTTCCTTGGCTTTGTAAATCAATTAAGATTTGTATCCATTATAAAGTCTATAATTTGTGAATGTGTTGTGGTGTAATTAAAGCCAAAAGCGAGATAAGAAGTTGACTACTATTTGGAGTTTTGTTGAACTAATTTCGTTTTTAGGGATTGGCTATTCTGCAGTCAAACTAGTGTCTAGAATCATGCCATTATAAATAACTGCATTTTCGTGTAAATACTGGATTTTAAACTAGTATTCTTACTTGATTACTGAATATATTTTACATTTTATAGTAATTTAACATAATAATTATCAAAGAAATAATTATTTGTGATTTTAAACAAATATTAAAATCATTGCTTGAAACTGGTAGTTTGATCAATGGAACGACTTTAACCCCTTCTTTCGTCCTACTTGTCCCCTTCTTCCAATCCCTACCGCGCGACGTCATATCCCACCATTTACTTTAAACAGGAACATTAAGTGACTGATCATTTATGAAGTAGGCCTAGTGAAAGAACGCCAGAAATCTGTCGTCGTTGAAACAGCGTGCATGAAAGGGGCGGTCGGTAGGTCATGATCTGAGGTCGGCATGGGACTAGCTACGTTGGGACAGCTTTACGGCGATTTCGATGACAACCAAATGAATATTTGAAAAATATGCCAGTTTCTAAATCATAGCGTATCTCATTGTGGTCCTTGAAGGGACCGTTTGTTATCCTCTGTTGTGCTATAGTCGTCGTCACTTCCGGTGTAGCCCTGACGGAAGCCACTGGATGAAGCATCCCCAGGGATTTTGGGAATTTTTGTAACATGGGTTCGAATTGTATGTACACGTTTATATTCGTCACAAATTTCTGTGCGGGTTTTGATTGTTTCTGAAATTTTGGTGAGAGGTGAATGTTTTTTGATGTCAGCTTAATTTGTTAATATTTTAATGGTTAAATAAAATAAATATTTCCCCCAATGAACAAAAGCGTGTGATCAAGTGCGGTTGCACATCGGCTGCAAACGAAACCGTAGTTTCCTAGTTGTTATAAATTCCAACAGAGTGCAGGCTGTGCAGATCTGTTGTCCAAAGACGCAAATACAATATCTTTTAGACGCGAGTATATTTCTATTGACACACTGAAGACTGTAAAGCAGAAATACTGTAAGTTGGCTACACCATGGAGTTGGATTTTGTTATACCAACAAAAATATACATGCATATTCCATTATTATGTTAAACATATTTCATTTCAATCCGTGCAGTCAATAAATATAATATAACCTACATTCACATTTCAAGATAAGTAAATAGCTCCTAAACTGATGGTATCATCCACATGTTCACCCACTTACATCATACTAATAACTAGGAACCACCTAGCAAGTTAGTCGTATCGACCTGTATAAATAATATTTCACGTTCTGTGACGTAATTTGTTCTTATAAGTTTAGCGACGTATCAAAAGATACAGCGATGTACATTTCCGTGACGTATGAGCATTGAGACCTGATTTCGCTTCCCGCCTTCAAAACTACGGTTCCCTAAGTACGGGTATGACCCCTCTCTACAACAAGATAGCCGCACCCTTGTCCAAGGGTGAACTGATGGAAACCGGTTGGGTCAGCTTAGGGGGCATGCCCGAACTTGCTTGTTACATACACATAGCTTCAAGAGAGTTTAAACTACATTCAATATTGTTATGTAAACTAGAATAAGAATAGGCCTAATAGTAATCATCCATTGACAGCCGATAATCTATAGTTGAGTAATGAGTACCGGTACGCAAATAAAATAATGTATTGAATTGCTGCCGACTCATATTAATTTCTATTTGTAACTTTGTAAATTTGTTGTGTGAATGTGTGTGTTATTATAATTGCATTTGCTGCATTTCTTTACAGATTCAGATAGATTGATTGATAATTTTGTGATTTAAGACGTACTCGACAACTAGGTTACATGACGGCAAAGCGTTGAACGGATCACCCTACGGTTGTTCGGGTCTCGAGCACAGGTCTCTAGAGATGAGAGGAGGGGTAGGCGGCCCGACGTCCCCCCCCCCCCCCTCTCGGAGGAATTCCTCTCCCACGTGTTTATGTAAATCGAATCGTGGTGAACCGAGGTCGGGGTCGATACTTGTTGCGATACGATATTTATCGACGTGCTGCGATCGCTCGCGAGTAGCGAACTAGTCGCTGGGCGAGCGAAGCGATACATCGTTTCAAACAGACTTGACACGCTCCACTGTCTCGGCGTACACGCTCAATTCGCGTAGAGTTCCATGGAAATGGTTTTATATTACTGTGAGTTATTGACAGATTACGTTTTTATTGAGTAAAAACTGTATTTCATCGCTTTTATCCTATTATTTCCTAAGTTATCACGTGCGTACCTCGTTATTTTATTTATTTATACATATTTATATTGTGTTTAGATTGGATTGTCTCTGTGTAAACGTGTCATAGAAACACGGCGGAGTCGGATGTGGATGTTATGTTTTGCACTCGAGTAGGATGTGTGGAACTCTTTTGAAACCGGTTAACAGGGAGGGAAGTGATTATTGCATGTTGTAAACATTACCACTTACCGGTTGCCCGACAGTTTCAAATGATATCAATGAATCAAACACAGGAAACGACATTGCTTGCCTGACCCAACCTACCCCATGGTAGCAAAGAGTAGCTAGTTTGTGCGTACAGACAGAACATACATTGCTTGCCTGACCCAACCTACCCCATGGTAGTAAAGAGTAGCTAGTTTGTGCGTACAGACAGAACATACATTGCTTGCCTGACCCAACCTACCCCATGGTAGCAAAGAGTAGCTAGTTTGTGCGTACAGACAGAACATACATTGCTTGCCTGACCCAACCTACCCCATGGTAGCAAAGAGTAGCTAGTTTGTGCGTACAGACAGAACTGACATTTGCACGTAAAACAACACAACAACAACAACAACAAAAACATTAACAACAACGTCCATTGTTCGCTTTCCTATCAGAATAGTTCACTCAGTGTTCAACTAACAAAGTTACCCCAACGTAGCCGAGTTCTACTTATCTAGTTCCTATCGTCTACTTGAAGGCTGAAGCAGGTCTATTAGGGATGATTTACGACCCTGTGTTAGATACCTGTCACAGTGGGCGTGGTTACTGAGGCTTGTGCACTCTACTGAGCGAAACGCCGTCTTTCTTTACGAATGTGTGAAAGAACGCCAGAAATCTGTTAGATTTTCGTTGGAACAGAGTGCATACATGAATATCTGAGGTCGATAGCCACTAGCCACACCGCTCGAAGACTAGTTACGTTGTGCCCCGTTAGGAGTAGCCACTAGCCTCACCGCTCGAAGACTAGTTACGTTGTGCCCCGTTAGGAGTAGCCACTAGCCACACCGCAGACTAGTTTCTACTGCAAAAAGCCGTGCGTGTTGTATTGGAATCCCGTTGAACGATCCGAGTGCGATGACTATATCAAGTGAGTGACGACGCCCCTGGCGGAGGCTCGACAAACTCTTCGAGGTTACCGAACCTCCGCCAGGGGAGCCGATATATTTTATGGGTTAGCTATGAAGCGGAGTTTGGCCGTTCTGCCTGCCTGCCTACCGTCCATCTTTGCAGTATTGGTCCTCTGTCAGGATATTTCAAGCCGAAGCCCGTAGGTTCGTGACCCGTTCAGACGGCCTCCTGCAACAAACAGAAGCGTGTACATAAGCTATGGTATTCACACACACGGGAGAGTTGTATCAGTGTAAAGATGTAGCAGGCGTCCTAGAACAAGCTGATGATATTCTTGGGCAATTATTTATTGATTTTTAAAAATGAATTTTAACATTTTACTTCTAATTGCACTAATTCGTAGGGTCTTACAGTGATACAGTTTCTTTGGAATATGTAAGTATAATCATACCAAACAAATTCTGATAAAAAGAAATGTTCTGCCATTAGCTACTCTTCTACTAGCGAAACGCAGAAGTGTTTGCTAGGACCCCGCTAGGCCACAGTGAGCCTACCGTGTTCCCTACTTGAGTGAACGACCCGCAGACCTCGTTAGTATTGTATAACCTCGACTAAACGGAAACCACAAATCATGGCGATGTCGCCCTCTTAATTAAATTACAACGATACCTTTACGGGAAGATTTTACGGCCAGTTGCGTACAGTCGCGTCCAAAAGCACATAGGTAGGTAAGGTACATTTGCATAGCAGGCTGCAGCAGAAAGTGATTTCGAAAAAGCCGTCCGTTTTCTTATATGTATAATTATGAAGACATTAATTTTCCCTCCCTGCAAGTCTTTACGATGATCTCAGTTTATCACTCTGAACAGATTGCTGCGCATGCGTACAACGCGAGCACGTTGATTATGTTTGTCTAGTATGGAGATAAATAATACCTCTGTGACATCTCAATCTGAGGCTAGGGAATAAATCAACCTTCAACTAGAAACCAATCAATAACCCGTTATTAATTATTCTCACTCTCGTGGTATTCTGTGTGTGTGTGTGTGTGTATAACCGGTGTTAAAGCCCGGGCGCAGGTTCGGGGTTCTATATCGGGTATGGGCTACAGTTTCTCTATAAGCCTCATATTTTGGCAACGATGCAAATCGAGACGATGATTATAGGTAAATGATGCACGTATAAGTCACATGATTTGCAAACTCTTGGCTTATTGGCTTAGTGTAAGCTTTCGCGAAAGTTTTAGTGACATTTTCAAAGAAAGGTTCAAAATCTTAAATATCACTCCATACACTTCTCGATAGTTTGTTTATTCGCGTTTGATGATGTGTTCTAAAACACGTTCTGTGTGTGTGTACGCGTTACATAGTTAGGCCTACATCTTATCGTAGTTACATCTTCAAATTATTATCATTCATTACCATAACTGTGGGTTAGTGTTAATTACAACACGGGTACGGGCAGACCTTGTACAATGTAATTACATTTAATGAGTGAGTGAACGAGTTTGTAAGCCGAGCCGTTCATAAACACTCATACAGCGTGATTATTACCTGTGTTAGCTAAAACACCATAAAATGTAACACGGACTTCCTTGTTATATTAATTGTAAAACAGTAACACTGTCGGATCGTCTCATGAAGTGAATCCATTCATGAGATAATTTCGTTCCAACTATAATTCTGCGTCCGTTTCTGAGACCGAACGTGAAGGCCACTGACTGAAAGTGGGGGGTACAGTGGTTCATGTACTTTAATAGAAAATAATTATTACGTAGCTATCGAGTCAAGTGTGTATATAATAAATATTACATAACCTGCTACTACTGAGGCCCGTTAAACATTTAAATTATTGCCTGGTCTGTATTCACTACATCTTAACTACGTTTAGCATGCAGATGTTTTAAATTAACCCCTAGGCTCGACGTCATGTGACCTAGATGTAGAGTACGGCGTTAAACATTGACACTAGAGCTTGTAGGTAACATTGTTCTCTGCCAATGAATGGAGGAGCTCACGATTAGAAGCAGTTGAAATGCATACGATGCAGGTCAAACATTGTCGGGCTCGAGAGTTGATCTGTTATAACGCCTCTCCTACCGAGAGTGAAACTATACGCGGCGTTGACACGTTGTTAAACCATTGCAGACGTGATTGTAATTAAGACGGGCAATTATCACGTCTCGTAAACCCGCCACAGCCATGATAATCTGTTGGTGTTCATGCACGTCTACTGAAATAATTAAATATGTGCCCTCAAAGTGAATAATTTTCGCTCTATACACTGGATTATATAAAACTTATTCGGAGTTCTAAAATTGTAGCCTTAACCTTCTAATTAAGTTGGAGGGTCATTGGCTGGAATAATTTTTAAAGAATATAGCTTAATAATTAGCGTGGAGATTTCTTTTAGCGGTATGAAGTATAATATAATAATTAGTATTATACGCTTCCCTATTTTGGCTGCTTGTTCGCGCATTCATATCTCCTGCACACTATACTCGGTCGCACGCACACTTGGCTGTCTTGTTGCACACACACTCCGTCTCACGCACACTTGGCTGTCTTGTTGCACACACACTCCGTCGCACGCACACTTGGCTGTCTTGTTACACACACTCCGTCTCACGCACACTTGGCTGTCTTGTTACACACACTCCGTCTCACGCACACTTGGCTGTCTTGTTGCACACACACTCCGTCTCACGCACACTTGGCTGTCTTGTTACACACACTCCGTCTCACGCACACTTGGCTGTCTTGTTACACACACTCCGTCTCACGCACACTTGGCTGTCTTGCTGCACACACTCCGTCGCACGCTCACTTGGCTGTCTTGTTACACACACTCCGTCTCACGCACACTTGGCTGTCTTGTTACACACACTCCGTCTCACGCACACTTGGCTGTCTTGTTACACACACTCCGTCTCACGCACACTTGGCTGTCTTGCTGCACACACTCCGTCTCACGCACACTTGGCTGTCTTGTTACACACACTCCGTCTCACGCACACTTGGCTGTCTTGTTAAACAGACTCCGTCGCACGCACACTTGGCTGTCTTGTTAAACACACACACTCCGTCGCACGCACACTTGGCTGTCTTGTTACACACACTCCGTCTCACGCACACTTGGCTGTCTTGTTACACACACTCCGTCGCACGCACACTTGGCTGTCTTGTTACACACACTCCGTCTCACGCACACTTGGCTGTCTTGTTACACACACTCCGTCTCACGCACACTTGGCTGTCTTGTTACACACACTCCGTCTCACGCACACTTGGCTGTCTTGTTACACACACTCCGTCTCACGCACACTTGGCTGTCTTGCTGCGCACACTCCGTCGCACGCTCACTTGGCTGTCTTGTTACACACACTCCGTCTCACGCACACTTGGCTGTCTTGTTACACACACTCCGTCTCACGCACACTTGGCTGTCTTGCTGCGCACACTCCGTCGCACGCTCACTTGGCTGTCTTGTTACACACACTCCGTCTCACGCACACTTGACTGTCTTGTTACACACACTCCGTCTCACGCACACTTGGCTGTCTTGTTACACACACTCCGTCTCACGCACACTTGGCTGTCTTGTTACACACACTCCGTCTCACGCACACTTGGCTGTCTTGTTACACACACTCCGTCTCACGCACACTTGGCTGTCTTGCTGCGCACACTCCGTCGCACGCACACTTGGCTGTCTTGTTAAACAGACTCCGTCGCACGCACACTTGGCTGTCTTGTTACACATCCTCGGTCGCACGCCCACTTGGCTGCATGTCTTGTTGCACACACTCCGTCGCACGCACACTTGGCTGCATGTCTTGTTGCACACACTCCGTCGCATGTACACTTGGCTGTCTTGTTGCACACACTCCGTCTCACGCACACTTGGCTGCATGTCTTGTTGCACACACACTCCGTCTCACGCACACTTGGCTGTCTTGTTGCACACACACTCCGTCGCACGCACACTTGGCTGCATGTCTTGTTGCACACACTCCGTCGCACGTACACTTGGCTGTCTTGTTGCACACACTCCGTCTCACGCACACTTGGCTGCATGTCTTGTTGCACACACTCGGTTGCACGCACAAATGGTTGTCTTGTTGCACACACACTCCGTCGCACGCACACTTGGCTGTCTTGTTACACACACATACACTCCGTCGCACGCACACTTGGCTGTCTTGTTACACGCTCACAGCGCACTCTTCCTGTCGTAAGTCTCCACGAGGACTCCCTTGTGACGTCACGGTCCCGAGATCTAGATCACGTGACGTGTGAACTTGCTTGACAACAGAGTTGGGGGTGTCAGTGTCCAAGGCAACGCGCTGTATATCAAGACCCACACGCAACACATTATGCTATCGGTGATTAGGGGGTCGCTTGTCTGACACGGCGTTGTGGTGGGTGGGTGTCTGTCTAGTCGGCCCACTGGCCGGTCAGTTGCTGCAACAGCTCGCGTCGAGAAGAAGAAGCAAGACATAACGCGTGCGGAGCGGCGGCCATATTCGTGCCACAACGGTTTATTCATGGTTGAGTTGTTCACCAACACTGGTTTGCTGTCAGTACTAAAAACTGATATGTAAAGAAACTATCTTGTCTTGTTCACTCTTTCACAGATGGTTTTTAATGGCACACATAATCACTGTCGTAAACCTTGTGGGAGGGGGGGGGGGGGGTATACTGGTGTTAACGCATGTTCGTCTTCTATTCGCGGTTCAAATCTCAGCACACAGTGTGACACATGTCTTTGGTTACGTAAAATAACTTTCCTTTTGGAAAAGTAAAGTAATGCCATTACTTTAAGATTGAAGTAATTAGTAAAATAACTTCATTGCTTTTAATGAAAGGTAATGAGTCAAGTAATGTATCTACCCGAGACTGGTATGAACGACCTAATAGAATCACGACAGGAATGCAAATTCCTTATTATTTGCCGGGCAATGCCTGATAGCGATTACTCGTGACTGTGTTATATAGTCAGGACGGCGTAAGAACGCGCATTCCTCTACTTGCCGTGATATGTAAATAGTTTTACATATACCCGGCCCGGTTTACGGCCGAACGCTCTAGGAGCTCGAACAGAAACTGATTGCAATAAAACCTTATTTTGATTATATTGATTTTATGACAAGCACATATATATAAATAATAAAACAGGTCCGTGAACTCTGCTGTCGAATATTTGCATGAAGCAGATATACTTTGCACTGCAGGGCTGCCACTCTGACACGGGTCTGCTAACTTGTTTCCATATAGGCAACGACCAATGAGAAGCGTTGAAAGTAAGTTATCTGTCATATATATCCCCTCTTTTATGAACGCTGTTTCTACGCGAATATCAACAGATTCATAGTGTTGTTTCGTACACTCAAGGGCAGTCTTCCGCCTAGTAGAGTGCACTCACTGTGTTTAGAATGTCTATAGGTAACCAATATACGGTTGTTTCGAGTATATAGTCAGATTCATAGTGTTCTTTCGTACACTCAAGGGCAGTCTTCCGCCTAGTAGAGTGCACTCACTGTGTTTAGAATGTCTAGGTAACCAATATACGTTTGTTTCAAGTATATTTGAAACCAGTGAAGTAGAACATAGAGTTGATACTACATTGGGCTCGGGTATTTTGTAAGCACGAGACTATAGTTACGTTGGTTTCTTGCAATCGAGTGTGCAATATTTTATCACTGTGATATTGTATTTGGAAGTCAATACAATGTTCCATGATTATCCTCCGTGCTCAATGTATGACCGTCTTTATTTCCGCGATGGAATATTGCGACAGTGTATCAGTTGTGCTGTAAGATGAAGGCTGACCAGCCCAACTCGACGCCGCGCGGGAGTTATTTGAATGTAGCTCGCGAACTAGCGTTCGAACCAGTCATGTTAATTTCATTGCTCTGCTCTCGTCCATGCAGTCGTTTCGGCCAAGCGTTGACCTTCTAATACATGGTGTTACATGTACCGCTTATCGGCCACACAATTGACTCCAAGCGTTGACCTTCTACTACATGGTGTACATGTACCGCTTATCGGCCACACAATTCACTCCAAGCGTTGACCTTCTACTACATGGTGTACATGTATCGCTTATCGGCCACACAATTGACTCCAAGCGTTGACCTTCTACTACATGGTGTACATGTACCGCTTATCGGCCACACAATTCACTCCAAGCGTTGACCTTCCAATACATGGTGTTACATGTACCGCTTATCGGCCACACAATTGACTCCAAGCGTTGACCTTCTACTACATGGTGTACATGTACCGCTTATCGGCCACACAATTGACTCCAAGCGTTGACCTTCTACTACATGGTGTACATGTATCGCTTATCGGCCACACAATTCACTCCAAGCGTTGACCTTCTACTACATGGTGTACATGTATCGCTTATCGGCCACACAATTCACTCCAAGCGTTGACCTTCCAATACATGGTGTTACATGTATCGCTTATCGGCCACACAATTCACTCCAAGCGTTGACCTTCTAATACATGGTGTACATGTATCGCTTATCGGCCACACAATTCACTCCAAGCGTTGACCTTCTAATACATGGTGTACATGTATCGCTTATCGGCCACACAATTGACTCCAAGCGTTGACCTTCTACTACATGGTGTACATGTATCGCTTATCGGCCACACAATTCACTCCAAGCGTTGACCTTCTAATACATGGTGTACATGTATCGCTTATCGGCCACACAATTCACTCCAAGCGTTGACCTTCTACTACATGGTGTACATGTATCGCTTATCGGCCACACAATTCACTCCAAGCGTTGACCTTCTACTACATGGTGTACATGTATCGCTTATCGGCCACACAATTCACTCCAAGCGTTGACCTTCTAATACATGGTGTTACATGTATCGCTTATCGGCCACACAATTCACTCCAAGCGTTGACCTTCTAATACATGGTGTACATGTACCGCTTATCGGCCACACAATTCACTCCAAGCGTTGACCTTCTAATACATGGTGTTACATGTATCGCTTATCGGCCACACAATTCACTCCAAGCGTTGACCTTCTACTACATGGTGTACATGTATCGCTTATCGGCCACACAATTCACTCCAAGCGTTGACCTTCTAATACATGGTGTACATGTATCGCTTATCGGCCACACAATTCACTCCAAGCGTTGACCTTCTACTACATGGTGTACATGTATCGCTTATCGGCCACACAATTCACTCCAAGCGTTGACCTTCTAATACATGGTGTTACATGTATCGCTTATCGGCCACACAATTCACTCCAAGCGTTGACCTTCTACTACATGGTGTACATGTATCGCTTATCGGCCACACAATTCACTCCAAGCGTTGACCTTCTACTACATGGTGTACATGTATCGCTTATCGGCCACACAATTCACTCCAAGCGTTGACCTTCTACTACATGGTGTACATGTACCGCTTATCGGCCACACAATTCACTCCAAGCGTTGACCTTCTACTACATGGTGTACATGTATCGCTTATCGGCCACACAATTCACTCCAAGCGTTGACCTTCTACTACATGGTGTACATGTATCGCTTATCGGCCACACAATTCACTCCAAGCGTTGACCTTCTAATACATGGTGTACATGTATCGCTTATCGGCCACACAATTCACTCCAAGCGTTGACCTTCTAATACACGGCGTTACATGTATCGCTTATCGGCCACACAATTCACTCCAAGCGTTGACCTTCTAATACATGGTGTACATGTACCGCTTATCGGCCACACAATTCACTCCAAGCGTTGACCTTCTAATACATGGTGTACATGTATCGCTTATCGGCCACACAATTCACTCCAAGCGTTGACCTTCTACTACATGGTGTACATGTATCGCTTATCGGCCACACAATTCACTCCAAGCGTTGACCTTCTACTACATGGTGTACATGTATCGCTTATCGGCCACACAATTCACTCCAAGCGTTGACCTTCTACTACATGGTGTACATGTACCGCTTATCGGCCACACAATTCACTCCAAGCGTTGACCTTCTAATACATGGTGTACATGTATCGCTTATCGGCCACACAATTCACTCCAAGCGTTGACCTTCTACTACATGGTGTACATGTATCGCTTATCGGCCACACAATTCACTCCAAGCGTTGACCTTCTAATACATGGTGTACATGTATCGCTTATCGGCCACACAATTCACTCCAAGCGTTGACCTTCTAATACATGGTGTTACATGTATCGCTTATCGGCCACACAATTGACTCCAAGCGTTGACCTTCTAATACATGGTGTACATGTATCGCTTATCGGCCACACAATTGACTCCAAGCGTTGACCTTCTAATACATGGTGTACATGTATCGCTTATCGGCCACACAATTGACTCCAAGCGTTGACCTTCCAATACACGGTGTTACATGTATCGCTTATCGCGCATTGTCCGGCAAGCGTTGACCTTTCAATACATGGTGTTACATGTATACGTCGTGTGTCCGAGTGTTCCTCTGTGGGTTACATTGTTGCCACATTGTTGTGTTGTACATTGTTGCCACGCAACAGCTGGGTCGTGACGTCAGAGGGGTACACATTACGCAGTTGACACTTGAAGGAATACATTTGAATGGTGTTCAAGTGGAAGAAACAAAACTGTAGGAGCAGTCCTACGTAGGCCAACCAAGCTAGGATATGATCTATTGATTGGTGGTCGCCTCAAACCGACCCTGCCTGACGATGTCGATAAAGATGTCTTTTGTTGGAGACCTACCCACACACGCGTTGGTCTAGTAACCCGCGGTTCCAGGTTCGAACCTTGGCTTCGACACACATGACCCACTCGTCGTCTCGACTAGCAGAGCTGCCATGCACAGAAGCGCGCCAAACGAGAAGCGCGCGAACCTCCCTCCGACGCCCGCCACGCTCCACTGCTTTGAGCGGCGGTGCGGTGAGGGTGCGCACCGACCAGAAACCGGCTTCTGCGCAGGTTCGCGCGCGCGGACCGGTTATTCGCACAGCCTTGCTGTGTTTAGTGTTGTTTACCGTGGGGGAATGTAAGGGGGGCGCTTTGAATGGGCCGACGAGACAATGTGACAGCTTGTGTGTTCAAACTAGGGTACCGACTGTAGGGTTCAACTTGCCCCTCCGTGACTTGTGGAGGACTGACTAAAGTTTGCTAGTATACTTGACAGTCAGGTCATATGACGTCGGCCAGAATCAGATCCGTTGCAGATCACTCATGATGGAAAGATCGCAAGGAGGGCCGCCAAGCATGAACAAGTGAGAAAGTAGGATGAGGGAAAATGACGAAGCCAACGTGATGAGACGACTAAAGCACGAGAGCCCTCTTTGCGGGCCCCCGTCACCACGAGGAGGGACCCGCCTCTGATATTTGCGAAGGAATGTCGACTTGTTACCAGCATCCGGCTGTAGAACTTGTTTAGTCGTTGGGACTCGAACCCACGAGCTCCAGCTAAGCGTGCTGGCAATGAGGCATTCATTGTTCCACTCGACAAATAGACGGTTATCAAGCTTATTATAAGCTAACCCACAACTGACCACGCTGAACACAAATAGACGGTTATCAAGCTTATTATAATCTAACCCACAACTGACCACGCTGAACACAAATAGACGGTTATCAAGCTTATTATAATCTAACCCACAACTGACCACGCTGAACACAAATAGACGGTTATCAAGCTTATTATAAGCTAACCCACAACTGACCACGCTGAACACAAATAGACGGTTATCAAGCTTATTATAAGCTAACCCACAACTGACCACGCTGAACACAAATAGACGGTTATCAAGCTTATTATAATCTAACCCACAACTGACCACGCTGAACACAAATAGACGGTTATCAAGCTTATTATAAGCTAACCCACAACTGACCACGCTGAACACAAATAGACGGTTATCAAGCTTATTATAAGCTAACCCACAACTGACCACGCTGAACACAAATAGACGGTTATCAAGCTTATTATAAGCTAACCCACAACTGACCACGCTGAACACAAATAGACGGTTATCAAGCTTATTATAAGCTAACCCAAACTGACCACGCTGAACACAAATAGACGGTTATCAAGCTTATTTTAAGCTAACCCACAACTGACCACGCTGAACACAAATGTCTGACACTTTGGATCCATTTATCATTGAAGGGCAAACAGATACACTCGATATTGTGTATATAAAAAGTAAATTAAATTACGTTTTTTGAGTTGAAAAAAAAAACATAAAACTTTGAACCATTAGAAATCGTCATGAATGATGTATGGTAAATGATATAACGTAACTGTACACATATTCATGTATTTTTATAGTTTATATTGATATATAAGAAGAATGCAGGTTGAGCGTTTGCTGAGCAATGTTCATTGATGCATAGAAGACGAGACCTTGAGTCTATGTTTGGCATTGTCCGTGGGAGATCTATCGAGTCTTAGCAAGCTGTAACTCTGCTTGTTTCTTACGCCGGTAAACAGTCCCCTGTGATCTCTAAGTAACCACGACACTGTACGCTCAATACTTTTGGTGCCTATTACCATCAGTAGGGCTGTTATTAAATACCCTTACGCCGGTAAACAGTCCCCTGTGATCTAGTAACCACGACACTGTACGCTCAATACTTTTGGTGCCTATTACCATCAGTAGGGCCGTTATTAAATACCCTTACGCCGGTAAACAGTCCCCTGTGATCTAGTAACCACGACACTGTACGCTCAATACTTTTGGTGCCTATTACCATCAGTAGGGCCGTTATTAAATACCCTTACGCCGGTAAACAGTCCCCTGTGATCTAGTAACCACGACACTGTACGCTCAATACTTTTGGTGCCTATTACCATCAGTAGGGCTGTTATTAAATACCCTTACGCCGGTAAACAGTCCCCTGTGATCTAGTAACCACGACACTGTACGCTCAATACTTTTGGTGCCTATTACCATCAGTAGGGCCGTTATTAAATACCCTTACGCCGGTAAACAGTCCCCTGTGATCTAGTAACCACGACACTGTACGCTCAATACTTTTGGTGCCTATTACCATCAGTAGGGCTGTTATTAAATACCCT
This sequence comes from Isoperla grammatica, assembly GCA_945910005.1. Lineage (NCBI taxonomy): Eukaryota > Metazoa > Arthropoda > Insecta > Plecoptera > Perlodidae > Isoperla > Isoperla grammatica. The sequence continues at coordinate 47,730,515 of OX246742.1, read as the reverse complement.
TACGCCGGTAAACAGTCCCCTGTGATCTAGTAACCACGACACTGTACGCTCAATACTTTTGGTGCCTATTACTATTACCATCAGTAGGGCCGTTATTAAATACCCTTACGCCGGTAAACAGTCCCCTGTGATCTCTAAGTAACCACGACACTGTATGCTCAATACTTTTGGTGCCTATATTACCATCAGTAGGGCCGTTATTTTATACCCTAACGCCGGCGTTATTAAATACCCTAACGATTATATAATATATGACAGATATTTTGGTTGGTACCCACGCAACGAGGCTCATAGAGACGCCGTGAAGAGGTCCCACCTCCGGCATAAGACTGTCGTAGGGTACCTAGTTCTAGTTGGCTAACATACCCAGAGACCCGCCATTAGGATATAGTACCACCGAGACTCCTGAGTTTAATCATATGGATATTTTTGTAATGGTATTTTTAACAAATTAACGTTTAGTATCGAAATGTGGAGTTCATACTTCCATACCGAAATGTGGAGTTCATACTTCTATACTGAAATGTAGAGATCATTACCGAAATGTGGAGTTCATACTTCTATACCGAAATCAACGATGAAAATGCGAATAAGGCACATTTGCAAATACACTCACAGATTCGGCTACTTTGCTGCAATTTAACCAACTTAACATGTATGATCGGACGATGTAGTCTCAGCTGTCAATGATCGGCAATCATTGGATATCAGCTTTTTTCTATTGACAGTTAAGTGTTACCTACTTGAAGGTCCAGCTCTGCCAGAAAGTTAGCAACTATGTTGATTGTTGTGAAGACGTTAACTCTCTTGAACTGGATGGATCTACACAATAATGTCACCAATCATTAGATGTGTTGCAAGAAGGAGGTACATACTTGTGCGTTAACACGGAAGTAACACAGTCACAGTATAGACACATGCACACGCGAGGGTCACAGTAAGACTGGCCAGTTGTTACCTCGCCCTTGTCTACCGGCGAGCTGGTCGTACCTTGATCTAGACCAATCGTAATCAGGTTCGACCACTTCTCCGCCAATCACAGCCGTCGGTCCCGCTCCTCCACACTTTCAATGAAATGATCCTCTGAATCGAATCCAGCATCCGACGTTCGTTCGTTTGAATCTATCTGAGCCGAGGGGAAGTAGGGGCTCGGATTTAAATAAACGTTTTCCCCCTTTGCTCTCTCGCTGTACTCGACATGTTGTGTTACGTACGTGCGTGCATGGATGGGGTCATTGAAATAATTCTCTGTCGTGATGTATCGCGGGGGGGTTTGGCTACGTCACACTTACTGCGAGACACTCATTTATAACATTAAATATTATATCAATTTTGTAACAATTTGTATATAAATTATCATAAATAAAAAAATAAAATAATAATAATAATAATAATAATAATAATAATAATAATAATAATAATAATAATAATAATAATAATAATAATAAAAATAATAAAAATAATAAAAATAATAATAATAATAATAATAATAATAATAATAATAATAATAATAATAATAATAATAAAAATAATAATAAAAATAATAATAATCAAATCAAATTTAAATTGATTTAAATTGTTTTGTTATGTGTTGTACATATACATACTCGGTCAAACATAATCTACGTATACTTGCATATTTACCTTAATTAACCCTATAAACTAATTCAATGTATCGACGCAAACTGTACATGATAATATGTACAATCGTGGCAGATTTGTTGTATGTTTGTTTGTTTGTATTAGTTTCCAGTACATCAAGTGAAGGTTATAGGAATAAAAAGTTGCGACCTACATTCACTATTCGTATGGATTATTATTATTAATGTATTACAATTACAATGTATGTGGGCGCGTTGAGGCACCGATAACACTGTCGACCCGCTGGGCTGTTGTCGCCATTGTTTCTAAACTTACTTGTTATAAATACAATTATTATACTTAGAAATCACGTGGGGGTGTTTTATATATTGTAATTATCATGCAAACGAATATTGTCCGCGCTCAAACTCACTAGGAACCAATTTACTGTATATTTTAAGTGTATTGTGTAACCTATTTGACAATAAAACTTTCAAGTCAATAAGAGCCGATTGTATGTGGTGTGGCGTGGTGTGGCGTGGCATGGTGTGCGTGGCGTGGTGTGGTGTGGTGTGGTGTGGTGTGGTGTGGTGTGGTGTGGTGTGGTGTGGTGTGGTGTGGTGTGGTGTGGTGTGGTGTGGTGTGGTGTGGTGTGGTGTGGTGTGGTGTGGTGTGGTGTGGGGTGGTGTGGTGTGGTGTGGTGTGGTGTGGTGTGGTGTGGTGTGGTGTGGTGTGGTGTGGTGTGGTGTGGTGTGGTGTGGTGTGGCGTGGCGTGGCGTGGCGTGGCGTGGTGTGGCGTGGTGTGGCGTGGCGTGGTGTGGCGTGGCGTGGCGTGGCGTGGTGTGGCGTGGCGTGTCTTGCGGACAGAGCAAGAAGTAAAGTGCGGACGTGGGAAGCTGAGCATAACTGTAACATGGCGGAATGTGGGAACAACCTTCACTTCACTCATAACGATCACTTAACAAAAAGCGTCGTCTCGTTTACACAGGTCGAGAAGCTTTCTGCTTCACATATCTCAACATTTGCGTGGTTATTCCGACACATGTGCATGTCTCTTTTGATTATATTGTTACACAATTATATTTTAAATCATGACAATTTTGTTTTATGGCATTTCACAAATTCGTAATTGAACGTAGTACCCGTGATTATTTCTTCTAATTGGTTTGTGTTAATTGTTTTAATGTAGACACATCGGCGCCTTTATTTGTACATCTGTAGACACGTATGCTAAAACAAAACACTAAATGCTAAAAATTATATTTCTTAACGGGAACAAACTAAATTATTTGAATATATTACTAAAAGATTGTTGAAATTGTGTTGATTGAAATCACGAAAAATTCACTGGATTAAAAATATCGATAAATGTTCGTTCTTCATCGGCAAATGTTAGCGATGGAAGTCCTACTGTCGAGGAACGGTACATTAGTGAATATCACATTGTGCGGAGTGTCGTTAGGTACTAAACACAACATGGAGACATAACACAACGACGTGAGATGTCATTTTCCACCGTTCCTTGAGAAGTTGCGCCAGTCTACAGTTTAGATCGTCCGCCCTGAAATTTAGGCCTACCGCTGTGACCCGTGCACCCCTTACAGTCAGACACTGCAACTTCGCTACCCCACGAACGAGGGTTGTTCTGTTTTGTGATTTTAGTTTGTGTTTCAGATTTACAAATGAACACAAATATATTTTAGTATAGTAGTGTTTACAAAATTGTTTTTTGTCTTGTGTAGTGGTAAATTTATCAACGATACACGATTAAAAACAAAATAGACGTTATATTTTGTAAAAACCAGCAAAGAAAATGGAAATTCAAGAATTAAAATGATAAACCTTGTAAATATGTTCTTATTTATGCACTTGTTTTACAAACTTAAACGAAGTTTGTCCTCAAGCTGGATATGTTCCCCAACGAATGTGAGTTAGTTTATAAAGAAATTAGTCGTAGTTTTACTGATGATCAGAGGTGTTTCTATACATGTCCAGTTGTTGGTTTATACTCTCCAGAATACTTCCCCGTGGGCTGGTTCCCAGGTTAGTAACTCGGACACCCTTGGTAGTACAGTTTCATTTTTGAAAATAAAACAGGATATTCAAAGTTTAATATATTCGTGCTGCAAACTCTTGGTTTGGGTGAGGGCAGTTTTGTACTAACAAATTTGAACTATTACTATAAAGTAAACACAGATAATTAACTCTGACAATACATTTCAATTCACTTTGGTTCAGTTTATTAAAATTGTTAGTCAATATTTTTAAGGTGCTCCATAATAATTATGAACGACAAGAATGTGGAGGCCTACATTGGAAACTCATGAGTGTCTATAATTCATGCATTGGAATATTATTTGAAACATTCTAAACTTCCGCTGAAGTTATACGTCAACTTACACAAACAAGTATTTAATCATAGACGCTCACTTTTCTAATCAACAACATTAATATTGATTAGAAAATCAACAGAACGTGAATGTTCGTCGGTTCGATTAGTGTTTTCCTGTTTCTAAGTCGATCATTGGATACTTATCAATCAGCTTGGTTCCTCTAGTCCTGGCTAGACGCAGTTTAACGGTCAACTTCCTGTCCATACGACCGTGCACGGTGACATTGTTCAACTGCTGCCATTGCGGAGTTCCTTTCCTGTTATAACGACCACCTTCACCCAACCATTCTTTAATGTGCACGATCATGATATAACTTTTATATTCAAAATTGAATGAAACAAGATGAATGGACAATTTGAACCGTGTAAAATATCGAGAGTTGAAAATAACGGACTTCTGCGGCTGCATATTATTTTCACTCGTCAAAGGTAAAAATTATATGTCATTATGCATGAAACTTTAGTTTGTACATTTTCATCATCGATAAATAATGCTTCACTTATTTGAATTTATTTATTTTCCATGTTCTTTAAGTCCCACAATATTACAATCTGTTAATTTAATATACCAATTTATGAGAATTGGAGCTATTATATTTTTGAATGTAACATGTTGAACGTGTGAAACGACCGTTGATAGCGCTAATCATTGTTGCGTCTTAAGTGCTGGGTGTAACGAGACATGTTCGAGCCCCGGTCAACTCACGCTGAGCGAGGAAGGTGGAAACATGAAACATAATAATATACGGTTTCTTGTAAAGTGATCACATTTCATCGACTAGAAATGATATCGCGAGGCTGGTTTTCTCTGTATCCTGTCTCGCCGTGGATAATCTCGTCGCCGGTCTAGCGGGTACGTGCATGGGAACAGTTGCAGCGAGTACGGTTCACTGCATGGCTCTAATGGAAGAGTTTTATATGTTTTGTTGCCTGGTGTATCGGAGCTCGAGGGAGAGGGAGGGTGGAAGAGAGTTGGTTGATTGATTGATTGATTTAGGACTTTATTTTCGCCCATGGTGAGGCTTTTTCTTCCATCAACCCTTATATGTAAATTGTAAGGTGACCAGACGTACCTGTTTGACCGGTACAGTACCGTTATCGGATTTGAATTAAAAATGTTTCGCCTCTTTCGCCCCAGACCCCGTGCTTGTCCATGGAGTTCGTAATCCTCACACTTTGTTTGTCGCGGTTTGCATGATTCAAAATATGGTCACCTTACTTATATGGAGATACATTTGTTAATATAAATTATAATTACAACTACAATTGCAATTACAAATTCACAACTAAGAAAATTAAATCAAATTGATCATCATACTAAGGTATCAAATTCATTCTTTTTGAACCCCATCCGTCTTCATCCATCGAGAGACAGAGAGAGAGTGCGAGAGAGAGAGAGAGAGAGAGAGAGAGAGAGAGAGAGAGAGAGAGAGAGATGCGAGAGAGAGAGAGAGAGAGGCGGCCGTGTGCGGAGTCGACGAGTAACGTCTCACTCCCGGCCTGGTCGCCCGACGACGCCCTCATGTCTTACACCGACCTCAGCCTCAGCACAGGTCACCCCCCCCCCCCCCTCCCCCGCTGTCATCGGATACACTTGCGACCCGGCCACACGATACACTGAGGTGTCGCCACGAGTAACTCAATATACATGGGCTTGGTACACCGCTGCCCTGGGCTTCCACTTCCGGTCAGACGAAGACTTGGAGATACCCCACAACTCTTTGGCCGTAGAGGTCCGCCCAGGCTCCACTTCCCGTATACTGCAATGCTGTCTTCAATCTCTACCCTAAAGGGAATCTACGTTTATCCTGTTTGAAGGATCCCCCTGGTTAATCTTTGGCCCAGCTGTACTTTCTACACTTCCGGTAACGCTGTCTTGCCGCTCTAACCTCCAACCCAGCAGAGAAGCCGCGTCTGGCCCCCCTACTGGTGCATCAAGGAAGCTGAGAGTGAAGGTTAACCAACAGGTGGTCGGTCTGTTACTGGACGGGACGGTCGCACCCCTGGGGGTGTCTTGCACGCGCCTGGTGACCCCGACATGTGACCCTATGCAACACACCGGGCCGGGTTCCCGAACGGGCCGGCCTTGTGAAGGTCATGCAAGCCAGGTGGCCGAGACAAGTGCTTGGACGAGGGGTGAGTCTAGAACCGGGTGTATTCCCGAACGGGCCGGCCTAGAGAAGGTCATGCAAGCCAGGTGGCCGAGACAAGTGCTTGGACGAGGGGTGAGTCTACAACCGGGTGTATTCCCGAACGGGCCGGCCTTGTGAAGGTCATGCAAGCCAGGTGGCCAAGACAATTGTGCTTGAACGAGGGGTGAGTCTAGAACCGGGTGTATTCCCGAACGGGCCGGCCTAGAGAAGGTCATGCAAGCCAGGTGGCCGAGACAAGTGCTTGGACGAGGGGTGAGTGTAGAACCGGGTGTATTCCCGAACGGGCCGGCCTAGAGAAGGTCATGCAAGCCAGGTGGCCGAGACAAGTGCTTGGACGAGGGGTGGGTCTAGAACCGGGTGTATTCCCGAACGGGCCGGCCTAGAGAAGGTCATGCAAGCCAGGTGGCCGAGACAAGTGCTTGGTCTAGGGGTGGGTCTTGTCTCGAACGGGCCGGCCTAGAGAAGGTCGCTGGCAGGCAGCAAGTAGGGTAGCTCAAACAGGTGGCTGTAACAAGTGTTTCCTTGGCTCACACCTGGAGAACAGGACGATCGAGGGGGGGTGAAGGCGGCCCGAGGGGTTCAGTCTAGAACCATCCGATTGTATTCCCGAACGGGCCGACCTCGACAAGGTCGCTGGCAATGAGCTAGCTCAACAGGTGGCCGGCACAAGTGTTACACGGGACAAGGGGTGAGCCCGGCGAGTGGGGTTCAGTCTAGAACCCGTGTCTTGCTTGGAGTAAGCCTGACACCTGGAGGACGGGACAGTTAGCCTGGGCCAAGACGTGGGCCTGCTCATGCGAGGTGTCTTCCTATTGGTCGGCGTGGTCTCTCTGTACACGACACAACAATTACACTAGTGACTTGTCACAACGTAACGTGTCTCGTGCTAACATTCTTGGGCAACTTCTCTAGTTCCTATAGCGTCTACTTGAAACAGGCCCATTAGTGAAACTAACAACTGTTTGTTGGATACTTGAACATTCCGAACACAGCGGGTGTGACTAATGAGGCTTGCTACTAAGCAGAAGACTGCCTTTACGAACGTGTGAAAACACGTCACGAATCTGTTGACTTTCGTTGAAAAAGCGTGCATGAAAGGGGATCTGAGGTCGACGCAGTTTGATGACGTAGCCAGTGCCCAACCACTGCCTTGTAGGTTCACCTGCGGGCAACAAGTGGATGACCCCCCCCCCCCCCCCTCCCCCCACCTCAATCACTGACCCACCCACGAGGGGCGTCCAAAACCATCTCGCCTCGTTTTATTTTAACCACGCATGGTTTCATTTTAGTCATTATTTTATTATTTGTAGGAAAATTTACATTTCTTTGCGTGATAATTGAATTTAATTTCACAAAATTACTATTCGTAGTTTTAATTAATCCCGGCACCGCCGACCGGGTCCCGTGAAACACGTTCGCAGCCTTGAAGCATTTAGATAATGTTCCTTGATTTATAATTGGACTCGTGTGTTGTTTTCAAACGCGTAACTTATGGGAACTATTGTAATCGCTGGAGGCTTCACTTGGTCAGCGTTAGGTGCACTAAACATTATTGAACTTGCGACATTTGAGAGTACTTGCTACTTGTAGTTTTAAAGACAATCAAATAAACATACAAATGTATTATGCAATTTAAAAAAAATATGTTTGAATGCACACTTGCCACCGAGGAGATGGCTCAGTGCTACGACACGCCGGTTCGATACCCGCTACCAACAATCCTAACTGAAGGTTTACCCGAGGTGTTCCTCAGTCGCAAAGCGAATTCTGGGATCGAGCACAAAGCTCTCAAATACAATAGGTACCTACCTAGTTAGTCACCTGAAAATGAGTATGAAATTATTGTCCCTGGGCACCAGGTTTCCTAAGAAACATTACTTTTAATAATCATAATTGCCTTGATGTAAATATTAAATTCGTAATTGAGTGTAGCCTATACTCGGAAACAGTCTTGAATAGAGCGAGGGTTCTTCTCACAGTCGAGCAGAGAACGTTCTGCTACACTAATTGTGCAACAGTGTAAGTAAAGTGCGCCCCATTCTTTCCTCTCGTACCCTGGCTGGATTTCCTTGGTATGTCTCGACTGTTTTCCTCGTCCGCTTGCCTTTCAATTACGTTCTTTACAATATCCACCTTGCCTCGTTACGAGCCTGCCTGTTGCTACGTACTTGCTAAAGTTGGTTCAACAAAACTAGAATCGTGTTGACGAAATAGATAGATAGATAGATAGATAGATAGATAGATAGATAGATAGATAATGGTCTTTAGCTTTTAATAGCTGAGTGGAGTAGTACCAACTTAATGTTCTACTGTTCTAGTTCCTACTCTATACTGGAAACAGGTCCATTAGTGTTAATTTTCGACCTGATATTGAATATTTGAAAATTCCAACCACATAGGGTGTGGACAATGGGGCTTGTGTATCATACTACAAGCGGAAGACTGCCTCTACGGATGTATGAAAGAACGCCAGGAATCTGCCGGCTTGTGTATCATACTACAAGCGGAAGACTGCCTCTACGGATGTATGAAAGAACGCCAGGAATCTGCCGGCTTGTGTATCATACTACAAGCGGAAGACTGCCTCTACGGATGTATGAAAGAACGCCAGGAATCTGCCGGCTTGTGTATCATACTACAAGCGGAAGACTGCCTCTACGGATGTATGAAAGAACGCCAGGAATCTGCCGGCTTGTGTATCATACTACAAGCGGAAGACTGCCTTTACGGATGTATGAAAGAACGCCAGGAATCTGCCGGCTTGTGTATCATACTACAAGCGGAAGACTGCCTTTACGGATGTATGAAAGAACGCCAGGAATCTGCCGGCTTGTGTATCATACTACAAGCGGAAGACTGCCTTTACGGATGTATGAAAGAACGCCAGGAATCTGCCGGCTTGTGTATCATACTACAAGCGGAAGACTGCCTTTACGGATGTATGAAAGAACGCCAGGAATCTGCCGGCTTGTGTATCATACTACAAGCGGAAGACTGCCTTTACGGATGTATGAAAGAACGCCAGGAATCTGCCGGCTTGTGTATCATACTACAAGCGGAAGACTGCCTTTACGGATGTATGAAAGAACGCCAGGAATCTGCCGGCTTGTGTATCATACTACAAGCGGAAGACTGCCTTTACGGATGTATGAAAGAACGCCAGGAATCTGCCGGCTTGTGTATCATACTACAAGCGGAAGACTGCCTTTACGGATGTATGAAAGAACGCCAGGAATCTGCCGGCTTGTGTATCATACTACAAGCGGAAGACTGCCTTTACGGATGTATGAAAGAACGCCAGGAATCTGCCGGCTTGTGTATCATACTACAAGCGGAAGACTGCCTTTACGGATGTATGAAAGAACGCCAGGAATCTGCCGATCTTCGTATAAGCATCGTGAATGAGTGGAAAGGTACGTCCCCGCGTGCCACGCTCGGCGCCCTGCCTGGTGGGAACTATGGACACCCCTTGGCCTAATTGGCTCATCAAACCTACTCATAACAGCGAGGAACCCAATTAACATGGATCTAAATACGTTTCGCAATTAAGACAAGACAAGCGGAGCCGAGCCGAGCACGCAAAGCGCGGGCATACTTCCGCCCGGTGAGCTTGGTGGTCCGCGACGCACTTTGCATACAACGCCTTGCTCCTCATATCACAGCGTCTAGCCATCACGAGTCTGTTACATCCACATTATGCATAGATTTAGCCCTCAATGTATTAACTAACACTATTCTGCCAAACATTTCCTTTATTCCATCCGTCTTCTCGCAATATATGATCACGCTACTTGCTAAAGTGGGCCCAAAGTAACAAGTCTCGTGCTGACGAAATACAGCTTAACTTTCTACTTCTCTAGTTTCTACCATCTACTTGTTGTTAATTTTCGATCTTATATTGGTAATTTGGGAATACGAACCACATAGAGCGTGACCATTGAGACTTGTGCACTTTACTAAGCGAAACATCGCTTTTACCAATGTGCGAAAGAACTCAAAGAATCTGTTGATTTGTGTTGTACCGCGTGCTTGAAAGGGGCGGTAGATATGGATCTCAGGTCGAGTGCTGCTCTGCGCATGCGCGTCCGATAGACATGATTGACAGCCGGGTCTAGACGCAACACAACCGCGACCAATTAAATAACCACCTCTCATTATTTTAGTATATTCTCGGCTAATTCTCGTCGAATTTTAGAAAAAATTAGAGCCCGCAATTATTTCCGTCCGCGTGCTGATATTATCTGCGGCTGCCGACGGGTTTGGTGTGTTCTGGTCTGAGACTTGCAAATTATCGCGAAATTTGCATGGAAATGTGTAATTATAATCATGCAAATATTGTGTCGACTCGAAGGCAGAAAGTGATTTTTATGCTAATTATTGAGCTCAAAGTACATCGGTTTGACTTGGTCATGTGTGGACATGTTGCCCGTCTAAATGTAGAGAGAAGAGACAACATCTCAGCTGAAGCCATCGTTCAATAACAACGATATCGGGCACTAAATATGATCTCTTTAGCTTCAGTGATTAGGTAAAATGAAAACGCATAATAATCATTTGCGTATATTTACACAGAATTGCCAATGAGAGTTTGTGGGTAAAGTATACAACAGCGTGTAATGTGGAAATATCTATGTTACTATAACAAGTGTAAACTGTAGTAAAATGGTATTTTCAAATACCAGGTTTGTGCACCAGTAACAAGTGCTGTGGCTCAACAAGTGCGCTAATTAAGACGCCTCGCACGATATTCGCGCTAGGCGACCCCTGCTGGTGAGTTGACTGAACCAACTAGATATTATTATAATACGCCGGGGGGTCAAACGTCTCTTTATTGTAATTATATTTATACCTGGGTAATTTCACGGTAGCCACGTCGCGATAATCTGGACGTTTCGCTCGCCGACCTGCCGACGTCATCAGGATCCAATACACCTGCGTGCAACAGGCTTGCTTCACCGCTGTCAACAATCTTCGCTGTGTCTGTTGCCATGGCGACCACGCTGTGTCTGTTGCCATGGCGACCACGCTGTGTCTGTTACCATGGCGACCACGCTGTGTCTGTTACCATGGCGACCACGCTGTGTCTGTTACCATGGCGACCACGCTGTCTCTGTTACCATGGCGACCACGCTGTGTCTGTCTGTTACCATGGCGACCACGCTGTGTCTGTCTGTTACCATGGCGACCACGCTGTGTCTGTCTGTTACCATGGCGACCACGCTGTGTCTGTTACCATGGCGACGCGCTGATTGACCGCAACAGTGTGAACGAGTTCTCCGCCCAAATTGCATGACACTCGCTGAAACGGGTTCCAATTAGTATGGTCGCTCGGGCTGTGGCCAACACTGTAGCAACCTGTGGCTCTACACACTTGTTGGTCAGCAGGCTCCTTGTAATGTAATCTACATGGATGTGGATGCAGCGGCGACTCTGTGCTCGCGTATGAGAAGATAGTTTGCTTGTATATGAAAATATGTATAGGGAGGTATTCACATAAGAACACTAAATATTATTTAAATTTGCCTATTGATTTTAATTTGATCAGATTTATTGTGGGGGATGGGATTAGATGCATTTTGATTCACCTGTTGAAACGCGAGACACACGAAACAGTAACAGGCTGTGAACACTCTTGTGTTACAACTCACGCGTCTCTGGTCTGGCGTTGACTGTGTGCTTGCTAAGACGCCAACACAACACTGCTAATATGTCTGTCTGTCTGTCTGACCGAGCAATCAAGTTATATATTAATACATGTAAATGAGTAACTTTGTAATCTGTTTCTAATTGACACGTAGCAATTAGCGCTAATGATTGACGCGCACACTGGTTTCATGTGCACAGTAGCAAGTAGTCTTTATTGCTCGGTGTGTTGTGTATGATTACAACCCGATAGATTGGAACAACCAATACGGATTGAGTGAATCTACTCGACGAGAGTACGCTACGTGCCGGTCATTAGGGATCTGCCGACGAGGACGGTAGTAGAGTAGATCAATAAACGCGCGCTGTATTTTCAATATACCATTTCAAAAGGTTATTTCTTAGGCCTACTTTTGATACTTTATAAGTTATAAGTTAGCATAAGCTACCCTGTGACGATATGCATAAATGTAAGCTAATCATGCTTATCAAACAACATAACTTCGTGTAGTATTGTTAGAACTGGTGTTGGTTCATCACATTGATCACATTGTTCCGGATTAAACGGTCACGTGGTATTGTGATCAGTTGAACGTAAACACCCTAGGATGCCGTGATTCTCAAGCAACATCACACGTGTAGGCTGGAGAGATGAATGCTGGAGTGTGCTGGAGTTGTCCCTAAGTAACTAACGGCTTTTCAACGCGACGGACCACTCAACTGTTGTCAGACTGTTGATGCTAGTTTCGTTTAGTTGTAAAATACTGTTACACGTCTACATGACAATTCAATTATAACACTTCCGATACCTGAGCATGTTTTACAATAGTAACACTTCTGTGAGATGGTTTGAATATATCTTTCAAATATATCTTTCAAAACGTATTTCTTTATTTAATGTGTATCCTCACGAAATGTTATACATTAAATAACATACATGATTCAAGTTTAGCAAGACAGACAAGCTTGAAAATTCACAGTTTGTGCTGCCGGTGACCAGTGAGTGTTGAGTGGTGAATAGTGAGTGGTGACTGCCCGGCTGGGTCGGGGTCGGGCCAAGCATGAGTGTTCGATAGCCCAGCTCCTCCACCGAACCTGACGAAAAAGGAGTCTTTTAATTTGACTCCTCGCCAAAAATAATAAATGGCCAGGCCATAAAATAGCGTAAAGCAAGTTTTTATTCGAGTCGTTTCATTAAATTCCACACCTACCTTGCCTTGTATGATTCATTCTTTGTATTTGGCTACATATTCGTGCCTGCAAGGTTCATGCTGCCTACTTGACACTGATTCTTGTACCCAAGATAGTATGCATGTGATGAGACTGAACCTCTCTACCTAATAAGCTATGTCAAGCCTGTAAACATTCCTGCATGTGACTGAAAGGTACCCTGCTTCTAACTAGCTAAGTAAACTAACTAGCAAACTCTAAATGCTGAATTAAGCTGACATCGATTAAACGTTACGGCTATCTCATGTTTAAGTATGTGATAACGGTATCTTCTTTAGTAAACCCTGTTTAATTACATCAACGGTTTCAAGTGATACGCTCGAACATTTTACGCCTAACAATGTCTTCATACAATATCCGTACGGAGGTCGCCATTCAGCGTATACCGTGCGTAGGACTAGGACTATTGCTAGCTTGGCCAACAACATGCAACATGCTCGCAATGTGTAATAGAACATTTTACGCCTAACAATGTCTTCATACAATATCCGTACGGAGGTCGCCATTCAGCCTATACCGCGTGTAGGACTAGGACTATTGCTAGCTTGGCCAACAACATGCAACATGCTCGCAATGTGTAATAGAACATTTCACGCCTAACAATGTCTTCATACAATATCCGTACGGAGGTCGCCATTCAGCCTATACCGCGTGTAGGACTAGGACTATTGCTAGCTTGGCCAACAACATGCAACATGCTTGCAATGTGTAATAGAACATTTCACGCCTAACAATGTCTTCACACAATATCCGTACGGAGGTCGCCATTCAGCCTATACCGTGCGTAGGACTAGGACTATTGCTAGCTTGGCCAACAACATGCAACATGCTCGCAATGTGTAATAGAACATTTCACGCCTAACAATGTCTTCATACAATATCCGTACGAAGGTCGCCATTCAGCCTATACCGTGTGTAGGACTAGGACTATTGCTAGCTTGGCCAACAACATGCAACATGCTCGCAATGTGTAATAGAACATTTCACGCCTAACAATGTCTTCACACAATATCCGTACGGAGGTCGCCATTCAGCCTATACCGTGTGTAGGACTAGGACTATTGCTAGCTTGGCCAACAACATGCAACATGCTCGCAATGTGTAATAGAACATTCCACGCCTAACAATGTCTTCTTACAATATCCGTACGGAGGTCGCCATTCAGCCTATACCGTGCGTAGGACTAGGACTATTGCTAGCTTGGCCAACAACATGCAACATGCTCTCAATGTGTAATAGAACATTTTACGCCTAGCAATGTCTTCATACAATATCCGTACGTAGGTCGCCATTCAGCCTATACCGTGCGTAGGACTAGGACTATTGCTAGCTTGGCCAACAACATGCAACATGCTCGCAATGTGTAATAGAACATTTTACGCCTAACAATGTCTTCATACAATATCCGTACGGAGGTCGCCATTCAGCCTATACCGTGCGTAGGACTAGGACTATTGCTAGCTTGGCCAACAACATGCAACATGCTCGCAATGTGTAATAGAACATTTTACGCCTAACAATGTCTTCATACAATATCCGTACGAAGGTCGCCATTCAGCCTATACCGTGTGTAGGGCTAGGACTATTGCTAGCTTGGCCAACAACATGCAACATACTCGCAATGTGTAATAGATATACCGGTATATTTAAAAACATGAACAGTTAAAGCGATGTAGTTATATAGTTTTAATGACCTGTTATAAAACGTAAATGAAATGATCCATTTACGAAATAATGTATTGCATTAATTCCTGCTAGTAAGATTAATTGCAGTGGCGTAGACGTGCACGAACCCCAGTGAGCTGAAAGATGTGAACGGAAGCGACATGGGTTACATGGAAGTATCTAGCAACCCCAGTGAGCTGAAAGATGTGAACGGAAGCGACATGGGTTACGTGGAAGTATCGTGCAACCCCAGTGAGCTGAAAGATGTGAACGGAAGCGACATGGGTAACATGAAGTATCGTGCGACCCCAGTGAGCTGAAAGATGTGAACGGAAGTGACATGGGTAACATGGAAGTATCGTGCAACCCCAGTGAGCTGAAAGATGTGAACGGAAGCGACATGGGTAACATGGAAGTATCTAGCAACCCCAGTGAGCTGGAAGATGTGAACGGAAGCAACATGGGTTACATGGAAGTATCTAGCAACCCCAGTGACGGAGACGATATCTTGAGTGTGGGCTTCATCCTAGGAGACAGACACACAGAGACGAGGGTCCTTCCTATCGTTAATCAAACCCCTCCAATCATCATCCCAGAACAGAGCTGCGTTCATCACCACGAAAACGGTTGGACCCGACAAATGGGGACCGTCCACAGAGTTTCATAACGTGATTGATATAAAATATTGTAGGGCCGGGGTTGAGCGGTCAGCTGATGCTTGGGGGGGAGATGCGTTCCCATGGCCAGTTGGTGAGGTCAGGGCTCTCCCCTTCCACACAAGACAATCTACATATGTCTCCGGACATTAGGGCAGGGGTGTGCAACAGCCGTTGCACAACCTCACGTGGACCGTTCAATAAAGAAAATAAACACATTTCTATCTAACCATCTCTGTTACAAGAACGAATTTTCCCTGGGAGACATTATACCATTACTATGTAGGGTGATCCGGGGCAAAACCGACACTTTAAAAAGTTGGTTTTGGCATTTATCAAATGATGTTTTTGTTTACCTGCTGTATTTTGGATTGATCTTACCAAATCAACAGGAGTTATCTCAAAGTTTCAAGACTAACAGAAATAGAATCAAAATCAAATGTATCAACTGTACAAGTTGAATCAACAGCAACTGTGTTTCGTAGTTTGCTACTGTCATAACTTCGAGCGTGCTGTGATTACCGCATTCCTGAGCGCTGCTAAGTAGCCTGATACGACATGCTGGATGATATTGTACTGCTTCTGTGCACTGCAAGGAGCTCGGTACATGCTGGATGATATTGTACTGCTTCTGTGCACTGAACAGTCACGTATACGCAACACACTCCCGCTCAGTTGTTTCTTTGTTTGTTTTATTTGGCGTGTATTTGGCTGCGATATTAATTTCATTTATCCACTTATTTCACGTTTTAAAAAATTATTCATAGTATTCATTTTTTAACTTTTTTTCTCTAATACTTATTTTATTTCCATTTTATTTTTAGTGTTACAAGTAATTGTGGAATTAATTAATAGAATTTTTTTATTAATTGTGTATTTTTATTGTTCACCAGTTTTGCAGTTATAGCGACTAGTATTTGTTAAAATAAACAAATTATTTTGCCCAGAATTTGAAAAAGAACTCTGAAGAGATTTGGCCCACAATAAAGCTTTTATTTTAATAATACAAGTGGCTTCAACGGTAAAACTAATAAGTACGTACTATACCCACGAAAACGTACGACAAATACATTTATTTAAAATCTAAATTTGTTTGTATCGCTATATATTGTGGATAGCGTAGGTCTATATAGTTTGTGTGTATATTTTAACTATTGACTGTTACATATATATCGGGGTACACGAGCGAGTACGGTATATAATATACTAGTCGACTATTACAGTACCACATCGTTATCTACCGATTCATTCAGGCTGTTTCAACGATAATCCAACAGATTCCCGGCGTTCTTTCACACATTTGTAAGGGCAGTCAGTCCCCTGAGTAAAGTGCACGAGGCTTGTTACTGTTAGTCACACGCGCAGTGTTGTAGCCAACCCAAGGACCTGGTCCAAGTAGACGGTGAACACATGATAGAAGCCTGGCCAGGTGATGATGCTGACCAGTGTCCACCCCTGGGCATCCCCTCGCGACCAGTCGGTGCATCGGATGCTGTAACGGTCTTCACGGGAGGGTGGGGTGGGAACCTGTTGGGCCGAGACGCTGCCTGGCTGGCTGCCTGGTTGGCTGCCTGCCTGCCTGCCTGGCTGCCTGGCTGGCTGGCTGCCTGGCTGCCTGCCTGCCTGGCTGCCTGGCTGCCTGCCTGCCTGCCTGCCTGCCTGCCTGGCTGCCTGGCTGCCTGCCTGCCTGGCTGCCTGCCTGGCTGCCTGCCTGGCTGCCTGCCTGGCTGCCTGGCTGCCTGCCTGCCTGCCTGCCTGCCTGGCTGCCTGCCTGCCTGGCTGCCTGCCTGCCTGGCTGCCTGGCTGCCTGGCTGCCTGGCTGGCTGCCTGCCTGGCTGCCTGGCTGCCTGCCTGCCTGGCTGCCTGGCTGCCTGGCTGCCTGGCTGCCTGCCTGGCTGCCTGGCTGCCTGCCTGCCTGCCTGCCTGCCTGGCTGCCTGCCTGCCTGCCTGCCTGCCTGCCTGGCTGCCTGGCTGCCTGGCTGCCTGCCTGCCTGCCTGGCTGCCTGGCTGCCTGCCTGGCTGCCTGCCTGGCTGCCTGCCTGGCTGCCTGGCTGCCTGCCTGCCTGCCTGCCTGCCTGGCTGCCTGGCTGCCTGCCTGCCTGGCTGCCTGCCTGGCTGCCTGCCTGCCTGGCTGCCTGCCTGGCTGCCTGCCTGCCTGGCTGGCTGCCTGGCTGCCTGCCTGCCTGGCTGCCTGCCTGGCTGCCTGCCTGCCTGGCTGGCTGCCTGGCTGCCTGCCTGCCTGGCTGCCTGCCTGGCTGCCTGCCTGCCTGGCTGGCTGCCTGCCTGCCTGCCTGCCTGCCTGCCTGGCTGCCTGCCTGGCTGCCTGCCTGCCTGGCTGCCTGCCTGGCTGCCTGCCTGCCTGGCTGCCTGCCTGGCTGCCTGCCTGGCTGCCTGCCTGCCTGGCTGGCTGCCTGGCTGCCTGCCTGCCTGGCTGGCTGCCTGGCTGCCTGCCTGGCTGCCTGCCTGGCTGCCTGCCTGGCTGCCTGCCTGCCTGCCTGGCTGCCTGCCTGCCTGGCTGGCTGCCTGGCTGCCTGGGCCCAAAGGGGAGATATATAATGTAAACATCAGCTACGAGATGAGATAGGGTGGCCACAACATGGAGCTATGCGCATTCCTCAGGCAGAGCGAGCTTTGACTTAACCTTTACACTCACAAGATGGGGCGGCTGCGCCCTTAGCCAGAACGTGAGCGATGCACGTTCCTCAGGCAAAACATTTGTCATCAATGAGTTTTGACTTAACCTTGGAATCTTGCATAGCTCGAATGTTGAAGTATATGTATAGTTCCCTATATAGTTCCCTATATAGCCCCCACTGAGGACAAAACGTTTATCATTGAGTCTATTTAAAAAATAATTAAATTTGTTGCTGAAAACAATTCGTAAAATATAGGCTGGCGATGTTAGTAGAAGTAAAGCGTGATCATACAGAAGCCAAAGAATGAATAGAACAAGGATCTAGACGATCTGAAGTTTGCTGATAATATATTTACTGCATCCGGAACTGGACACGTAATGAAACCAAGAAGTATTCGTTTGGTGTTTTAGTCCTTCAGATCTGCCACGCCTTGGCCCTGGCATTGACTGGATGCCCGGGTGTGCACGCCTTGGCCCTGGCATTGACTGGATGCCCGGGTGTGCACGCCTTGGCCCTGGCATTGACTGGATGCCCGGGTGTGCACGCCATTCGGGAGGTCGCCGGTTCGATTCCGGCCACCAGAGGTTTATCAGGTACAACGTACAACTGTTGTACTGGTACATCTGTACTGTAAATTAGTACAAAAAGTGTTAACAAAATGGATATTTCCAACGTTGTATACTTTTGCCGAAAATTAGTATAAAAAGTGTAAGTCAAATGGTATTTTGACTATTTTCAAATGACACATTTGTATATTTTTACTGAAAATGAGTATAAAAAGTGTAAGCTAAAACTACAAAGAGTATTTTAAAATGACACGCAGTTTTATAATTTTGCCTGTGTTATAGTTTTACCAGTTTATTAATACATGCTAATTAATGCTCCTTTTTCAAAACGTTACGCTAAATTAATTAGTTGTTACTCTAAAATAAATAAATCTGTTCCCAGCAATACGTAATGTTCTAGGCTACCCTCATCTGGTTGTATCTTGTCTCTCCACAGGAGCGGCTGCTGCAGACCACTGAGCCTCGCGCTACGCCTACCTGCACGATGGGGCCAACCCCAGAACCAGTTATCGTCCCGTCGTAAGTAGGACATTTTTATTCCCCCTGTCTTATTTTGGAGTCGATGAAAAAAAGGACGTTCATAAATTTCGTAAGAGATTACTGGAATACAATCGCTCATGTACTGGACCAAAACAACGCCTGGTTGAAAGTATTAACACGGCATAAAGTAGGTCCCTAGCTGTGAGGGTGCTGGACTGGGCTGGCCAGTATGAGGGCCATGCTCATCGACATAGCCGGCTGCAATGTTCGTCTTCCCTAGGTCCTAGCATTAACTTGAAATATGCCCGTTAGGGATTGGGTTGGCTACCTGGAAACTCAAAACACTACCTCTACGTCAAAAACCGTACAAAAGTTTCATTTTTAAATTATATCTCAAGAATGGATTTCGAAATCGAAAATCTGAATCAACAGCGCACTGTGGTTTAGTAAGCCCTACACAGTGAATGCTCTAAATTGTGTCTTACATTATAATCAGTCGTTTTTTTATGATTAATTAATTTTCTTACTAATAATCGAATAATTAATCAAAGTTACTACGCTAATAGTTAATGTTTTGTTCAGTCTGTAGGGCTTACCAAACACAGTGCGTTGTTGATTTAGATTTTCGATTTCTTGTTGCAATAATTAAATAATGAACATTTTCTGTGGTTTGACGTAGAGACTACCCTTCGCCCTTAAAGTCGATCGATGATAACTGCACATGTAATATAAATCATCCAAATTGTATGTACTGCAAGTTGAGATTAAGCTTGTGAATATTGTAGAAAAAAATATGCACCTACCGCTATTAGTTTTTTATTTATTGAGTGTTGAAATGCGTTGGAATTCCCTATGTTATACATTGTAACTGAACAAAAACCTACACTTTCAATCGTATAACTTTGCGTAGCACCTTCAAAAAGTAATATATTGTAACAAATTTTCGTCCTAAATGTAGATAACTTCATGACTAACATGAATACGTTTGAAAAAGATGCTCGAACGCGATCCGTTTTCGAGATATTCGCGTTGGTGTGTCAATGTTACGTCAAATCTACTCAAATTAGAAACTATAAATATACTTTATTAATAAAAAAAAATATATATAATTTCAAGAAGTTCAGTATTAAATGCTACTCACATGTAATTATTCTTGAAATTCATAATTTAGAATTAAAATAAGTATTTTTTCATGTCCATTTAATTTGAATAGTTTAGTTGTTGTATTGAATGGGTAGTTCACTTCATCGATCGACTTTAAAAGGCATGTGTATACTCTTTCAAGCAGAATACCGCTTTAACGAATGTATGAATAACGCCAAGAATCTGTTGGTTTCCGTTGAAACAGCGTGTATGAAAGGGGCGGTAGATAAGGATCTGAGGTCAGTATGAGTTAGTTTGGCACAACTTGCAGCAAGCATATGCTGAGCTAGCTGTCTGCGAAGTGACTATAGTCTCAGTTGTGCTATAGTACATGCACGGAACCAGTGCTGGCACAACTTGAAGCAAGCATATGCTGAGCTAGCTGTCTGCGAAGTGACTATAGTCTCAGTTCACAGTTGTGCTATAATTCATGCACGGAACCAGTGTTGGCACAACTTGCAGCAAGCATATGCTGAGCTAGCTGTCTGCGAAGTGACTATAGTCTCAGTTGTGCTATAGTACATGCACGGAACCAGTGCTGGCACAACTTGCAGCAAGCATATGCTGAGCTAGCTGTCTGCGAAGTGACTATAGTCTCAGTTGTGCTATAGTACATGCACGGAACCAGTGCTGGCACAACTTGAAGCAAGCATATGCTGAGCTGAGCTAGCTGTCTGCGAAGTGACTATAGTCTCAGTTGTGCTATAATTCATGCACGGAACCAGTGTTGGCACAACTTGCAGCAAGCATATGCTGAGCTAGCTGTCTGCGAAGTGACTATAGTCTCAGTTGTGCTATAGTACATGCACGGAACCAGTGCTGGCACAACTTGCAGCAAGCATATGCTGAGCTAGCTGTCTGCGAAGTGACTATAGTCTCAGTTGTGCTATAGTACATGCACGGAACCAGTGCTGGCACAACTTGCAGCAAGCATATGCTGAGCTAGCTGTCTGCGAAGTGACTATAGTCTCAGTTGTGCTATAGTACATGCACGGAACCAGTGTTGGCACAACTTGCAGCAAGCATATGCTGAGCTAGCTGTCTGCGAAGTGACTATAGTCTCAGTTGTGCTATAGTACATGCACGGAACCAGTGCTGGCACAACTTGCAGCAAGCATATGCTGAGCTAGCTGTCTGCGAAGTGACTATAGTCTCAGTTGTGCTATAGTACATGCACGGAACCAGTGCTGGCACAACTTGAAGCAAGCATATGCTGAGCTGAGCTAGCTGTCTGCGAAGTGACTATAGTCTCAGTTGTGCTATAGTACATGCACGGAACCAGTGTTGGCACAACTTGCAGCAAGCATATGCTGAGCTGAGCTAGCTGTCTGCGAAGTGACTATAGTCTCAGTTGTGCTATAGTACATGCACGGAACCAGTGCTGGCACAACTTGAAGCAAGCATAATATGCTGAGCTGAGCTAGCTGTCTGCGAAGTGACTATAGTCTCAGTTGTGCTATAGTACATGCACGGAACCAGTGTTGGCACAACTTGCAGCAAGCATATGCTGAGCTGAGCTAGCTGTCTGCGAAGTGACTATAGTCTCAGTTGTGCTATAGTACATGCACGGAACCAGTGTTGGCACAACTTGCAGCAAGCATAATATGCTGAGCGGAGCTAGCTGTCTGCGAAGTGACTATAGTCTCAGTTGTGCTATAGTACATGCACGGAACCAGTGCTGGCACAACTTGAAGCAAGCATATGCTGAGCTGAGCTAGCTGTCTGCGAAGTGACTATAGTCTCAGTTGTGCTATAATTCGTGCACAGAACCAGTGCACCCACATTTCAACCTGTTGGACAGTTTGATTTGTATCCTATTGATAGCTCGGAACGCGGATACGCGTGGCCATGAGGGGCTGGTCCGGGTCCCGGCGGGCCTGAGTTCGGTCTCCGGCTCGTGTCAATGCGTGGCCATGAGGGGCTGGTCCGGATCCCGGCGGGCCTGAGTTCGGTCTCCGGCTCGTGTCAATGCGTGGCCATGAGGGGCCTGTGTCCATGCGGGTCCCGGCGGGCCTGAGTTCGGTCTCCGGCTCGTGTCAATGCGTGGCCATGAGGGGCTGGTCCGGGTCCCGGCGGGCCTGAGTTCGGTCTCCGGCTCGTGTCAATGCGTGGCCATGAGGGGCTGGTCCGGGTCCCGGTGGGCCTGAGTTCGGTCTCCGGCTCGTGTCAACGCGTGGCCATGAGGGGCTGGTCCGGGTCCCGGCGGGCCTGAGTTCGGTCTCCGGCTCGTGTCAATGCGTGGCCATGAGGGGCTGGTCCGGGTCCCGGCGGGCCTGAGTTCGGTCTCCGGCTCGTGTCAATGCGTGGCCACGAGGGGCTGGTCCGGATCCCGGCGGGCCTGAGTTCGGTCTCCGGCTCGTGTCAATGCGTGGCCATGAGGGGCTGGTCCGGGTCCCGGCGGGCCTGAGTTTGGTCTCCGGCTCGTGTCAATGCGTGGCCATGAGGGGCTGGTCCGGGTCCCGGCGGGCCTGAGTTCGGTCTCCGGCTCGTGTCAATTGTTGGGCTGCTCTGCCTTGTTTTGGTTAATTGTTCTAAACATTGAAAGTATGAAATTATCTCGTCACCTGTGGCTGGATATGTACAACAGATCTCCCTTCCTTATCTACCCGAGTTCTCAACAAGTGTTACCTATGTCCACTCTTTCAATGTCCTTTGTTATATCAATTTATTGGTTCACCGGTATTTTTCCTACCTTTAGACCGGCAAATGAAAAGAATAATACAACAAAGAATGAAGTTGATGATTTTTATAGTGTCCATTTATATCAGGGCATAGAATGACACTTGGCCGTTCGCAGTATCAGTTACCATCGACGATACTTAGTATACTTACTGCGTACTGGAAATAAATAGTATCTTTTCGACGCAATATTTGCTCTGTGCCCGCTGGAAAAACCATTTCTTAACAAATATTCGATTGTGTTGTAACACCGGTTTTAATTTTCAATTTCAGTTTGAACAAGGTTTTTCCTCGTTTAGTATTCGCTTATCTTATCTTACGAGGAAATTGCTAACAAGGGATTGCATTCTTTATAAACTGTTTCTTATCTATTATAATAATGCAGATGAACATGATAGGGAGCCCATCTTTAAAATACACACAACATTATGAATATTCATAATCATGTGCGTATTGCCGGTTGGTGGATGGAGTGTTACCCGGCGGCCCGGGCGTACGTACCCCACCTTGTCTCGGCGCTATTTATGGAAGACAGTCGTTAAACAAACAAACACAGCCCACCTGCGTTACGTTGTCTCGCTATTATCACTACAGCCGTACTGGCACATTATGCTTGTCATATCTCGCCACACGTTTATTCTTTTGCATTGCACATTACAAGCTTTGAGTCGTTTTTGTTTCATGTTCACTTTATTTTGGAATAATTACAGTATATGGACAAAATATATTTTATATTACCGCTATAAGCATAGTACTTGAGGTGGGGAATATAATGGCAAGTAAAGTGGTAGTAGCTATCAAGTTTCAACAGAAGAGAATCATTTAATATAATGCACTACCTTGTTACACTATCGCTAACATTATCCTAAAGTAATTTTGTCTAGCTACAATAAATACAAATAGCATTGGCACCGCATTGCCATCAGGAGAGTACATGGTATCGCGGTCCGGTATGTAGTTGTTATGCGTTGATCGGTTGTTACTAAGAAGAGCCTTGAGTTTGACATATAGAATGTATCGTTACCCCGTGTTTCCTCCATGTGGCCCGACCTGTCGGTTGTCTGCCGGACTAGACCGGACCTCGTCAGTTCGGGCAATCTCCGTGCGAGGCGCGCGAGTGGACTTGATCCACCGTCTGCCGGAGGTTCGACGAATAGTTGGGACTCCCTCCGCCTAGCGAGCCTCCGCTAGACGCAGATCAAGATAAACCTTGGCATTCACGTTGGGACTGAAGAAAACCCACAAACCCCGTTGTATTGTCGTCTCGATGATTATTACACTCATATGATGAATTACAGTAAGAGTTGGCCTAGGTCTGACTCCTAGCTGTACCGTTGTTGTTGCGTTTGGCTGCACTGAGCGAGGCACTTTGGCACCAGCAAGGCAGTTCCCAAGTATAGAGCACTCAAAATAGACTAGGTGCATTCTGGTGGCAAGAAAATAAACTTCTATTAGGAGTGGTCTTGCTGTCAATTTTCATTGTTGCTTTATTGTTTTTGTTCATCAATGGCGCTGAAAGGAGGTTGCTTGGCTAGCCCGTGTACATATGCAGAGTCAACATCCCTGCGCGATATTACCCACGGTTCACTTAAAATGGAGATAATGGCTCTAGTGCTCCGATTTTGGATCAACATTAAGAATTCGCGGCACGGGGACAGTTTTCCATTCTACTTGTAGCATCTACAACTGTAGCATGTTGGTTTTGTTTGGGGCACTAGGCTTAAACGCAGGTGCTTAGTAAAATAATAGATATTATAAAAAACCATTACATAAGTTTGTCACCCTTAGTTCACGATTGAGTACAATCAATAAAATTGAACAGCAGCCAAAACCGAATCCTTTCAATGGTCGAAGATAAGTTTGTGTTGATGTTAATGGAAGGAAAGGAAAGAAAGCGAAATACAAATAGTAAATGCACTAATTAATGTTTTATTATTCCCTAGTTTCACAACAAGGAATTGGTTAAAATAAGAAGTAAAGTTGAAACACAGTATTACTTGCTTTCCGGTTACAACAGCATCTCAAAAGGGACATCACAGTACCGGTGTAAGATGCAAGTCTTAATTTGTGATCAAGGAATTTTCCGGATTGCCGAATCTTCTTCAGCCTGGCAGATCAAATCGAACATCTTTTTGAAACGTTGACGACACTGGGATTCTGAAAAGAGGTTTTCCTTTACATCATATTCGTGTTGTAGATACTGACAGCGTTGACGCTGGTCAGTACGAAGGTCAAATATAATCAAAGATGTGAACACATTTTGAAAGAAACTCTGGGTCAATGAGAACCAGCCAGGATAACTCGACCCGACACATCAATTCATGATCTGACTTAAGACTAATGACTACCCGGGTTTTAATAACCTCTTTACTTGACGAGATCAGGTTTTGGAACGTTAGGTTGCGGAAGTTGGGGAAGTAAATAAATTAATTCAGAAAGATGGTTCGTGATCAACAGTAGAGTCTCGCACATAAGTGTGGAAGCTTAGAATTAAAATTATCACCACCATGGAAGTACAGTTTTAGAGGGACAGATAGGTACAGTAAAAGGAGAAAGGAATCACCACAATTGAATGTATAGCTAATGAAGATCATGGAGGGAGTTTCTGTTCTTCATTTATTATGTACGCATTGTTCACACACACACAAAAAAAAACAATTTGATTCAAACTTACTTTTAAAGTTGTAAATCCGGGGTTTTTGGTCCGGCTCTTTAACATCTGCAAACATTTCTTTACCTGTAAAAGACTTCTTTTAGAATTATATATAGGATAGGTAACCCTTCACACATCCCACGCACACAACATGGTTGGCCAAACTGGCTCATGCTAACAAATCACGGCTGTTCGTGACTTACCGAATTGATCGAACGCAATGTCCAGCTGTTTCTCATCAAATGTGACGTTTGGTCTAACATAATTTTCTCCCACAACTTCTGTTTCCGAGATCTTCAGAAAACCTCTTTCCAGGGTCAGACTGTCATCGACTTTATTGATCCGGGCGAGTGTGTCACCGACACTTCGCTTCACACCCCTCTTTTTCTTATATGCCCTCCACGACAGTAGAGTATTGACGTCAATAAACTCCACAAGGTCTGGGCAGGAACCCGACACGAGATCTGAAGGCATTTCGAGCCACTCCAACAACACTTTAGGATTGTCAGGCAGCGTCTTGTCACCCGGCCGCACCGCCTTAGAAGGATCCTGTGATGAAACCCCCAGCCGCTCTATCGTGTACCCTGGGTAGCCGGGTACAATGATGGACCCCGGTGGTATAAAGACCTTGGTTGTGATAATCTTGCATCGTCCCTTGTCTAACTCTTGCCAAATCAGTACCAACTTGGGTTGTCCCGGTACGTTGGTTTGGTTGCGTTCAATAATGGTAACACCTGGATACGGAGGCAGCGGAGGTTCGTCCGGTGGCTGTATCACCATATTGGGGTAATCGGGTACTTGGGGGTCATCTGGCATCATCGTAATGGG